>CAWUFW010002636.1:0-1200000 GCA_963921515.1 Calotriton arnoldi | reverse complement strand
TTGTGCCTGTGAGTGACCATGTGCTGAGGGGCCATTTTGTGGTGGTAGTTAGTAGTGTGCTGTTTTTGCCACATAGGACTGCGTGTCTTTCCATTGTTCCTCTTGGCTTACTGCTTCCAAATCCATCCCCATTGCCAGCTGCAGCTCCCTAATGCTGCATCCATCCCACGTGATGCACAAATTAAGGCTAAACAGGCTCCACTACATTTGTATTTTTGTTTTTGTTCTTTGCTATTCTTATTCTTCCTGAGTGTACACAGTACACCAGGAAAGCCCTTGTTGTCAAAGACTCATAAATGGCTACACTGTTGTTGTTCACTGAGTTACTAAAATTTTATAATTGTGACCACCACACACTAAGTTATATATTTTATATTAAATTTGTTTGATTGTACTATTAGTAATTTAAGCACAACAAATTCCACGTTTGACTGATGTTCTTCTGGCTTTTTTGCTTTTAGGTGCACAAAAGACTGAGGAGGAGGTGTGTCATCATTGCCCGTTGTACTGCCAGACAGACGTCCTGCTGTTGTACACGACGTGACGTGTGACCTGACCAGACATCTCTGCAACTTGTGCAACTGAGTGCTGCTGACATCTGAAGAAGATGGGCCCAAAGAAAGCAGGTACCAGGTCCTCCAGTACCAAGAAAGTTGCTATTGAGAAGAAGGAACAGAAGAAGGAAGTGACACTTAAGTCTGGTGTGCAGCCCAATACCTTTTTTGGGAAACAAAAAATTACGCCTGCAGCAGCGGTGTCCGGGGTGCAAGCTGGGGGCAGCACCTCCGCATCAGTGGGCCCAACCCACCAACCCAGGCCCAAACACATGAGTGTGGAAGAGGTAGCCAGCCTAATGGTGGAAACCAGTGATGCTGAGCCTGAGATAAACTTATCGCTATCTCAAAGTAGTACCCAATCAACGCAGGAGGAAACACAGCAGATAAGTGGTCAACAACAGCCGCAACCACCGCCCGCAATAGTAGTTGTTCCTCCCGAAGTAGGGGCAGTTCAGGAAATTGAGCCTCATGCAGAGGAAGAAGAAGAGGAAGCCACTCATTCAGAAGATCCATTGTCTTCCAAATCCCCAGCAAGGAAAAGGAGGGTTAGTCCAGCAAGTTCTTCTTCGCCAAGCACCCCTTCTGTTGATCTAGATGCCACTTGGAAGCCACAAACTGAGTCTGAGAGGGAGACACGTCCCAAGACCAGGCTAGGGAAAAGGAAGGTTCCAGAAAGCCTTACACTTATGGAGGTCGATGTAGAACAGCAGGATGATGATGAGCCAGTCATCACGAACATCACTCCCGGCCCCAAGGAGATGGAGACCAACATTATTACCCTATCCAAAATCGCTGCGAGGGATGTAGCACGCATACCTCCAACACAGGTAACACCAACACGACCTACAGCTTCCATATTTGCATTAGCAAAGGCCCGGCAGCGACCTACATCCAGCACAACCACCATCTCAGTAGAAGTAGGTAGTGGTACTGCACAGAGTCAAATTCAACGCACACCCTCCAGTTCATCTGGCATTGGAAGTGGCACCTCCAGCAGGAGACAAAAGTTAAGCTCCCCAGTTTGGGACTTCCTTACGGTTAGTGAAAAGGAGGAGAACATTGCTATATGCTCCATTTGTAATACCTCTGTTAGTCGGGGAAGCTTGGTACAAACTATGGTACCGGAGGCCAAATAACCCATCTGAAAAAACACCACTTGATCGACTGGGAGGAACACCTTCGCGGCATAAAAACTGCAACCATTGGTGTTGGTGGGGATAAAGGAGTAGAAGATCCGATCACTGTGGAAGAGGAAGGACAGGGAGAAATTCTCTCTGGTAGTGGTACACAAAGTAGCCCTGTCCCCAGCAGTGCAGTGGTATCGCCCACATCCTCAGCAACATCTCAGTGGCACAAGACTAGTAGGAGTCAGCCTGAGACAGCAAGGAGTACAGCAATGAAAAAAAGTGCATCGTTGAGCCTAACAGAAAGGAAAACCATGCAGCCTACCATTATCAGCATGTTTAGGGCGGAGGGGCAGTATGAACACAACCACCCAATAGCACGTTTGTACAATGCGAAGCTGGCTAAAATGTTAGCACTGGACCTTCTCCCTTTTTCTTTTGTTGAAGGGGTGGGTTTTCTGGAATTTGTGACAGCCATCTGCCCAAAATGGCAGGTTCCCAGCCGCTACTATTTCGCCAGAGTTGCTGTTTCAGCACTACATCACGACGTGCTGGAATTGCTTGGAAAAGCCTTGAAGCAAAGTGCTGTTCAGAGTATCCACCTGACAACAGACATGTGGACCAGTTGCCAAGCCACTGATTACATGTGCATCACTGCACACTGAATCTCTTTTGTGGGGGTTAGAGAAAAGATATCTGCTGGTGTTGACGCTGCTGAGATTTTTCATGCCACTCGCAAACATGCAACTGTAGCCATGTTTGCCATGGAGAAATCTCATACTACTGCAAACATTTTGGATGAGTTTAACAGCAAGGTCTTTGAGTGGCTGCGCCTAAGAGGGCTTAACATTGGTTTTGTTGCCACGGACAATGGCAGTAATGTAGTTAGGGCCATGAAAGATGGTGGCTATTTCAGGGTCCCGTGTTTGGCACACTGCATTAACATTGTTGTTCAAGACTTTCTGAAAAATGAATACAAAGTCAGCAACTTACTGGCCACCTGCAGAAGAATATGCACACATTTCAGCCATTCTTTTAAAGCCCAGAAGCAGCTGAGGGTCATTCAACGTGAGCATAAAATGCAAGTCAAAGCACTCATCCAGGAGGTGCCAACACGTTGGAACTCCACTTATTACATGCTTGATCGTCTGTTTGAGCAGTACATACCACTCAATGCTTATGTCATGCAAAGATTAGGGGATCCTACTGTGAGAGGCATGACCTTTGAGATGGCCCAATGGGACCTCGTTAATTGCCTGACAGAGATGCTACTTCCTTTTGAGGTCTTCACACGTGAAGTCAGCAGGGAGGACTGTACTATGGGCCAAGCTATCCCATTGTTGCACATGCTAGAGCAACAGCTGAAGAAGGTGTCTGAAACGTACGCAGGTGTGGATGACAAACAAGACGCATATTATTTGGCGCACTCCTTAGCCGTTCGCTTATCTGAAAATACAAGGATTCAAAATAACAATGTGTCACATCAACATTACATTACTGCCACAATTTTGGATCCACGGTACAAAGTATTTCTGAACAGTAAGGCAGTAATTCCTTTTTCGGAAGTGGATGTTGCCAAGTACAAAACTTTGATAGCTAAGGAAGCCACTAAGTTCGAAAACGAACGGCTGGTACTTACAGGCCCGCCACCCCAGGCCAGAACAAGTACTACAGGTCATCCAGAGTCCAGTTCTTCTTCAGAGCCTGAGGGCAGTGCGTTTGCCTCCCAGCAGTCACCAACAACACCACTAACATCAACAACAGCAAGAACAGGATCATCAGCCAGAGTACAATCGGCAACTGATTGGTTTCTGCAGCATGGGTATGGTAAGTCCAGCGCTGATGCATAGGCAAAAGAGGCCAAGCAAATCGGAGCTCCCCTGAGCATTGAGCGTACGGTCCAGGCCTATCTGGATGACACAACAGAGGTCTTCATGGATCAAAACCCATTGGTGTATTGGTATGGGAAAAGAAGCCAATGGACAGTGCTCAGCAGGCTGGCGATAAAGTATCTGGCTTCCCCTGTTGCAAGTGTCTCTTCTGAGCGTGTTTTCAGTGCTGCTGGTGCCATTGTAACTGTGAAAAGGACCGGTCTCTCGCCCAAAAGCGTGGAGAGGTTAACCATGATCAAAATGAATCAGCACTTTATACCACCAGAGTACAAAATACCTGATTCACAGCAGGAAGAGGAGAGCGACTTAGGTGACGGAAGTACTGTGTTAGATGACATACTTCTGATCGAACCACCAGAGTTTGAGGACGAGCTCCTCTTCCCTGACAACTAGGCTTTCAAATTGTTACTTTCTTCCTTCCTTTATTTGTGTGTGTCTCTGTCTTTCTGGTTCGAATCACAACAAATCCATCACCACCGTCTTCTCTTTTTATTTCCATATTGGAGTTGCACCTCTGTGCATTTAACTGTCCACTCCTCAGAGTCCTGCTCCATCTTCCTGACTTGCCCTAAATACATTTCTCTCAAGCCAGACATTGGATGGAGAATAGTACAAGAAATGTTGCCTCTAACAGTCCCTCCAGAAGAAGTAGAACATGACTATAGCTATCCTCCTTTTGTTTCCGAGCCAAAACTCATCACTGTCAGAAGGCTACCGCCTCGGCAGGCCTCAAAAGCTCATCAATTTCAGAACAGAAGGTACTTGGCAGAGAAAGACAAGACTCTTCGAAGAAACTTGCTGACATGTCACATTTCTGCAAACTCAATTTGACCAATGACCGCTACCCAGGCCGCGGACCATCTCACAGCGCTGACCATGTGAACCAACTTCAACTGCGACAAAGTGCACAGATGAATAAGAAAACCGAAACAGCGACTAACACTCAAAATGAATGCAGAGTAATAATGAGGCCACTGCCTCGGTAAAAAAACACACACCTGTCAGAACTAGGCATCTGACAGCCAAAGAGAAGAGCAAGACAGGTAATTATGGCATGCGTTGGATGCAGACTCAGAGTGATTGCTGTTTTTTGTGTTGATGACGTTGTGTATGAAGTCGAACTGTACTAGTAATTAATCTACCAACTAAAAGTGACTCAAGTGACAGTCAATGTTGCCCTTCTTGTTGTTTAATAACCAAATTGTTCTCCTACTACTGCAGGCCAATATCCGTTGCATTTTTTAATATGGAATATGGACTTAGTCGGAGTCGTACTCGGTACACTACAGACTGAGTTGGAGTTGGACAACACGTACAACACCATGATGATGACCATACTATCTTCGCAGTCAGTCACTTGGATCGGAGATGATTGATGGAATAACTCGGGGAATTTCAAATCAAGTGGCATAAAAGGTAAATAAGTCAAGTCAACAATCACAGCAGACCTACATGTCTGTGTAGTGGTGGAGTCGAGTGCAGTGGTATGACTGACAGTGGTGCATTGATTTAGTCACTTAATTTTGAAAATGCTAGGTTGCTGCATATGTGCTTTGTCTGGCTCTGTCAAAATGTAAGCTAAATGGAGGTTTGGTCACAGCCCGGTGCCATGGGCCTGCTCTGTCCTGTTGTTGTTGTAGCTTAAAATGCTGTAAACAGAGTAGACATGATGTATCTATCCATGCCGCCTCAGTCTGAAAGTATTCTCTTCTCTGTCTTGTTGCACTCCACCGTAATTGATGCATTTCTTTTATTCATTGATTTTTCAATATCCCATTTGTTTTTTCATTTATACTTACAGGCCGGCTTTTACCCTGTGGTATACTTGGAAAAACAACGCACACTTACCTTACCAATGAATCTACATATGCCAGGCAGGCTGTGGCGTCACCCAAGATTGATGGATGGAGCATCCATGGAAGGGACTGAGGACCAAGAGGAATGCCGACCAGGATAACACAGTAACAGTATCAACTTTCATCATCTTTTAAATAATTTGATTCATTTTTTGTCTTCAATCATTACTACCGTGTGTTGTTGTTATTATTAATTATGTTTGCTCTCTGCTTATAATTCATCCCTACAGCTATTTTTAAATTTTCTTTGCTATCTTTAAAAGTAAGCCCGGTACAACAGAACAGAACACAAACTGTATGTAATCTGTGTCTCAATGAGGGCAGAGAGGCAAGGCAAATTGCATAATATTAATATACTGATGCCCTGCACTGTCTAATTGTCTAGTAGTAGTTAGTAAGTTTTACTTATCATTAACCATCAAGTTATCATCATCATGCATGCATTTCCTTTTTCACCCTTAACAGATTTATGGATATGGTAGTCTACAAAGATTGTGTTTTCTTTTGTCGTTTGTCCATGCATACTGTTTTTCTCTTGTCAAACCTTTCCCCAAACCCCCCTTTCCAACCATTCATCAAACCCTAACCCTCTCCCCCCTGGCTGTGTGATTTATTGAGGTGTGACTAAATTAAATGTACACCAATAATTGATCACACGCTTGCTGGGGCGGATGTGGCGAAAGCAGCACTAATTCAATTTCAAGGCAGGGGGAGGATCTTCTTCTGCTTGCCCACCTATGATGATCAGTGTATTTGCGAGGTAACTTTTTTAACAAAGGAACCTAATCCATCATCATTAATTGCCGGCATCGATTGTCATCCTATTACACACAGCACTAAAGGTTACGCTTGTGTCGAGTGTAGGCCTAGTTGAGTGACTCGACACAACTACAGTTTGTAACTTGTTGTACTAGGCTATCCCCTCCACCATTATGTTTTATTTACTTCGCTCTACTACTCCTCCCAGAGTCTCTCTCAGGTGACTGACTGTCTCATTTTCTTTTTTTGTAAATGCTACTGCCAGTGTCTACTACTACCACCACAACCATGGCATCTGCATTCTCTTCGGAAACCCAACCTGCATCCTCATGCAGCCATTGCTGTGCCTAACTTAAACATCAATCACAGGTAAGAAAAGAAAAGATGTTTGGGGGAGGTATAATAATGGACTAGGAGGAGAGACTGACCGTACTAGTAGGACAAGTCACTCAGTGAGGGGTACCGCATCTATCTGTTTGTGTCTTACAAAGTCAGCCAATTATTTAAATCAAACACTGGCTGTGGCCCTGCAGCAGCAAGGAAACAGTGTGACGTAAAACAGTAACCCCACAAAACATTAACCACATCGTATGTAAAGTATAAAAAATATATATAGTTTCTTTAATCCCTATGTAAAAACATCCCACAACACCTGACCCACCCCTCTCCCTAACCCCAACCAATGTCCAAAACGAGAAAGTCCAAAGGTAACCAATGTCCATAAAGCCCAACACCCAATTCCCACCCACCAAAAAAAGGATTAAAAAAGGGGCAATCAAACAGGGTCTACTCTTTAACTTAGCGGCGGGCTCTTCTGTTTTCCCTCTCCAGGACCTTGACTCTCTTCTTCAGCTCCTCTACCTCCTCCTCCAGTCGCGCATTCCAGAGGCGAATGCGGCGCGCATATGCCCTGCAGTTCCATCCACAGGGGGGGGCAGCAGTAATGCTGGAAGATGTTGTTGTGCGGTGGCTGGCGGCTGCCTGACCGCGGCGCCGTACCACTGGAGGGGCCTGGCTGTGGCCCAGGGCATTGGAGGAGGCTGCAGCTGCTGCCACCTCCTCCTCCTCCTCCGCCAGAGCCACCAGCCGCCGGTACTCGGTGCAGATGGCCTCCAGCTTCCGGCGCCGGGCCATGGCTGCCAACTCCTTCCTCGTTGGTTTTGGAGGAGCTATATCAAGAAAGAAAAAAATAATATTTTACCAATACTCGTAGCAAAACAGTAACACAAAATTAATTCAACACATAGTGGCATAGTAGCAGTAGCACTAGCAAGCACAGTACATAACATTTGTGGTATGTATCTGTCCTCCCACTTCCTCGGCCTCTAACATTTGTGGGAGTTTCAGGCATTATACTAGCACTATGGCACAGTACACCAGTCTTCTTTTTCTCTTTAGTTTAGCGAAATTACATAACCTTGTTGTAGCCGGCATGCCAGCTCAGTCAGCTTGCGCCCAAGACAAACATACTCGAGTCATGACGCAGACTCATGTTAGTTCTATTTACTACTGTCTGCAGGTGGGGAAGCTCATATTTTTCTATTACGGGTGGCACTGGCCATACTCTCTCTGTTACATCAAAGGCAATTGCTCAATTTCACTTTCACCCTGCCCTGACTACTACAAAAAGGCAGATAATATATCTGATCCAATGATCATTGCTTATATATGGGACGACATGAGGTACTTTGTTTTGATTGATTGTGTAACCAACAGATAGGCCACCCCCAATGGCAGGCTGGCTGACAGTAAAATTAACATAGGTAGGGAGTGGTCCTCGGAGTCGGAGGAAGACGCTGATAACTACATACCTACAAAATATATATAAATATATATGATGTGCTTGCAAACTACTGTGAGTCAAGGGAGTATTCTGAAAATACAACTTATATTCCCATCAGCTTTGCTACTGTGGCACGGTTTCTTTTACATTCTCTTCAAAGTAAGACTCTGGTCTGCATCCAGTGACAGTCTCCACCTATGCTATCTATGATGAATACATCCAGGCATCCATCCATTCAAAGTAAACGTCTATCATTCTTCTTAATCTCTCAACAAACCTTAGTTTGTTTCACCAACAACCACCCATGCGTCCTTCCTTGCTTGCCTTTGAGTTTGACCCAAACACAGCTGACGATTCTTGCTATCCTATCCACCCATACAGTGTCGGCACCCAGGCAGGCATCTTTTCTTTCACCTTCCACCCATGCTTCAACAACCCATGCATCTGATTCCTATCAGCCACCTATGCATGCTTCCAACGTATCCTTCTCTGCCAGTCATATTACATCTCGCCCTTCCTTCCTCCTTCCACCCGTCTTTCCCTTTTTGTTCAACACATCCATCAAGGTCATCTGATCTGACATTTTGTCTTCTCCATAAAACTTTTACAGCTGAGTTGGAGTCAGATAGAAGAGGCCATTGGTTACTCAACTCACGCTGATAATGTTATTGCTAATGCCATTGCTAAGTAAAGGGTGTCTTCTTCAACCGTTGTCTAATGTTCACTACAACTTCATACTTACTAAGTCTCAACAGTACAGTGAGTGTACAGTACATCCTTCCCGCTAGCGTAATGTCAATAAGTAAGGAATATAACTTACCACCGCCCGCCGCTGCTGCTGGCTCACCCCCTGTAGTAGCTCCTGCAGGTGCCGCTGCCGCATCTCCTGCTCCCTCCGGAATGGCTGCATCGCCGCTGGCCCCGGCACTGGTGGTCGGTAGTACGCCTAGAAAAAACATTACACATTCTTAGATGCCATATATACACCTCCCCATTTATTCTTTTTCACTAGCAAGATTGGAAAAAAAAGTTAATACTTACAATCATATACAACATAAATCTCTAGTCCAAATCGGGTACTAGAGTAGAGTAGACACTAATAGTGTTATGGTCCCTAGGGTCATTCTAGTCTACTCTACTCTTTGCAAAGTTAGCCTGAGCCATGCAACCATTTTAGCTTCATGTCTTTTGCGCATGTGACGTCACGTTACCTCGCAGCTTGTTGTGTAAGAGTGACGCCTTTAAGCCCACATGAGGTCATACAGCTACTGTCTGAGCGTTGCGTACAAGAGGTCAAAAAATTAACAAGCCACTTTGTTATATGGAGTTCTGGTCAGTCTGTATTGCTTAGCCATAACATGCTACACTTTTTGGCATGACTGAGAAATGCTTGCATTATACTATCTAACGCGCACCATTTTCTCATAAGCAGGAGGAAGATTCCCTTCTACGAACCAGAGCTTTTCAGAACTTAGGATGTAACCAGTACTTCTACTTTCTAAGATAAGGGGTCCCCCAGAATTCACACAGAGATCTTTTGTCTTCGATGGACTTGTAACAATGTTTATTGTTTTAATCTTATGCATTTTGCTGTTGGAGCTGGCTCGTATAGTATGCTGAATTGAATTGTAGAACAACGTACAGAGCTTGTTAGTTGAAAATAAACCTTTTGAACTTACACATAGACTCTGTGGTGTTTGGTGTGGTGGACTTACACGAGTGAGTGAGCGAAAGGGTGTTATCTGGGTTGTCTAATCATTGGGTATCTTCGGGAGGGGTTCGGGGACCTAATGAGAGACTATAGCTAGTCGGTCAGGGGATTGTGGGTTCTGACTGAGGTGTGAGGAAGGTCCAACCTCCCATCACCAACATCCTATTTTCTTGTGCATAGTTCTGTATGTGGCTGTGCAGAATCCCCACAACAGTAGTAGTATATCGTATCAAAAATAGACAAATATCTGGTTGGGCATTTTGTTGGTGGGAATTGTCGAAAAGCCTCAAGAAAGATTAAGAAGACCAGAAGAGGACAACCCAAAGGACTGGACTCTGTGGCTAGAGCTATTGGTGAATCTGAGTTTTACTTAAAACCTTTTAAATAAAGAGTGGCCAACTCGGCAAGCTTAGCTACAGACAGACTAATAGTAGTAGTACAGAGAGTCATAGGCTCATAGCAGGGGCAGTTAGAGGCAGGGATAACAAGAATTTAGAAACAGTCTAGATCGAAGAAGATTTGGAAAAAAATAGAATTAGGAATAGGAGACAGAAATAATAGATCGGAAAAAATAAGGTGCAGTAAAAGTTAGGGAAATATAATTATTAATATTAACCACTGGAGGACTTACTGGGGCCAGCAGCAGAGCCCTCAGTAGAGGAGCGGTCCTGGCACTGGGAGGCATCTTGATGTTCTTCTTGTCCCGCCGCCTGTGGCTGTGACCCCGTCTTCTTGCCCCTGGGTGCTGATCATGTAAGATATAATAAAGAAAGAGACAAACATTAATGATTAATGTACTGTGAAACAAATAAAATATTTTAAAAAATGCTCAAAAAACATTTTAGGAAACAACAATTGCAATAAAATTGACCTATCTAATCAGATCGTTTAGTAGTATTATTGCGGGATTCACGGACCGTCTACTTATTATTTATGAACACTAATATAGTGTTCCATTCTGATTCCAGAATACTACCTAAGCCTATGTACCACCTGACCTAGTCCACATATTCCAGACGGGACAATTGTTCACTAAGTCTGCATTTAAATTTTAGCCCTCAAAAATGCATAGGTGGAGGACACATGCATAAATTTGTGCATACACCAAATTGTTGGTTGGTTGCGTCTGATGTTCTGCTAGTGACACTGCTAAGGCTTACCACTCACTAAACAAACTACAAAAGGTTCTACTAAGGACTGGGGTAAGCAGCACTCAGTGACAGAGAGGATGCGTCACGCAGACCTCTAAAAAATTACCAACTAATACTAACTAAACCTATCAATCCATCCACCACTATCTCTTCTTAGTGACAGGAGGACAAAGGAAGGACTAGAGTCTCTCTAGCAATTGCATTACCTAACGTAAGTTCTCTAAGTAAACTCTTACATAATCAGCCCAAGTGAGTGCAAAGTTGCAAACAAGTAAGAGTAGCGCCGAGCGCCTGTGTCCTACAATCACAGAAGATTTTGAAACGTAATTTACCTGCAATGTAAGCAGCAGTATTCTTGCTATTCGGAAAAAAATTATACACAATACTTATACTACTAGTATATTAGCTACTCACCAAGCCCCACGACCTCGACACCTAGCAGGTCCAGCAGGTCCTGCTCCCGGTCCAAGATGTCTGACCACCGGTGGGCCAGCTGGTTATGGGTGTGCCGGACCCCTGATTGACGAAACACTGCCTGGCGCACCTTCGCCCACCGGCGGTGACGCTCCTGGGTCGGGTACCCTGAGCCAGGCCTGCCGCCTGCTGCCAAGGTCAAGGGGAGGTGGCGCTGCACGAAAAAAACAAGGGCGGCCACCTCCACCTCTCCAAAAAGCTCCCGGGCCTGCACCCCTGCAGGGCACAGTCTGCTGCAAGGCAGGTGGCGGCTCTTGGGCGCAGGCCCCTTGCCCCTGGAGCGCCCATCAGTACCCTTAGGCATGGTTCTGGGGTGAGCGGGAGGCGGAAAAGAAAATTTAGAAGGGAAAAATAAAGTTAGGGGTAGAAGTAGGAGCTTAAAGAAGGATGAAATATAAAACAGTAGACTCAGGGACAGAGAGGGATAGATAATAAATAAAAAAGATCAGAAAAACAGTGTAAAAACCTAAGGATGGCAAAGATAGAGGGAGGATAGAAAAGCAGGCCCCAGAACCATAGCATAGAATGAAAAAACAAGATGGCTGCGCCCATCGCGACCGCGTGGGTAAGTTCGTGCGATATTTCCCCGCGCGCACGCAAAAAGCGTCGCGAACACGTAAGACGCGTTCCCGAACATGAAATGCGCATCGCGAACACGCTATACGCAATCCGGAACAGGAAATAAGGCATCGCGAACGGGCGGGACAAGTGAAAAACAAGATGGCCGTGCCCATAGGCGACCGCATGGGTAAGTTCGCGAGATACTATCCCCCGAGCACGCAAACAGGCTCCCGAACACGCAATACGCGTTCGCGAGCAAGAAAAACGCATCGTGAACAGGCGGGACAAGCAACTACGCGCGCTCGCGTAGCTACGCATAGATCGCGTATCGCTTTTGTAACTTCGCGTAGCCTCGCGTAGCGCGACTACGCAAACTACGCCCAGGGTTAGACAAAAGAAGAAGAGAAACAAGCAAGAAAAGTACAAAAAGAAGCAAGAAAATTACAAAAACACACAATGCAAGTGCAGAAAGACAAGAAAGAACAGAGACAGGTGCACAGCCAAGCAACAGAGGTGCACAAACAGGAAAGAACAATAGTGAAAGACACAAGAGGAATGGTAAAAGAAGCAACAGAGGTGCAGAAAAAGGAAAGCCAGGTGGACATAGAGGCAAAGAAGTGCAGAAAAAGTAACAGAAGTGCAGAAACAAACCTAAATATATACAGAAAGAAGCAAGAGAGCTCCTCAAATTGATAAGAGAGGTACCGAAAGAGGTAAAAGAAGATGCAGAAAGACTTAAGAGACGTACAAAAAGAGGCAAGAAAGCTGGACAAACAGATAAGAGAGGTAGAGAAAGAGCAAAGAAAGGTGCAGATAGTCATTAGAGCGTTGCACAAAGAAGCAAAACAGCTGCTGAAAGAAACAAGAGAAGTGCAGAATGAATCAACAGAAGTACACAAAGACATGAGATAGGTGCAGAAAGAGACAAAATAAATGAAGAAAGAAGCAAAAGAGGTGCCGAAACAGTGACGAGAAGTACAGAAAGAACCAAGAGATCTCCAGAAATGCAAAACAGCAGTCTTTGTAATGTTACTGTTATAACTCTCACCATATTATAGAAAACATGCAAACATGTGTCTCTACCTTTTGCTAGTGCCATCACACATAATAGAAACATACAAATACATATATATATATATGTTACACACATGTACCATCTTCATATGTATAATACGTATGAGAATACATGTGCAAGTAGAGACATACCTCACTCACAAGACCATGAAGTCCTTTAAACGTGTCAGACTGTATTTCCCATTTCAAAGACATACCTACATTTATGCGGTTTACTTCAAGTGTACCATTTCACAGACTCATAAGAGGTAGCCTAATCACTAATCCCTCTGCCTACATATCTAAAAAAATCACTTTTGTACTACAGCATCACTATTCAGCGACTACTGACAGTGTTGGGCCTAGCCAAATATAAAGCAGCAACCCTTTGCATGTGTGTGTTGTAACTCTCACTATATTACAAAAAACATGCATGCATGTGTCTCTACCTTCTTCTAGTGGCATCAAATATAAAAGAAACATACAAATACATGTATACCTGTGTTTTATACCTCTACCATCTTATTAGGCGTAACACGTGTAAGAGTACAAGTGTAAGTAGAGACATACCTCAGTCATAAGACTATAAAGTCCCTTAAACTTGACAGACTGCACTTCCCATTTCAAGGAGACACCTAAATTTATGTGGCGTCTTTGAAGTGTACATTTCTATACACTGATATGAGTTATCCTAATCACTAATCCCTTTGCCAACATATCTTAAACCTACTTTTGTGCTGCAGTTTCACTATTCACCAACTACTGAGAGTGCTGGGCCTTTCCAAATACAAAGCATCAACTTTTTCAATGTGTCTGTTGTAAGTCTCCCTATTTTCATAAAAGCATGCATGCATGTGTCTGTACCTTTAACTAGTGACATCATACATAAAAGAAACATACAAATACATGTATACCTGTGTTTTATACCTCTACCATCTTCATAGTCATAACACGTGTGAGAATACATGTGCAAGTAGAGATACACCTCAGTCACAAGACCATAAAGGCATTTAAACTTGTCAGACTCCACTTCCCATTTGAAAGAGACACCTAATTTAAGCAGCGTTTTTCAAGTGTCCTTTTAAACAGACTCATACAAGGTTGCCTAATCATTAATCCCTCTGCCAACATATCTTAAACCTCACTTTTGTGCTGTAGCATCACTATTCAGCAACTTCTGAGAGTGTTGGGCCTAGCGAAATATAAAGCAGCAACCCTTTGCATGTGTGTATTGTAACTCTCACTATATTCCAGAAAGCAACCATACATGTGTCTGTACCTTTTCCTACTGGCCTTATATAAAAAAGAAACATACACATAGATGTATACCTGAGTACTACCTGCGTGAGTTTATGACTCCAAGGGTAATATCTGGGTGATTACATCAGTGCATGGGTAGTGCCTGCGTAAAAGTATGACTGTAAAAGTAATGCCTGAGTCATTGGATGAGTGCATAGGTACTGCCTAAGAGAATGGTTTAGTGCAAGAGTAGTGCTTGTGTGATTATATGAGTATATGGGTAGTATATTAGTGATTGCATGAGTACAGGAGTAGTGCCTGAATGAATGGATGACTACAAGACTAGTTTTCTATGTGATTCCATGAGTGCATTGGTACTGCTGAGTGATTCTATGACTGTAGGGTAGTACTTGGGTCATTGCATGAGTATATGGGTAGTGCAAATGTGAATGGATGAGTCCATAGGTAGTGTCTGAGTGAATGGATTAGTCCAACTCTAGTGCCTCGGTCATTGGATGAGTGCATGGGTACTGCCTGAGACAATGGATGAGTGCATGAATACTGCCTGAGTAAATGGTTGAGTGCAAGAGTAGTTTTCTGTGTGATTCCATGAGTGCAGGGTACTGCCTGGGTGACTCTATGACTGCAGGGGTAGTGCCTGACTGATTGGATGAGTATATGAAAAGTACCTGAGTGAAAGTATGAGTGTAAGAGTAGTGCCTGGGTCATTGCATGAGTACATCGGTAGTGCCTGAGTGAATGTTTGACTGGAATAGTAGTGCCTGGGCGATTGCATGAATTTATGGTTAATGCCTGAGTGATTAGATGTTTGTATAGGTAGTGTGTCTTTGATAGCATAACTGCATAAGAGTGCCTGAGTGAATTCATGAGTCCAAGAGTAATATCTGCCTCCTTAGATCAGTGCATGGCTACTGCTTGAGAACAGAGATGTAACTGCCACTATATTCCAGAAAGCAAGCATGCATATGTCTGTACCTTTTCCTAGTGGCATCATATATAAAGGAAGCATACAAATAGATGTATACCAGTGTTTCATACCTCTACCATCTTCATACTCATAACACATGTGAGAATACATCTGCAAGTAGATATATACCTCAGTCACAAGACCGTAAAAGCATTTAAACTTGTCAGACTCCACTTCCCATTTGAAAGAGACACCTACATTTAAGTGGCGTTTTTCAAGTGTACTTTTTCACAGACTCATACAAGATTGCCTAATCACTAATCCCTCTGCCAACATATCTTAAACCTCACTGTTGTGCTGCAGCATCACTATTCAGCAACTACTGACAGTGTTGGACCTAGCGAAATATAAAGCATCAACCCTTTGCATGTGTGTATTGTAACTCTCACTATATTCCAGAAAGCAAACATACATGTGTCTGTATCTTTTCCTACTGGCATTATATAAAAAAGAAACATACAAATAGGTGTATACCTGAGTACTGCCTGAGTGAGTTTATGACTCCAAGGGTAATGTCTGGGTGATTACATCAGTGCATGGGTAGTACCTGAATAAAATGATGACTGAAAGAGTAATGTCTGAGTCATTGGATGAGTGCATCAGTAATGTCTAAGAGAATGATACTGCCTGGCTGATTGGGTAAGTGCATTGGTAGTGCCTGAGTGAATTCATGAGTGCAAGAGTAATATCTGCCTCCTTAGATCAGTGCATGGCTAGTGCTTGAGTACAAGGATGACTGCAAGAGTAATCCGTGGGTCATTGTAAGAGTACCTCAATCACAAGACCATGTAGACCTTAAAACTTGGCAGACAGCACTTCACATTTCAAACAGACACCTAGATTTATGCAGCGTACTTCAAGTGTACCATTCCACAGACTCATACAAAGTAGCTTAATCACTAATCCCTCTGCCAACATATCTTAAACCTCACTTTTGTGCTGCAGCTTCACCATTCTACTACTCAGGGTGTTGGGCTTATCCAAATATAAAGCAGCAACCTTGTGTATGTCTCTGTTGCAAGTCTCACCATATTCCTGAAACCATGCATGCATATCTCTACACTTTTTACTAGTGGCATCATATATAAAAGAAACATACAAATAGAAGTATACCTGTGTTTTATACGTCTAGCATCTTCAAATGCATAACATGTATGAGAATACATGTGCAAGAAGAGACATACCTCATTCACAAGACCATGCAGACCTTAAAACTTGACAGACTACACTTCCCATTTAAAGGAGACACCTAGATGTATGAGGCGTACTTCAAGTGTACATTTCCACAGACTCATACAAAGTAGCCTAATCACTAATCCCTCTACCAACATGTCTTAAACCTCACTTTTGTGCTGCAGCTTCACCATTTTACTACTACTCAAGGTGTTAGACCTAGCATCCCTCAAGGAGCATCCCTTCACATGTCTCTGTTGCAAGTCTCACCATATTCCTGAAAGCTTGCATGCATGTGTCTGTACTTTTTACTAGTGACATCATATATAAAAGAAACATACAAATAGATGTATACCTGTGTTTTATACCTCTACCATCTTCATAGTCATAGCACATGTGAGAATACATGTGCAAGTAGAGATATACCTTACTCACAAGACCATTAAGGACTGTGAACTTGTCAGACTCCATTTCCCATTTGAAAAAGACACATAAATTTAAACAGTGTTTTTCAAGTGTACTTTTTCACAGACTCATACAACGTTGCCTAATCACTATTTCCTCTGCCAACATATCTTAAACCTCACTTTTATGCAGCAGCATCAGTATTCAGCTACTTCTGAGAGTGTTGGGCCTAGCCATATTCCTAAAAACTTGCATGCATGGTTCTACACCTTTTGCTGGTATCATTTTCAGATCCATAACACATTTGAGCATACATGTGCAAGTAGAAACATACCTCACTCAAAAAACCATGCAGACCTTAATACTTGACATATTGCAGTTCTCATTTCAAGAAGAAACCTACAATTATGTGGCGTACTTCAACTGTACCATTCACCAGACTCATACAAAATTCCCTAATCAGTAATCCCTGTGCCAACATGTCTAAAACCTCAGTTTTCTCTTGCAGCTTCACTACTCTGCGATTAGTCAGAGTCTTGCTCCTAGGCAAATATAAACAACTAACCCTTCATATCTCTCTTTTATAAGTCTCACCATATTATCGAAAGTATACATGCTTGAGTCTGTACCTTTTACTAGTGGTATCATATGTAAAAGAAACATACAAATAGATGTATACCTGTGTGTTATACATCTAGCATCTTCAAATGCATAACACGTGTGAGAATATATGTGCAATTAGATGCATACCTTAGTCACAAGATCATGCAGACCTTAAAACTTAAAAGACTGCATTTCCCTTTTCAAACAGACACCTACAATTATGCGGCGTACTTCAAGTGTACCTTTCCACAGAATCATACAAAGTAGCCTAATCACTAATCTCTCCACCAATATGTCTTAAACCTCACTTTTGTGCTGCAGCTTCACCATTCTACTCATACTCAGGGTATATGGCCTAGCCAATTATAAAGCAGCAACCCTTCGCACGTCTCTGTTGTAAGTCTCACCATATTCCTTAAAGCATGCATGCATGTGTCTGTACCTTTTGCTAGTAGCATCATATATAAAAGAAACATACAAATAGATGTATACCGGTGTTTTATAAGACTTCCATCTTCAGATGCATAACACATATGATAATACATGTGCAAGTAGAGACACACCTCAGTCAAAAGACCATGCAGACCTTAAAACTTCACAGACTACACTTCCCATTTCAAACAGACACCTAAATTTATGCAGCATATTTCAAGTGTACCTTTCCACAGACTCATACAAAGAAGCCTAATCACTAATCCCTCTGACAACATGTCTTTAACCTCACTTTTGTGCTTCAGCTTCACTATTCTGCGACTACTCATGGTGTATGGCCTAGCCAAATATAAAGCAGCAACCCTTCGTATGTCTCTGTTGCCTCTTTCACCATATTCCTGAAAGCATGCATGCATAAGTCTGTACCTTTTACTAGTGGCATCATATATAAAAGAAACATACAAATAAATGTATACCTGTGTTTTATACCTCTACCATCTTCATAGTCAAACATGTGTGACAGTACACGTGCAAGTAGAGATATACCTTAATCACAAGATCATAAAGGACTTTGAACTTGTCAGACTCCATTTTCCATTTGAAAGAGACACCTAAATTTAAGTGGCGTTTTTCAAGTGTACTTTTTCACAGACTCATACAACGCTGCCTAATCACTATTCCCTCTGCCAACATATTTTAAACCTCAATTTTATGCTGCAGCATCAGTATTCAGCAACTGCAATAGTCAATATGTCTTTATTCTTCTTTAGGTTAAAACAACAGGACAACAGCCAACGCGTTTCGTTCCTTTTAAAGGAACTTCATCAGGGCTATATAGTGTCGGTATAATATTCCGACTGACGTCTGTTGTCTGTAATAACTCCCCCACAGATATCTGACGGAGTACTACGTGATTAAATAATCAGAAGGATCCGAACACGCAGATTTGTGATTGCGTTCAAAATATCCCCGGCGCCGGAATGCACATATTAATTTGTAGGTGGTGTACGTCCATAAAAATCTGAACAAAAGGTAGTTCTAAGGAGTCAGAAGACAGTAGTGTATAGCTACCGGCGTCACCCCTGTACGAATGGAGTCAAAATCCACTCCAGTCGTTGCAATCAGAAGAGCCTCGTATTGCGGCGGCCATAAATACGCCCAGACCAGCTATACACTGCTGTGCCAGGAGACAGCCCTGGGGGTGGAGGTCCCCAGCACCAAGGAGGGCTCCTAGAGGGGGGCCGTGCGGCCCCCTCCCATCTGTGTGCTGCCCCGGGGAGGTGTGGTGGCCGGGGCTGGGGGGCTGCAAAGGACCCCCATACTTAATTGATGTATGCCCCGGGGAGGTGGCAGTCCCTGGGGCAACATGGGGGGGGGCAGGAGTCCCCCCACGCTATTTTTCATTAAAAAAACCTACGAGGCCCCCACCCATAATTTAAAAAGCCGCACATTATTAACAAAGCCCTGGGGAGGTGATGGTCCCCAGGGCTATGGGGGCCCCCACAGGCCCCAGCATAATATTTAATCATTGCCCCCGGGACCTGGCCCACCCGGGGGCTTCAAAGAAACGAAGCGCGGGGGAACGCGCTTCATTTTTTAAATAATGTTCATCTGGATTCGTAAACCCTACGCGAATCCTTCCGATTTTTTTTTTTTAATGCTTTTTTGGGCCTTGATGGTTCCTGTGGGACCCCTTGAGCAGACCTAGGGGGTCAGGGTGTTTCTACCCTACACCCTTTTCTTCATTTTGAACTTTTTTTCTTGCGACTCACTTCAACCGAGTCACAAGATGGCTGCCAACACTTCCTGGATTGACGTGTTGGCAGCCAATCAGAGTCAAGCTTGTGATAGGAAGGGTTCATGGATCCACCGCGGTCGCCAGATACTAATATTTTTTTATATATAATTTTCTCAGGAACTACCAAACGTATTTACACCATTTAAAGCAAAGAGTGCACTCTGGGCCAAGAGCTACCTCTCTGCCAAATTTGGTATAATTCCGTTCAGCAGTTCGGGTTGTAGCTGTGACAAAAGTTTCCTATAGAAATGAACATGGAGAAAATGCATTTTGAGACCCCCCTTTTTTCTCGGCCCTTGCTTGAGGAATCACCCCAAAACTTTCAAGACAGTAGCTGACCGGAGCGCCTCATTAGTTTTGAAAATTTCGCGAAGATTTGTCAAACAGCGCCAAAGATATTGGCAAAAGAAAAAATGCTTTTTGAATTGAAACAAGGTCCTAACTATAACTACCTACTGGTGACCGCCAGTAGGTTTTATATATATATATATATATATATATATATACATATACCCTTAAGTGAAAGGGCAGGAATGCATCATATGTAAGCAGTTGCCTCAGAGCTTCAACAACAAGGCTAATTTTTCATCATGTTAATATCTATTTTATTGGTCATTAGATTATCATTCTAGGATGCTTCAAGTCTATACATGTAAAACCATGTCAGTACCTAAAGCAAAAATTAGTATAAAAGCCTTTCAGTATATACAAAAAAGCACAAGTTCATTTCACACTTTTGCTGCGCACTATGGGGCTGATTGTGAGTTTGGCAGTCTGTAAACCGCCAAACTCATGGTGGCGTGGCAGTGGCGGTCCAGCCATCGCCTTACCAGTGGTCTGACTGCACTATTACAACATTGCCGGTCGGACCACCATTGAACCACCGCAACCGCCTGGGAACTGCATATCTGGTAGTGGCGCAGCGGTCAGGGGCTCAAAATATGCTGGCGGTGCTGCGGCACCGCAATGTATATTACGAGTTTCTTGACCGCCAGAAGTCTCATGGAGGTTCTTACTCCATGAAACTGCTGGCTGTCAGGAAACAATGGGGCCCTTGCCCCATGCATGTTGCTGCCTGTGTACATGCACCTCCAGTCCCAGCACAGCATGGACTTCATAGCCCATACCATGCAGGAAAGCGCCGTGGTGGTCCTGTGGCAGTGCAGCTTTGAGGCTCACACTTTAGCCTTTTTACTGCACCGCCGCGTGACCACCATGCAGCCCACCCGCCAGAACACAATAAGACTTGTAATCCGGCCGGCGGGTGGCAGCCCTGTTTGGCGGTGTGGGAGTGAGGTGGTGGCCCGCTCCCACATCGTCAAACTCCTAATCAAACCCTATGTGTCTTTATGCACATTGATGCAAGGTTTTCTTCAAGCTAGTATCCCCAAACTTATGGACAGAATGAAAGACTAAATATTTGAGATGTGAGTTGCCTTAGACCTATAAGGAGAATTGGCATACAACAACATGGCTCAGTTATCATTGGATTTCTATCTCTTTTATTCATTAGATTATCATTCTTGGATGCTTCAAGTCGATATACATAGAACCATGTCAGTCCCTACAACACAAACAAGTCTAAAAGTCCTTCACGGTATACAGAAAAACACAAGAAAAGAAAGGTGAAATCAAGAAAATGTATGAAGACATTCCATCATCAACCAACTCCAGCCTTGCAACTAGGAGCTTAAGTATGGTTGTCAACGAAGAACATATGTCTAAAAAGAAGACCTAAATTTCAACTTAGATGCATTGGTCCAAACTCTGTGATAAGACTTGTTTATGATGGTACACAATTCATAATTCTGCCTTCTTCTCTGGTGATTGATGAACATTCTGACTGTGAAGTGTGAGCTCGCTTGGACGCTAAACATTATAGTTGTTATTTATTCAATCTACTAGACTAGAAGGTCTATGCCAGAAAATAGATCCTGAGAGTACGCAAGGTACTTCAGCCCCATTAATATTACAGCTGTTCTTCTAAAGATATTGGGACAAACCCAAACTGGTGCTGATGATCCTATTAGGGGTGCACTATCATGCCTCTTTAGCCTCTTTGCTTCCAAGATTTATAGCCTGACCCTGGAGTGCACCTGCTGAGTAAGGCAAAGTCCCTGCAGTAGTCCCCTTTTGGTCACCACCAATAACACAAGTGTGAACAGCTGCAGAACTTCCATGAATGGCAATTTCCATGCAATGCAATTAGTGGCTCTATCAGTCCTTGTGGGGTTCAGAGTGGAGCAGTCAGCTGGATGAGATGCCAGTGGATGCAATGAGAACGTCAGTTCTCACTGGATAGCCCCAATATCTCAAAGACTTGGAGGCCATTTTGGGCATGGCTGACTAACAAATCTTTGACCAACAGGCTACTGGTGCCAGTGCTACAGTGCATTAGTGCTACCGAAAAAAGAGGCTCCATTCCTGTTCTAGCATCATCTAAGTTTTACTGAAGAGAATTATGTTCATTAATCCATGAGCAATCCAGTTCAACATCCATAGTACTCCAGTATGCCAACAGCAAATAACCAGTAAATGAAAGACAAAAAATGGAAACAGCAATGAGATGATGCAGTTGCATATACCCACAGGTCCTCTCCTGGTGCCTATTTTGAATTTTCACCATGATGTTAGTCTGCTTAGGGCCAGATGTACTATTTATTGGCGGCAAAATACTAGTCACAATCTGTTAGCAGTATTTTTGCAACCAGTAAATATTTTTACAAACTGATCTATGTATCATTAAGTTGGTTCATAGAACCAGATTTGGATTGAGTCACAATCCAACCTACCTAATTATTATTCATTAGATAGGTCTCACATTTCAACTCACTCTAATTGCCCACAATCACAGGGATACTTGCCACTGTCATTCATTTCAATAAAGTAAACTTTTTTCAAATGCAGCCCATTTTCCTTAAAGGAAACAGGGCTACATTTACAATAAATGGTTTCTTTGTTTTTAAAGTCTGTTTAAGAGTGTGCCATTTTGCATTCATTTTCGTTTAAATCTGTTTTTATTGGTTTTTAATTAACAAAGCAGACATTTACATCACAGTTCTTCTTTTGTTTAGGTTACATCCACACTTTTGCTACATACAGGTTCACCTTTTTGCATAGAGTTAATTTGTGCATATTATTCGCATTGTACATATTAAGTACTCTGTCCTTGTATCTCACTGTGTGTAGCCCATTTAGTCCCCATCCATGCTGTCAGTTTGGAGTCAGCCATTAGGGGTGTTTCATCAGTTCTATGCTAGTGTGTGAACTGTGGGTCGGTCTGCCAACTTGGGAAGCGGGCAATAACGTTCAGGACAGCTTAAACAAAACAAGGATAATAGTGTTCTTTCTAACTCGAACTGGAGCAACCCTTCCCATTCCCCATTTCATTAGGCATGTGCGCGACTCCTCGTCGCGAACTGTAAGTACATGGTGCTAGGACTGCATCTGTTGTTATCTGATTGTGGTTTTACTGGCAGTCCCTCTACTCTGCACTTTGGCTGTTAACGTGTCTCTTCTAATTCACGTTGTGTAGTGGTGAATGGAGCCAATATGTCATCTATGCCAATGTCTTGTCTCTGCAGGTCACACAAAATAGTGTCCCAGTATTTTGCAATTGGGATTTTACGTAGGCCTGGTGTGTCCTCCCTGTGTAGTACACTTTCTGCTTTAGACCACACCTGCAGGGAGGGTTTCCAAGCCAGCGTCCTGGGGGACTCAGGAGATTTCCATCTTTTAGTGATCAACTGTTTCGTCACCACCAACCCCAAAGCGTTAAAGCGAGAGATCACTCTTTGACTTTTGCTCCTGCGATAAATATGTAGGATGCACGTCTCCCATGTCTGGGGTATCGCACAATCCGTGCAGCAAGCCAGGGCATTGGTAACCGCCTTCCAGCATTCTCTGAGTCATGGACAGTTCCACAGCATGTGTAGCAAGTCCGCGTCCACAGTATAGTATTGCGGGCACTCTGCGTCTGCGTGGTTGAAATATTTATTAATTTTAGCTGGGGTGAGATATGCTTTTTGTGTTGTGTAGTATTGTATTATTCGAAAGCGCATATTCCGTGGTACAGTAATAGGACATTCTAGTACAGTGGTCCACTCAGCATCTGTGAAGGGACGGCGAAGTTCCCCATCCCAGTTTTGCCGCAAGAATGACAGTGCTGCCGCTGTGTGGTGCCTGAGGGATGTGGCTAACCATTTTGTGAGTTGTCAGCCTCGACCCCATGACATGCAGGTATTGCATTGTTAAGTGTATTGGGGGTTCCTGGGTCATGTCGCCCCAGTGTTTGCTTTGCCATTCATGAAGGGAAAGGGGACCCTTTGGGGAATGGGTTACCCCCACCTTTGAGGTGTCTGTAAATTATGAATGTTTTGCAACTGGATTTTGGTCACAAAATATTGGTATATAAGTTACTGATTTAGTGTTTGGGAGGGATGGTTGTCTGACAGAATATCAAAGAAATAAATATTGCATGGACAAAATATTGCATCAGAAATATTGAGGACAAAAATATTGAGAAAGTAAGTGCAATAGGTAAGTATAGATTTACTATTCTTAACTCCACATCTACATACCTTGAAGATATATATTTTGTCAAGGTACATATAGGTGGAGTTAGGTATAGTTAAAGTTTGCTTACCCATTGAAACTTGCCTTCACAATGTTTTTGTCCTCAATATTCTTTTCATGATATTTGTCCACATGATATTTTTTCTACGATACTTTGTCCAAACAACGGAGGGATGCCTACAACATGCCGCTTTCCGATACTGAGTCAGTATCCATTTGGACTCTCGTTTTAGTAGCGAACTGGATTAGTGCGTAGGAAAGTGTTAACACTAGCAAATACCGAATAGGCACATTCCAAACTGCTAAAATGCTTAGTATATTTGGGCCATGGTCTTCTTTAGAGAACTGCAATTGTGTTAGCGTTAGGCAAGAAAATGCCATTTGTAAACCATGGGGCATATTAGCAAGGGCGTTATCGCCGCTTTAGCGTCACTTTTTGCCGCTAAAGCGGCGATTTTTATCGCTCTAACAGCAAGCTGTCGCTAACAGGCGTTAGTGACAGCTTTCTGGCGATAGCGGCCCGTTTTCCCATCGCCTTGCATGCCAGCGATAATTATCGCTAATGACATGCAAGGTAGGCGTTCCCAACTAAAAGCGACTGAAAACAGTCGCTAACACAACTTCCCCTATTAGCAACGCAGGCAAAGCGATAAAAAAATTCGCGCTAAGCACGAATATCGCTAGAATTTAACACCTGCTAAAAACATGACTTACCTGTTTGTAGAATAGGAGGTGGATTGTCAGCCTAAGTCCACCATGGCGTTAATGCGTGAATATCGCTGGATTTCCAGCAATATTCACGCATTTGCGCTTATCGCTGGATATTTTATCGCATTGGAGATAAACCTTGCTAATAGCATGTTATCTCCGCGATAATATCCAGCGATAGGCGGCGTTAAATAAATACGCGCTAAGCGCGGTTAGCGATAATTTTCGCCTGTTCTTGCTAATATGCCCCCATATTCTGCAGGTTAAAGAGAGTGATTGTTTAGGCTGACCTCTGCAAGGTGCAGCTAATAATGGACAATATAGCATGAACTACATATCGCATGACAACAATCTCTTGTCCTAAATATTGAATACAAAACTATCTCCCCATTGGGATTGTGAAATATTTCCCATATTCCAAGAGTACCTGTGGAATACGGATTTTCTTATGGTGGTTTTGGCAATAAAAGCAACCAAGCATGTAGTTTAAGGGCCCTCAAAAATAGCCTCCAGTGGCCCCCTCCAGTTCGACAGGTTAAATGGCCAGTCCGACCCTGCTCCTGGGCACCAGTGCACTGTGGATTGCTCCGTCCTGATGAAATATTCAGGACAGACAAAATGTAAAATTTTGAAAAATATAGGGGCATATTAGCAAGAAGAGGCGATAATCATCGCTAACCCTGCTTAGCGTGATTTTTTTTATCGCCGGCTATCGCTGGAATATATCGCCACGCTAACGCTGTATTAGCAACGATTAGCGCTATGGCGATGTATATTCCAGCGATAGCGAGGGAAATGGGCCAACATCGCTGAAAAACCAGCGATGTTGCATGGAGAAGGGAGAACACCTTGCTGATACGACCCTGTGGTCGTATCAGCATAATCCACCCCCATGTTAGGTATGGCTAACACCTGCTAATTGCAGGTGTTAAATAAATGGCGATGACCCCGGTTAGCGCGACTTTTCACGTCGCTAACTGGGGCCATGGCCACCTTGCTAATAGGCGATAGGCCTGTTAGCGAGTGTTTCCCAGGTTTGTTCGTCGGGAACGCCCACTTTGCATGTCATTAGCGATAAATATCGCTGACATGCAAAGCGGTAAAAACGGGCGCTAATGCCCGCAAACCGTCGCTAACTGCTGTTAGAGACAGTTTGCTGATAGGGCGATATAAATATCGCCGCTTTAGCGGCAAAAAGTGCCGCTAAAGCGGCGATAGTGCCCTTGCTAATATGCCCCATACAGCTTTAAATACTTTCTTCACCATATTCTGCTCCCCAAGAAGAATATTTTTCTAGGTCAACAGTCTACCTAGCTGGTAACAGTGTGTAAGTTATTATTTTGATGATTTGCTTCTTCTAAATCCTGCCTGACTTGCTCAAAATTCTCTTGCACTGAAATATGAAACTGTTAACTATGGCTTGATTTTCCATCCTTTTAGCGTTGACATCTGGATAAATATGACACCAGTGCTTATAAAGTGATACATAAAGGAGCTGAATATCGGGCAGATCAAAAAAGAACTTTGTAAGTGGAATAACAAGTGCTGAGAACCTGCACTAACCACAAAAGGTTCCCTTTCCTTCAGTAGAAGCAGAGTAAGCCATTTTCAGGGCAGCCAGCCATGAGTACTGAAGCTGGCTAGTAAAAGAAAAGTGAAGAGGGTCAGAAGTAGTAAAGTAATGCAGAGGAAGAAAAGAAAAGCCGTGCAGGGGAAGAAAAGTGGTGCTTTAGTATTGAAGCGGCCAAGTAGATGTCAAGCAATGCATGAGTACCTAGGTGGATAATGTACTGATCAGTGTAGAAAATACGGAGGGACAGATTTATCAAAACATTGCACCACGGCAAAGTCAAGTAAAGTGAAATAAAGTGGTGCAAAGCCTTGATAAGGTATTTGTTTTGCAGCGCAAATTGTTTTTCACAACAGAAAGGTGCACTTTTTGTAGTGCAAATAGCGCAGTATGCTGCTTTGCTCTGCTTTGCACTACTTTGCACCCTTGGGATGTACTTTGGCATTCCAGAGCAACCATCCCTGATTTTTGACACAAAGCCCTAGCTATGAGGGGACCCATTCACCAACTGTATTTTGTAGCACATTTAGGCCCAGATACACTAAGGTTTAGCATAGGGTTAGCATGACTTTTTCAACGCTAACCCAACGGTTAACCTCTTTGGGGATTAACAAACCAATGCTAATTGGTATTAGCGTTGGTTTGTATGAAAAAGTAACACAAAGCAGCATGAAACGCTGCTTTGCATTACTCTGTGTCAAGCGGGTATGACATGGGTGGTACATGGGCATTCCCATGCAACCACCCATGCTTTTTGACGCTAAACCCTTTCTGGTAACATTAGTAGACAGGGTTTAACGCCAAAAATTGACGCCGCTGTAAAGCATTCATTAAAAGGAGAAATGTTTTAATTTCTCCTTTATGTTGTGAAGCCAAATTTGCGTCCTTTTCTTCCAACATCATGGGGAGTCTAAAGGTACCCAGGGTTTGTAGATTCCCCTGGAGGGGACCCAGACATTAGCCAAAATATAGCTAAATCTTTTTTTTTTTTTTTTTTAAATGGGAAAAAAGTGCTGCAAATGAAAGCGCCTGGTTTTTACCTGCATATGGTATCAACAAAGGCTTTGTGGGGCTGAAATCACCATTTTCCCAGCTTTCAGGGACTGACAGACTTTTGTCAGAAAACCAACATTTTTTACACAGTTTGGCATTTTACTGGGACATAGCCTAATTTTGCTATTTTTGTGCTTTCAACCTTCTTCCAGTTAATGGTAGAAATGGGTATGAAAGCAATAATGGATCCTGGAACGCTATACATTTTAGAAAAGTAGACAAAATTCTTGAATTCAACAAAGGGGCATTTGTGTAGATCCTTCAAGGTTTCTTTATAGAAACTAACAGTTGAAAATAGGAAAAATTGAAAATGAGTTGAAAAAAACAGCCATTTGTGCCGATGTTTTCATCTGTAACTTCTTCTAATTATGACAGATGTTTGAAAGCAATATACAGTTACATCCGCTGGATCTTTCTGGTTATGGGGATATATAGGACTTGTAGGTTCACCAAGAACCCAGAGCCAATAACTGATCAGCGTCTTGCAATGGTTTTTTGTTATGTACCGGGTATATGGCAATTAATTTGGGAAAATATATACAGTGAAATATCGGGATGAAAGACACCTATGTATTTCTGAAATTGGAACAAAATATAGAGTTTAGAAACAGTAGCTATTTGCACATTTCCGAAATTGTGAGTACCCATACTAGCATGAGAATTATAGGACATTTTTCAAAGTGACTTCTTTTTACACATTGTCTTTCATTTGGAAGGCAGAAATGCATCGAAAGTCAATAGGTAATAACAGTTGCTTTACAATTCTGTGTTACCCTAAGTCTCCTTATAAAAATGGTACCTCCCTTGTGTGGGTAGGCCTAGTGCCCGCGACAGGAAATGGCTCAAAACGCAAGGTGGACACACTTTACTTTTACAGTGAAAACTGACCCTTTTTTTGCAAAGTGCATAGCTGTAGATTTTGAACCCTAGCTCTGCCGGCACTTAGGTAAACCTAGCAAACCTATACATTTTTGAAAACTAGACAGCCAGGGGAATCCAGGATGGGCTGACTTGACTGGCTCTCAAAAGGTTCTGTTACCAAGAATCCCTTGCAAACCTCAAACTTTGTCTAAAAAACATATTTTCCTCAGATTTCTATGGTGGAAAGTTCTGGAATCTGCTTGGATCCACAAAATTCCACCCACCCCGCATTCCCCAAAGTCTTCCAAGAAAAATGGTACCTCACTTGTGTGGGTAGGCCTAGTACCCGCGACAGGAATCGGCCCAAAACGCAACGTGGACACACCACATTTTCACAGTGAAAACTGACCCTTTTTTTGCAAAGTGCATAGCTGTAGATTTTGAAACCCTAGCTCTGCCGGCACCTAGGTAAACCTAGCAAACCTATACATTTTTGAAAACTAGACAGCCAGGGGAATCCAGGATGGGCTGACTTGACTGGCTCTCAAAAGGTTCTGTTACCAAGAATCCCTTGCAAACCTCAAACTTTGTCTAAAAAACATATTTTCCTCAGATTTCTATGGTGGAAAGTTCTGGAATCTGCTTGGATCCACAAAATTCCACCCACCCCGCATTCCCCAAAGTCTTCCAAGAAAAATGGTACCTCACTTGTGTGGGTAGGCCTAGTACCCGCGACAGGAATCGGCCCAAAACGCAACGTGGACACACCACATTTTCACAGTGAAAACTGACCCTTTTTTGCAAAGTGCCTAGCTGTAGATTTTGAACCCTAGCTCTGCCGGCACCTAGGGAAACCTAGCAAACCTATACATTTTTGAAAACTAGACACCCAGCGAAATCCAGGATGGGGTAACGTGACTGGCTCTCACCAGGTTCTGTTACCCAGAATCCCTTGCAAACCTCAAACTTTGTAAAAAAAAAACACATTTTCCTCACATTTCTGTGGTGGAAAGTTGTGGAATCTATGTGGATCCACAAAATTCTACCCACCCTGCATTCCCCAAAGCCTTCCGAGAAAAATGGTACCTCACTTGTGTGGGTAGGCCTAGTGGCGGCAACAGGAAACGGCCCAAAATGCAACGTGGACACACCACATTTTCACAGTGAAAACTGACCCTTTTTTTGCAAAGTGCCTAGCTGTAGAGTTTGAACCCTAGCTCTGCCGGTACCTAGGGAAACCTAGCAAACCTATACATTTCTGAAAACTAGACACCCAGGGGAATCCAGGATGGGGTGACTTGTCTGGCTCTCACCAGGTTCTGTTACCCAGAATCCCTTGCAAACCTGAAACTTTGTCAAAAAACCCAAATTTTTCTCACATTTCTGTGGTGGAAAGCTCTGGAATCTGCGTGGATCCACAAAATTCCACCCCGCATTCCCCAAAGACTTCCGAGAAAAATGGTACCTCACTTATGTGGGTAGGCCTAGTGTCCGCGACAGGAAATGGCCCAAAACGCAACGTGCACACACCATATTTTCACAGTGAAAACTGACCCTTTTTTTGCAAAGTGCCTATCTGTAGATTTTGAACCCTAGCTCTGCCAGCACCTAGGAAAACCTAGAAAAGCTATACATTTTTGAAAACTAGATACACAGGGGAATCCAGGATGGGGTGACTTGTCTGGCTCTCACCAGGTTCTGTTACCCAGAATCCCTTGCAAACCTCAAACTTTTCTGTGGTTGAAAGTTCTAGAATCTGCTAAATGATACCTCACTTGAGTGGGTGTCCAATGCAGGATTGGCTAAGAATGTATTTTTTTAAAAATGTAGTGCTTAGAATTCTCTGTGCTATACCCTTAATCCCTATGTTTTGGGCTATTCCCAGTCACAGGCCCTTGCCCCACCCACACAAGTGAGGTATCATTTTACTCGGGAGACTGTGGGGAATGCTGTGGGGTAGGACTTTTGTCCCGGCACGGTGATTCCACCCAAAAATATGTAGAAAATGTGTTTTTTTTCAGCTAAATTTGAGGTTTGCAGGGGATTCTGGGTAGGAAAACGTTGAGGGATCCACACAAGACATACCTCGCTGGACTCCCCTGGGTGTCTAGTTTTCAGAAATGTGTGGGTTTGGTAGTTTCCCAAGATGGCCACCAAGCCCAGGGCCAAAAACCCAGGTTACCCCCCTTGCACAGCCAGGTTGTTTTGTGATAGGTAATTTTGATGTCTCCTCAATACGTTTTGGGCCCTTGCCTGTCGCGGGTACTTGACCCACCCACGCGAGTGAGGTACCATTTTTATCGGGAGACCTGGGGGAATGCTGCGTGGTTGGAAATTTGTGGATCCACGCAGATTCCAGAACTTTCCCACACAGAAATTTGAGAAAAAAGTGATTTTTTCAGCTAAATGTGAGGTTTGCAGGGGATTCTAGGTGGGAAAACGTTGAGGGACCCACGCAAGCCATACCTCGCTGGACTCCCCCGGGTATCTAGTTTTCAGAAATGTGTGGGTTTGGTAGGTTTCCCAAGATGGCCGCTGAGCCCGGGGCCAATAACCCAGGTGAGTCCCCTTGCAAAACCAGGTTGTTTTGTGATGGGTCATTTTGATATCTCCCCAATAGGTTTTGGGCCCTTTCCTATCGCAGGTACTTGGGGCACCCACATGAGTGAGGTACCATTTTTGTGGATCTACGCAGATTCCAGAACTTTCCACCACAGAAATTTGAGGAAAATGTGGTTTTTTTTACAAAGTTTGAGGTTTGCAAGGGATTCTGGGTAACAGAACCTGGTGAGAGCCAGACAAGTCACCCCATTCTGCATTCCCTTGGGTGTCTAGTCTTTAAAAATATATAGGTGTGCTAGATTTCCTTAGGTGCCGGCAGAGCTAGGGTTCAAAATCTACAGGTAGGCACTTTGCAAAAAAAGGGTCAGTTTTCACTGTGAAAATGTGGTGTGTCCACATTGCGTTTTGGGTCGTTTCCTGTCGCGGGCACTAGACCTACCCACAGAAGTGAGGTACCATTTTTCTAGGAAGACTTTGGGGAATGCGGGGTAGGTGGAATTTTGTGGATCCACGCAGATTCCAGAACTTTCCACCACTGAAATGTGAGGATAATGTGTTTTTTTGACAAAGTTTGAGGTTTGCAAGGGATTCTGGGTAACAGAACCTGGTGAGAGCCAGACAAGTCACCCCATCCTGGATTCCCCTGGGTGTCTAGTTTTTAAAAATGTATAGGTTTGCTAGGTTTCCCTAGGTGCCGGCAGAGCTAGGGTTCAAAATCTACAGCTAGGCACTTTGCAAAAAAAGGGTCAGTTTTCACTGTGAAAATGTGGTGTGTCCACATTGCGTTTTGGGCCGTTTCCTGTCGGGGGCACTAGGCCTACCCACACAAGTGAGGTACCATTTTTCTCTGAATGCTTTGGGGAATGCTGGGTACGTGGAATTTTGTGGATCCACGCAGATTCCAAAACTTTCCACCATAGAAATGTGAGGAAAATGTGTTTTTTTTAACAAAGTTTGAGGTTTGCAAGGGATTCTGGGTTACAGAACCTAGTGAAAGCCACACAAGTCACCCCATCCTGGATTCGCCTTAGTGTCTAGTTTTCAAAAATATACAGGTTTGCTATGTTTCCCTAGGTGCCGTCTGCGCTAGGACCCAAAATCCACAGGTAGGCACATTCCAAAAAAAGCTCAGTGCCTAGTGGGCTTTCTGCCGCTCTGGGGAGGGGGGAAATTGGGGGCTATTGCCCTGATTTGCCCCAGAGGGGGGCAGAAAGACTGTGGCTATTCTTTTGGGGGGGTGGGAGCATTGAGATCTCCATTCTGGGCAGTACCCACCCCTACGTACAAAAAAGCCAGCATAATCGCTGGCTCATAGTGAGCTCTCTGCCCCCGGGGGCAGATCAGGGGCTACTGCCCCCATCTGCCTCCTGGGTGGGTCAGAAAAACGGTGGCATCTTTTTTGGGGGGGTGGAGGCATTGGCATGCCCATTCTGGGCAGCCCCCACCCCGAACTTTGGAAGAAAAAAAATCCCTGGTGGCTAGTGGGCTTTCTGCCCCCCCCAGGGGGGCAGATAAGGTGCTATTGCCCCATATGCCTCCCAAGGGGGGGGCTGAAAGACTGTAGCATTTTTTTGGGGGAGGTGGGGGCATTGACATGCCCATTCTGGGCAGCCCCCACCCCTACCTATATTTAAAAAAAAATCCTTGGCGCTTAGTGGGCTGTCTGCCCTCCGGGGGGCAGATCAGGGGCTATTGCCCCCATCTGCCTCCTGGGGGGGCAGAAAGTCATTTGTTTTCTTTGGGGGGTAGGGTGGGGGCATTTGCATGCCCATTCTGGGCAGCCCCCACCCCTACAAAAAAAATAATCCCTGGCATCTGGGGTGCTTTCTGCCCCCCCCTGGGGGGGCAGAAAGACTGGAATTTTATGGGGGGGAGGGTTGGGGGCATTGGCATGCCCATATTGGGCAGCCCCCACCCCTAATTAAAATTAGAAAAAAAACCCTGGTATCTAATGGGCTACTGCCCCCATCTGTCCCCCAGGGGAGGCAGAAAGACTGTCATTTTGCAGAGGGGAGGGTGGGGGCATTGGCATGCCCATATTGGGCAGCCCCACCCCTAATTAACTTTAAAAACAAATCCCTGGTTTCTAGTGGGCTTTTTGCCCCCAGGGGGCAGAAAGACTAAATTTACCCAAAATATTATGGGGGAGCAAAGGCCCTTGCCCAAGGGACCACTCCCCCTCCCTGGTTTCTAGTGGGTGGATCCTGCTTGGGGATTGCCCTCCTGGGGCAATCCCCAAGCAGGGATCCACTAGAGAGGGGAACCAATGATACCTCTCCCGTCTTTCTACGTGCTCGGGGGGCTGAGATAGCACTCAGAGCACGTAGAAAGTGAAACTGAAATGAGCCTCAAGGCTCATTTCAGTTCTGGTTTCACTGAAATTACGTCAGCGCGACGTGCGCGCTGATCGTCATTTCAGGGAAACCATCTGCACAGCCTCGGGAGCTGGGAAGCTCTTCCCCAGCTCCAGAGGCTGTTGAGAGGGAAAGAAATCCCTCTGGTGCCCGCAGAGCACTGGTGCGTCGGACGGCCCCCGGCCGTCCGACGCACCGAAGAGGTTAAACTTATAAGAACATACAAACATAGCAGTCTTCGATTTAAAAACCATCTCAAGCTATAGACTACATAACACCCGTATAAAACTCCAAATCCATTAAAAAATCTTCTAAAAATATACCTATATAACAATTATTTAACTTCCAAGTATCATTTATAAAAACTGGAGTATATTTCATCAAATAAATACCAGTGATAAAACATCCACTCTACACATTTTTAAAAACTTTTTTAACTTAAAGCATAACGTTCCCTATTGCACATGCTACATCTAGTGAGTGCATTTAAGTTAACAAGTCTACTGCCTGTGCACGATTCCTAACCTCATATTTTAGGAAGATTGGTCATAGCCACAGTTTTCGTGCAACAAGAACATTTAGACAATCTAGTAAGATGTGCAAAATATCGCATTTTGTGCCTAGGTTACAGGTACACTTCCCTTCGTGGTCAGTCATGGCCCTCTTAATACTAACATTCACATAACATGGATTAATCCCAATCCTTATTTTTAATAATTCTTTCCTAAACCAACGATTGGGAAGTAAATCCACTTATGGGAACTGTTGACTGTTTTGCCAAGATTTAAGCATAAAACATACAGATCTTTTCCCTTTCAAGTATTGCCTACCCTGGTCCCATGATATTTCTTTCCCTAATGTCCTAAGTCCCTTCTTGCTTATAGTAGGATGAACGTTCTGCTGGCATACCCCAACACTCAATTCACTACATATCATAGCAAACGTTTCTCTGACACCCTTGCCCACTTCATTTCACTCTGTAGGATCTCACATTTACACTAAAAGGAAACTTTTCACAGCCCAGGCGTTGCCAGAATCTTGCCATTTTCTCCCATGAAACCATTCCGGTTTCTAATCTTATTGCCTGGAACCTGGAGGATCTGGGTAGGGACAATAATTTTTTTAGCATTTCCCTTCTTCACCATCCCACTTCCTCTTACCACTTAAGAATAGCAATTCAGCACCATATAAGAACTGAGGAGGTACCATAGCCATGTTAGCTTTTAGAACTGGTTCTATCCGTCATTTCTCCATAGGTGTTATTAAATTTCCTCAGGCCACTAACCGAGTATAAGGCCCAAATTCGTAGTGCATCCAGGTGTACTTTCCACTTCATAGATTTCTCAAACCAGATTCCTAGGTATTTGTACTCCTTAACTATCTCCAGTTTTACAGAGCCTAGGAACCAGCTAAAATTCTTCCTCTTTTTGCTGAAGCACAGAATTTTAGTTTTTTCCAAGTTTACTAATAACTTCTTAGACTTCTTAAAACTACAGTGCTCACCAAACACTTTGAGCTTTCTTTGCAGACCTATTTCTGTTTGGTACACAACCACCAAGTCGTCTGCATAAAGTAAGCATACAATATGTTTCCCATCTATTTTTGGGCTGGCACCCCGCACCGTTCCCAGAATGGCTGGCAAATCCGCTATAAATAAGGAAATTAGCAACTGTCTTAACCCATTTCCAATCAATATATTCTGTGTCCTGAATAACCTGGGCCCAATTCTGACTATGTAACCCTTGTATTATGGACAGGAGACTCTTAGGGATATCCAGGTCACCTAGCATCTCCCAAAGCTGTTCTCGGTCTACCAGGTCAAAAGCGGCCCGGAAGTCTACAAAACCGCAGAACAGACTACCCCCCTGTTCCATTGACTTCTGAGCCATTGCCCACAATGCAAAACAATGATCAATTGTGGAGTGGCCCTCCCTGAAGCCACCCTGTTCTGGAGGCACAATTTGATTTTCCTCTGACCACTCCTTAAGTTTTTCCAAAATTATTTTTGCAGCATCTTTTCACTGATATCCAGGAGATTAATTAACCTGTAATTTTTGGGTATCATTATATCTCCTCGTTTATGGATAGGTCTAATAATTGTCCCTCTCCAGTTTTCCGGCATTTTCCCAGAATCAAGGATGCTATTAAACATTTTGGTGAAAAAATATGCCTACCAATCTGGTCTAGTTCATGTAATTTCTGCCAGAAGATTATCTGGACCAGCTGCCCGGGTTAGTGTTAACTTAGATATAATTCGTCTTGAATTGCATACTGTGAAAAGAGACCTAATATCCTCTTCCACCTCTATCCATGATGTATCTTTCTGTCTTTCTTGACCAACCCCTTTCCCATATAGTTCTCTCAGGTAACTCTCCCAGGCATCTTCAGTCACCACACAGTTCATAGCCCCATGTTTCCTGCCGGCACTTCTCTTTATATATTCTTTTGTGCTTTCTAATGAAGTTTTTATATTGTTTCCTTTGTTTCTGTAGGCTATTAAACGTGTATAAATCATACTTTAATCTCAGATGTCTTTCCTTTTTCCTTATATTCAATTTTAATTTCCTACATTCCTCATTGAACCAGTACTTATTTTCACACTGAGTTCCCCCTTTCTATGGTCCCTGCGGCTATTTCTTTTTATTTCCACCCTCAAACATTGCACCACTTCCGAAATAACATTTTCAAACCATCCTATATTTTCAATGTTAGTGATGATCTCTAGTGTCTGGACCTGCTGAAACGCCGCTAGTTTTCCCATACACTCCTCTGTCAGACGAGTAGTGAGTCATCTGCGGTAGTCCAATTTCAGAGGGATAATTGTGTCTCTTGAATTATTATTGCCTCCTACAATCCTAAGCGTTAGTGATCAATGGTCACTTCCCTCCTCTTTCCTTACCTCAAAGGCTGTTATGAGTTCAAAGTCCCAAGCATGGATAAAGATATAATCTATAGGGCATAATTGATTACCTGTCTTGAATGTGCAATTTGCTGACCGATCCAATTGTGCTCTACAAGTGCAAGTTACCTTTGTGAATAGCCCTCATTAAATGTTAGACTGTGCATTAGGTCAAAATATAAAAGATCCTAAGTCAGGATTTTTTTTTTATTTCTTCTTACATTTCACTCGTTGAATATGTACTGCACCTTTGGTCTAAACATCATAGTTAAATGATCAGGCAGTGTCCCAGGTACAGTGTGGCCTTTTTGCCCCCACCCTTTTAATCCAATATTGTTCTTGAATACTATATTAATTTCCATAATTATCAAAGAAACTGGGGGTGGTTTAGATAGTAGTGTGCCCTCTATCAGACCACTAACTCACTATTCTATACAGAAGTTTGTGGAGGGGTGATATTTTCAGTCTGGCAAGTATTATATTGATGATACCCATATGTATGCAATCATTAAGATTTTAGACCACCTATTCTTCAGTGAGTCAATTTTAAACAATAGAAAAATAACTTTAATTTAATTTACTTTGAAAATGTAAATTAATTAAAGATTTAATTCTAAATTAAGGTAATAGTGCTCCCTAATCCCATTTGCCTTATTCGTAAACAGTCCCAATTTCCCAGCAACTACCCCATCCATTCAACATTTACTACTAAAACGTCTACTTACATGTGCAGAGAATCCACAGTCAGGGCGGAGATCTCAGCACAGAAAAAGATAGCAGAAGCAGAGTCAGAACCTCTGCACGCAAGTTTGTGAATAGTATTTTGTAGTTCGTTAGTAGTACTACAAAACACACTACAAAATGCAGTTTATGAACAGGCTCCTGAGTATACAGTTTAGTTCAGTTTAGATGTGTTGCATGCAGTTGTGTCGTGCAGATATTCTGAAAATCTGTCATTGGACACCGCTGTAGTAGAGGTATATGTTGACTAAGAATTGGAACTGCATTTTGACTAAAGTAAATTGCACTGCAAAATGTGGACTGAGCCAGACAAGCAACATAATACATTTTCAAAATATAGTAAAATATCTGATTTAGTGTTTGAAAAGGTTGTCTTTCAGGGACGGTTCAGTGAGTTCCCCAAGTGTCATGAAGCCAAAGTCTATGTTATGGGCCGCTGATCGGGTATTGAATTTTTCAGTCATCCTTCATTTGCTGTTGCACTGTACCAACTCGCTTTACTGAAATTGCTTTGAAAGATCAAGGCAATGCATACTTTAAGCTATATCCTGTATTAGAGAAAGGCTGCCTGATGGGAGACATGCTATTGCAAAGAATTGATGTTTACTTAAGACCTTAAGTGCTTGAGGTCAGATGTATCAAGATAATGGTCGCAAAACATGGGCACAATTTGTGAACAATCTATCTGCTACAAGTAAGTAATTTTGTGCACTGAACTATAGACTAATAGGTTGGTTTGTACAACTCCAATAAGGATTGGGTCGCAGTCCGACCTACCTAATTAATATTCATCAGTCAGGTTGTTTATTGTGACTCATTCTGATTAGTCACAACCACAGACATGGTGGACAGCAGACGATGACCACTGTAATTGCATTTAAAAAAATATATATATATATTTACCTCAACCCTATTTCCTTAAATGAAATGGAGCTACTTTTTTATAAAAAGATTTATATTTTTTAAAGTTTCAGTGACAGTTGGCAGTGGTCCCCTGGAACACTGCTTACTCCCCCTGAAACTTGTACCCCTATTTGCAAAGGGAAAGGAGTCTTAATGAGACGCCTTCCCCCAAGTTAGCACACCAACTTGGGAGTCTGTAAATTATCACTTGCTGGACTTTGGAATTAATTATGGTCACAAACCATTGATACATAGGGTACCGATTTAATGCAGTGGGGGCTCGCCGAGGGAGTGGTGCGGGGCAGTGGGGTGGGGCGGGGGAGGTGCAGGGTTGGGGGGTAGTGAACTCGGACATACACCGGACAGAACTCAGAGGGAGTTCTGTCCATCGTAAGTCCGAGTCCACTATCCCGCCACCCTGCTCCTCCCCCACCCCACCGCCCCACACCACTCCCTTGGCGAGCCGACTCTGATTTAATGTTTGGAAGGGGTGCCTGCAACACATACCTTCCAGATAACATAACATTCTTAAATTATCTAAAAATCCATTGTATGAGTCGGTAAAACTTGACATCCTCCGAAAATGTGTTTAGTACATATAAAAAACTTTTTAGTGGTCATAAACCTGCAAATCTACTAAATTGTAGATTTTACAACTGCTGAAAGGTTTTTTGTGCATCTTGCCCTTAGTTCCTCCTCACAATATAGTTGCTAAAAGGGAATTTCTTGCAATGGATAAAATAAATATCATTTTTCACTTCTAATGCAATTTGCGATTCCCTGATGCACATGTAAGAAGCCTTTACTAATTGCGATCTGTGCATTTAGGAAACGCTATTACCACCAATTTCAAGATGATGTTTACCATGTGCAAATTTTGGAAAATGCACAAAAATGCATTTTTCAAAGTGCCATGTAGCACACACATATCCCTAGGGCATGTGTGCGCTTTACATGTGACAATTTAAATTTTGGGGGTGCTTCAGGGAAGCCTTAGGCCTCCAGGCAACCTTGGCTGTGTATTTGCTAATTTGCGATTGCCAATTAGGTAATCCCAAATTAGCTAATGCAAAACCATTTGCACCTATGGGCCTTTCAGCCCATTGGAACGAATGGAGCCATATTACCTAATATCGATTTGCTATTTAGCAAATCGCTATTAAGTAATATTAAGGAATAGCAAACATTTTACTGATTCCTTGATATATTGCATTCTGCGATTACCAAATAGCGATTTTTAAAAATCGTTATTTGGTATTCGCAAAATGCTACTTTCATACATGTGGTCTATAGTGAGTTATTAGGGAATTTTTGCTGAAAAAAAACAATTATTTTACAACAACTTTTCAATGTTGTTTGTGGAAGAAGAGCTTCAACATCCATGCAGTTGGCAAACCTTTCCTGTAACAGCATGTTGGTATAGTTCCTTCACAGCCACCGAAATTCTAGCCAATATGTATGAAAATTGTGCTGTAAAATGCAAAGTTTCTCACTGGATGATGTCTCCTTGTGGGAATAGAGCTACATGTTTCATTCTTACATCCTATTCAAAGTAGCCATTTTTACACCATCATTTTAAAGTTCAATAGTTGAGGGTATCATGAGGAACACAGCAGCACTCCTCACAGCACAACATGGACAAGCACTTGATCTTTTAGACACAACTATCATAGTAATTGAGTATCCATATTGTGGGTCCCATTGTGCTCCCCTCCATGTACCGCTTATTTGTGTTCTTGAGGCCTCAGCTTTATTCAGAGCAGGTATAGTCACCCTGACTTTATCCCACATGTGCTTCTGCTGTTCCTAATTTAATAGCATCATATGTTGTGGTCAGTGATTAATTTGTAAAAAAAAAAAAAGCACCAGGGCTATCGCCAGGAGGCCACTGCAGCTTGCACCACACATTGCCCCTGCCATGCTGCCAGGGATGGTAACAATACAACTATAAACCATCCCACTCTTGCAAGTGGGACAATTCTGACTATTGCAGGCCCCCAAAGCTATAAGAATGGTTTGGGTGGCAGGTAATACTCTTTTTTAATGTATATTGAATTAATAATTAACTGTTGATGTGGTCATCTCTAAACTAGCCAGACAGTGTCACTTTTAGGCAGACTGTCACAAGCGCCGGTGTTGACAATTAAGTGCTGGTGCCGAGCACCACTGGCTCAAATTAGGCACTGAAAGTGGTGCTTGTCAGTATTGGGGTGCATATGGCTGGGTGTGCTTCATGTCCCTTTTTAGAAATTGGGTTACTAATTGACTGGGGTTTGAGCCCTGGTCAACCCGTAACCACAATCCTAGTCAGGATAAGGCACAGGCAAACCCTAAATTAACCTATGCTTACCCTCTGGTAGTTTGGCTCAGAGTAATCAGTCTTAACTTAGAGGCAGTGTGTAAAGTATATGTGCAATTCTTCAAAGACTAAAAACAGTGAGAACACCAAACAAAAAGATCCCACACCAAGTTAGAAACACAGAACTGACTTTAATAAATAAAACAAGAACAAAATGACAAAAATCTAATTATTAGAACCAGAGATATTGATTTTTAAAGTTTATAGTGAAAGGTAGCATCAAAAATCACAAAGCAATATATGGGACATCTGGTTGCGCCAGACCGTGACAAACTCACAAGTTCAGGCAGACCACGATGGAGCGCAGGTGGGCTACAGGGACCCAGTTAGGCCTGCTGAACAGAGTACCTTAAATATTGGTTGCGGTGCAGAGCTTTGCTATTGCTTTTCTATTATTCTGATCTAGTATCACCGTCTGTTCCTTTTCAAAATCTATGGTGACCTGTTATCATTTTTTGGGCCGATAGCTTTCAATAGGGGCTCACAGTCCAACAAGGCACTCGCGCTGGGACTCGAAAATGATGAGCGCTGGCTAGCAGTCATTTCAGTCTCAGCAAATCTCCTTAGGTCTGTCCACCCTATATCAAGGCTTGGTGGCAGGAGAGATCTCTAATGGAATCAACCTCCTTGCGAGGGTCAACACCAAATCAATAAATTTGCTGTTTGACTTATCAGTTTTGAGCCATGGCTTCGGGCAAACTTGGCACCTCTGGTTCATCTTTGGTATGCCTACCTGTTAAGTCAGTTATACCTGATGTGATCACTGACCACCATCGCATGATCACATCACAGGCCCACATCATGTGACCAAATGTAGCCCATCTACCCTACATCTAGGGCAGACCAGTACGTTTTATGGACATAGTTAAACTATAGGAACTTATGGGCATATTTACAAGGGCTTTATCTCCGCTTTTTTGGCTTAAAAAGCCAAAAAAGCGGAGATAAAACTATCGCCCTATTTACAAGAGGGTGCTAACATGCATGTTAGCACCCTTTTTCCCAACGCCTCCCTTTGCATCTCTAATGAGATGCAAAGTGGGCGTACCCCGGATGGACTTCCTTGCAAATATCGCTGATGTTCACATTTCGATATTTACAAGGCTGCCCCAACATTTTAGCACACGTTAGTTTTTGGAGAAAACCGCTGTTTTCTCCAAAAACTAATGTCTGCTAAAATGCAGACTTACCTATCCCTAACATTGGGGTGGATTATGCTGATACGACCCTGTGGGTCGTATCAGCAAGGTTATCGCCGTTTGCAGGGAACATCACTGGAAAACCAGCGATGTTCCCTGCAAAACGGCTATAACCTCGCTATCTCTGGAATTTTTATCGCCCTGGAGAAACGCGTTGTTAATAACGCGCTGCCAGGGCGATAAATTCCAGAGATAGCCTGCGATAACAAAATTATCGCTAAGCACGGCCAGCGATAATTATCGCTGGCTGTTGATAATATGCCCCTTAAAACGGGAATTCCGAGGTACTCTGTCAGCATGCTGCAGTACCCGAGTCTACTCAGCGTTTGACAGGTTTTCTCATGGACACGTTCCATTTAATTCTTAGATGTTTTAAGATCTTTTTCTTTGTGCTCCTAATTGTCCTATGAGCTGCTATAAAAAATTTCTTCTTTCTTCACAGATGAAGAGGAGTTGTGTGAAGGAATCGACCTCTGGCTTGTCGCCTCCCCTTCCCCAAAGGTGGGTAATTGCCTTGGGGAAGGTAATTGCCTTGGTCAGAGCTGCATAAGTCAGGAACTATCATGTGGGCACTTTGTGTATCAAAGCTAGTTCTTCAAATGCCATGAGTTTTCCTGAGTCATACAGGGAAACAACCAACGTATCTCCTGCTGTGGCCATGGCCAATTTGTCTTCTTTTTCTGCTATCGAGCAGAATCTAGGGAGTCCCCAGGATGGCAGCTCAGCTCGGTTTTTCAGTTATTGATTCAATTTAAAGTTGCTGCCTTTGATAATCTAGTGGTAAACTGAGTTTTCAAATCTGGGGGTGAGGATTCAATATACATTCATAGATGCCCATGGAGGTAGTTCCATGCTTACATGTGAACACTCAAGTGATGCCCCTGAGGCAAAACACACCACCAGGCACTGCAATTGGGTTGCAGTGTAGGATTATTCAAAGTCGGGATGCTCTCTTCCCTTCTTCAATGGATAGGTTCAGTTTCTCTAAAGCAACTCACCATCTGCCAGCGCACCACACCAGGTCTGTCCCTAGCACAGGCAGTTTCCAGGAAGAAGGGTCTCTTGAGTTGTAGTGGGATGTTTATGAATAAATAGATTAGTCTTGGTAAAAGGACCATCTTGGAGAAGGCAACCTGATCCATTACCGATAGCAGCAGTTTGAACAGAAAATTACAGATGACCTAGCCACTGCCATTGCTCGACCTGAGTTTCCCTGCAGTACATTGTTAGGGTCTCTGTAAATTCTGATCCCTAGATATTTGTACGTCCGGGGCGCTATATGCAGTGCATACGGTGCCATCATCTCTAGCTCCTCTACACCCATTTCAATTAGCCAGAGGTTCAATTGCCAGCGCAAAGATCAGCAGAGAAAGAAAACATCCCTGTCTCATTTCTCGCTGGGTAGGCAAAGAATTTGAAACCTCTCTGCCAGTTTTCACATAGGCCGTGGGAAAGGAATAGAGCAATTTTATCCATTTAGTGATAGTGATAGTCTCACCAAATTCCATAAAACGCAGGACAAGCCACAGATAGTCCCATTCTAGGGAGTCAAAAGCCTTCTCTATCTCTAGTGAGGATACAGCTGTTCTCACCCAGCCAGGATGAACATTGCTAATAACATGGAGCAACCTGTGCACATGAGGGGTCGTACTCCTGCCCAGGACAGCACTGATTTTGTTTTGATGAACCAAACATGGCAGGAGATAAACTACCCTGTTTGCTGGCACCTTTCCTAGTATTGTACAGCTAGGTTTAATAATAAGAGCGGGTGATATAACCCTATTTCAACCGAATTTTGGTCCACTTTGGAGAGCATGACTATAACTGCTTCCCTTGTTTTCGGAGACAATGTGCCCCTCGTTAGCACTGCAGAGTAGAGATCCAAGAGGTGACCCATAAGTTGCTTCTGAAACATCTTATAAAACTGCAAGGGAACCCCATCACTCCCTTGTTGTTTGCCATAGACAACTGTGATATACCCAATTATATTTCTTGGAATTTGCTTTTCAGGTCCTCCATCTGATCTGGGGACAAGCGAGGCAGGGAGTTTTGCAGTGCCCTGTTGTCTCATTTTATTGTTTGGTGCTTTTCCATAGAGATGTTAGTAGTAGGCATCAAACGAGGCTTGGCACTGTGCAGTCTGTCTGTCAGCATGCTGCATCACTGTTATGACATAATAGGTGTAAGGAGCAAACTGCTTGACATCCCACCACTCAGTTCACTCAGATGCATGATGGTAAATGTGGTGCACGGTAACACTTACTTCAACTTAAAGTCTTTGATTTTCACCTTGGTTGGTGAAGCCAGTGCTGTATAGCTCTGATTACGTGTTTCAGGATAATTGTCCTTCTTCACTAGCGAGATTAGCACTTAATTTTAAAGGTGGTGACCATGCTGCTCAGTCTTCTCAGGTCAGGTTTCCAGGCAGCAAAGGGTGTGATCTATGCATTTCGGTATTCACTATGGAGTTGAAGTTGCCTCCTATTTCATTGGGGCCTTGTGGGTAGGGGGCTAATAATGTGGTGATACTCTCTTGATGGGCCATTTCACCTACATTGGGCGAATACAGGACCAGCCTACCTAAACAACTGCCTCTCATTCCATGTACCCACCAGTCACCTCCGCTCAGCACAGCTGGCCCTTGCCACCATCCCTCGCATCCACAAGAATAGAACCGGAGGAAGATCCTTCTCCTACCTCGCCGCCAAGACTTGGAACACCCTGCCTGTCCACCTCAGACAATTCCCATTGCTGACCCAATTCAGGGAGGATCTCAAGACCTGGCTCTTCGACTGAACCCCAGCGCTCAGAAGGATCAGCAACTCCCTCTCTGCCCCCAGCGCCTTGAGACCCTCATGGGTGAATAGCCACGCTTTACAAACCCTGATTGATTGATTGAATACAGCCCCACAAAATGGAGTGGTTCACCAACTAACTGACGCAAAACACTTATACTGTCTTTCCTGATCCATCTTACATTCACCTATTTTATCTGGTACCCCTGAGTGTATCCATATCAGGACACCATGTGCAAATGCTAAGAAGGTTGTGTTGTAGAGCTGCCCTCTCCACCTACTCTGCAGTTTTGTGCACTCACACTGGGTAGAGTACTCTTCCTGAAACATTGCTGTTTGCATTCCCCTATGTTTTAGATAGTAGTGTATTTGGTGTCTTTTGGTGGGTTTACCTAGCTCTGCAATATTCAATGTGAGTATTGTGCAGGTGTCCCATGCTCCTGCAGACTGCACCTGGTCGCGTGCTTCCACACAACTAGATTCAATGGCTCCCAATAGGCCACCATGTGTCTGGACACCACACCAGCAAACTCCAAGAACCCCACACACCCCAGCAGACTTACGTACATACTTCATATAAACACAGCAAGTAAATCAGAAATAAAAACCTGACATTTCCCAACATGAACTCTTTCCCTAGGGCTGGACTTGGTGCTACATTGTACCAGGTTCATTTCTGATACCCCGGGACCAACCAAACTATTACAGGTGAGATTTTATCAAATTAATCATAGGCAATGAATGTGGTATGGTAGCCAATTGCCTCGAATCTCTCAGCATGCATATGGACACTGTTGCGTTTTAGAGGCCAAACAGATACGTCTTATGTGGTTGGGTTGATTAATCTAATGATGGATCATGAAGGTTCTCATCATTGCATGCATCAGGAACTGTCTACAGAAGGTTATCCGCCATTCTAAGGTTCACTTGGGCGAGGTGCTCATCAGTGTCTCTTATTTCATCCTCTAAGCATTCATAGTGGTTGCTTCATTGTCTGAGTCTTGTCTCAACAATCCAAAAAACTTTCACAGGGCTGCGGCAGTTGCAACAGCCTCCTTGCACTAAGCCACTGCCTGAAAAGGGAAAGGCCCATTTTGTGCTTTGAGCGTTAATTTATTCCATCTCAGAGGGCCTTGAGGTCTTGGTTCCTGGATAGCTGGTGTACGTGGGTCTGCTACTCTCACCTCTACCCAGACCCATGCTTCTTTTTGGTCTGTGAAAAATAGTGTTCTCCTCTTCACCATGATTTGCACCTTTGTGGTAATCAACAACATGTGATGTAGCCTCTTGTTAGAAATGGGATTTCTGGTTGGCTAGGGCATGCTTCTAAGCCAGGCAGAAACCACCAATCTAGTCAGGGCAAGGAAAATTACACGCTGAAGATAACCCCTGCTTACCCCCTCGGTAGCCTGGCAGAGCAGTCAGGCTTGTCCCAGAAGCACTGTGTTAAGCGTTTGCACAACACACTCACACAGCAGCGGCACACTAGGCACACTACAAAAGAAACTCCACACAAGGTTATATAAAAATTGGCTTTGTACTCTCCATAAAAACATTATAACACCATCACATATATACACTGTGCCACCAGACACTTGTCATGACTTTACAGGTATTATATAAACCAATAGGCCAATCGGGCCATTGTCATAAACATTACATACATCACAGTTAGTGAGGAAAACCAGTAACTACTGGTAAGAGTGCACTTAGCACACCACATTAGGCATACACCTCATAACAGTACTCATTATGGCATATTATGCATATACTCAACAGTGCACCTTAGTAAACACTTGCAACAGGGCATCCATCATCAATACCTCATGCCCCCTTTAGACATATGCAGATCATCACTTAGGTGCCAACCTCGGCAATTAGCCCGTCATACATGAGAACATCAGGCCTTAGGCATAATCATGTTCATGGAGCTTGATCCACAATGTTGCCAGGGAAAAGGATGCCACAATCCGGTAGTCCCTCCAAAGTACCAAGAACCCTCCTCGCTGTGCAGGTACTCCCCCCGTAGAGGTGGCAGTGATCTCTTTGACCCCCCTACCAACACAAGGCTTCCAACTAGCCCCTAGAGGCAGATGCTGCAAAAACAATGCTCCCAACAGGTCCGCAATGGGACCTCGGCCCACAGACATGGGCCCAAAGACTAGTGGGGCAGCCTGTCTGGAGCCCTCTGAGGCCGCGCAGACAGCTGCGGGAAATGTGCAAGTGGGCGGCCTCACCTACTCAATCCAGGCAAAGAGCCACCACAGTGCCGCTCCAGTGGTCGGATAACTCGGGCTCTGGAAACATTGGGCCCTGACTTCAGGAGGGCCGTCAGCACACGGAGTGAAGCCTTCGCTGACTAGGCTTCTCTCCCGGGATGCACACGGAGCCCGAGAGGCTCCGTCTTGATCGTGCCGCTGGCCCAGCCCACAAACAGGCACAGGCAGCACACAGGGCTCTCCTCTTCCGCCCGGGAGCCCTGCCGATGACTAGGCATCCTTCGCCTGGCTTCCGGCGGCTCTCCTGTTGCTACGGCAACCGGCCGGGAGGAGAGGGGTTGCTGCAATTCTCAGGAGCTTCACCAGCGATTTTCCTTCCACCACGGAAGAAAGGGACACAGCGCTCTTCTAGTGCTTCTTGTCGGATCCTCACAGCACGAGGCCACTTCTTGGAGAACACGAAAACAGCGCTCTCCACCCGTGCTGGTCAGGGAGCAGAGCCAACAGTGCTCCTCACAGGTTTTCTGAAGTGAAGCGCTCACCACATGTTCATTGTACCAATAAAGCGCCCGCCTGGCACTAAGTCCCAAAAGACACACAGGACAGAGTTGGACACAGGCAGGCCAGCACACAGGGTCACCCAGCAGAGTGGAAGCCCTTTCAGCCACCCAGCAGGCAGCAGGTCAGTCCCTTGTGGCGGTTCCTCCTGGCGCCCAGCAGTCCTCTTCTTCCAGTTCCAAAGTAAGCTCAAAAGACAAGGGGTCACAGCCCCAGTACATATAGCACTACAGTCCTTGTTCTCCCCCTGACACAGGCTCTGAGCCCAGTCCATACCAGTTCTGGGGGGCACTTTGCAAGTGCACAACAACATCCATTGTAAGTGTAAGCCCTGGCCCCAGACACACCGCAGGTGGATGGAGCAATCATTGTGGCAGGCAGGCACAGCCCTATTCATGTGCAGGTGCTACTCCTCCCATCACTCCAAATGCAGGACCAGGACTATTCAGCCTAGAGCTTACTCATCCAAACTCTCTGGAGCCATTGCACCTCCCCAGCCCCTAACACCCCAAAGCCAGACAGTCAATACACAACAGGCAGGCACAAAGACACATAACACACAGAAATGCCTACTGCTAAAAGTAGCATTTCTAAAATTGTAATATTAAATCTGCTAACACCAATAAGCAGCATTTATCACCACTATTCCAAACATACCAAACTTGAACACGCTACCCCTCTCATGTCAGGAATTACCACTGCAGTACATATCAGGGAATCCCCAACGCATCCCTTTGAGAGGGCAGCCTCACAGCAGTGAGAAACCAAATAGGCTGTTTGTCACTACCAGGACATGCCACACAGTTATGGCACATGTCCTACCTTTTACCTACACTGCACCCTGCCCATAGGGCTAGCTAGGGCCTACCTTAGGGGTGACTGATATGTAGTAAAAGGGGTGTCACAGACGTGGCAATGACTTTATGTGCCACGTCACAGCGGCAGTAAACTGCGCATGCAGGCCCTGCAGTGGCAGAGGCCTGAGACAGGTTTGAAAGGCTACTTTGGTGGGTGGCGCAAGCAGCACTGCAAGCCCACCAGTAGCATTTAATTTATTGGCCCTGGGTATATGAGATACCACTGTACAAGGGACTGACAGGTAAATTAAATATGCCAAACAGGTGTAGACCAATCTTACCAAGCTTACCACAGAGAGCACATGCACTTTAGCACTGAATTGCAGGGATAAAGTGCCCAGAGTCATAAAACCACCAACAACAGGTCTGAAAAAATACAGGAGGAAGGCAAAAAGTTCTGGATGACCCTGCAAAAAGGGCCAAGTCCAACACCTCTCTTTCTTCAGTTTCATTTTTACTGCTCGAAAGGAGGACATTTACTGTTGTATTTCCACTGTGTAATCCAGGAAAATTGATACTTTCAAGTTCTCCATAGCTAAGAGATCCATTGTCCTGGCTTTTCTTAGGATTACATGATGGTGCCCCTAGTGTAGTAACTCGGCAAACACTTTCCAGGATTATTCCCCTGATTTGGGAAGCCTGGTTGGGACTCTGTGCACCCTTTTAACCATAAAGAAGTTGGTCAACCTCCCACGGTTCAAGGTCTCTTTGACACACTGTTCCTGGAACGTTTCTGCATCTTTGCTCTCTTGCACCTTTGGAAACCCTACAAATGTCAGATTACTTTAGAGATCTGTTTTATGCATCCTCTGCTCTATACTCAAGCAAGCGTATCTATTCTGACATCTCTGCCAGGCTTGCTTTCAGTTCAGAGACCTCTGGATTGAGTGCAGCCATATAAGTCTCAGTGCTGGACAACATTTCTGCTAGTTTTCTATGATCAGCCCTCAGTAAGGTGAGGTCTAATACCACCAAGTGTATTTTAGACTCCAGTACTGCCTTTGGCTCAACTATAGCCTTCATGATGGAATCTAGCACTACACATTTTTCAATGTCCACCGTATCTGCTCTTTCCATATGTGAAGCCCATTACATTTGTGTCACTTTGGGTTCTAGTGAGATTGGAAATGCACCTCATTTTCCTGCTCTTGGTTTTCCCATATTTCTTGAGCTTCGTGTTTAAGTCCATGCCCACCAGCCCCAATCGCCAAGCTATCCTTTTGACAGATGGACAGAGTGCCCAAACAGATTCCTCTTTTTGGTGGTGCTATACAGTGGTGCAACGCAAAACAGTTTGGGCTTTCACTGCCTTTATACGGAGCACATCCATTGTATTGTAATACAATTTGCTGCTGCCTCAAGAGTACCCTACCCAACACTGGCTCAGGTCCTCGGTGCCCAGCCGCCATTCTGATTCATATGCCCAGGTTTCCATGACATATTTTTTACATGTCCAGTTTTGCTGCAGGGGGTAGCTTAGGATTTCATCTCTGGACCAACCTCATGGCCAATCATCTCTCTGTGCTCAGTGTTATCGATGGAACTGTTGAGGGGGGGTTAATCTAACATTTTGCACTCAATTACTAGTACTCACCCTCAGCTGTCCCAAAAGTGCTTTTTGTGCAGCTGTCATGGTGGACTGCTTTGCTCCAGAGGCCCACGAAAGGGCCCTTAATGATGCTGCCCAAGGCAGAGGGCTTCTACTGTGCTGACCACCAGCTCTGTAGGACAAGCACTGTGGGGAACTCATGCAGCTCTCTAATAATGGAGCGCAGACCAGCTCACTGTCAGTTCCTCCTTTCTGCTACTCCTGTAGTGTCCCACTCTAGTGGGCACATCCTCTCTACCTCCTCACCCAGCGCAGGCAACATTGGTCCTGCAAAGTCCCGACCGGTTACTTTGTTTTTCCTTGTTGCCTCCAAGCTGGATTGGACAGGAAGTCCTCCAACAGTGTCCAGGCTTCAGTCCGCAGCAGGCTGAACATCACTTCTTTTGCCGTCCAGCATCAAAGGCTGTCCCACTCGGCATGGTCCATTTTGTAGTTTAAGCCTGCTGAGGCTCCCTAGCCATTGTTCTCTGCTTGCTCTTTGTGGGCCTCATTGCAGGTATCCTTGGTTGCCTCTCCCTACCCCCATCATGGCCTACTAACCGAACACCTCACCGGGGGCAGCAGCGTTGGGCTACGTTGAAGGATTATTTTAGATTTGGGACAGTCTCGGCTAGAGCTAGGTCCACATATGTCCTATGCGATTGGCTCCAGGCACTTTTTGAAACTGTTACAGCTAGGAATTTTTAAATCCAAATGACAGATGTAGCTGTCCATGGATGCCCCAGGATTGTTTTCCTAGTGCTTAATAGAGAACTTGATGATGAAGCACGCGGGGATGAATGTATATTTATGACATAGTGATTCACGTTCCTAGTGGGTTGCTTGTGATTTGTGTCAGGTAACCACACACGTGCCTTATTTCAGTCACCTTTACGATGGTGTGATCTGGGAAATGTCTTTCTTACTTTACTTAGTTGTTTAGCTGCACTAAAGGGAACTGTGTAGCCTGAACAGCTACGTTTTGTCCCTCTGGATGGAAACACAAGTACCAACAATGGGTTTTGGCCTGTTGAGCCTCATTATTGATTACCAAAGATCGCACAAGACCCATGTCTGGGCACACCCTTTGGGGCATATGTATCAATATTTCACGCAGCGCAGAAACTCGCATTGCTGCACTGCACGAAAGGGCAGGAACGTGCTGTATTTAAAATAACATGGCACATTCCTGTCCTTTCCTTGCGCTGGCACCCTTTTGACTGTCTAGCACCAACGCAGGCACCCTTGTGCCGTGGTGCAAGGGCACCTGTATTGCAGACAGGATTGTTTTTGTGCAGGAAGGCGCACCTTCCTGCACAAAAATAATCCTCTGAGGCATTTTCCTGTTTCTATGTGTGCTGCAGAATGCAAAGAAAGAGGAAAAAAGAGGAGAAATAAAGATATTTCTCCTTGTTATGCCTCACCTGTGGAGGCGTAGCATTTTGACGCATCCCCAGGTCTACCAGTACTGGTAAATCTGGGGATGTGGCAAAATCCATGGGTGGATGAATAGGGACATCCATGCTCTACTCATTGAACGCCTCCCTGGGGCAGAGCATTGCAACACAGCAATTTGTGCTTCTTTGCATTACTCTAGATTGATCAAGCCACTTAGTGCAACACAAGGTGGCTTTGAATGGCTTGATAGATCTGACTTAATAGTTGCGTCACCCTTGTGCCCCACTGAGTAATGCAACGCAGCAATTTGTGCTTCTTTGCTTTACTCTAGATTGATCAAACCACGCAGGGCCAGGCAAGGTGGCCTTGAATGGCTTGATAAATCTGACTTAGTGGTTGCGTCGTCTCTCTTGTGCCCCTTTGAGTGGCGCAAGGCCGACTGAACTACTTGATAAATATGCCCCTTTTTATCTAGGGCATCTTACAGAGAACCACTGACAATGCCAATTGGCCGCACCTTAATGTGCTAACATATGTAAATAGAAGAATGCATAATTGTGCACTGACTAATTATGCCTTGGCACAGTGCAGCCTTCACCTTTATGAGCCTTCTATAACTGTACCTAGTTTGTATTCCCCACTATAGAGGAGCCATTCAGCAGGGTGCATAAGACAAGGCACAAATGTCTATGTGCATTTGCACATCTCTGTTATTGCATGCATTAGCACATTAAAGCAAGAATAACTGGCTTTTCCAGTGCTTATTTTCTATGCGTGTGACATGGGCTGCTCAATCTGTGCAGAGTATACTCACTGTTCTTTCTCCCTACCAACATTATCACAATGTGCGCAATATATGCTAAAGTACCCCCATATATAATTGAGCACTCAAAGTATACTGGGACAATGTCGAGTATGCATCTATTTCATGTGATGTAGGATTTTTCTGTCATTTATAAAGCAGTGTATTGTGTTATATCATCATTTAGTGATTATTTACTTATTTTTAAATGTGCAAAATGTGCACCATTAAAAAGAACCTACATTGATGCACTACTTTCATAATGTTGGTGATGTGAAATGCGACTCATGCCCATTTTGTCGATTGATTAGACTTTCATCAAATCTTTCGTCAGTTATATCAGACTAAATACGACAATTCTGTGCCAAGCAAAGACGAAAACAAAGAAGGAATTACAGGTAAACTATGTCCTATGTTGGTTTATGAATGGTTTACAAAACATTCAAATAAATTGCAAGGACACTGTACTGTGGTTGGAACCTGGCAGCACTACCTCAGAGGTTGGGACTAATGGCCCGATTTATTTATTGGCGAAGGAAACTCCCATGGCGAGGAGGGTATTTTTTTATTTTATTTTAAAGAAAATCCTGCTTTGGAATTTTCTTTTTGAAAATTAAAAAAAACCTGTACGTTTGTTGTACAGCTCTGTCATGTTGACGGAGCCATAAGGCAAAATTACAATGCATTGACAGGAAGCACCTATCAGTGCTGTCAGTACTTTAAATTATTGGTGAGCCAGCAGAAATTTCAACTTTTGGCTAGCGGAGACTCCATCACCCTGACGGAGTTTACTCCGACTCCGTATGCCAATTTATAAATCAGGCACTTAGACTTTGATTCCAAATGTCCCATATTTTAGGATCCCTGTGCAACTGATTGTTTGATCACACAAGGATCATATCTGAAAGTGGTACTGAGTTTGATTGCTGTAATAAAGTCAAAGTCAGGCAAATTTCATGAGAGAAAATGTCCAGGACGTGGTTTTCTTTTCACTACAATTTGTCTATTTAAAATTTCCACTATTTGTGGAAATTTGCCGTGTTCACTTCTGTTCCCCCTTTCTGTTTTTATACAGCACCCATGTTTGCATATGTCAACATCACTATTTACATGAATTTCTAATGATCTTAAAGTCATGCCTAAACTAGGGGAGCTGTATGTTATTCTCCTGCACCCTTGTTTTTGATATAGATTCTCACAAAGGCAAGGCATCAGAACTGAATACTTGGTGAATCCTCAGGTAGTGTCAATATGAAAGCCCATGACAATTTATATGACATAGTAGACTTCAGTTAATGTTGCCTCTCAGCAGAGCACATATCATCCTCACTCTGTTGGATTTAATGTTCAGCGTTTGCTTTATCTCTGCCAATTCCCCTTTGCGGATGCCTACATGTTGACTACGTGTTTGACTCCATGCAAAGAACAGCTTTCTGATCCGTTCACTGATCTGTGCTATGTTATATTGATTTGTATAGTGCACTAATCATGCAAGAAGGCATCCAGGCACTTGAGCAAGGTGTGTAGGTGCGTGGTTCCAAGGTGCTTATATGCAGAGCCAGGTCTTCAGCTGCTTGCGGAACTCAAGATATGAGGAGGAGGCTCTGATGTTTTGAGGGTGGTCATTCTATGTCTTGGATCCAATGTAGGAGAATGAGCAACCTCCAGTTTTGCTGCTGTGGATGTGTGGAACATCTGAGAGTGAGAGTGATGCAGAGCACAGGTGTCTGGTGGATTGGTGAAAGTGTATGCGGCTATTTAGGTATTCTGGTGCTGTGTTGTATAGAGCTTTGTATCTGTGTGTGAGAAATTTGAATTTGCTGCACTTGTGAAGGGGGAGCCAGTGAAGCTTCCTGAAAGCGGTGTGATGAGCAGCATGGGAAGTTGGGTATGACTCTTGAGGCTGCATTCTGGATGGTCTGTATTCTGTGTAGGAGTTTTTTGGAGATTCCGGCTTAGAGAGCTTTTCCATGGTCCAGCCTGCTGGTGATGAGTACTTGTGTGATGATCCATCTGGTGTTCTGAAGAAACCATTTGAAGATCTTTCACAACATGCATAGGATGTGGAAGCAGTAGGTGCACACTGCATTGACTAGAGCCATCATGTTGAGCTTGTCACCTAGGATGATGCCTAGATTTCTTGCGTGATCTGTGGGTGTTGGTGCTAGCTCCGACAGCCACCAGGTGGAATCCAATGGGGAGGTCTTGTTCCCGAAGACCAGTACTTCCTTCATGTCGGAGTTGAGCTTCAGGCAGTTGGTTTGCATTTAGTCTGCTAACATGGTCATGCAGTTGGTGAAGTTGGTTCTGGTGGTGTTTGTCTTGTCTGTCAGGGAGAGGATGAGTTGGGTGTCATTGGCGTAGGAGATGATGCTGATGTCTTGTGATTGGATGATGTTGGCGAGCGGTGTCATGTATATGTTGAAAAGAGTGGGGATGAGGGACGATCTCTGTGGGACAGCGCATATCCATTTCTTGGTCTCTGATGTGAAGGGTGGCAGCTTGACCCTTTGGGTTCTTCCCGTCAGGAAGGAACAGATCCATTTGAGAGTAGATCCTTGTATGCCAATCTCGTGGAGTCTTCTGATGAGGGTGTTGTGGGAGACAGTATTGAAGGGCGTGAAAAGATTGAGCAGGATGAGGGCCGCTGTTTCTCCTTGGTCCAGGATATTTCAAACATCGTTGGTGGCTGTGATGAGTGTTGTTTCAGTGCTTTGCTTCATTCTGAATCCTGATTGTGTGTTGTCTAGAAGATGGCGAAGTTCGAGTTGGGTTGTGAGTTGCATTAATGGCCTTCTCAATCACTTTGGCTGGATAGTGGTGCAGTGAGAAAGGCCAGAAGTTGCTCAGTTGATTTAGACTTGCTATGGACTTCTTTAGGAGGGCATTGATTTCTGCAAGTTTCCTTTCATCCTGAAAGTGGCGGATGTGATGGAGGTGCTAAGGATGTGGATCAGAGTGGTGCTGATTGCTGATGTTCAAAGATTGTAGATGTGATGGTGGCATGGGTCCGTTGGTGCCCCTGAGTGGATGGTCTACATGATTGGCTTTGTGTCATTTCTAATGAGGGTTGTCCATTCGGTCAGGTTGCTGTCTTGGTTGGTAGTGAGTAGGTTGGCAATAAGTTCTTTGGGGTTGGGTTGGTGTGCAAAGTTGCTGTAGATGTTTGTTATTATGCTGTGGAAGAAGTTGAATAGGTTGCAGGGGAGCTGTTGAAAGGCAGCAATGTTGTTGGCAGTGGCTGAGAGTGAGGTGGAATCCTTGATGATCAAGAAGATCTCTTTATAGCTGTTGGAGCTTCCTTCGATGCGGTCCACTAGTGCTTTTCTTTTGTTGTTTCTAATTTGCTGGTGATAACGTCTGAGTGAAGCCTTGTCAGTAGTTCTGTTGGTGGTGTCATGACTGTCTCTCTATTTCCTTTCCAGCTGTTTACAGTGTCGTTTGGAGTCTCGGAGGTCTTCTGTGTACCAGCTGGTCTGCTTTTTGTCCTGTAGTCTTTTCTAGCAACTTGACTCACTGCTAGCCTACAGCATTTTTACAACATATGATTAAGGGGGACCCAACTACACAATCTTTCAAAAACCTCTTCACAAAAACTTTAAACAAAATTTGTTGAAAGAGTACCCTGAAACTCTTATTGCTGATCAGTACCACTGTGGTCATAAAGGGAAACTCAAAATGGATCTGAACACATTCTCCCCCTAAACACAGCACCCTCATCAACAACATTCTCAAAAGAATTTAAAGTGTCGTTTGTCTCAAATATTCATTGAAGTCACAAATTGACCATCTTTCCCTTGCCTTGCTTCAACGGCCCTCTCTTTGTCTTTGTCAATAATTATGGGAATGGTATGATTCAGTACATGGATAATAGATAACCTAACTGAATTTGTTCTCCATTTCCCCACACTCCTTCACCGTGAGAAGTAATTGTTTCCTTCCCCACCTAGCTCTCCATAACCTTTCTTTCTACACCACAATATTCCATCTTCTTGTCTCAGGCTGTCTGTAGGCAGTGTAATCAGTTGCACAGTACATCCAATTCTCCTTCTCACTCTTGTACTCAAAGTTGGTCCTACCGACACCCATCCCTTCTGCTAAAATAGTCTCACGTTACCCACCTCTGCTTCTATACACCTCTGAGCCTGTCGCTCCTCAGTTTCATCACTGTGGTTTCCCATGTTTTCCATACTCCCCTTGCACCACATCCCCATCTGCCTCAACTGGCCTCCCTCCTCACTCCCTAACGGAAGTCAAAATATTTTCCTTTGTATCAGCCTCACCCTTGTAACACTTGTTAGCTATCAAACCAGAAAGAAATGTACGTTATAGGTACACATCCATCTGTTTCTCAAGACTTAGAAATGCACAACACACCCACAGCAACTTCCCACAAAAATCCCTGCTACTTCAAAAGTGCATATTTTGAACAATTTCCTCTTTTTACTTTACCTGAGAAATCACACTGTATCTCTATTCATGGTATCAGGAAGTTGCCTTCTTAAAATGGTTTTCCATTTATCTTTGCTAATTCCCACATCTGCTTACATCCTCAAACATTTCTACCAACTGTGTTCTCCAGCCATAAGCCTACTCTTATTATTAATACCCTCCTCTACAATTCCTTCTCACTTAGTTACCCATCCTTCTTCTCCCTCCCATTCTCTATTTTTCACATCAGCTTCTCTGTCCTATTTAAATAAATGTTGCCCCCATCAGACTCTTGTGGCTCTTTTCCTTGGGTCATAGTAAGTAGTGAGGCCTTAATGAACCAAGGCAACTATTCCTTGAAATCCAACTGCTTTCCAGATATAACAATTATTAGTTTGGGTTAATAGATGATAATCGCCCTGCGCTGGCTACTATCCACTGAGGCAATAACCCTACTGACTAGTATTTTAAATCAATTAAGTACATTTGTGGGGAGGAAGGTTTTAAATAATCTCTACTTACAAGCATAAAATCACAAATTATATGACTTTCTTATTTGAATTGTAACAGAATTTCTGTAATGTTTAATTGAATAGTTTAGTGATTAATAATCTCCTGTACTTTTTAATTCTTTAAATCCACCATAATTTTTACAGTCACAGCAGTAAGCAGCATACATTGAAAGAGTAAAAAAAAGCAGAGAAATGTTATTTCTCTTTATCGTGCCTCCCCAAGCCACCCCTGGGGAGGTGTAGGCTTTTGACGGATTCCCATGTTTATGAAATCTCATAAATCTGGGAATGTGTCAAATGCCATGAGTGTTACATGGGAACACCCACTGTAATGCCCATGGCACGCCTCCCTATAGCAGGGTGAGGCAACACAGCAACTTACACTGCATTGCCAAGTCCATATCTACAAGGCCCTGAAAAGCCTTGCAGGGTGACTTTATGTGGCCTTGTAGATATGGTCCTGCAGTGTGGGCCGTTGAGCCATCACTAAAAATGTGATGGTTCAGTGGCACAGGGGCCTTGTAAATGAGCCTCTTAGACTTCATGGGCAAATTAGCTCAATGGTGAAGGGTGATTGATCTCAATTGCATTTAATCTGGGGATTCACCAATTTATCCCTGACAAAGACCTCAAGACTATTGTCCAAACCCTTGCTTTGTGAAGGATTGAGGATGGCAAATCTTTCTTGACTGAGCCGCCTAAAAAGAGCATATCCTAAAGAAGAGCTACATGTTGCAGTACATTTTGTGACTTCAAACAAATGTTATGAACATATGGCACCATTATTAATAAATATCCAGTGGATTCTCATTAAAGCCAGATTCATATATACAATGGTCTGTGTTAGACCTGGCAGCCTTAGAGTGGCCTTTACCCAACTTTTTGCTAGCCTCGCTCCATTTTTATGACATTGTTTTTGCTGGATTTAGGACTCTGTGCACTTTACCGCTGCTAACCAGTGCCAAAGTGTTGTGTTCTCTCCCCTAAACCTGGTAATATTGGTTCATCCCCAATTGGCATATTTAATTTAGTTATAAGTCCCTAGTAAAGTGCATTACGTGTGCCAACGACCTGTAAATCAAATGCTACTAGTGGGCCTGCAGCACTGTTCGTGCCACCCACATAAGTAGCCTCTTAGCCATGTCTGAGGCCTGCCACTGCAGAGACTGTGTATGCAGTTCTATACTGCCATGTCGACCTGGCAAGAAAACCTCTTGCCAGGCCCAAACCCTCCATTTTTCACACATACCCCTAAGGTAAGCCCTGCATAACCACATACCCCTGAGGTAAGCCCTGTATAACCCACAGGGCAGAATGCATTGTATTTAAGAGACAGGACATGTACTTTTAAGTTTTACATGTCTTGGTAGTTAAAAACTCCCAATTTTGTTTTCCACTACTGCAAGGCCTAATTATCCCATGGGATAACATTGGGGTTACCTTATTACTTTCTTAAGAGTAATTCACAATTGTGGTGAGATGGACTTTTCAAGTTTGGTGTCACTGGACTCCCACTTTAAAATCATAACTTATGGTAAGTTAGATGTTAAATTAAAGATTGGTAAGTGCCACTTTTAGAAAGTTGGCATTTACTTAATTTAGCTATTTGGTGCCTGCTGCCTGTTTCTGTTCAGTCTGGGTTCGGTGACTGCTGGGCTTTGTGTATTTCCCCTAGACAGCCACACACAAAGGACTCTTAGGTATGACTGTTGGATCTTCCTGGGAGATTAGGAGGGAAGAGCTGGGCACAGTCTCACACTTACACCTGAATAGGCTGGGCCCTGTCCACACACAAAGGGCTGCATACCCCCACTGTAGTAAGTCTGGAGCCAGGGCAGGAAGCCTCTGTGTACTTCAAAGTTTTCTTTGAAGTCTCCCCCACTTCAAAGGCACAACTGGGTATAATTACTGGACCCATAACCTCACAACTTCAGTACTCTTCTAGACCTGTGACCACTCTGCCAGGAAGAAGAGGATCTGTTGTGCTGCTAGAGGACTGACACTCTTCTGGACCTGCTGGTTGCTGAACTCCTGCCTTGCTGTGTTGTCCTGCTGCCTGCTGCTCTCTGCTTGGGTGAGAAGTACTGGACCGGCTTCACTTGAACCCAGAGTGACTTCAAGGGCTTGCTGACTCCAAGGGCTTGCTGGCTTGCCTCCTGTTTTCTAAGTCTCCGGGACACAAAAGTCTTACAACCCTCTTGCTCCAACCCTTGGACTCTACTGCTTTTGAGTCTGTCCTGCCAAGTGGTGCCACCCCAGTCCCAGACCCTTGGAAGCAAACCTAGGGGTTTGCTCCAGTGAAACCAATGCATCCTCTGCTTCATGAGAAGAATCCACACATCTCCACTGTTGCGGGAATTGGACTGGTGCATCACACTCGGAACTGCCACATCGCACTAGGAACTGCCACTTTGGAACTAACGCAATGTCTCTACTGCTTGTAGAAGATCAACGAATTGCCTCTACAGCATGGAGAAACTCACCGCATTGCCCTTGGAACAGCTGCACTTTGGACACAGCGCTTTGCTCCTGGTACCATAGCATCACCATCGTTGCGTGGAGAAACCCAGCCATCACCCCAACTGTGTTGGAAACAGCGATGCATCTCATTGTCTGCGACCAGGATCAAGGTACTTTTGCTCAGCGGGCCTGGCGTACATCCTGTATCCAGCCCACGCTCCATTGTGGTTGGTCTGAACTTTTGACTTTGTTCCGGTACAGCACGTCCAGATATCTCAATAGGCGCCTATTGCTTCTAAGCGCTATTTCAACATTTGTTGTTTTATTTATACAATTATTTTTTATTTTTCTAAATTGGTGTGGAATCTATTAATTGATGGTGTTTTCACTAATTTACTCTTTAAGTGTTGCACACATACTTTACACATTTCCCCTGAAGGTAAGCCTGACTGCTCGGTGTCAAGCTATCATAGGGTGAATACAGGATCATTTAGGGTGTATTGTGATTTACCCTGACTAGCATTGTGGTTCCAGCTTGGACAGATTGCATAGCTCTGTCGACCAGAAAACCAATTTCTAACAACCTGCATCACTCATATGGTTCAAAGTTGTGGTGGAAAGTTGTGGTGGAAGCCATTTGCTTGCTCTAACATAATGCAATGCTGGGCTGCCTTCTAGAGGTTCACCAGCCACCAGTAGAAAGTGCTTGTTTGCCCCTACATTAAGCAAATTTGGCCTCATTTTCAAGAGAAATGTCTGTCAAAAAGACACCACTGTGCAGCAGTTGAGAGATGGCTTTATTGATGTTAAAAAATGTAGTCTACTGGGGGTTCATTACATGCCTAAGGCCTGCTAATTGACTTGATTATTGGCCACCTAAGGTTGTAGGACCTCCTAGAAGAAAGTTGATTTCAGTAAGTTTTCTGCAGTCAGAAACGGTGCTTAAGTGGTTTATAAGTACACGTATATGTCAATCTATTCAAGTAATTCCATATACCACTGGAATATGAAAGAAATGCAAATTCTTAATGTGAAAATATTGACTGCTTCATTGTGCTTCTTGCAATCAATAAAATCATTTAGTTTCAACCAATCGACATGAAAAGCCATCCCGGCAAATCTGCCAGTCGGTGGAAGCAAATGGCAACTATAAGCATACATTTATTTTACCAAGACATTTATCTTGAAAATAAATTATATGCTGTCTCTACCTACTCCCCATGCTACATAGAACAGGAATTTAAAATGTAGCAGGCACATGTCAAGTACATTGATCTTTTACAATACCTATATGCATTTTTGTCAAAAGTCTAAAAAATACTCTCTTTTTAATGAACAGATCTTAGTTGTAAACACACGTAGGTGTCTGTGACCAGAATGTACAATTTCTTTTTGTGAAAATTCTTCCCGCAGAGAGAACCACAGGCTTAGCTTTGACAGACGCGATGCGATATATTTGTGATTCAGGGTAGACGCTCAGTGTTATGCTTAAAGATGTTTATTACTAAATCACGAAAATACGTGCTATGGATTTCTAGCGGAACGCAATTCATTTGCTGTTTTGTCTTCTTTTTCGTTGCAGCATGTTGTTTTCAATGAATATAGGGGCCTATTACCAACAGCGTGCGTTAATTAACGCAAACCACAGTTAGCGTCGTTTCTTTTATCGCTGGATTCGTTTGCGGAGATAACGCGTTATTAGCAACGTTTTATCTCCAATGCGAAACAAATCCAGCGATAGCGGCGATTCCCAGCATTAGCACGAGAATTCCTTGCGATAAATTCCTATCGCTAAGGAAAAACTCGCTAATAGGCAGGTGGGGACTTAACCGTAGAATCCACCTCCCATAGACTATAATGGCTAAGTCAGGTTGCTAGCAGGCGTTAAAATCCAGCGCTAATCGGGGTTAACGCACATTTTTTTATCGCTTCGCGGGCCTTGCTAATAGTGTGAAGTTGTGTTTGCGACTGTCTGCGTGTATTTTTAGTGAGGAACGCCCACTTTGCATGTCATTAGCGATAAATATCGCTGACATGCAAAGCGGTAAAAACGGGCGCTAATGCCCGAAAACTGTCGCTAACTGCTGTTAGAGACAGTTTGCTGATAGGGCGATAAAAATATCGCCGCTTTAGCGGCAAAAGTGCCGCTAAAGCGGCGATAGTGCCCTTGCTAATATGCCCCCTAATTCGCTATTCTACATCTCAGCGCCCACAAGAATTATGCAATGAGTTTCTTCCTGGTCAAAGGCAGATTGCATCAATGTAAAATGCTAAGTGATGAATTTTATTAGTGTTTCAGATTTTTAAAAACCGAACCAATGCAGCTGTTTTACAAAAGTGAGTATTGATTAATAGTCGCAGAAGGTAAATCAATGTGGGGAAATAGGAGCGGCATAGAGAAAATTTCTATATTCATATAGAAAATGGCATGGTTACAAGTACGCACCCGGAAACATTCTGCCACTGACCGACAAAGTTAGATTAGGTTGTTTCAATTTCTATATAATGGAAAAATTATGTAATTTAGAAAGTATCAGAAAGATCCACTATTCCACAGTATATGTCCAATTTGCAGCAAAAGACTTTGTGGTGTGTGGTATCTCCTGTCTAAAAACCTGTTGGGGCAATGAAATTATTTCATAGAACACACCTTGACAGTGGTTAAATGACATACATTTGCACCTTCACTTTCCCAGTTGCAGTAACGCATTGGTGCGAAATCAACATTTTATTGGCACTGATCATCTGATTGTTCAAATGACCTTTTAGCACTGGTAAGTGGAAGCAAAAGCCTTTTTTTGCACAGGTCAAGCGTACAAAAAAGCTTATTCGTTGGTCAGACACTGTAGATGTAGCTGCACAACTGACGCAACCAGTGAAAATTAATGCCACCTAGCCAAGGGAATTTCCATTTTAAACCTTATTAATCTTGTCAAGAAACAATAGGGTATGCTAGACCTTCTGTTACCAATATTAGATCTGTTTACTTTTGGGGGCAGGGTATAACATATATTTTGTGCATGACAATTATGCACAAATGGAGCTATAAGCACAATTTGTACTCTTTTTCATGAATTTAGAAATCATAGGACCTCCCAATTCTAATAACATACTTTTGGAAAGTAGGTTGTTGGTAAGAGTAAGTACGCATCTACCACTAGTAATAAAGTCCACTAGCATGGTATAGGGTCCAGTAAAGGTCTCATTAAATTAGCCCCTTGCTCAACCCTTGGTAGCTGACAACAAGCAGTCAGGCCTAACTTAGGAGATAGGAGTGTAAAGCATTTAAAAACAGCAATACATCACATAAGTAAGACACAACACACAAAAAAATCCCACACCAATTTAGAAAATCAGTAAATATATGAACAAATAGACACCGAAATGAAAAAAATCCAATGTAGGGAGCCGGAGATATGAATTTTTAAAGATTAACCACTTTAAAGTGCTTAAAAGCCTATGCACCACTCTGGGACATTTGGTCGCGCTTGACAGGGACTAAGTCAAACTTTCAGGCTGACCGCGAAGGAGCCATGGTTGGATATACTAAGCGGGAGGCCCCGGTCAATATTTTAACTTCACACTTAGGGCCTGTTGGACCGCTGAACCGGTGGTGGAGATGTGGTGGTGGTTGGGGATTGCCGCACCAGGGATCCGACCGTCGTATTACGAGTACGGTGTTCGGACCATTTTGGGCCCGCCCCAACTGCCAGGGGTCCGTGATCCCTTGGTTTTGGGGCAGTCTGGGAAAGCAATATGCTTGGCGGTACTGCTGTGGCACCGCCAAGCATATTACAAGTTTCCCCACCCCCAGCCTTTTTATGGCTGTGAGCCCACCATGAGAAGGCTGGCAGTGGGCAAAAATAGGGGGCCTGGTTGGATATACTAAGCGGGAGGCCCCGGTCAATATTTTACCTTCCACTCAGGGCCTGATGGACCGCCGAACCCATTATGGAGGTGCGGTGGTGGTTGGGGATTGCCGCGGTGGTTGTCTGTGTTTCACTGTGCGGGGGCAACCCGCCTGCATTTTTAAAGGGGAATAGAGATCCCCTTGACCCACCTGCAAGGGGATATCTGGGGCGTCCATGGAAACCCCTTTACCCCCCGCAGAGGGCTGCTCTCAGGAGGCGCACTGACAGTGCGCCATCTTTTAGGTGGCTCACTGTCAGTGTGCCTCCTGAGGGCTTCTTTGCCATATTACCGATGGGGGCGAAGAGGCAAAGGGATTCGCTTATTTGCATGGGGCACGCCTCCATGCAAATGAGGGAACGCCTCCTTGACGATAATGCTGGCGCTTTATGTGCGCCAGATCTATTGGTATTACAGAAGGCGCCGCACAAGCATCTGCAGCTCCTTCTGTAATACCAAAGTGCCCCAGGGGTGTGCAAAGCGGGCGCAAACGCCCGTTGCTCCCCAGGACAGCAGTCCAACTATCACTCAGGAGAGTCTGAGATGCACTGCCGAATTTATGGCTAAAGATAGAAATAATAATGACTAGGTCGATCAGCACACCCGTCTAATGATGCTGAAGATCTGGGAGTTTGACAACTCCCCAATGCCCTCCTCTCCTTGTGTGACAACCCTGGCCCCACAGGTAAAACTATTGATCATGGCCACTGGTACCCAATCAATTTAATCAATATTAAGAAGCCACTCCCTAACATGCATGAAAACATCACAAACGTCAACCTTAAAAAAAAATGGTGTAAGTATAAAAGACAAATTAGGTGGATGTGAATCGATTGTTATGATTCGTGATGGTTAGTGAAGTGAGAGATAGGCTAATAGAAAAGAGCAAGTTACCATGACAGGGTCCTGTGGATGCTGATGATTTGTCAGCATAGGTTGTTTAATATCCTAATAAAAGTGTTTGCACTCAAGACAGACTGCGGAAAGATCTCTATTTGTAAACAGAAGCAGGGAATGACCACTGGATTACTTAGACAGGTAGGTGTTTCAGCGATATTCAGGTGAAGACTGTCTCACGGAATCTGCTCAGGAAGCTGAGGGGGCTGTCTTTGTTCAGGGGCTGTTGCTGAGTGTTCAAAACCAATTACATACTCTTTGTTTTGGGTTTCAGACCAAGAAATATGGCTGAATTAGTCAAGATGGTCAACCTCTGTGTGGCCATTCAGGAATGAATGAAAGAATCTAAGGAGTCTAAATAATGTCTTCCCACATGCAGCAAATCGAACAAACAATCAAAGGAGGGGGAAGGTTGTAGATTGGTGTCGACAAGGAGGGGGCCAAGGTGGAGGGTTGGCAGGTTAACTAAATGGAAAAGGAAGAAGTGAGCAAAATCCTTGTGGGAAATTGTGCTTCAATTGTGGTCAATCTAAACATTGGAACAGTGATTACCTAAACTGAACAGCAGGTTTCAGCTCATAACCCAACTCCAAGATTTCACACAAATTGTTCAAACCAGTATCCATATTACAAGACAGCCCAAGAGCTGCTGACTGTGAATTCATTTCTTCCAGAATGCTTCTACATCAACCATTAGATCAGTCGAAAACCCACCTCTGCTCTGATTGATACCCATGCAACCAATCTGCCCTTAAAACCTCTACATCAAGCATTAGATAAATGTAAAACCCACCTCCTCTCCGACTGATTCTGGTGCTAGCCAATTTGCTCTTAAAACCTCTTAATTAATTAAATACTGCTCTTGGGCTTTTACAAAGAGTCAGTCAGCATCACTAGCCAAAGACTTCCTCAAAACATTAATGATCCCTTTACTTTGGGTCTTTTTACTGGTAAACGTGCTTTCTTATTCTTATTAAAGTCCTACTACATCTACAAATTTGTTTGGTGGAGGTCTGCTATGCAAGATTAACTCTACCATCTTCTGCACAGGTGAGGGAGTCTTGCTGAATGTTCTGCAAGTCAATGACGATGAAGTGTTGGTTGAGCTGTTTGTGTCAAATCAATAAACTGTAATGTGTTACTCCTAAGCAGCTAAAGATTTAACTAAATTGATTCTATATGTTCAAGCTGTTTTGTGGTCTACATAGGATAATGATGTCGGTTGTATACCATTGATTGAACCAACGAAGGGTATGAAAATGTTTCCCCAACTCAATATGCCCTGAAGTTATAGAATACATTAAGCCCATTATTGCTAACCTCATCAAATAAGATGTTTTAGTGCCTACTGTCAGAATTTCCAATACATCCATCCTACCAATCAAAAAAGAGGAAATGCCCAATATGTACTGATTTGTAGAAGACATTTGTGGAAGTAACAGTGAGGTGATTCCCAGTTTCACTGTAGCACCAATCCCTGCCACCATCCTCTCTTGTATCCCAGCCACCGCCTGATCATTCACAGTGCCAGATTTGTGCTCAGCCACCTTTTCCATCCCCATCCATGAAGAGAACCAGTCATTGTTTGCCTTCAAATTCACTAGAAGACAGCTAATGTGGTATAAGCTTTCACCAGGTTTTACAGTGTGTACTCCCATCCTTTCTCAAACCCTAAATTGAGATTTGCAAACCTAGGTCTTCCCCCTAAAAATCTCTGTTGTTTCATTTTGTTGACAAACTTTTGCTTGCTTCTCCCATATTAGAATATTGCAAGATAGAGTCCCTGTATCTGCTCACTGAAATTACTAACAAGGGACCTATGACTTCTAAAGAGAAATTATATATTTTTTCCCCCTCGTACGATATTTGGGCATGACATTTCTATTGATATGTACCAACTATCTACCAAACAGATGGAAACCACCCGTAAGTTGCCTGCTTCTGTTCTGTGTCTCGGGTACTCACCTTCTTGGAAATTACAGAATACTCTAGGCAGTGGATTTTAGTTTTTACTGTTATCATTCATGCACCCCAAAATTATATTAGGGAAAGTTACCCTGAACTCTTGAAATAGACTGAAGTGGCAGAGCAACCCTTTGTGCCTTTGAAGCTGACATTAACCTTTGCACCTGCACTGGGGCTTCCCAACTATAATAAAGCCTTTATGCTGTATGGTAATGAATGTAATGGATATGGTATAGGAATATTAGCTCAGGATGATGAGGATCAGGTAGAGCCCATTGAATACTGTGAAAAAACAGGGCTTTTTGTAGTGTTCCCCCACTTTTTGTCCCCATTTTTTACTGATACAGGGCCAGTGCTCTGTTTAAAAGGTATATAGTAATTAGGTGTAATTACAATTGGTACTGGCAGCCTACCTGTAAGTCCCTAGTATATGGTAGGACAAGTAGGTTTAGAGGCACAGTAGATTTAATGCACTTAGGAGTGCACTGCTGTGTTGCCTGCTGTCATTTTAAAAGCCAACCATGCCTTGAAAGTTGCTTTTAAAATAAAGCTGTGTCCACATTTGACTTTGGAATTAAAGATCCTTCCAAAGTCTTAAACTACATTATTTTACCATATAATTCACCCCTAAGGCCTACCTTATGTTCCCCAAGGATAGGGTGCCATGTTAAAATAAGCAGGACATTATAAAATATGTTTTATATGCCCTGGTGAGGGAAAAACTGCCAATTTTGTTTTTCCCTTTTGTAGTACATTAGCTCTTCTGCACCTCTCTTGCCTCTTTCTGCACCTCACTTGCTTCTTTCTGCACCCCTTTTGCCTGTTTCTGCACCCCTCTTCCCTCTTTGTGCAACTCTCTTGCCTCTTTCTACACCTCTCTTCCCTCTTTCTGCACCACTCTTGCCTCTTTCTGTACCTCTGTTCCTTCTTTCTTCACCTGTCTTGTCTCTTTCTGCACCCTTCGTGCCTCTTTCAGCACCTCTGTTGCTTCTTTCTTCAGTTCTCTTCCTCTTTCTGCACCCCTCCTGCCTCTTTCTGTACCCCTCTTGCCTCTTTGTGCACCTCTCCTACCCCTTTCTGCACCCCTCTTGCCTCTTTTTCCACCTCTGCTGCTTCTTTCTGCACCTCTTTTGCTTTGTTCTGCACTTCACTTGCCTCTTTCTGCACCTCTGTTGGTTCTTTCTGCACTGCTCTGGCTTCTTCCTGCACCTCTGTTCCAAATTTCTGCATCCCTCTTGCCTTTTTCTGCACGCCTCTGCCCTCTTTCTGTACCTCTCTTGCCTCAGTCTGCCCACCTGTTCCCTCTTTCTGCACCCCTTTTGCCTGTTTATGCAATTCTCTTGCCTCTTTCTGCAGTTCTCTTGCCTCCTTCTGCACCTCACTTGCCTCTTTTTGCACTTCTCTTGCCTCTTTCTGCACCCCTGTTGCTTCATTCTCTACTTTCCATGCTTCTTTCTGCACCTGTCTTGCTTCCTTCTGCACCCCTGTTGTCTCTTTCTGCACTCATCTTCCCTCTTTCTGTACCTTTTTTTGCCTGTTTCTGCATCTCAATTGCCTCTTTCTGTACTTTTCTTGCTTCTTTCTACACCTCTGTTGCTTCTTTCAGCAATTCTCTTGCCTCTTTCTGCACTTCTCTTGCCTGTTTCTGCACCTCTCTTGCCTATTTCTGCACCTCTCTTGCCTCTTTTTGCACCTCACTTGCTTCTTTTTGCACTTCTCTTGCCTCTTTCTGCACCCCTGTTGCTTCATTCTCTACTTTCCATGCTTCTTTCTGCACCTGTCTTGCTTCTTTCTGCACCGCTGTTGTCTCTTTATGTACCTCTTTTGCCTGTTTCTGCAACTCTCTTGCCTCTTTCTGCAGTTATCCTGCCTCCTTCTGTACCTCACTTGCCTCTTTTTGCACTACTCTTGCCTCTTTCTGCACCGCTGTTGCTTCATTCTGCACTTTCCATGCTACTTTCTGCATGTCTTGCTTCTTTCTGCACCCCTGTAGTCTCTTTCTGCACTCGTTTTCCCTCTTTCTGTACCTTTCTTGCCTGTTTATGCATCTCACTTATCTCTTTTCGCACTTTTCTTGCTTCTTTCTACACCTTTGTTCTAAATTTCTGAATCCCTCTTGCCTTTTTCTGCACCCCTCCTACCTCTCTCTGCACCTCTCTTGCCTCAGTCTGCCTGTTTATGCAATTCTCTTGCCTCTTTCTGCAGTTCTCTTGCCTCCTTCTGCACCTCACTTGCCTCTTTTTGCACTTCTCTTGCCTCTTTCTGCACCCCTGTTGCTTCATTCTCTACTTTCCATGCTTCTTTCTGCACCTGTCTTGCTTCTTTCTGCACCCCTGTTGTCTCTTTCTGCACTCATCTTCCCTCTTTCTGTACCTTTTTTTGCCTGTTTCTGCATCTCAATTGCCTCTTTCTGTACTTTTCTTGCTTCTTTCTACACCTCTGTTGCTTCTTTCAGCAATTCTCTTGCCTCTTTCTGCACTTCTCTTGCCTGTTTCTGCACCTCTCTTGCCTATTTCTGCACCTCTCTTGCCTCTTTTTGCACCTCACTTGCTTCTTTCTGCACTTCTCTTGCCTCTTTCTGCACCCCTGTTGCTTCATTCTGCACTTTCCATGCTTCTTTATGCCCCTGTCTTGCTTCTTTCTGCACCCCTGTTGTCTCTTTATGTACCTCTTTTGCCTGTTTCTGCAACTCTCTTGCCTCTTTCTGCAGTTATCCTGCCTCCTTCTGTACCTCACTTGCCTCTTTTTGCACTACTCTTGCCTCTTTCTGCACCGCTGTTGCTTCATTCTGCACTTTCCATGCTACTTTCTGCATGTCTTGCTTCTTTCTGCACCCCTGTAGTCTCTTTCTGCACTCGTTTTCCCTCTTTCTGTACCTTTCTTGCCTGTTTATGCATCTCACTTATCTCTTTTCGCACTTTTCTTGCTTCTTTCTACACCTTTGTTCTAAATTTCTGAATCCCTCTTGCCTTTTTCTGCACCCCTCCTACCTCTCTCTGCACCTCTCTTGCCTCAGTCTGCCCACCTGTTCCCTCTTTCTGCACCCCTTTTGCCTGTTTCTGCAACTCTCTTGCCTCTTTCTGCAGTTCTCTTGCCTCCTTCTGCACCTCACTTGCCTCTTTTTGCACCTCTGTTGGTTCTTTTCCACTGCTCTTGCCTCTTTCTGCACCTCTCTTGCAAATTACTGCATCCCTCCTGCCTTTTTCTGCACCACTCTTGCCTCTTTCTGTACCTCTGTTCCATCTTTCTTCACTTGTCTTGTCTCATTCCTCACCCTTCGTGCCTCTTTCAGCACCTCTGTTGCTTCTTTCTGCAGTTCTCTTCCTCTTTCTGCACCCCTCCTGCCTCTTTCTGTACCCCTCTTGCCTCTTTGTGCACCTTTCCTACCCCTTTGTGCACCCCTCTTGCCTCTTTTTCCACCTCAGTTGGTTCTTTCTGTACCTCTTTTGCTTTGTTCTGCACTTCCCTTGCCTCTTTCCGTATCCCTCTTGCCTCTTTCTGCACCTCTGTTGGTTCTTTCTGTACTGTTCTGGCTTCTTCCTGCACCTCTGTTCCAAATTTTTGCATCCCTCTTGCCTTTTTCTGCACCCCTCTTCCCTCTTTCTGCACCACCCTTGCCTCAGTCTGCCCACCTGTTCCCTCTTTCTGCACCCCTTTTGCCTGTTTCTGCAACTCACTTGCCTCTTTCTGCAAATCTCTTGCCTCCTTCTGTACCTCACTTGCCTCTTTTTGCACTACTCTTGCCTCTTTCTGCAGCCCTGTTGCTTCATTCTGTACTTTCCATGCTTCTTTCTGCACCTGTCTTGCTTCTTTCTGCACCCCTGTTGTCTCTTTCTGCACTCGTCTTCCCTCTTTCGGTACCTTTCTAGCCTGTTTCTGCACCTCACTTGCCTCTTTTTGCACTTCTCTTGCCTCTTTCTGCACCCCTGTTGCTTCATTCTGCACCCCTGTTGCTTCATTCTGCATTTTCCATGTTTTTTTCTGCACCTGTCTTGCTTCTTTCTGCACCACTGTTGTCACTTTATGTACCTCTTCTGCCTGTTTCTGCAACTCTCTTGCCTCCTTCTGCACCTCTGTTGCTTCTTTCTGCACTTCTCTTGCTTCTTTCTGCACCCCTGTTGCTTCATTCTGCACTTTCCATGCTTCTTTCTGCACTCGTCTTCCCTCTTACTTTACCTTTCTTGCCTGTTTCTGCATCTCACTTGCCTCTTTCTGCACTGTTCTTGCTTCTTTCTACACCTCTGTTCCTTCTTTCAGCAATTCTCTTGCCTCTTTCTGCACTTCTCTTGCCTCTTTCTGCACCCCTCTTGCCTCTTTCTGCACCCATCTTCCCTCTTTGTGCAACTCTCTTGCCTCTTTCTATACCTCTCGTCCCTCTTTCTGCACCACTCTTGCCTCTTTTGAACCTCTTTTGCTTCTTTCTGCACTTCTCTTGCTCTTTCTGCACCCCTTCCTGCCTCTTTCTGCACCCCTCTTGCCTCTTTTTGCACCTCTGTTGGTTCTTTCTGCATTGTTCTTGCTTCTTTCTGCACCTCACTTGCCTCTTTCTGCACTTCTCTTGCTTCTTTCTACACCTCTGTTGCTTCTTTCAGCAATTCTCTTGCCTCTTTCTGCACTTCTGTTCCTTCTTTCTACACCCCTCCTGCCTCTTTTTGTACCTCTCTTGCCTCTTTGTGCACCTCTCCTACCTCTTTCTGTACCCTTCTTGCCTCTTTTTGCATCTCTGTTGGTTCTTTCTGCACTGCTTTTGCTTATTTCTGCACCTCACTTGCCTCTTTCCGCACTTCTGTTCCTTCTTTTTACACCCCTCCTGCCTCTTTCTGTACCTCTCTTGCCTCTTTGTGCACCTCTCCTACCTCTTTCTGCATCCCTCTTGCCTCTTTTTGCACCTCTGTTGGTTCTTTCTGCACCTCACTTGCCTCTTTCTGCACTTCTCTTGCTTCTTTCTACACCTCTTTTGCTTCTTTCAACAAATCTCTTGTCTCTTTCTGCTATTCTCTTGCTTGTTTCTGCACCTCTCTGGCGTCTTTCTGCACCTCTGTTGCCTCTTTCTGTACTTCACTTGCTTCTTTCTGCACCTCTCTTGCCTCTTTTGGCACCTCTGTTGCTTCTTTCTGCACCCCTCTTGCCTCTTTCTGCACCCCTCTTCCCTCTTTGTGTAACTCTCTTGCCTCTTTCTACACCTCTCTTCCCTCTTTCTGCAACACTGCCTCTTTCTGTACCTCTGTTGCTTCTTTCTGCACTTCTCTTGCCTCTTTCTGCACCCTTCGTGCCTCTTTCAGCACCTCTGTTGCTTCTTTCTGCACTGCTCTTCCCTCTTTCTGCATCCCTCTTGCCTCTTTGACCACCTCTTTCACTTCTTTCTGCACCTCTCTTGCTTCTTTCTGCACCTCACTTGCCTCTTTCAGCACCTCTGTTGCTTTTTCTGCAGATCTCTTGCCTCTCTCTGCACCTCACTTGCCTCTTTCAGCACCCCTGTTGCTTTTTACTGCAGATCTCTTGCCTCTTTCTGCACCCCTCTTTTCTATTTCTGCACCTCTCTTGCCTCTTTCTGCACCCCTGTTCCCTCTTTCTGCACCTTTCCTGCCTGTTTCTGCACCTCTCTTGCCTCTTTCTGTACCTCTCTTGCCTATTTATGCACTTCTCTTGCTCTTTCTGCACCCTTCGCGCCTCTTTCAGCACCTCTGTTACTTCTTTCTGCACTTCTCTTCCTTCTTTCTGCACCTCTCTTGCTTCTTTCTGCACCTCACTTGCCTCTTTCAGCACCTCTGTTGCTTTTTTCTGCATATCTCTTGCCTCTTTCTGCACCTTACTTGCCTCTTTCAGCATCTCTGTAGTTTTTTTCTGCAGATCTCTTGCCTCTTTCTGCACCCCTCTTTTCTCTTTCTACACCTCTCTTGCCTCTTTCTGCACCCCTGTTCCCTCTTTCTGCACTTTTCTTGCATCTTTCTGCACCTCTTTTGCCTCTTTCTGCACTTCTCTTGCCTCTTTCTGCACACCTCTTGCCTCTTTCTGCACACTTGTTCCCTCTTTCTGCACCTTTCCTTCCTGTTTCTGCTCCTCTCTTGCCTCTTTCTGTACCTCTGTTGCCTCTTTCCGCACTTCTCTTGCTCTTTCTGCACCCCTCCTGCCTCTTTATGTACCTCTCTTGCCTCTTTTTGCACCTCTGTTGGTTCTTTCTGCACTGCTCTTGCTTCTTTCTGCACCTCTGTTGTTTCTTTCAGCAATTCTCTTGCCTCTTTCTGCACTTCTCTTCCTTCTTTCTGCACCCCTCCTGCCTCTTTATGTACCTCTCTTGCCTCTTTGTGCACCTCTCCTACCTCTTTCTGCACCCCTCTTGCCTCTTTTTGCACCTCTGTTGGTTCTTTCTGCACTGCTCCTGCTTCTTTCTGCACCTCACTTGCCTCTCTCTGCACTTCTCTTGCTTCTTTCTACACCTCTGTTGCCTCTTTCAGCAATTCTCTTGCCTCTTTCTGCACTTCTCTTGCATCTTTCTGCACCTCTGTTGCCTCTTTCTGCACTCCACTTGCTTCTTTCGGCACCTCTGTTGCTTCTTTCTGCACTTATCTTTCCTCTTTCTGCACCTCTGACTTAGAGGTAGTTTTAATCCCCCTGCCCTATTATGTACTAGGTAACCAGAAACAGAAGTAAACCCGTTGACCCAGCTGAGACCGGGTAAGTAATAAACAAAAAACAACGTCTCAACTGGTATATCATATAAGGGGGACTGATCAAAGAATTGTGTTAATCACATAGCACTGGGAAAAAGGGAACAAGGGAGACCAAATGAGGGTGAGAGGGTTGTTATTTACATATAGAAGCACCACAATACAACTAAATTGCAGTAACCATAGCAACCAATTGTGCACTGAATGTGTTAAAGTGAATCAACGGCGCAGTGACACAAGTGATTAAAAACAACGTGAGGCGGTGAAAGAAACAATGTGAAACAATAACATAGGTCATACAGAAGTATTTACAATTATGAATACAATTTCTTTGCTTGTGAATGACCCTATTGGGTGCCGCGAATGACGTTGAGAAGTCGACGGCGTTTCGACCTAGTTAGATTAAGGTCATCATCAGGACGATGGTTACTCAATACTTGAAAAGTGCTCTATAGATTAAGAAAGAAAACGAAGGATGATCAAATGGAAATAAAGCCCAGAAAGAATAAAAGAAAAACCAAGGAAAGAATTTGTAAAAGTACCTGCTGGCACTGTCACTGAGGAGCAGAGAATCGAATTAGGGAAGGGCAATCCGTAACTCAGGAACTACTATAAATGGGAAAGCAAACGGTCAGGATAAGGAGCCCAAGTACAGCGTGTCAATGTAAGGGTAAGACCGCTGAAAAGTTACCTGTAAAGGCGTCACTGAATAAAGGTAACCGCAAAAAACGGCTGGGCTGCAGTCTAGGGCTTCAAATCACCATCAATTCGAAGCAGCATGTACAAGGTTGGGCTAAGGGCAGACAAAAGGGAGGGAAGCACCGGGACATGTTATCGAGGAAGTGGATGGTACCGAATGAACGAGGGCTAGAAAACAACTAAACGAGGGCTGGAAAAAGCACCATGTGCTTACCTTAAGGGTGAATCCACAAACTAATAGGGAAGTACACGTCCGGGAAAAGAAATGAATATTTCTGCACCGATCTGTGTAGCGCGTTACCGGGTTTAATCCGGCGAGGGACGAATAAAGCGTCTCATGCGTGCTACTGTGCTAGATCGATATAAGTAAAGTACGGCAGAAGAATCAGGTGAAAGTACTTGGGAATTAGTCACGTGGGCGGACTAAAAGGGAGGAGCTGGTACGATGGTACTAAGGATCATGTGCCCCAGGGGTATCAAATAGAGCATAATCGGCCGATCCAAGATGGCCGTCAAAATGACACCGAGATGTAGTGACATATACGCATACCTCAGTATTTGACCAATAATGTATATTACAATTTCAAAATAAACAATATACATTTCAAAGATTCTTATTTAAACAAAAAGGAATGAATTGCAGTACATTAAAATTACGAACAAATTAAACACAGAAAAACACAAATTGCAATAAACATTAAACAAAATGAAAAGATGAAATCAATCATATCAGTATTAGCACTAATAAATAGAATAATAATATGTATATCTCATATGTATGGTCCGAAACAAAGTATATACATAAATGGAATAAGCACATATGGGGATATTACAAAAACTATTTATACATCAAATGATAAACGAAGTTTTTAGCATGAAGAAAAACAAAACTAAAATTTCAATATTACCCACCAAAAGATTGTCATCAGGAGTACATACATCATAGATGACGAAGCTTAAACAGGGTACATAGAGGCAGGGAGGTACACTAAACTGTGGAGATCACTGTATTCCACTCGTCAAGTGAATTAAGTCCTTGGGCAGCAGAGTTACAGCGCGTGATCCACCTGCACTCGCATTTATTAAGTAACAGTTGGAGATTGCCACCACGAATGGGTAATGATGGGCGGTCTATGACCTGCCACGTCAAATCTGTTTCAGAATGATTGTATTCTTTAAAATGTAAAACCAATGGTGCAGTAGTAACATTGCACCTGATGCGACTCTTGTGTTGGGAGATGCGTTGCTTCACCATCTGGGTGGTTTGACCTATGTAAAGTAAATTACACGGGCAACGAAACGCATAAATGACATTGTTAGTGCGACAATTAGAAAATTGTTTAAGCTGGTAAGTACGTTCTGTAGTTACAAATACTTTGGTGTTGCTAGTAAGGTCACAGACGTTACAGGTCTGGCACTTGAAGTGACCTAAAATGGGTGGGAGTCCCACAGAGATGTAACCGATTGGTCAGTCTTTTCTTTAAGCGGCCACGTGATGGCATGGACCAATTTATCTGAAAGATTGTAGCCCCTTTTGTATGAAAGTAAAGGGGGTTCCTTGAAGCATGGGAAGGTACGGAGTAAGGACCAATTGCTTTTAATTATCCTGCCTACCTTGTTGCTAGAAGGGCTGTACGTAGAGACAAAAGGAATACGCAAGTTAGGACGTTTGATCGAAGGTGTCAGGATTATATCTCTATGGCTGTACCATGCCCGCTTCAGTGCCTTTCTGACCAGATGTTTAGGGTAGCCTCTGTTGTTCAATTTCTCAGAAAGGATGGCTGCCTCGCGGAAATAATCTTTGCGCCACTTACAATTCCGCCGTATACGGAGGAATTGCCCGTATGGTAAGCCATTGCGTAGCCCACGGGGATGATAACTAGAGTATAGTAACAAGGTATTCCGCTCTGTAGGTTTGCGAAACAAAGTTGTACCAATGGTCCCATCCTCTACGTGTAAAGTGAGATCTAGGAAGGGTAAATCATTTTTCCTAATGTCAGAAGTGAAGGTGAGGTGTGGTTGATTATTATTAAGCCATGTGACAAAGGAGGATAGATCTTTGTGTTGACCCTGCCACAAAAAAGAATATCGTCTATGTAACGACGCCATAAAATAATATTGTTCAGAAAAGGGTTTTGAATAGACAGAATAAGTGTTGTTTCTAAGTGATGGACGTACAGGACAGCAAAAATTGGGGCGAAACAAGCGCCCATGGAAACTCCTTTGTCTGGAGGTAATAAGTATCTTTGTACAAAAAATAATTATTAGTCAAAGCAATATGGAGAAGTTGAATTATAAAATCTGTGGGAATGCGCGTAGGTCTCAATCGTGTATCCAACAAATGTTTCATCACTGCCAAGCCCTCTTTCTGCGGAATGTTAGTATATAATGATTCAATATCGAGACCAGCCATCAGGTCAGTCTCTGTATTGAAAGGGAAGTCCTCAACGATATTAATCAAATGAGTGCTATCTTTGACAAAAGTGTTGGTAAATGGAACAAACTCTTTGAGGATGGCATCAATATATTTGCCCAATGGTTCCAAAATGGAACCACAACCGGATACTATAGGGCGTCCTGGGGGCACTGATGGATTTTTATGCACTTTAGGCAAAGTGTAGATCACAGGTGTTCTGGGATGTGGGTTGTTAAGAAAGGCATACTCTTTTTACAGATAATGCCGTTATGTAGTGCCTCAGTGGTAACCGTAGATATTTTATCTCGAATGGCAGTGAGGGGATCTGAAGGCAATTTGCAGTAGTGCAAAGGATTATTAAGTTGGCGAAGAATTTCGCTATCATATTTGTCTTGATCCATTACAACTATGCCACCACCCTTGTCAGCAGGTTTGATGACAATATTTTTGTTCTCACTAAGGCTATTTATGGCAACTTTTTCTGTAAGTGGCAGATTGTAGGGAACAAATTCGGATTGATGTTGAAGTTCTTTGACTTCATGTAAAACAAGTTTTTCGAAGGCCAAAACTTCTGGTGGCATCATCGAGGCTGGTGGCAAAAAGGTTGAGACAGGTTTGAATTGTTTTTCAAAAGGCATGTCATTTTCCGATTTATCTGAAAAAATTGTTTCAGACGAATACGTCTGAAAAACAAGAGTAAATCTTCTTGTAATCTGAAGAAATTACTGCGTTCAGTGGGAACAAAGGACAATCCTTTACTGAGTAAAGAAATCTCGTCAGAGGATAGACAATGAGTAGATAAATTAAAAATGGGTATATTCGTATTGGAGAAAGATGGAATCTGAGTTAATGATGGAAGTACATTGTGTCTTGTTTCATTGTTCGTGTCTGGTTGTAGTAACTCCGATTGGACTATCAAGGAAGGCATAGTGAAGATAGGTGGAATACTATTCATACTGATAGAGTTGGATAGCATGGAAGTGACCAAAGGAGAAAGTGTGGCAATGTTAGACGGTATTTCAGTTATCATTGCTGGGGACCCCATTGGTAAAATTTGTGGCGAGTTTGTCTCTCGCCCGCGTATTGATATTGATATTTCTGTTTTCGATGGCCACGACCGCGGCCGCGATCTACTCCTAAAAAACCAGTTGGTAAGAGTGGTGGCGGATGAACCCGCTTGTGTAAACCTGAACTTGTACCTTCACCTCCATCTGAGTCCTCAATAGAAGTATTAGAGGAGTCAGAGAAGGTTATTAGCTGGTTATTACGGTATCTGCCCCAGTTCTTGTTTCTTGGAGGCTGGTAAGGTGTACTGTAGAATGTATCAAGTAAATATGGATAAGTGTAGTCTCTATTGTAATTCTTAATATCCTTCTGTATTTTGTTAATTTTTTTATTCTGTTCAAAAGTATGAAAGGTAACAATGGTAGCATTCACTCTATCCAGAAGACCCTTGGCATCAGTGATGGTAGTGTCAGCTAAGATAAGTTTTTGAGCTCTGCTATCTCTTCCAGTTCTTTTTACTGTGTTCTAACGCTGTGTCGATGCCAAGCACCATCCAGTGCCTGGAACAGGTGGTGGCCAGATGACTGAAGCCAGTGCGGAATCTTGGGTCCTGAGTAAAAATAGCTGGGACGTTACGTATCTGTAAGCCTACAGGTATAGTGTTTGATTTAAGGTATTCAGTCAGCATGCGAGCATGCAGGTCAGTGCGAATTTGTTTCTTCTTGAGATTTTCTAGTCTCTCAAGCAGTACTCTGGAGGTGTTGGGTGCTGTAGGTAGAGGAGTGGAAGTCTGAGACAAAAGGGAAGGGCCACTAAGAATGTTCCGAATATAATCATCCGAATAGGAGGGGTCTCCCTAGAAGACATAATATGCAGCTTAGTTGCACATTATGTGATACAATAATATGTATCGTGTATATAAAAAATATACTCTCGCAATCCAGCGATCGCTCAATAACAGGTAACCAGAAACAGAAGTAAACCCGTTGACCCAGCTGAGACCGGGTAAGTAATAAACAAAAACAACGTCTCAACTGGTATATCATATAAGGGGGACTGATCAAAGAATTGTGTTAATCACATAGCACTGGGAAAAAGGGAACAAGGGAGACCAAATGAGGGTGAGAGGGTTGTTATTTACATATAGAAGCACCACAATACAACTAAATTGCAGTAACCATAACAACCAATTGTGCACTGAAAGTGTTAAAGTGAATCAACGGCGCAGTGACACAAGTGATTAAAAACAACGTGAGGCGGCGAAAGAAACAATGTGAAACAATAACATAGGTCATACAGAAGTATTTACAATTATGAATACAATTTCTTTGCTTGTGAATGACCCTATTGGGTGCCGCGAATGACGTTGAGAAGTCGACGGCGTTTCGACCTAGTTAGATTAAGGTCATCATCAGGACGATGGTTACTCAATACTTGAAAAGTGCTCTATAGATTAAGAAAGAAAACGAAGGATGATCAAATGGAAATAAAGCCCAGAAAGAATAAAAGAAAAACCAAGGAAAGAATTTGTAAAAGTACCTGCTGGCACTGTCACTGAGGAGCAGAGAATCGAATTAGGGAAGGGCAATCCGTAACTCAGGAACTACTATAAATGGGAAAGCAAACGGTCAGGATAAGGAGCCCAAGTACAGCGTGTCAATGTAAGGGTAAGACCGCTGAAAAGTTACCTGTAAAGGCGTCACTGAATAAAGGTAACCGCAAAAAACGGCTGGGCTGCAGTCTAGGGCTTCAAATCATTTCCATTTGATCATCCTTCGTATGACCTATGTTATTGTTTCACATTGTTTCTTTCGCCGCCTCACGTTGTTTTTAATCACTTGTGTCACTGCGCCGTTGATTCACTTTAACACTTTCAGTGCACAATTGGTTGCTATGGTTACTGCAATTTAGTTGTATTGTGGTGCTTCTATATGTAAATAACAACCCTCTCACCCTCATTTGGTCTCCCTTGTTCCCTTTTTCCCAGTGCTATGTGATTAACACAATTCTTTGATCAGTCCCCCCTTATATGATATACCAGTTGAGACGTTGTTTTTTGTTTATTACTTACCCGGTCTCAGCTGGGTCAACGGGTTTACTTCTGTTTCTGGTTACCTGTTATTGAGCAATCGCTGGATTGCGAGAGTATATTTTTTATATACACGATACATATTATTGTATCACATAATGTGCAACTAAGCTGCATATTATGTCTTCTAGGGAGACCCCGTCCTATTCGGATGATTATATTCGGAACATTCTTAGTGGCCCTTCCCTTTTGTCTCAGACTTCCACTCCTCTACCTACAGCACCCAACACCTCCAGAGTACTGCTTGAGAGACTAGAAAATCTCAAGAAGAAACAAATTCGCACTGACCTGCATGCTCGCATGCTGACTGAATACCTTAAATCAAACACTATACCTGTAGGCTTACAGATACGTAACGTCCCAGCTATTTTTACTCAGGACCCAAGATTCCGCACTGGCTTCAGTCATCTGGCCACCACCTGTTCCAGGCACTGGATGGGGCTTGGCATCGACACAGCGTTAGAACACAGTAAAAAAGAACTGGAAGAGATAGCAGAGCTCGAAAAACTTATCTTAGCTGACACTACCATCACTGATGCCAAGGGTCTTCTGGATAGAGTGAATGCTACCATTGTTACCTTTCATACTTTTGAACAGAATAAAAAAATTAACAAAATACAGAAGGATATTAAGAATTACAATAGAGACTACACTTATCCATATTTACTTGATACATTCTACAGTACACCTTACCAGCCTCCAAGAAACAAGAACTGGGGCAGATACCGTAATAACCAGCTAATAACCTTCTCTGACTCCTCTAATACTTCTATTGAGGACTCAGACGGAGGTGAAGGTACAAGTTCAGGTTTACACAAGCGGGTTCATCCGCCACCACTCTTACCAACTGGTTTTTTAGGAGTAGATCGCGGCCGCGGTCGTGGCCGTCGAAAACAGAACTATCAATATCAATACGCGGACGAGAGACAAACTCGCCACAAATTTTACCAATGGGGTCCCCAGCAATGATAACTGAAATACCGTCTAACATTGCCACACTTTCTCCTTTGGTCACTTCCATGCTATCCAACTCTATCAGTGTGAATAGTATTCCACCTATCTTCACTATGCCTTCCTTGATAGTCCAATCGGAGTTACTACAACCAGACACGAACAATGAAACAAGACACAATGTACTTCCATCATTAACTCAGATTCCATCTTTCTCCAATACGAATATACCCATTTTTAATTTATCTACTCATTGTCTATCCTCTGACGAGATTTCTTTACTCAGTAAAGGACTGTCCTTTGTTCCCACTGAACGCAGTAATTTCTTCAGACTACAAGAAGATTTACTCTTGTTTTTCAGACGTATTCGTCTGAAACAATTTTTTTCAGATAAATCGGAAAATGGCATGCCTTTTGAAAAACAATTCAAACCTGTCTCAACCTTTTTGCCACCAGCCTCGATGATGCCACCAGAAGTATTGGCCTTCGAAAAACTTGTTTTACATGAAGTCAAAGAACTTCAACATCAATCCAAATTTGTTCCCTACAATCTGCCACTTACAGAAAAAGTTGCCATAAATAGCCTTAGTGAGAACAAAAATATTGTCATCAAACCTGCTGACAAGGGTGGTGGCATAGTTGTAATGGATCAAGACAAATATGATAGCGAAATTCTTCGCCAACTTAATAATCCTTTGCACTACTGCAAATTGCCTTCAGATCCCCTCACTGCCATTCGAGATAAAATATCTACGGTTACCACTGAGGCACTACATAACGGCATTATCTGTAAAAAGAGTATGCCTTTCTTAACAACCCACATCCCAGAACACCTGTGATCTACACTTTGCCTAAAGTGCATAAAAATCCATCAGTGCCCCCAGGACGCCCTATAGTATCCGGTTGTGGTTCCATTTTGGAACCATTGGGCAAATATATTGATGCCATCCTCAAAGAGTTTGTTCCATTTACCAACACTTTTGTCAAAGATAGCACTCATTTGATTAATATCGTTGAGGACTTCCCTTTCAATACCGAGACTGACCTGATGGCTGGTCTCGATATTGAATCATTATATACTAACATTCCGCAGAAAGAGGGCTTGGCAGTGATGAAACATTTGTTGGATACACGATTGAGACCTACGCGCATTCCCACAGATTTTATAATTCAACTTCTCCATATTGCTTTGACTAATAATTATTTTTTGTACAAAGATACTTATTACCTCCAGACAAAAGGAGTTTCCATGGGCGCTTGTTTCGCCCCCAATTTTGCTGTCCTGTACGTCCATCACTTAGAAACAACACTTATTCTGTCTATTCAAAACCCTTTTCTGAACAATATTATTTTATGGCGTCGTTACATAGACGATATTCTTTTGTTGTGGCAGGGTCAACACAAAGATCTATCCTCCTTTGTCACATGGCTTAATAATAATCAACCACACCTCACCTTCACTTCTGACATTAGGAAAAATGATTTACTCTTCCTAAATCTCACTTTACACGTAGAGGATGGGACCATTGGTACAACTTTGTTTCGCAAACCTACAGAGCGGAATACCTTGCTACTATACTCTAGTTATCATCCCCGTGGGCTACGCGATGGCTTACCATACGGGCAATTCCTCCATATACGGCGGAATTGTAAGTGGCGCAAAGATTATTTCCGCGAGGCAGCCATCCTTTCTGAGAAATTGAACAACAGAGGCTACCCTAAACATCTGGTCAGAAAGGCACTGAAGCGGGCATGGTACAGCCATAGAGATATAATCCTGACACCTTCGATCAAACGTCCTAACTTGCGTATTCCTTTTGTCTCTACGTACAGCCCTTCTAGCAACAAGGTAGGCAGGATAATTAAAAGAAATTGGTCTTTACTCCGTACCTTCCCATGCTTCAAGGAACCCCTTTACTTTCATACAAAAGGGGCTACAATCTTTCAGATAAATTGGTCCACGCCATCACGTGGCCGCTTAAAGAAAAGACTGACCAATCGGTTACATCTCTGTGGGGACTCCCACCCATTTTAGGTCACTTCAAGTGCCAGACCTGTAACGTCTGTGACCTTACTAGCAACACCAAAGTATTTGTCACTACAGAACGCACTTACCAGCTTAAACAATTTTCTAATTGTCGCACTAACAATGTCATTTATGCGATTCGTTGCCCGTGTAATTTACTTTACATAGGTCAAACCACCCAGATGGTGAAGCAACGCATCTCCCAACACAAGAGTCGCATCAGGTGCAATGTTACTACTGCACCATTGGTTTTACATTTTAAAGAATACAATCATTCTGAAACAGATTTGACGTGGCAGGTCATAGACCGCCCATCATTACCCATTCGTGGTGGCAATCTCCAACTGTTACTTAATAAATGCGAGTGCAGGTGGATCACGCGCTGTAACTCTGTTGCCCAAGGACTTAATTCACTTGACGAGTGGAATACAGTGATCTCCACAGTTTAGTGTACCTCCCTGCCTCTATGTACCCTGTTTAAGCTTTGTCATCTATGATGTATGTACTCCTGATGACAATCTTTTGGTGGGTAATATTGAAATTTTAGTTTTGTTTTTCTTCATGCTAAAAACTTCGTTTATCATTTGATGTATAAATAGTTTTTGTAATATCCCCATATGTGCTTATTCCATTTATGTATATACTTTGTTTCGGACCATACATATGAGATATACATATTATTATTCTATTTATTAGTGCTAATACTGATATGATTGATTTCATCTTTTCATTTTGTTTAATGTTTATTGCAATATGTGTTTTTCTGTGTTTAATTTGTTCGTAATTTTAATGTACTGCAATTCATTCCTTTTTGTTTAAATAAGAATCTTTGAAATGTATATTGTTTATTTTGAAATTGTAATATACATTATTGGTCAAATACTGAGGTATGCGTATATGTCACTACATCTCGGTGTCATTTTGATGGCCATCTTGGATCGGCCGATTATGCTCTATTTGATACCCCTGGGGCACATGATCCTTAGTACCATCGTACCAGCTCCTCCCTTTTAGTCCGCCCACGTGACTAATTCCCAAGTACTTTCACCTGATTCTTCTGCCGTACTTTACTTATATCGATCTAGCACAGTAGCACGCATGAGATGCTTTATTCGCCCCTCGCCGGATTAAACCCGGTAATGCACTACACAGGTCGGTGCAGAAGGATTCATTTCTTTTCCCGGACGTGTACTTCCCTATTAGTTTGTGGATTCACCCTTAAGGTAAGCACATGGTGCTTTTTCCAGCCCTCGTTTAGTTGTTTTCTAGCCCTCGTTCATTCGGTACCGTCCACTTCCTCGATAACATGTCCCGGTGCTTCCCTCCCTTTTGTCTGCCCTTAGCCCAACCTTGTACATGCTGCTTCGAATTGATGGTGATTTGAAGCCCTAGACTGCAGCCCAGCCGTTTTTTGCGGTTACCTTTATTCAGTGACGCCTTTACAGGTAACTTTTCAGCGGTCTTACCCTTACATTGACACGCTGTACTTGGGCTCCTTATCCTGACCGTTTGCTTTCCCATTTATAGTAGTTCCTGAGTTACGGATTGCCCTTCCCTAATTCGATTCTCTGCTCCTCAGTGACAGTGCCAGCAGGTACTTTTACAAATTCTTTCCTTGGTTTTTCTTTTATTCTTTCTGGGCTTTATTTCCATTTGATCATCCTTCGTTTTCTTTCTTAATCTATAGAGCACTTTTCAAGTATTGAGTAACCATCGTCCTGATGATGACCTTAATCTAACTAGGTCGAAACGCCGTCGACTTCTCAGCGTCATTCGCGGCACCCAATAGGGTCATTCACAAGCAAAGAAATTGTATTCATAATTGTAAATACTTCTGTATGACCTATGTTATTGTTTCACATTGTTTCTTTCGCCGCCTCACGTTGTTTTTAATCACTTGTGTCACTGCGCCTTTGATTCACTTTAACACTTTCAGTGCACAATTGGTTGCTATGGTTACTGCAATTTAGTTGTATTGTGGTGCTTCTATATGTAAATAACAAACCTCTCACCCTCATTTGGTCTCCCTTGTTCCCTTTTTCCCAGTGCTATGTGATTAACACAATTCTTTGATCAGTCCCCCCTTATATGATATACCAGTTGAGACGTTGTTTTTTGTTTATTACTTACCCGGTCTCAGCTGGGTCAACGGGTTTACTTCTGTTTCTGGTTACCTGTTATTGAGCAATCGCTGGATTGCGAGAGTATATTTTTTATATACACGATACATATTATTGTATCACATAATGTGCAACTAAGCTGCATATTATGTCTTCTAGGGAGACCCCCTCCTATTCGGATGATTATATTCGGAACATTCTTAGTGGCCCTTCCCTTTTGTCTCAGACTTCCACTCCTCTACCTACAGCACCCAACACCTCCAGAGTACTGCTTGAGAGACTAGAAAATCTCAAGAAGAAACAAATTTGCACTGACCTGCATGCTCGCATGCTGACTGAATACCTTAAATCAAACACTATACCTGTAGGCTTACAGATACGTAACGTCCCAGCTATTTTTACTCAGGACCCAAGATTCCGCACTGGCTTCAGTCAGCTGGCCACCACCTGTTCCAGGCACTGGATGGTGCTTGGCATCGACACAGCATTAGAACACAGTAAAAAAGAACTGGAAGAGATAGCAGAGCTCGAAAAACTTATCTTAGCTGACACTACCATCACTGATGCCAAGGGTCTTCTGGATAGATTGAATGCTACCATTGTTACCTTTCATACTTTTGAACAGAATAAAAAAATTTATAAAATACAGAAGGATATTAAGAATTACAATAGAGACTACACTTATCCATATTTACTTGATACATTCTACAGTACACCTTACCAGCCTCCAAGAAACAAGAACTGGGGCAGATACCGTAATAACCAGCTAATAACCTTCTCTGACTCCTCTAATACTTCTATTGAGCACTCAGACGGAGGTGAAGGTACAAGTTCAGGTTTACACAAGCGGGTTCATCCGCCACCACTCTTACCAACTGGTTTTTAGGAGTAGATTGCGGCCGCGGTCGTGGCCGTCGAAAACAGAACTATCAATATCAATACGCGGGCGAGAGACAAACTCGCCACAAATTTTACCAATGGGGTCCCCAGCAATGATAACTGAAATACCGTCTAACATTGCCACACTTTCTCCTTTGGTCACTTCCATGCTATCCAACTCTATCAGTGTGAATAGTATTCCACCTATCTTCACTATGCCTTCCTTGATAGTCCAATCGGAGTTACTACAACCAGACACGAACAATAAAACAAGACACAATGTACTTCCATCATTAACTCAGATTCCATCTTTCTCCAATACGAATATACCCATTTTTAATTTATCTACTCATTGTCTATCCTCTGACGAGATTTCTTTACTCAGTAAAAGACTGTCCTTTGTTCACACTGAACGCAGTAATTTCTTCAGACTACAAGAAGATTTACTCTTGTTTTTCAGACGTATTCGTCTGAAACAATTTTTTCAGATAAATCGGAAAATGACATGCCTTTTGAAAAACAATTCAAACCTGTCTCAACCTTTTTGCCACCAGCCTCGATGATGCCACCAGAAGTTTTGGCCTTCGAAAAACTTGTTTTACATGAAGTCAAAGAACTTCAACATCAATCCGAATTTGTTCCCTACAATCTGCCACTTACAGAAAAAGTTGCCATAAATAGCCTTAGTGAGAACAAAAATATTGTCATCAAACCTGCTGACAAGGGTGGTGGCATAGTTGTAATGGATCAAGACAAATATGATAGCGAAATTCTTCGCGAACTTAATAATCCTTTGCACTACTGCAAATTGCCTTCAGATCCCCTCACTGCCATTCGAGATAAAATATCTACGGTTACCACTGAGGCACTACATAACGGCATTATCTGTAAAAAGAGTATGCCTTTCTTAACAACCCACATCCCAGAACACCTGTGATCTACACTTTGCCTAAAGTGCATAAAAATCCATCAGTGCCCCCAGGACGCCCTATAGTATCCGGTTGTGGTTCCATTTTGGAACCATTGGGCAAATATATTGATGCCATCCTCAAAGAGTTTGTTCCATTTACCAACACTTTTGTCAAAGATAGCACTCATTTGATTAATATCGTTGAGGACTTCCCTTTCAATACCGAGACTGACCTGATGGCTGGTCTCGATATTGAATCATTATATACTAACATTCCGCAGAAAGAGGGCTTGGCAGTGATGAAACATTTGTTGGATACACGATTGAGACCTACGCGCATTCCCACAGATTTTATAATTCAACTTCTCCATATTGCTTTGACTAATAATTATTTTTTGTACAAAGATACTTATTACCTCCAGACAAAAGGAGTTTCCATGGGCGCTTGTTTCGCCCCCAATTTTGCTGTCCTGTACGTCCATCAATTAGAAACAACACTTATTCTGTCTATTCACAACCCTTTTCTGAACAATATTATTTTATGGCGTCGTTACATAGACGATATTCTTTTGTTGTGGCAGGGTCAACACAAAGATCTATCCTCCTTTGTCACATGGCTTAATAATAATCAACCACACCTCACCTTCACTTCTGACATTAGGAAAAATGATTTACTCTTCCTAGATCTCACTTTACACGTAGAGGATGGGACAATTGGTACAACTTTGTTTCGCAAACCTACAGAGCGGAATACCTTGCTACTATACTCTAGTTATCATCCCCGTGGGCTACGCGATGGCTTACCATACGGGCAATTCCTCCGTATACGGCGGAATTGTAAGTGGAGCAAAGATTATTTCCACGAGGCAGCCATCCTTTCTGAGAAATTGAACAACAGAGGCTACCCTAAACATCTGGTCAGAAAGGCACTGAAGCGGGCATGGTACAGCCATAGAGATATAATCCTGACACCTTCGATCAAACGTCCTAACTTGCGTATTCCTTTTGTCTCTACGTACAGCCCTTCTAGCAACAAGGTAGGCAGGATAATTAAAAGAAATTGGTCTTTACTCCGTACCTTCCCATGCTTCAAGGAACCCCCTTTACTTTCATACAAAAGGGGCTACAATCTTTCAGATAAATTGGTCCACGCCATCACGTGGCCGCTTAAAGAAAAGACTGACCAATCGGTTACATCTCTGTGGGGACTCCCACCCATTTTAGGTCACTTCAAGTGCCAGACCTGTAACGTCTGTGACCTTACTAGCAACACCAAAGTATTTGTCACTACAGAACGCACTTACCAGCTTAAACAATTTTCTAATTGTCGCACTAACAATGTCATTTATGCGATTCGTTGCCCGTGTAATTTACTTTACATAGGTCAAACCACCCAGATGGTGAAGCAACGCATCTCCCAACACAAGAGTCGCATCAGGTGCAATGTTACTACTGCACCATTGGTTTTACATTTTAAAGAATACAATCATTCTGAAACAGATTTGACGTGGCAGGTCATAGACCGCCCATCATTACCCATTCGTGGTGGCAATCTCCAACTGTTACTTAATAAATGCGAGTGCAGGTGGATCACGCGCTGTAACTCTGTTGCCCAAGGACTTAATTCACTTGACGAGTGGAATACAGTGATCTCCACAGTTTAGTGTACCTCCCTGCCTCTATGTACCCTGTTTAAGCTTTGTCATCTATGATGTATGTACTCCTGATGACAATCTTTTGGTGGGTAATATTGAAATTTTAGTTTTGTTTTTCTTCATGCTAAAAACTTCGTTTATCATTTGATGTATAAATAGTTTTTGTAATATCCCCATATGTGCTTATTCCATTTATGTATATACTTTGTTTCGGACCATACATATGAGATATACATATTATTATTCTATTTATTAGTGCTAATACTGATATGATTGATTTCATCTTTTCATTTTGTTTAATGTTTATTGCAATTTGTGTTTTTCTGTGTTTAATTTGTTCGTAATTTTAATGTACTGCAATTCATTCCTTTTTGTTTAAATAAGAATCTTTGAAATGTATATTGTTTATTTTGAAATTGTAATATACATTATTGGTCAAATACTGAGGTATGCGTATATGTCACTACATCTCGGTGTCATTTTGACGGCCATCTTGGATCGGCCGATTATGCTCTATTTGATACCCCTGGGGCACATGATCCTTAGTACCATCGTACCAGCTCCTCCCTTTTAGTCCGCCCACGTGACTAATTCCCAAGTACTTTCACCTGATTCTTCTGCCGTACTTTACTTATTTCGATCTAGCACAGTAGCACGCATGAGACGCTTTATTCGCCCCTCGCCGGATTAAACCCGGTAATGCGCTACACAGGTCGGTGCAGAAGGATTCATTTCTTTTCCCGGACGTGTACTTCCCTATTAGTTTGTGGATTCACCCTTAAGGTAAGCACATGGTGCTTTTTCCAGCCCTCGTTTAGTTGTTTTCTAGCCCTCGTTCATTCGGTACCGTCCACTTCCTCGATAACATGTCCCAGTGCTTCCCTCCCTTTTGTCTGCCCTTAGCCCAACCTTGTACATGCTGCTTCGAATTGATGGTGATTTGAAGCCCTAGACTGCAGCCCAGCCGTTTTTTGCGGTTACCTTTATTCAGTGACGCCTTTACAGGTAACTTTTCAGCGGTCTTACCCTTACATTGACACGCTGTACTTGGGCTCCTTATCCTGACCGTTTGCTTTCCCATTTATAGTAGTTCCTGAGTTACGGATTGCCCTTCCCTAATTCGATTCTCTGCTCCTCAGTGACAGTGCCAGCAGGTACTTTTACAAATTCTTTCCTTGGTTTTTCTTTTATTCTTTTTGGGCTTTATTTCCATTTGATCATCCTTCGTTTTCTTTCTTAATCTATAGAGCACTTTTCAAGTATTGAGTAACCATCGTCCTGATGATGACCTTAATCTAACTAGGTCGAAACGCCGTCGACTTCTCAGCGTCATTCGCGGCACCCAATAGGGTCATTCACAAGCAAAGAAATTGTATTCATAATTGTAAATACTTCTGTATGACCTATGTTATTGTTTCACATTGTTTCTTTCGCCGCCTCACGTTGTTTTTAATCACTTGTGTCACTGCGCCGTTGATTCACTTTAACACTTTCAGTGCACAATTGGTTGCTATGGTTACTGCAATTTAGTTGTATTGTGGTGCTTCTATATGTAAATAACAACCCTCTCACCCTCATTTGGTCTCCCTTGTTCCCTTTTTCCCAGTGCTATGTGATTAACACAATTCTTTGATCAGTCCCCCTTATATGATATACCAGTTGAGACGTTGTTTTTGTTTATTACTTACCCGGTCTCAGCTGGGTCAACGGGTTTACTTCTGTTTCTGGTTACCTGTTATTGAGCAATCGCTGGATTGCGAGAGTATATTTTTTATATACACGATACATATTATTGTATCACATAATGTGCAACTAATCTGCATATTATGTCTTCTAGGGAGACCCCGTCCTATTCGGATGATTATATTCGGAACATTCTTAGTGGCCCTTCCCTTTTGTCTCAGACTTCCACTCCTCTACCTACAGCACCCAACACCTCCAGAGTACTGCTTGAGAGACTAGAAAATCTCAAGAAGAAACAAATTCGCACTGACCTGCATGCTCGCATGCTGACTGAATACCTTAAATCAAACACTATACCTGTAGGCTTACAGATACGTAACGTCCCAGCTATTTTTACTCAGGACCCAAGATTCCGCACTGGCTTCAGTCATCTGGCCACCACCTGTTCCAGGCACTGGATGGTGCTTGGCATCGACACAGCGTTAGAACACAGTAAAAAAGAACTGGAAGAGATAGCAGAGCTCGAAAAACTTATCTTAGCTGACACTACCATCACTGATGCCAAGGGTCTTCTGGATAGAGTGAATGCTACCATTGTTACCTTTCATACTTTTGAACAGAATAAAAAAATTAATAAAATACAGAAGGATATTAAGAATTACAATAGAGACTACACTTATCCATATTTACTTGATACATTCTACAGTACACCTTACCAGCCTCCAAGAAACAAGAACTGGGGCAGATACCGTAATAACCAGCTAATAACCTTCTCTGACTCCTCTAATACTTCTATTGAGCACTCAGACGGAGGTGAAGGTACAAGTTCAGGTTTACACAAGCGAGTTCATCCGCCACCACTCTTACCAACTGGTTTTTTAGGAGTAGATTGCGGCCGCGGTCGTGGCCGTCGAAAACAGAACTATCAATATCAATACGCGGGCGAGAGACAAACTCGCCACAAATTTTACCAATGGGGTCCCCAGCAATGATAACTGAAATACCGTCTAACATTGCCACACTTTCTCCTTTGGTCACTTCCATGCTATCCAACTCTATCAGTGTGAATAGTATTCCACCTATCTTCACTATGCCTTCCTTGATAGTCCAATCGGAGTTACTACAACCAGACACGAACAATAAAACAAGACACAATGTACTTCCATCATTAACTCAGATTCCATCTTTCTCCAATACGAATATACCCATTTTTAATTTATCTACTCATTGTCTATCCTCTGACGAGATTTCTTTACTCAGTAAAAGACTGTCCTTTGTTCACACTGAACGCAGTAATTTCTTCAGACTACAAGAAGATTTACTCTTGTTTTTCAGACGTATTCGTCTGAAACAATTTTTTCAGATAAATCGGAAAATGACATGCCTTTTGAAAAACAATTCAAACCTGTCTCAACCTTTTTGCCACCAGCCTCGATGATGCCACCAGAAGTTTTGGCCTTCGAAAAACTTGTTTTACATGAAGTCAAAGAACTTCAACATCAATCCGAATTTGTTCCCTACAATCTGCCACTTACAGAAAAAGTTGCCATAAATAGCCTTAGTGAGAACAAAAATATTGTCATCAAACCTGCTGACAAGGGTGGTGGCATAGTTGTAATGGATCAAGACAAATATGATAGCGAAATTCTTCGCGAACTTAATAATCCTTTGCACTACTGCAAATTGCCTTCAGATCCCCTCACTGCCATTTGAGATAAAATATCTACGGTTACCACTGAGGCACTACATAACGGCATTATCTGTAAAAAAGAGTATGCCTTTCTTAACAACCCACATCCCAGAACACCTGTGATCTACACTTTGCCTAAAGTGCATAAAAATCCATCAGTGCCCCCAGGACGCCCTATAGTATCCGGTTGTGGTTCCATTTTGGAACCATTGGGCAAATATATTGATGCCATCCTCAAAGAGTTTGTTCCATTTACCAACACTTTTGTCAAAGATAGCACTCATTTGATTAATATCGTTGAGGACTTCCCTTTCAATACCGAGACTGACCTGATGGCTGGTCTCGATATTGAATCATTATATACTAACATTCCGCAGAAAGAGGGCTTGGCAGTGATGAAACATTTGTTGGATACACGATTGAGACCTACGCGCATTCCCACAGATTTTATAATTCAACTTCTCCATATTGCTTTGACTAATAATTATTTTTTGTACAAAGATACTTATTACCTCCAGACAAAAGGAGTTTCCATGGGCGCTTGTTTCGCCCCCAATTTTGCTGTCCTGTACGTCCATCACTTAGAAACAACACTTATTCTGTCTATTCAAAACCCTTTTCTGAACAATATTATTTTATGGCGTCGTTACATAGACGATATTCTTTTGTTGTGGCAGGGTCAACACAAAGATCTATCCTCCTTTGTCACATGGCTTAATAATAATCAACCACACCTCACCTTCACTTCTGACATTAGGAAAAATGATTTACTCTTCCTAGATCTCACTTTACACGTTGAGGATGGGACCATTGGTACAACTTTGTTTCGCAAACCTACAGAGCGGAATACCTTGCTACTATACTCTAGTTATCATCCCCGTGGGCTACGCGATGGCTTACCATACGGGCAATTCCTCCGTATACGGCGGAATTGTAAGTGGCGCAAAGATTATTTCCGCGAGGCAGCCATCCTTTCTGAGAAATTGAACAACAGAGGCTACCCTAAACATCTGGTCAGAAAGGCACTGAAGCGGGCATGGTACAGCCATAGAGATATAATCCTGACACCTTCGATCAAACGTCCTAACTTGCGTATTCCTTTTGTCTCTACGTACAGCCCTTCTAGCAACAAGGTAGGCAGGATAATTAAAAGAAATTGGTCCTTACTCCGTACCTTCCCATGCTTCAAGGAACCCCCTTTACTTTCATACAAAAGGGGCTACAATCTTTCAGATAAATTGGTCCACTCCATCACGTGGCCGCTTAAAGAAAAGACTGACCAATCGGTTACATCTCTGTGGGGACTCCCACCCATTTTAGGTCACTTCAAGTGCCAGACCTGTAACGTCTGTGACCTTACTAGCAACACCAAAGTATTTGTCACTACAGAACGCACTTACCAGCTTAAACAATTTTCTAATTGTCGCACTAACAATGTCATTTATGCGATTCGTTGCCCGTGTAATTTACTTTACATAGGTCAAACCACCCAGATGGTGAAGCAACGCATCTCCCAACACAAGAGTCGCATCAGGTGCAATGTTACTACTGCACCATTGGTTTTACATTTTAAAGAATACAATCATTCTGAAACAGATTTGACGTGGCAGGTCATAGACCGCCCATCATTACCCATTCGTGGTGGCAATCTCCAACTGTTACTTAATAAATGCGAGTGCAGGTGGATCACGCGCTGTAACTCTGTTGCCCAAGGACTTAATTCACTTGACGTGTGGAATACAGTGATCTCCACAGTTTAGTGTACCTCCCTGCCTCTATGTAACCTGTTTAAGCTTTGTCATCTATGATGTATGTACTCCTGATGACAATCTTTTGGTGGGTAATATTGAAATTTTAGTTTTGTTTTTCTTCATGCTAAAAACTTCGTTTATCATTTGATGTATAAATAGTTTTTGTAATATCCCCATATGTGCTTATTCCATTTATGTATATACTTTGTTTCGGACCATACATATGAGATATACATATTATTATTCTATTTATTAGTGCTAATACTGATATGATTGATTTCATCTTTTCATTTTGTTTAATGTTTATTGCAATTTGTGTTTTTCTGTGTTTAATTTGTTCGTAATTTTAATGTACTGCAATTCATTCCTTTTTGTTTAAATAAGAATCTTTGAAATGTATATTGTTTATTTTGAAATTGTAATATACATTATTGGTCAAATACTGAGGTATGCGTATATGTCACTACATCTCGGTGTCATTTTGACGGCCATCTTGGATCGGCCGATTATGCTCTATTTGATACCCCTGGGGCACATGATCCTTAGTACCATCGTACCAGCTCCTCCCTTTTAGTCCGCCCACGTGACTAATTCCCAAGTACTTTCACCTGATTCTTCTGCCGTACTTTACTTATATCGATCTAGCACAGTAGCACGCATGAGACGCTTTATTCGCCCCTCGCCGGATTAAACCCGGTAATGCGCTACACAGGTCGGTGCAGAAGGATTCATTTCTTTTCCCGGACGTGTACTTCCCTATTAGTTTGTGGATTCACCCTTAAGGTAAGCACATGGTGCTTTTTCCAGCCCTCGTTTAGTTGTTTTCTAGCCCTCGTTCATTCGGTACCGTCCACTTCCTCGATAACATGTCCCGGTGCTTCCCTCCCTTTTGTCTGCCCTTAGCCCAAACTTGTACATGCTGCTTCGAATTGATGGTGATTTGAAGCCCTAGACTGCAGCCCAGCCGTTTTTGCGGTTACCTTTATTCAGTGACGCCTTTACAGGTAACTTGTCAGCGGTCTTACCCTTACATTGACACGCTGTACTTGGGCTCCTTATCCTGACCGTTTGCTTTCCCATTTATAGTAGTTCCTGAGTTACGGATTGCCCTTCCCTAATTCGATTCTCTGCTCCTCAGTGACAGTGCCAGCAGGTACTTTTACAAATTCTTTCCTTGGTTTTTCTTTTATTCTTTCTGGGCTTTATTTCCATTTGATCATCCTTCGTTTTCTTTCTTAATCTATAGAGCACTTTTCAAGTATTGAGTAACCATCGTCCTGATGATGACCTTAATCTAACTAGGTCGAAACGCCGTCGACTTCTCAGCGTCATTCGCGGCACCCAATAGGGTCATTCACAAGCAAAGAAATTGTATTCATAATTGTAAATACTTCTGTATGACCTATGTTATTGTTTCACATTGTTTCTTTCGCCGCCTCACGTTGTTTTTAATCACTTGTGTCACTGCGCCGTTGATTCACTTTAACACTTTCAGTGCACAATTGGTTGCTATGGTTACTGCAATTTAGTTGTATTGTGGTGCTTCTATATGTAAATAACAACCCTCTCACCCTCATTTGGTCTCCCTTGTTCCCTTTTTCCCAGTGCTATGTGATTAACACAATTCTTTGATCAGTCCCCCCTTATATGATATACCAGTTGAGACGTTGTTTTTTGTTTATTACTTACCCGGTCTCAGCTGGGTCAACGGGTTTACTTCTGTTTCTGGTTACCTGTTATTGAGCAATCGCTGGATTGCGAGAGTATATTTTTTATATACACTATACATATTATTGTATCACATAATGTGCAACTAAGCTGCATATTATGTCTTCTAGGGAGACCCCCTCCTATTCGGATGATTATATTCGGAACATTCTTAGTGGCCCTTCCCTTTTGTCTCAGACTTCCACTCCTCTACCTACAGCACCCAACACCTCCAGAGTACTGCTTGAGAGACTAGAAAATCTCAAGAAGAAACAAATTCGCACTGACCTGCATGCTCGCATGCTGACTGAATACCTTAAATCAAACACTATACCTGTAGGCTTACAGATACGTAACGTCCCAGCTATTTTTACTCAGGACCCAAGATTCCGCACTGGCTTCAGTCATCTGGCCACCACCTGTTCCAGGCACTGGATGGTGCTTGGCATCGACACAGCGTTAGAACACAGTAAAAAAGAACTGGAAGAGATAGCAGAGCTCGAAAAACTTATCTTAGCTGACACTACCATCACTGATGCCAAGGGTCTTCTGGATAGAGTGAATGCTACCATTGTTACCTTTCATACTTTTGAACAGAATAAAAAAATTAATAAAATACAGAAGGATATTAAGAATTACAATAGAGACTACACTTATCCATATTTACTTGATACATTCTACAGTACACCTTACCAGCCTCCAAGAAACAAGAACTGGGGCAGATACCGTAATAACCAGCTAATAACCTTCTCTGACTCCTCTAATACTTCTATTGAGCACTCAGACGGAGGTGAAGGTACAAGTTCAGGTTTACACAAGCGGGTTCATCCGCCACCACTCTTACCAACTGGTTTTTTAGGAGTAGATTGCGGCCGCGGTCGTGGCCGTCGAAAACAGAACTATCAATATCAATATGCGGGCGAGAGACAAACTCGCCACAAATTTTACCAATGGGGTCCCCAGCAATGATAACTGAAATACCGTCTAACATTGCCACACTTTCTCCTTTGGTCACTTCCATGCTATCCAACTCTATCAGTGTGAATAGTATTCCACCTATCTTCACTATGCCTTCCTTGATAGTCCAATCGGAGTTACTACAACCAGACACGAACAATAAAACAAGACACAATGTACTTCCATCATTAACTCAGATTCCATCTTTCTCCAATACGAATATACCCATTTTTAATTTATCTACTCATTGTCTATCCTCTGACGAGATTTCTTTACTCAGTAAAAGACTGTCCTTTGTTCACACTGAACGCAGTAATTTCTTCAGACTACAAGAAGATTTACTCTTGTTTTTCAGACGTATTCGTCTGAAACAATTTTTCAGATAAATCGGAAAATGACATGCCTTTTGAAAAACAATTCAAACCTGTCTCAACCTTTTTGCCACCAGCCTCGATGATGCCACCAGAAGTTTTGGCCTTCGAAAAACTTGTTTTACATGAAGTCAAAGAACTTCAACATCAATCCGAATTTGTTCCCTACAATCTGCCACTTACAGAAAAAGTTGCCATAATTAGCCTTAGTGAGAACAAAAATATTGTCATCAAACCTGCTGACAAGGGTGGTGGCATAGTTGTAATGGATCAAGACAAATATGATAGCGAAATTCTTCGCGAACTTAATAATCCTTTGCACTACTGCAAATTGCCTTCAGATCCCCTCACTGCCATTCGAGATAAAATATCTACGGTTACCACTGAGGCACTACATAACGGCATTATCTGTAAAAAGAGTATGCCTTTCTTAACAACCCACATCCCAGAACACCTGTGATCTACACTTTGCCTAAAGTGCATAAAAATCCATCAGTGCCCCCAGGACGCCCTATAGTATCCGGTTGTGGTTCCATTTTGGAACCATTGGGCAAATATATTGATGCCATCCTCAAAGAGTTTGTTCCATTTACCAACACTTTTGTCAAAGATAGCACTCATTTGATTAATATCGTTGAGGACTTCCCTTTCAATACCGAGACTGACCTGATGGCTGTTCTCGATATTGAATCATTATATACTAACATTCCGCAGAAAGAGGGCTTGGCAGTGATGAAACATTTGTTGGATACACGATTGAGACCTACGCGCATTCCCACAGATTTTATAATTCAACTTCTCCATATTGCTTTGACTAATAATTATTTTTTGTACAAAGATACTTATTACCTCCAGACAAAAGGAGTTTCCATGGGCGCTTGTTTCGCCCCCAATTTTGCTGTCCTGTACGTCCATCACTTAGAAACAACACTTATTCTGTCTATTCAAAACCCTTTTCTGAACAATATTATTTTATGGCGTCGTTACATAGACGATATTCTTTTGTTGTGGCAGGGTCAACACAAAGATCTATCCTCCTTTGTCACATGGCTTAATAATAATCAACCACACCTCACCTTCACTTCTGACATTAGGAAAAATGATTTACCCTTCCTAGATCTCACTTTACACGTAGAGGATGGGACCATTGGTACAACTTTGTTTCGCAAACCTACAGAGCGGAATACCTTGTTACTATACTCTAGTTATCATCCCCGTGGGCTACGCGATGGCTTACCATACGGGCAATTCCTCCGTATACGGCGGAATTGTAAGTGGCGCAAAGATTATTTCCGCGAGGCAGCCATCCTTTCTGAGAAATTGAACAACAGAGGCTACCCTAAACATCTGGTCAGAAAGGCACTGAAGCGGGCATGGTACAGCCATAGAGATATAATCCTGACATCTTCGATCAAACGTCCTAACTTGCGTTTTCCTTTTGTCTCTACGTACAGCCCTTCTAGCAACAAGGTAGGCAGGATAATTAAAAGAAATTGGTCCTTACTCCGTACCTTCCCATGCTTCAAGGAACCCCCTTTACTTTCATACAAAAGGGGCTACAATCTTTCAGATAAATTGGTCCACGCCATCACGTGGCCGCTTAAAGAAAAGACTGACCAATCGGTTACATCTCTGTGGGGACTCCCACCCATTTTAGGTCACTTCAAGTGCCAGACCTGTAACGTCTGTGACCTTACTAGCAACACCAAAGTATTTGTCACTACAGAACGCACTTACCAGCTTAAACAATTTTCTAATTGTCGCACTAACAATGTCATTTATGCGATTCGTTGCCCGTGTAATTTACTTTACATAGGTCAAACCACCCAGATGGTGAAGCAACGCATCTCCCAACACAAGAGTCGCATCAGGTGCAATGTTACTACTGCACCATTGGTTTTACATTTTAAAGAATACAATCATTCTGAAACAGATTTGACGTGGCAGGTCATAGACCGCCCATCATTACCCATTCGTGGTGACAATCTCCAACTGTTACTTAATAAATGCGAGTGGAGGTGGATCACGCGCTGTAACTCTGTTGCCCAAGGACTTAATTCACTTGACGAGTGGAATACAGTGATCTCCACAGTTTAGTGTACCTCCCTGCCTCTATGTACCCTGTTTAAGCTTTGTCATCTATGATGTATGTACTCCTGATGACAATCTTTTGGTGGGTAATATTGAAATTTTAGTTTTGTTTTTCTTCATGCTAAAAACTTCGTTTATCATTTGATGTATAAATAGTTTTTGTAATATCCCCATATGTGCTTATTCCATTTATGTATATACTTTGTTTCGGACCATACATATGAGATATACATATTATTATTCTATTTATTAGTGCTAATACTGATATGATTGATTTCATCTTTTCATTTTGTTTAATGTTTATTGCAATTTGTGTTTTTCTGTGTTTAATTTGTTCGTAATTTTAATGTACTGCAATTCATTCCTTTTTGTTTAAATAAGAATCTTTGAAATGTATATTGTTTATTTTGAAATTGTAATATACATTATTGGTCAAATACTGAGGTATGCGTATATGTCACTACATCTCGGTGTCATTTTGACGGCCATCTTGGATCGGCCGATTATGCTCTATTTGATACCCCTGGGGCACATGATCCTTAGTACCATCGTACCAGCTCCTCCCTTTTAGTCCGCCCACGTGACTAATTCCCAAGTACTTTCACCTGATTCTTCTGCCGTACTTTACTTATATCGATCTAGCACAGTAGCACGCATGAGACGCTTTATTCGCCCCTCGCCGGATTAAACCCGGTAACGCGCTACACAGATCGGTGCAGAAGGATTCATTTATTTTCCCGGACGTGTACTTCCCTATTAGTTTGTGGATTCACCCTTAAGGTAAGCACATGGTGCTTTTTCCAGCCCTCGTTTAGTTGTTTTCTAGCCCTCGTTCATTCGGTACCGTCCACTTCCTCGATAACATGTCCCGGTGCTTCCCTCCCTTTTGTCTGCCCTTAGCCCAACCTTGTACATGCTGCTTCGAATTGATGTGATTTGAAGCCCTAGACTGCAGCCCAGCCGTTTTTTGCGGTTACCTTTATTCAGTGACGCCTTTACAGGTACATTTTCAGTGGTCTTACCCTTACATTGACACGCTGTACTTGGGCTCCTTATCCTGACCGTTTGCTTTCCCATTTATAGTAGTTCCTGAGTTACGGATTGCCCTTCCCTAATTCGATTCTCTGCTCCTCAGTGACAGTGCCAGCAGGTACTTTTACAAATTCTTTCCTTGGTTTTTCTTTTATTCTTTCTGGGCTTTATTTCCATTTGATCATCCTTCGTTTTCTTTCTTAATCTATAGAGCACTTTTCAAGTATTGAGTAACCATCGTCCTGATGATGACCTTAATCTAACTAGGTCGAAACGCCGCCGACTTCTCAACGTCATTCGCGGCACCCAATAGGGTCATTCACAAGCAAAGAAATTGTATTCATAATTGTAAATACTTCTGTATGACCTATGTTATTGTTTCACATTGTTTCTTTCGCCGCCTCACGTTGTTTTTAATCACTTGTGTCACTGCGCCGTTGATTCACTTTAACACTTTCAGTGCACAATTGGTTGCTATGGTTACTGCAATTTAGTTGTATTGTGGTGCTTCTATATGTAAATAACAACCCTCTCACCCTCATTTGGTCTCCCTTGTTCCCTTTTTCCCAGTGCTATGTGATTAACACAATTCTTTGATCAGTCCCCTATTATGTACTAGGGCCTTACAGGGGAGGTCATGCCAATCACAGGGGTACCCCAGCCCATAGTGTACCCTAGTGTATATAGATGTTTTCACTGTATTCTAAGTGTCTTTCAGGATAGCACTGGCTCCAGGCCTGGTTAGTCAGAGTCAGTTACCACCAGTACCAATCATCAAAATGTTGGGGCACAGGATGATTTTGCAACAAGGCCTCTTTCTGCACCTCTGTTGATTCTTTCTGCATATCTCTTGCTTCTTTCTGCACCTTTCTTCGTCTTTCTGGACTTCTGTTGCCTCTTTCTGCATTTCTCTTGCTTCTTTCTGCGCTTTTCTTCCTATTTCTGCACATGTCCTACCTCTGTAGGAATAGTTAGAAATTAGCATTTAAAAAACCTTCGAAATTCACTGACTAAACCATAGGTTTCAGGGGCGTTATAGTTAGGAATTAGCATTTAAAAAACCTTAGAAATTAACTGAAAAACCATAGGTTTCAGGGACGTCATAGTTAAGAATTAGCATTTAAAAAACCTTAGAAATTCACTGAAATGGGACATTATATTTAGGCTGACATATTAATCGTACAAAACCATTGAAATTCAGCTGTTATAGTTAGCTGAGCTAACTATAACTTGCGCCCCCGCAATGCACTGCTGATTATGTCACATATTACATCAGTCATGACATGGTCAGCGACATCGCTGACGACAACACTGATGAGATCTCAAATGACATCGCTGATGACATCATCCAGCGAGTGTGAGTGTTTCTAAAAAGTCTTAGAGTGTTATATATATATATATATATATATATATTATCTACTGGCGGTTGCCAGTAGATAGTTATAGTTAGGACCTTTTTTCCATAGGAAATCCGCGACATTCTATTTGAAATAACTCTCTTGCCGGTTGACGAATCTCCGCGAAATTTTCAAACTTTATGGCCCGCTCCGGTCCGCTCCTACCCTGAAAGTTTCGGGGTGATTCGTCAAGCGGGGGCCGAGAAAAAAGGGGTGTCCCAAAACGTGTTTTCCCCATTCATTTTCCCATAGGAAACTTTAGACACGGCTACAGCCCGAACTGCTGAACGGAATTACACCAAATTTGGTAAAGAGGTAGTTCTTGGTTCAGAAAGAACCCTTTTTGTTAAATGGTGTAAATCCGTTCAGTAGTTCCAGAGAAAATCAAAAGGAAAATCACATATATATCTATGGCCGCGTCGGATTCGCGCACCCTGAGTGCACCCTGCGCGCACCCTCCCGATCACGAGCTGCATGTTAATTGGCTTTCAAGTGGCTGTCAACACTCCAAATCAGGAAGTGTTGGCAGCCATTTTGTCCCTCGGTAGAAACGAGGGACAGAAACAAGTGCGCAAAGCGCAAAAAGGGGGCAGGGTAGAAACACCCTGATCCCCTAGGTCTGCTCAGGGGGTCCCACAAGGACCCCCTGGGCAGAAAAAAGCATTTTTTAAAAAAAAAAAATCGTCAGGATGCGCTCAGGGTGCGCGGATCCTGCCGATTAGAAAAAAAACCCAGAAGAAACAAGTGCGCAAAACGCACAAAGGGGGCAGGGTAGAAACACCCTGACCCCCTAGGTCTGCTCAGGGGGTCCCTCAAGGACCCCCTGGGCAGAAAAAAGCATTTAAAAAAAAAAAAATCGGCGGGATGCGCTCAGGGTGCGCGGATCCCGCCGAGAAAAAAAACGAGCGCGGTCTCCGCGCTTCATTGATAATTGGCCCCCGGGTGGGCCAAGTCCCGGGGGCATGCAGGGTTTCTTTTTAATATGTGGGGGGCCTCTAAGGCCCCCAAGCCCGGGGACCGTCACCCCCAGGGCTTAAAACAAATAATGGTGCGGGAGGGCTCTTTGCCCTCCCGCTGCCCCGGGGACCGCCACCTCCCCGGGGCTTCTTTTTTTAAATTTTGTAACCTGTGTGGGGGGGCTCCAGCCCCCCCACACGCCCCGGGGACCGCCATCTCCCCGGGGCACTAAAGATTTGAATATGGGGGTCTGTTACGGACCCCCAAAGCCCCGGGGACCACCACCTCCCCGGGGCTGTGCACTGGATGGGAGGGGGGCCGCACGGCCCCCCTCCTGGAGCCCTTGATGGCACTGGGGACCGCCACCCCCCAGGGCCGGCTCCTGCAGTGTCCCGGGGTGCCTACCCCCGGGACACTGTAGTTTGCTATGACAGGACGGGAGCCTCGCGGCTCCCGTCCTATCATAGCAAACTTGGTTTGCATTTTGAAAGAGAGAGCAGGAAACCTGCTCTCTCTTTCAAAATGCAAACCCAATTGCTTTTCCACATGGGGAGCAGCATGTTAGCTGCTCCCCATGTGGAAAAGCAATGCCGGCTCCCGGAGGACACAGGGAGCCGGCGGGACTGTGGGGGATTGGGGACCCCCACAGTCCCCAACCAGAAGGCCAGGCCCCGGGGGATGGGGTCCCCGGGGCCATAAGTGGCCAGGGAGGGGGCCACGCAGCCCCCTCCCCAAATTATAAAAAAAAAAAAAAAGGGCAAGGCCGGCCCCGGGGATGGGGTCCCCGGGGCCTTAAATGGTCTGAGGAGGGGGGCCACGCAGCCCCCTCCAAATTAAAAAATAAAAATTGAGGGCATGCCCCGGGGATGGGGTCCCCGGGGCCAAAAGTGGCCAAGGGAAGGGGGGCCACGCAGCCCCCTCCCAATCAAAAAAAAAAAAAAAAGACCGGCATTGTGCCGGAGGCCCCGCCCCCCTCCCTGCCGCAGTCTGCAAATGCGCCCCCAAGCGTTTTGAGAAGGGGAAGTAATTCCCCTTGAATACTGGGGGTCCCTGGGGGCAAACTAGCCCACCAGGAACCTCCAGTATGCGCCAGGGGCTGCGTTGCAGAGAGGTGTACAGAGGCCACGCCCCTTTTACACCTCTCTGCAACGCAGCTCTGTGGCGCTTTTTGGAAGTACATGGTGGGCTAGTTGGACTCCAGGGACCCTCAGGATTCAAGGGGACTTAATCCCCCAACTTAAAACGCGCCACAGGGCGCGTTTGCACAGTGGTGAAGGGAGGGGCGGGGCTTCAGGTGACATGTGTGCAAACAGGCCCTGTGGCGTGTTTTAAGATGGGGAATTAAATCCCCTTCAATCCTGAGGGTCCTTGGGGGCCAACTAGCCCAACAGGTATGTCCAGAAAGCGCCACAGAGCTGCGTTGCAGAGAGGTGTAAAAGGGGTGTGGCCTCTATACACGTCTCTGCAACGCAGCCCCTGGCGCATACTGGAGGTTCCTGGTGGGCTAGTTGGCCCCCAGGGACCCTCATGATTCAGGGGACTTAATCCCCCAACTTAAAACGCGCCACGGGGCGCGTTTGCACAGATGTCACCTCACGCCCCGCCCCTCCCTTCACCATTGTGCAAATATTCCTCTAAAATCAGCCGAACTACGAATTCCGATTTACTCACCTGTTATCAGGAGAGAACCCAGTGCTGCATCTTTTAGCCCAGCACTGATCCTGAAAAGTAATTTTAACCGTACTTACCAGTAACTTGAATTTCCTTCCATAGGATATCATTGCCTGCTTTTTGCTGAAAAAGTTTCAGTGTCGATTTTTGAAACATACAAATATTCCTCTAAAATCAGCCGAACTACGAATTCCGATTTACTCACCTGTTATCAGGAGAGACCTCAGTGCTGCATCTTTCAGCCCAGTACTGATCCTGAAAAGTAATTTTAACCGTACTTACCAGTAACTTGAATTTCCTTCCATAGGATATCATTGACTGGTTTCACTTGGAAATTCTTCTAAGTGTCGATTTTTGAAACTTTATAATATTCCTCTAAAATCAGCCGAAATACGAATTCCGATTTACTCACCTGTTATCAGGAGAGACCTCAGTGCTGCATCTTTCAGCCCAGTACTGGTCCTGAAAAGTAATTCTAACCGTACTTACCAGTAACTTGAATTTCCTTCCATAGGCTAACATTGACTGGTTTCACTTGGAAATTCTTCTAAGTGTGCAGTTTTGGAACTTTATAATATTCCTCTAAAATCAGCCGAAATACGGATTCCGATTTACTCACCTGTTATCAGGAGAGACCTCAGTGCTGCATCTTTCAGCCCAGTACTGATCCTGAAAAGTAATTTTAACCGTACTTACCAGCAACTTGAATTTCCTTCCATAGGCTAACATTGACTGGTTTCACTTGGAAATTCTTCTAAGTGTGGAGTTTTGGAACTTTATAATATTCCTCTAAAATCAACCGAACTACGAATTCCGATTTACTCACCTGTTATCAGGAGAGAACCCAGTGCTGCATCTTTTAGCCCAGCACTGACCCTGAAAAGTAATTCTAACCGTACTTACCAGTAACTTATATTTCCTTCCATAGGAATCCATTGTCTGGTTTTCAGCAGAAAAGTTTCGGTGTCAATTTTCACAAATTACAAATATTCCTTAAAAATCGCCTGTATGACTTAAACACATTCTTTCAACTGTTTACAGGAGATGCACCAGTGCTGGATCCAGGATCCAACACTGAGTAAGAAAAAGTAACGATAACACTACTTACCTGCTAAGTGAATTTCCTCCCATAGGATAACATTGGTGATTCTATGTGAAAAAGTTTCTAAGTGTCAACTTTTAAAATACAATAATATTCCTTAAAAATCACTACTGTAACCAAAACGCTTTTACTCAACTGTTTACAGGAGATGTCCCAGGACTGAATCTAGGATCCAGTCCTGTGGTTAGAAAAAGTAATCCATAAAGTAACTAATTGCATTTAACTAGAAATTCACATTCAGCTCAATGTTGCATTGTGTTTGAAATTGTGTTGCCCATTGCAACAACTGTAACTACTGTACTTAAAACTCTATTGCCTATTTGCAAACTATTTAAACTAAAGTAATTCATTCAGAGAAAGTATATTTTGTAATGTAATGTATAATGTAATTACAATGTAATTTAATAAATAAAATATCTAAAAATAAATAGTTTTAAAAAATGTAGTAAATCAGTATAAAAAAATAAATATAACAATTAATACATTTAAAAATTGTCATTTACAAAACCTTTGAAATTCACTGAAAAAAACCATAGGTTTTAGGGGCGTTATAGTTAGAAATTAGCATTTAAAAAACCTTTGAAATTCACTGAAAAAATCATAGGTTTCAGGCACGTTATAGTTAGAAATTAGCATTTAAAAAACCTTTGAAATTCACAGAAAAAACCATAGGTTTCAGACACGTTATAGTTAGAAATTAGCATTTAAAAAACCTTTGAAATTCACTGAAAAAACCATAGGTTTTAGGGACAGTTATAGTTAGTTGGACATTTCACTCGTACAAAACCCGTGAAATTCCCCCGTTATAGTTAGTTCAGCTAACTATAACTCGCGCCCCGCAATGCACTGCTGATGACGTCACATATTACATCACTCATGACATGGTCAGTGACATCACTGATGACATCACTGATGACATCTCAAATTACATCACTGATGACATCACTGATGACATCATCCACGTGATAATCTGATGCACCTCCTCACACCCTAATATAACCTTTGATACACCCACTCTAAATTACAGACTGCCATTCGCAAAACCATAGACACTCCAACACCAATAACTACATACCCACTCACTGATTCTTAGGTCTACACACACACATCCACTCACTCACCCGTACAGTCACTCATACTTATGGTCACTCAGTACAGGACTATCATATGCACTCTTACTCCTATATAGACACTCAAACACCGCCACTCATCCATAGAGGTACTCACACACCTAGTCAGTCATGCAAATAATTAAACACACTGCCATTTACTCACCTATACAGTTATACACACACCAGCTCACTTAATCATACAAATACTAGCACATTGTTACCCTCTTATACAATCACTGATACAAGCACACACTCATCCATACAGCCACTATCACAATCACTCACTCTCGCTAATAGCTATTTATATACTCCAACACACATATATACTGCCTTTCACATATGTAGTTACTCACACATGTACCACTGGGACATACATTCACTCACTAACACACTCTTACACACACTTACCCACCCATACAGTCTATCACAGATGCACTCTTGAAACCATCCACCCAGTGAATCACCCACTCACACATCTATGCACAGAGTCGCACACACCTCTCCCACACAAACACTCAGGCACCCATACAGATACTCAGACAACCATTCAATAACTCATATACACACTCATGTAGCAATTCACAAACACATGCAGCCACTTACACAGCAACAGACAGACGGATACAGACATTCACCCAGTTTAGTCACTAACCCATGCATTCAGTAAGATACGTTAAATCACTCACTTATAGAGTCAGTCACGCACCTACTAAATCATCCATACAGACACTTATACACCCACTCATTCTTCAATACGTCTTTTCCTATATATATTAAAAATATTTAAACTTTACAGAAACACAGTCACTGCATGATGTCATCAGTGATGTCATTTGAGATGTCATCAGTGATGTCATCAGTGATGTCACTGACCATGTCATGAGTGATGTAATATGTGACATCATCAGCAGTGCATTGCGGGGCGCGAGTTATAGTTAGCTGAACTAACTATAACGGGGGAATTTCAGGGTTTTGTACGAGTGAAATGTCCAACTAACTATAACTGTCCCTAAAACCTATGGTTTTTCAGTGACTATATATATATATATATATATATTCACAAAAAAACCACAGGTTTCAGGGACGTTATAGTTAGTTGGACATTTCACTCATACAAAACCAGAGAAATTCGGCCATTATAGTTAGCTGAGCTAACTATAACTCGCGCCCCCGCAATGCACTGCTGATGACGTCACATATTACATCATTCATGACATGGTCACTGACATCACTGATGACATCACTGATGACATCTCAAATGACATCACTGATGACATCATCCAGTGACTGTGTGTTTGTGTAAAGTTTAAATATGTTTTATATATATATATGCCAAGGTGTATTGAAGAATGAGTGGGTGTATAAGTGTCTGAATGGATGATTTAGTAGGTGCGTGACTGACTGTATAAGTGAGTGATTAAACGTGTCTTACTGAATGCATGGGTTAGTGACTAAACTGTGTGAATGTCTATATCAGTCTGTCAGTTGGTATGTAAGCGGCTGCATGGGTTGGTGAGTAGCTACATGAGTGTCTCTATGGCTTATTGATTGGTTGTCTGAGTATCTGTAATGGTGCCTGAGTGTCTGAGTGGGTGGGTGGGGGGTGTGTGACTGTGTGCATAGATGTGTGAGTAGGTGATTCACTGGGTGTATGGGTTCAAGAGTGCATCTGTGAAGGGCTGTATGGGTGGGTGAGTGTGTGTATGGGTGTGCTTGTATAAGTGATTGTATAAGAGAGTAAGTATGTGTTAGTATCTGTATGAATAAGTGAGGTGGTGTGTGTATAACTGTATAGGTGAGTAAACGGGAGTGTGATTGATTCGTTGCATGACTGACTAGGTGTGTGAGTAACTCCATGGATGAGTGGTGGTGTGTGAGTGTCTGTATAGGTGTATGAGTGCATATGATAGTGCTGTATTGATGACTGACTGTTACAGCAAACAAATGATGGATGGAATGCTGACAATGCAAACATTCTCCCCCAGTCAAAAGATCTAGGTTAAATCCATCATTCTTTTGCCCACTATGCCACCCCAGTTTGGACCCAGCCATATGCAAATCAGTCTTGACCCTGTGCCCCATGGGAACAGTCCAGACCGACCTGCCAGGCCAGGTCCTCCCTGGACCGGAAACAAGCATCCTGGGACCGGGTTCAGGGTATGTCACCCTTCTTCAGCCAGGTTAGCTTGAATCCAATGGCACAGTGAGCAAGGGACCCACGTCTGGGCATCCACATCCCACTTAGGGCGAAAAGTGTTACAGCAAACAAATGATGGACGGAATGCTGACAATGTAAACATTCTCCCCCAGTCAAAAGATCTGGGTTATTGATGACTGACTGCATGTATGAGTGACTGTATGGGTGAATGAGTGGATGTGTGTATAGACCTAGGAATCAGTGAGTGGGTATGTACTAACTGGTATTGGTGTGTCTATGGTTTTGAAAATAGTAGTCTGTATTATAGAATGGGTGTATCAAAGGTTATATTAGGGTATGAGGAGGTGCATCAGATTATCACATGGATGATGTCATCAGTGATGTCATTTGAGATGTCATCAGTGATGTCATCAGTGATGTCACTGACCATGTCATGAATGATGTAATATGTGACGTCATCAGCAGTGCATTGCGGGGGCCCGAGTTATAGTTAGCTCAACAAACTATAACAACCGAATTTCTCTGGTTTTGTACGAGTGAAATGTCCAACTATCTATAAGGTCCCTGAAACCTGTGGTTTTTTCAGTGAATTTCTAAGGTTTTTTAAATGCTAATTTCTAACTATAATGTCCCTGAAACCTATGGTTTTTTCAGTGAATTTCGAAGGTTTTTAAACGCTAATTTCTAACTATTCCTACAGAGGTAGGACATGTGCAGAAAGAGGAAGACAAGCGCAGAAATAAGCAAGAGAAATGCAGAAAGAGGCAACAGAAGTCCAGAAAGACGAAGAAAGGTGCAGAAAGAAGCAAGAGATATGCAGAAAGAACCAACAGAGGTGCAGAAAGAGGCCTTGTTGCAAAGTCATCTTGTGCCCCCAACTTTTGCTGACTGGTACTGGTGGTAACTGACTCTGACTAACCATACCCGGAGCCAGTGCTATCCTGAAAGACACTTAGAATACACTGAAAACACCTATATACAGTAGGGTACACTAGGGTTGGAGTTCCCCTGTGATTGGCATGACCTCTCCTGTAAGGCCCTAGTATATAATAGGGCAGGGGGATTAAAACTACCTCTAAGTCAGAGGTGCAGAAAGAGGAAAGAGAAGTGCAGAAAGAAGCAACAGAGGTGCCAAAAGAGGCAAGAGAGGTGCAGAAAGAAGCAAGTGAAGTGCAGAAAGAGGCAACAGAGGTGCAGAAAGACACAAGAGAGGTGCAGAAACAAGCAAGAGAAGTGCAGAAAGAGGCAAGCGAGGTGCAGAAAGAAGCAAGAGCAGTGCAGAAAGAACCAACAGAGGTGCAAAAAGAGGCAAGAGAGGTACAGAAAGAGGCAGGAAGGGTGCAGAAAGAAGGAAGAGATGTGCAGAAAGAAGTAACAGAGGTGCTGAAAGAGGCGCGAAGGGTGCAGAAAGAGCAAGAGAAGTACAGAAAGAGGCAACAGAGGTTCAGAAAGAGGCAAGAGAGGTGCAGAAACAGGCACGAAAGGTGCAGAAAGAGGGAACAGGGGTGCAGAAGGAGGCAAGAGAGGTGCAGAAAGAGAAAAGAGGGGTGCCAAAAGTGGCAAGAGATCTGCAGAAAAAAGCAACAAAGGTGCTGCAAGAGGCTAGTGAGGTGCAGAAATGGGCAAGAGAACTGCAGAAAAAGAAACTGAGGTGCTGAAAGAGGCAAGTGAGGTGCAGAAAGAAGCAAGAGAGGTGCAGAAAGAGGCAATAGAAGTGCAGAAAGAAGCAACAGAGGTACAGAGAGAAGGAAGAGAGGTGCAGAAAGACACAGGAAAGGTGCAGAAAGAGGCAAGAGAGGTGCAGAAAGAGGCAAGAGAGGTGCAGAAAGAGAAAAGATGGGTGCAGAAAAAAGCAACAGAGGTACTGAAAGAGGCAAGTGAGGTGCAGAAAGAAGGAAGAGAAGTGCAGAAAGAAGTAACAGAGGTGTTGAAAGAGGCGCGAAGGGTGCAGAATGAGCAAGAGAAGTGCAGAAAGAGGCAACAGAGGTACAGAAAGAGTCAAGAGAGTTACAGAAACAGGCAGGAAAGGTGCAGATAGAGGGAACAGGGGTGCAGAAAGAGGCAAGAGAGGTGCAGAAAGAGAAAAGAGGGGTGCAGAAACAGGCACGAGATCTGCAGTAAAAAGCAAGAGAGGTGCTGAAAGAGGCAAGTGAGGTGCAGAGACAGCAAGAGATCTGCAGAAAAAAGCAATAGAAGTGCAGAAAGAAGCAATAGAGGTGCAGAAAGAGGCAAGAGGGGTGCAGACAGAGAAGAGAGAAGTACAGAAAGAAGCAAAAGAGGGGCTCAAAGAGGCAAGAGGGATGCAGAAAGAGGCTAGAGCAGTGCAGAAAGAACCAAGAGAAGTGCTGAAGGATGCAACAGAGGTGATGAAGGAGGCACGAGGGGTGCAGAAAGAAGGAAGAGAAGTGCAGAAAGAAGCAACAGAGGTGCTGAAAGAGGCACGAAGGGTGCAGAAAGAGGCAAGAGAAGTGCAAAAAGAAGCAACAGAGGTACAGAAAGAGGCAAGAGTGGTGCAGAAAGAGGGAAGAGAGGTGTAGAAAGAGGCAAGAGAGTTGCACAAAGAGGGAAGAGGGATGCAGAAAAAGGCAAGAGGGGTGCAGAAAGAGGCAACAGAGGTGAAAAATGAGGCAAGAGGGATGCAGAAAGAGGCAGGAGGGGTGCAGAAAGACACAAGAGAGGTGCACAAACAAGCAAGAGAATAGCAGAAAGAGGAAAGAAAATGGCTGAAAGAAGCAAAAGAGGTGTAGAAAGAAGCAAGAGTAGTGCAGAAAGAAGTTTGAAGTGAAGTTTATTATTATATGCTTAGTTAATAAAAACCATTGCATAAAAGAACAATCATTGAAGGTAAAAGAAAAAAATATATATATAACTAGTTAAAACAGACAATGTTGTCACGTTATTATCTCATTCACATAAGAAACTGAGGTCATCTATTAATTTTCTTCTCTCCAGGCCTATCAGATCAGGGGTCTTATAGCAGTTCAGGGGTCTTATAGCAGTTCTGTGTACCTGTGGGCACAGGCTCTGGTAGCGTTATTCTTCCCTTGAATATAGATTGTTTCAAGTCAAAATTATTGTGGGGAAGAGGAATGTGCACTTATGACCATCAGTTTAAAAACCGCTAAAACAATCAGTTAGTACTTTTCCAGTTAAAAAATGCTATTAAAATGTGTGTATCCTTCTATTAGTTTTTTTTTTTTTTGTAGAGCAGTGCATTATTAGTGAGGTCACTATGGTCCTTTAAAAGTTCTCAAAAGGTTATAGATTACTGTCCTTTGTAATGATGTTGTATTGCTTCTCCGCCGCCTTTAGTTTTTTCCCACCACATCCATGAATCGGACTAGACAGCAGGCCAGACGGATGTCCTCTCCGTCAAAGCAAGCCTTAACTGCCTGTCTGCATGATCTTATACGTAGTCTATTGAAGGCAGGTTTTAGTGTGGATCTTCTTTCCCTATCTAAACATTTGCATGTGCAAAGAATGTGTAGAATGTCTTCCTTTACCTCGGCACACAGTCTGCACAAAGTTATAGATTGTGGCCGTTTCCATGGTGGTAGATGCGGCAGTGTTGGTAAAATACCCATCCTTAAATGCAGACATTTTTCTTTTTTGGTCCTTGTGAATCCAGTCCCCAGGTAGGATAGTGGGGAGCAGCTGTTGTAGCTCTGGATAACGAACCATCCGTGTGCTCTTTCTGCAAGGGAGGCTTTATCCTCGAGGTTGGACAGTGTTTTTACTGTTTTGTTGACAAGCTCCTTGAAGGTTTTGTGGGCCCCAATCGTGTCCCAGTGGGCTTCTAAGGCCAAGCTGTACATGGAGTCTTTTAAGTAAGTCAGGGCTGCACAGTCTTTTTTCCGATTGAGTTCATTCCATAAAAGTTCGTTTAATGAGCCCGGTTCTGCTCCTTTTATTTTGTGCCAGCATTTCAGGTAGGCCCCCTTACGAGCAATCTGTTGTTTTGGAAGGCCGAACTCTAGTCTGATTTGGGCTGGTGATGTATAGCATGGGAGGTTAAAAATGATTCTCATTGCCTTTGATACTGTCCTATCCAGGGTGTCGGCGTCTCTCCCTCTGAGGCACTCGCTTCCATAGGTGACAGTTGGGAGGAGTTTTGCTCGGATTACCTGTAATAAGGGAGGGAAACTTGGGCCACTTATTTTTTGTTTGATGTTTTTTAGTGCGACTGCTATCAAGGTTCCTTTACCTTTTATAGATGTTTTTTGCGGGAGGAACGTACCTTTATTGTCCAAAATTACGCTAAATTCGTTAACAACGTCGTTTCTTCCCTTCCAGATCCCATTGGAAGTTGTGTGGTTTGTTTTTTTGGTTGATAACCATCACTTTAGTTTTGCTCAAATTTATTCGTAGTCCATTACTGCTGGAAAAATTGCTCGTGATGTTTAACAAGTGTTGTAGACCGATTGGAGTGCGGCTAATCAAAACCAGGTCGTCTGCGTAGAGTAAGTTCGAGAGAGGAGAGCCTCCGAAGTTCAGGGCGTGATGATTACACTTGTCCAGTTCTGGCGAGAGGTCTGCCAAGAATAGGTTGAACAGGATCGGCGCTAGTACGCACCCCTGCTTCAGACCCTTGGTTGTCGGAATTCTCCGTGATATACTTTCTCCAGCACCTAGCTTGATTTGAATCCATGTGTCACTGTGTAGTAGGATCAGCTGGTTCAGGAGTTTGCTCCTAATTTTCATTTTGAAGAGCTTTGCCCAGAGTTTGTTCCTGTCAATGCTGTCAAAGGCAGCAGAATAGTCTATAAAACACAGGTATATCATTTTTTTTTATATGTTTGGTAGCATCTATTAGGAGTGATAGTGCCAGTATGTTTGTTGATGTGCCCATACTTTTCTGGAAGCCCGATTGATTTATTGGAATTGATGCCATTTCCGATGCCCATTCTGTAAGTTCTTCCAGCAGCAATCCTGCATAGTATTTGGCATCATTATCTATTAGTGCAACCAGTCTGTAGTTTCCTGCGATGTTTTTGCTACCTTTCTTGTGTATCGGAGAGATAATGGACCCCATTCCAGGAGTCCGGTATTGTCTCTGTTTCCATGATGTGCGTGAAGAGTGGCAGGAATTCTGATGCCCAGTAGTCCGGATCTCGTTTGTATAGGATCGGTGGTATCCCGTTAGGACCTGGTGCACCCTCGGTTCTGCCCTTTGCGATTCTACTCTTGATTTGTTTTAGGGTAAATCCGTAGTTGGACTCTTCGTCTCGCTTAGGTGGGCCTAAGCCGGCCCTGCTGTGCTCCAGGAGTTCCTGTGTGTTATTTGGTGGCCCGCTATTAAAGTGATCCCAAAGGTATTTAAACCATTCCTCTTCGGTGATGTGTGAGTTTATTCCAAGGGCCCTTGGGTTCTGTATTCTCTTCAATGTGAGCCAAAACCTGGCGCTGTTTTTGGCTTTTGCGTCATGGAGAATTTTGGCCCATGCTGTTTCTGTGGCTTCGCGACGTGCTTCCCAGATGAGTTTTTTCTTACTATTTTTTAGTGTTCTAAGCTCGGCTAGGAGGTTAACGTCTGGCCCTGCCCGGTGAAATTCTCGTGTTGTTTTATTTATTCCTTTCTTAAGTTGCTTTAATTCCTTGAGTTGCGTTCCTCTTAGAGGACAGTCTTGCGTGCTCAACGGCAGAGAGTGAGCCCTTTGTCGGGCTGCAACTGCTCTGGTTAAGTCCCTCCCTTCTTCTTTTGTGTGTAATGTACCAAGAGTTTCAGTGAATTTAGCCCAAGTAACAATCATATTTTTGCTATCCTTCTTTTTGTCCTTCCAAAGATTCTTTGCCTTGAGCAGGAAGCTCTCCAGGTTGGAGATTTTGCATTTGATTCTTCTCAGGTTTGTCGTGAGCACCGTTCCTAAGCAAACTGGCCGCTCAGTTAATGCGGTGCCATAAGCATCCAGAGTAATCTCTTGTGATAGGTGGTCACTGTGGTCTGAGTTTCCTATCCTAAAATCAATTATTTTGTTATAGAGGGAGTATGACGTGAGAGTGTGGTCAATTGTTGTGTTTGCAAGTGCGCTGTGGAACGTGGCTGCCGGTGGACAATCTCCATGGAAGCGCCCGTTCAGCGCAACCAGACTCAGATTTTCCAGATCCCTGAGAAGCTTCTTTGCTGAGCTGGTTTGCTTGCCCCACTTACTTGCTTCCCGATGTGGAATCCCCCAGGCCCGGGACTGTTCTTCGACTATTTCATCTCTTTCATAGGGCCCTGTTAGGAGCATGTTAAAGTCTCCTGATACTATAAAATTCGAGGTGGCCTCTTCTTCAAGTAGTCTTGATAAATCAGAAACCAGCAGTTTGGCGCCGGCTTTTTTATCCCGTGGATGAAGGTAAATGTTGACAAGTATTAACTGCTGGTTGTCGGCGAGACCTATTAATTCCAGCTTAATTGCTTGTAAGCCGTTGGTTGTTGTTGCCGTGTTAAGTAGTTCCTTAGCTGTGGTTATTGATTTGATGGAGGTGAAGATTGCGAGACCACCCTTTGGATGACCAAACTTAGCTTCCTTACAAGCCGGAAGGTGATAGGTCTTGTATCCTTGCATGTGCAGCGGCTCAACCAGCCAGGTCTCTTGCAGTAAGATGAGATCGAAGTTTTGAAAATAAAGCAAAAGGTCTTTATCCGTGGCTTTGGACCCTAGTCCATTAATGTTCAATGAGCAAAGTTTTAGTTGGTGTGCTTTATTAACTGAGTTCCTGCCCTGTCAGGTGTTTCTTGGACGGGAGTTGATGGTTCGCGATATCCAGGTCCAGCTGTTACTTGACATCATATTCTCACCCGTAGGCCTGGGATTCCAGATGTTTGATTCTGCGCTGCGGGCTTCTTTGAGTACTGAGTAAACTTGTCTTTTGGCGCCCATGTCCCCAGGCTTGTGGCCGACATATGATTGCGGCTCGTGTAACAGAGGTACAGGGTAACCTGTTTCTTTCTGATGTTTCAGTCTGATCCCCCAGGCATTCAGTTGTTGTTCTTCCCTCATTATTCTCTCTGCTATGTCCTGTGTGGCCCAGGTTGTTTTAGATGTTTCTTGTTGTGCCTGATGTTTTTGGCAAACAAATTCTACAGACTCCAGGTCGCTTGAGGCAACTCCTGTTAAGTTGCTAATGCTAGTTAGTAGTCGCAGATTGTTTCCTCTGTTCAAGATATCCCCTCTCCCTTTTGATTTATATTCCGGGATGAACAGGATTATTTTTGATTCGTCCTGTTGTGAGTCGCTGGGGCAATTACCTGGGTCTTGCGGCCCCTCAGTGATCCCAGAATTAGTCAGATCAGTTAATACTAATTCATCGGCCCTCGGCCTAGCTGGAGCACTTGCTATATTGGATAATGCAGAGGTTACTCCGGTAGCAGTGGGCTGATTATCCGTCCTAGTGCTTAAAATGGAGCTCCATGCGTTCTTGTTGCTCATATTGTTTGTCTGAGTAGCTGAGGAGGTCGTTGTCTGAGATAGCGGTGTTTCCTCCATGCTTGGTTTCAGTGTGTGCTCCTTATTCGAGCCGCTTCCTTGGGTGGAAGAAGTCTTCGGGGTGCGGCTGTCTCTTCGATTTGATGGGATCTCTGAGCTTTGTGTGGGCTGTTGGGATGCCAATGCCCTATCTGAGCTTGGCACAAATTGGTCTCCTCTTTGGGTTGTGGCAGGTGCCAGAAAGTATGATTTAATGGGAGAATTCTTGATGGTGGTTAACTTATTTCTTCCCTTTCTCTTCTGTTTCCGGCGATTTTTCTGCCCGGACCTTGTTTTTTCTTTCATCTCAGTGCCCTGGCCTTGTCCTGATGTATCGTGGTTAGCGATGCCTTCTTGCGCCAACATTGTTTCTTGTTGTTGAGAGTTTGTTAGCTTATTATGAGCAAGATCCAATTCCCATCCCACCTCCTGAGTGATTTGCGGCCCTGTTTCGTAGTGCTGCTCAGCCCCCTTTTCTCCATGGATGTCGGGCTTAGCCTCCCTCGAGTTGGTTTGTGTCTGGGGCCCTTGGTTTTTGTCCAGGGAGCTGGAGGCTCCTCGCGATGGGTCTTGCTGTGGTGTTATTGCTAGGTCGTATTTCTCCATGGTGTCAGTTTGAGTTGTGGTGTTTATTGGACCTACAGTTTTTTTGTCTCTTTTAGATCATTGATAAGCTCCCCCATAAGTGTCGGTAAGGTTGCAAGTTTGTCTATGATAGCGGGGCAAGAGCAGTTCGAATGAGCAATTTGGGTATCGTCTTGTACTCTCTTGATGAGGTTACTCATCTCTGTCAGTCTGTTATCAATATTTGAAACGTGGACCGCCAGGAAATTGAGGAGAGATAGCTGGATGTCCATTTTATCTGAGTGGTATTGCATGGCCTTGAGTGAGAGATGCATAGTGTTGAGGAGTGATCCCATAAGTCCTCTGGGCCCGTTGAGTGTTCCTCAATTGGGACGTCTATCTGGGTTTTGTTTGCTTCTGCGTGAGGTACATCTGGTAGGTAAGAGGCTACCAACTTTGCCCATTCCTCAGCGGTGAGGTAGGGCACGTCTTTTTCGTCATCCTTGTGGCTTCCTAGGTCTGAATTACTCACGGGGCTGTTGGCCCATTCTTCTCGCGTGTTTAGTAGCTGTGTGCCCGTTTCAAGTACCCCAATGGGTTTAAACATTTTTCTTGGATCTTCTTCCTCTGATTTCTCCAGCTGATACTCTACTGTTTGGTTGTTCGTTTGGGGAGATTTTTGCATAGGGCGGGTGGTCGGGTGGTAGTCGCTCCTTTTGCTGACATTTTGATTCTGTAGTTCCTCTAGCCGATATGGGTTCAGATTTGAGTTTGAGTTTGAGTTGGGAGCAATCAGGATGTTTGGCTCTAATGGAATCTTCCGCTTGCCCTGATCGATGGGGGTTTTGATTTTTGGGTGGTCGCCTTCCTGGTCGCTAGTGAGTGGTAGAGATAGGATGCTTATCCATGTGCTCCGAACTTTCGTGCCTTCAGCTCCAACTCCAGCCCCAGTATCAGTGAATGTGAATGTGGCCGACTCCTGCTTAGTACTCTCCTTTCTTTCTTCCTTTTGCTGTTCGGCTCCTTTGTCTTTTCCAGGTTCTTGTTGTTCTTGAGCTGCAGCAGCATTATAGCACTCTGCGTCACTTGCGTCTCGCGCTGTTCTAGCCTCGAATTGCTTTGGGTTTTGGGCCTTGTTCGTCAGAGCAGGTGATGGTGATGATGGTGGTGGTACTGTATCTGTCAGAGGTAAAACCTCCGGGTGCAATGGGGAAGGAAGCCCTTTTAATTCAGGATTGTTAATTTTAATAAGCCCCCTGCATCTTTTAAAAAGGAAAATTTCGTATATATTTTGGGCTGAGAGCTAGTATTAAATGTCTTTACTGGTGATGCTCCTTTGATTGTCACCAATGTGTTGTTTACCAGAGGGGTATAAGGTCCTGCCATGGCTAATCCTTTGCCAGACTCGCCCAATATTTTACTCTTTTTTTTCTGTTCGTAATAACGGTGGAAAGAGACCGCCTTTCTCTCCCTGACCTCATTCTTTGCTCTTTTTTATGTGTTTGTGTGTTTGTTGAGCGAAGTTGCGGAGTTGTTATCGGAGAGAAGCTTCTTGAAGCTGCAGGTTTCTCTCTGTGCGTCCTGGTGATGACTGCGCTGCACTTCTCGTTTTGATCTTAATCTTGGTCTAGATCTTGTTCCCCTTGCTTCCCTGTCCCGGTCTGTTCCTTGCTGCTCTTGCTCCTGCCTCCAAGTGATGCAGCGTTTTTAGAGGCTGTGGTGTAAGTGTTGTGGACGCCCTTTCCGGTTACTTTTCCTTTTTCTTTTCCTTTTCCTTTGCTTGGACCTTGTCCTTGGCCGTAACTCAGCTCACCCGATGGTTATTGCCTTGCCTTTCCTTGCCTTTTACTTTTACTTGCTTTTCCTTGCCTTTCCTTGCTTTTTCCTTCCTTTTTCCTTCCTTTTTCCTTCCTCCTTCCTCCTTCCTCCCTCTTCCTTCCTTCCTTCCTTCCTTCCTCTTTTTCCTTCACTTTGAGGGGCTCAGTAATCAGTGGCTCAGTAATCCAGGTAATCCAGGTAATGTGATGAATCTGGAGCGGTGGAGTGGCGCATCTAGAGCTGGAGAGCTGAAGATCTGAAACTGAGCTAGAGCTGAGCTAGAGCTAGAGCTGAGCTGAAGTTGAAGTTGAGGGTTGGGAGGGATGAGGGTCGATAAGGTTTCTCCAGCGTTATAAGAAGCTGTGGTCGTTGGGCTTGGCAAGCGCTGTAATTTCGGGTTCGATCTCCGGGTTCGATCTCCGAGGTTGCCCCTTCCACTAGTGCACAGTCCACTGCGCCAAGCCCCCGTGCACCGTCTTTTGCTGGCCCCCCCCCCCTCTCCTGCGGTACTGCTCTGGAATTTCCGGGTCCAACCCCGGCCAGGAGCAAGGAGCAAAGAGCAGCAGGCTGGCTCAGAGGCAGGCCTGACCAAGCCAGATCGGTCGCAGCAGTTGGTGGTAGGCAGCTGTAGCTGTAGCCTGTAGAGGAGTAGCTGCAGGAGTGCAGGTAAAGCCACAAAGTCAGGCAGGCAGGCAGGCCAAGGGGGCGACAAGAGGGTGACGAGAGGATAACAAGGTGACACGGTGCAGGCGGGCAGGGTGAAGGTAAACAAGCAAGTCAGTCTCTGCCCCAGTCTGACTTGTCCGCTTCGCCCGCCTGCCCCTCCTGCCCTTCCTGTCACCTGCCACAAGCCACAAAGCACAAAGCGATCGGCCGCTGTCGATCACCACAATCGCCGCAAACAGCCGCAACAATCAGCCGCCAGCCCAGGCCCCGGCCTCAGCAAGCCTCAGCAACCACAGCCATAGACCTGCGGACCCGGAGCGTCTTGCGTCTTGCGCCTTGTGCTAGCTTACCGGGCTGCCTCTCGTGTCTTCCTGCTGTCTGCTGTCAGCTGTCTGCGAGGGGGCGGCACCAGGTGTGCAGCGGATCCAGTCCAGCCCAGTGCGATGCGGTGTCGAGAGTCAGGGACCGCTGCCGCCGAAGATGGAACGCCGGCAGTCACCACCGCCGCAGCCGCAACCTTCGGCCAGAGACCGGAAACAGGCAGAATCCCCAGAAACCAATCTGGTATGCGTACGTCAAGATGTGCAGAAAGAGGCAAGTGAGGTGCAGAAATAAGCAAGAGCAGTGCAGAAAGAACCAACAGAGGTGCAAAAAGAGGCAAGAGGGATGCAGAAAGAGGGAAGAGAGGTATAGAAAGAGGCAAGAGAGTTGCACAAAGAGGGAAGACGGGTGCAGAAAGAGGCAAGAGGAGTGCAGAAACAGGCAAGAGAAGTGCAGAAAGAGGCAAGAGAATTGCTGAAAGAAGAAACAGAGGTCTAGAAAGAAGCAAGAAAAGTGCAGAAAGAGGCAAGTGAGATGCAGAAACAGGCAAGAAAGGTACAGAAAGAGGGAAGACGAGTGCAGAAAGAGACAACAGGGGTGCAGAAAGTAGCAAGACAGATGCAGAAAGAAGCATGGAAAGTGCAGAATGAAGCAACGGGGTGCAGAAAGAAGCAAGAGAAGTGCAGAAAGAAGCAACAAAGGTGCAGAAGGAGGCAAGAGAACTGCAGAAAGAGGCAAGAGAGTTGCAGAAACATGTAAAAGAGGTACATAAAGAGACAACAGGGGTGCAGAAAGAAGCAAGACAGGTGCAGAAAGAAGCATGGAAAGTACAGAATGAAGCAACAGGGGTGCAGAAAGAGGCAAGAGAACTGCAGAAAGAGGCAAGAGTGTTGCAAAAACAGGCAAAAGGGGTGCAGAAAGACGGAACAGGTGGGCAGACTGAGGCAAGAGAGGTGCAGAAAGAGGGAAGAGGGGTGCAGAAAAAGGAAGGAGGGATACATAAATTTGGAACAGAGGTGCAGGAAGAAGCCAGAGCAGTACAGAAAGAACCAACAGAGGTGCAGAAATAGGCAAGAAGTGTACAGAAATAGGCAAGTGAAGTGCAGAACGAAGCAAAAGAGGTGCAGAAAGTACCAACAGAGGTGGAAAAAGAGGCAAGAGGGGTGGAAAAAGGGGTAGGAAAGGTGCACAAAGAGGCAAGTGGGGTACAGAAAGAGGCAGGAGGGGTGCAGAAAGAGGAAGAGAACTGCAGAAAGAAGCAACAGAGGGGCTGAAAGAGGCACGAAGGGTGCAGAAAGAGACAAGACAGGTGAAGAAAGAAGGAACAGAGGTACAGAAAGAGGCAAAAGTGGTGCAGAAAGAGGGAAGAGAGGTGTAGAAAGAGGCAAGAGAGTTGCACAAAGAGGGAAGAGGGGTGTATAAACAGGCAAAAGGGGTGCAGAAAGAAGCAAGTGAGGTGCAGAAAGAGGCAAGAGAGGTGCAGAAAGAGGCAAGAGAGTTACAGAAAGAGGCAAGTGAAGTGCAGAAGGAGGCAAGAAAACTGCAGAAAGAGGCAATAGAGGTGCAGAAAGAGGCACGTGAGGTGCAGAAAGAAGCAAGATAAGTGCAGTGAGAAGCAACAGAAGTGCAGAAAGAGGGAAGAGGGGTGGAGAGAGAGGCAAGAGGGGTGCAGAAAGAAGCAAGACAGGTGCAGAAAGAAACAAAAGAAGGAACAGAGGTGCAGAAAGTGGCAAAAAGGGTGCAGAAAGACATAAGAGGGGTACAGAAAAAGGCAAGAGAGATGCAGAAAGAGGGAAGAAGGGTGCAGATGAGGCAAGAGGGGTACAGAAAGAAGCAAATGAGGTACAGAAAGAGGCAACAGACGTGCAGAAAGACGCAAGAGAAGTGCAGAAAAAGAAAGAAATGTGCAGAAAGAAGCAACAGAAATGCAGAAATAGGCAAGAGAGGTGCAGAAGGAAGCAAGAGTGGCTTGCACACCATTAGTACCAGTTTAACACCCACATTTAGCAATAAGTAATAGGTGACCATTCTAGGTTTGCAAAGGGCCTTCCACCACACTGTAACATTTGTCGCTGCATTTTTGGTAACGTTGAGCCGTTTGAGCTACAAACAAGGCTTTTTTTGTTCAAATCTGCAGATTAGGTAGCAGACGATGAATTATGTGGCAAATGCAGAAAATTTATAATTGTGCGAAAGTCGGAGCAGCCAAACAGTCACATAATTCCAGTGGCCCTGCTCATACCTCTGACTAGGTCCACAATTGCTCCTCAGTGATTCCTTCTTTTTTTGTCTCACTGAGTTCATAGTTGAGCTTCTATGGAAACGACGAAGACTAAACCTGAGGTTACCACTCCACAACACAGACTACCATACCACATAATTACTCTTCCCCACTCTACATAATTCCTATACACTAAATATCACATACTTTCTATCCACATAATATCACTACACAACATACCACATAATTACACCACACACAACGCACATCCACTCCACTCCCAAAAACATTAGTAAAAAACGTTGCATTTACAAAGCCAATAGCTCTAATTTTCGCAAATGCGAAACCTATTACATTGCAAACACTTCTTTAACTAGTAGTCGCGTGTGCAGAGTGGTGGAGAAAGGGTACTGGGTCTCTGACCAGCGCTCAGGAATTCCACTGCGTAGGACTTACAGGACGTACCAGGAGGGCTTCTTGGCCCCCAAAGTCCCTCAGGAGTAAATTGGACTTTATCCCCCATCCCGTAGTCTGCCAGGAGGCGCGTTTGCTGAGTGGTGGAGAAAGGGGGGCATGGCCTCCGAAGACGTCTTAGCAATCCCACTGTGTGGGACTTTCTGGAGGTAACAAGAGGGGTAGTTGGCCCCCAAGGATATCCTTAGGGGCCAACTACCCCTCCTATTAACTCCAGTAAGTCCCACACAGCAGGATTGCTAGGTTCTCATAGCAGGCCACGCCCCCTTTCCCCACCACTCTGCAAACGCGCCTCCTGGCGCGTTCTAAGTTGGGGTATTAAGTCCCCTTTATTCCTGAGGGTCCCTGGGGGCCAACTAGCCCAGCAGGTACCTCCAGTAAGCGCCACACACCTGAATTGCTGAGAGTGGTCAGAGGCCACGCTCCCTTTTTACACCACTGCAAACGCGGCTACTGGCGCACTGCTGCTCGGGGGATGAAGTCCACTTGTGTCCTGAGGTCCTCAGGACACAAGAGGACCTCATCACCCCACCAGCAGTGCGCCAAGAGGCGTGTTTGCAGAGTGGTGTAAAAAGGGGCGTGGCCTCGGACCACCTCTCTGCATTCCAGCTGTGTGGCTCTTACTGGAGGTACCTGTTGGGCTTTTTGGCCCCCAGGGTCCCTCAGTATTCAAGGGGACTTAATTCCCAAACTTAGAACGCGCCAGGGGGCACATTTGCAGAGTGGTGCAGGCAGGGGGCGGGGCCTTGGGCGAGATGCCGGCTTTAAATTTCTATATATTTTTAGAAGGGGGCTGTGTGGCCCCCCTTCTTTTAGTATTTTTAGGGCCTGACCCTTTTAAAAAAAAAAAAAAAAGAATTAAAAAACGGGAAGGGGGCCGCGCGGCTCCCCTCCCGAGGCCGATTCCGGCCCTGGGCCCCATCCCCCGGGGCATGGCCTCTTTTTTAATTTTTTAATGTTACAGGAGGGGGGCCGCGTGGCCTCCCTTCCCTGGGCCTCCTCTGGCCCCGGGGACCCCATCCTCCGGGGCCTGGCCTTGTTATTTATTTTTCTTTTTTTAAAATTGTAAGTACGGGAGGGGGGCCGCGTAGCACCCCTTCCCTTGTCCACTACTGGCCACGGGGACCCCATCCCCCGGGGCCCGGCCTTATTTTTTTTTTAAATAATGTTTTGAAAAAGGGGAGGGGGCCTCGCGGCACCCCTCCCGGGCCACTTGTGGCCACAGGGACCCCCTTACTCGGGGCCTGGCCAGCTTTTTTTATTTATTTTTTGGGAGGGGGGCCGAGTAGCCCCCCTACCGGGGACCTCAGCCTCCGGGGCTGGCCATCACATTGGGGACCGTGGGGGGAGCCCTGATGCCCCCACGGACCCAGCCAGCTCCCTGCCTTCTGCAGTAGCCGGCATTGCTTTTGAGCAAGGGGAGCTGATAACATGCAGCTCCCCTTGCCCAAAAGCAATTCTGCTTTGCTTCATTGAAGCGAGAGCAGGTTCCCTGCTCTCGCATCAACAAAGCAAAGCAGAGTTTGCTATGACAGGGCGGGATCCGTGCTTCCGCCCTGACATAGCAAACGGCAGTTCCCGGGGTGGGCACCCCGGGACATTGCAGGAGCCGGCCCTGGGGGTTGGCGGTCCCCAGGGCCATGGAGGGCTCCAGGAGGGGGGCTGCGCAGCCCCCCTCCCAACATTTGTAAAGCCCCGGGGAGGTGGTGGTCCCCGGGGCAGTGAGGGGAGGGCCAGGAGCCCCCCCATACATTAATTTATTTTGAGCCCCGGGGAGGTGGCAGTCCCCGGGGCTTGGGGGGCCCATGAGGCCCCCCACCCCTATAAAATTGAAGCCCTGGGGAGGTGGCGGTCCTGGGGGCAGCGTGGGGGGGCAGGAGCCCCCCATGCATTTTATAAAAAAAGCCCCGGGGAGGTGGCGGTTCCTGGGGCTGCGGGGGTCGCATGTCCCCCCGCATATAAGTATCTGAGCCCCGAGGAGGTGGCGGTCCCCTGGGCTGCAGGGGCCCCCGTGGGCCCCAGCTGGCCCCCTCTAATTAACTGGGCATTGCCCCCGGGACCTGGTCCACCCGGGGGCTTATAATTAATGAAGTGCGGGAGCCCGCGCTTCGTTTTTTTTTTGTTTGGCCTGTTTCATGCACCCAGCGCAAATTCGACCAATTTTTTAAAAAAAAATACTTTTTTGGGCCCTGGGGGTCCTTGAGGGACCCCCTGAGCAGGCCTAGGGGGTCAGGGTGTTTCTACCCTGCCCCCTTTTCTTGTTTTTTACCTTTGTTTTACCTTTTTCTTGTGACTCGGTTACCGAGTCACAAGATGGCTGCCAACACAGTCTGGTTTAGAGTGTTGGCAGCCAATCAGAGTGAAGCTCGTGCCCGGGAGGGTTCGCGAATCCTCCTCGGTGCTCAGATATTGATATTATTATTTTTTGAATTTCTCAGCAACTACAGAACGGATTTGCACCATTTAAAAAAAGGACGCTTTCTAGACCTAGACCTACCTTTTTGCCAAATTTGGTGTAATTCCGTTCAGCAGTTCGGGCTGTAGCTTTGTCTAAAGTTTCCTATGGAAATTAACATGGAGAAAACGTGTTTTGTGACCCCCTGTTTTCTCGGCCCCCGCTTGACGAATCACCCCGAAACTTTCAAGACAGGAGCTGACCGGAGTGCCCCATTAGTTTTGAAAAATTTCGCGAAGATTCGTCAAACGGCGCCAAAGATATTGGCAAAAGAAAAAACGCTTTTTGAATAGAAACAAGGTCCTAACTATAACTTCCTACTGGCAACCGCCAGGAAGTAATATATATACACACACACATATATATATATATATATATATATATATATATATACATATATATTTATTTTTTTTGCAAACAAGTTTACACCGCGCTCAGGATTCACGGGTCATATATTTATGATTAAACCATCAGTACCCCCATCTGTAAGTCACACCGACGCGTTTCGGCCACAACGGCCTTGCTCACGGTTGGAGGACTTTACCCACAATGCACTTTTTTATACTAATCCCATCTCAGCCCATAATGAGGCCTACTGGGAATTGTAGTTACAAACATTCTACGATCATCCTCATAAACACAGACATTGTTTGCAGTGAATAGCGAGGTGTGCTGACACATTATACAATGCTAATATGATTTACCAAGTCATTTCACCTCGTATATTCTGTACAGTGACAGTACTTTCAAAACAAAAAACTCGCCATTGTATAAGTTAAAATAACTCTTTGTTTCCATATGCTGAGCTGTATACCAGCATTGCATGACCTAGTACAGTCAGATTACATAAGTGAGGGCGTCTCAGTGACCCACGGTTTCCAAGTATCATGAGCAGTCTCAATCGTACCCAGAGTATAAATATTTCTGCTTATAATCTAGGGACTTCAAACACCCGACCTGTGTCCTGAGATACAGACCTCAGACACATGTATTAGATAAATCTTACCAGAAACAGACTAGGTCATATTTCATAATGTAACAATGGCGCACTAAAGAAGAATAGAAATGACATTAGTGTTGCATATTAGTAAAACACAAGGAGTGCACAAGAATTTTTAGAGCGTCTTTCTCGTGGTGGCAATAAGGTTTTACTCAATGCTCTAAATTTGCAATGGCTCAACACAGTTCAAACCAAATAGTATGTTTATAGATGGACATGAAGTTCTTCGTCATTGTTAAGACCTCTCGGGTCTTAGTTCGTAGCTTGATAATATATCTGGACTCCAGCTGTCTTAGTTTCTTCTTTCTATCCCCTGCCCTTTCACTTTGTGGGATAGTATCCAGGCCAAAGAACTCCATACCTCTCCAGTCATTGTTTTGACACTTCGCCATATGTATAGCCGTAGCATAGTTCAGATCCTTATTTTTGATAGCACGGATATGTTCCAGGATCCGTTTCTTCAACATGCAGACAGTTGACCCTATGCAAATTATGTATCCTCCACCATTACTAATGCTTTGAACTCTTCGAAAACTCTATTTAATATGGTGAAAGAGTTGGCAGGATCAAAAATTCAATCCAAACCTCCCCCACTAAATAAAAAACAATGCGACGAGCTGGCCAACTTTTTTGTGCAAAAAGTTGAGGATATCTACTCGGAAGGAGCCAATAAACATACTGATGGCCTCCCCCTAAAGCAACATGATACCCTTTCTCAATGTGCACCCACCCCGACCACAAGGGCATTGATCCTTTCCAATCAGACTCCTATGATCACACCATCTCCAAACTGTTTGCACTCATGGCCCCTCCTCAACCTCGATTCTTTTAACAAACTTTTACATAGCATCAAATCTGGGTCACATAGGGACCCTTTACCTATCTCGGTGCTCCAACAATTAGAGTCGTCATCCCTGCAAACCATCATGGATCTTCTGAATCTCTCATTACAAGAAGCACTAGTTCCATCTGATTGGAAACACGCCATGGTGCTCCCTCTTCTAAAAAAGGCCAACGCAGATCCTGCTGTGCTATCGAACTATCGACCCATTTCATTACTACCGGCCTTCTCTAAGATCCTTGAGAAGCACATTCACTCCCATCTCTCCTTCTTTGTTGAAGCTCAAGGCTTACTTCACTCATCGCAATCAGGCTTCAGAGCTGGTTTCTCTACTGAAACTACACTATTGGGAGTCACGGAAAGACTACGGCAACATCTGGATGATGGAGAGACAGCTGCCCTTATCCTATTGGATTTAAGCGCGGCATTTGATACCGTGTCTCATTCCATCCTTGCAAATACTCTGAGATCATTAGGCATTTGCGGTCCGGCTCTTAAATGGCTAATTTCATTTCTGGCCAACCGTACCTTCCAAGTCTTCTCTGAAGAGGCCAGCTCTGAAATCCATTCATCACCCTATGGAGTCCCCCAGAACTCTGTTCTTAGCCCTCTGCTCTTTAATCTGTATGTGAGGCCTCTAGCCGCTGTAGCTGAAGAGGCAGGTCTGACTTTGTTCTCCTATGCAGATGACTCTCAAATCATCTTCTCCCTCTCTGCAGTGAGAACAAATGGGCAGTCCCCTCTTCAATCTGGCCTGAGAAAAATTGCATCATGGATGCAGTCGAATTGTCTTAAGTTGAATGGGGGGAAAACGGAGGTGCTCATCCTCTGTAAAGACAAGGCTCTTTGGAGCCCACAACATTGGCCATGTGAGATGGGTGTCTTGCCTCAGCTCGCCTGCCAAGTTCGTAACCTGGGCTTTACCATCGATGACTCGTTATCAATGCACGCCCAGGTGGTGAAGGTAGCTGTCACTTGTTTTTCCATCCTCAAGTGGCTCAAGAAGATCATTTGGATGCTACCAGAGTCCACCAAAAGAACGGTAGTCCAAGCTCTAATTACATCAAGACTGGACTATGGCAACGTTCTTTATCTCGGCGCTAACAAAGAGGTGACACGCAAGCTGCAGATGGTCCAAAACTCTGCAGCCCGACTTCTCCTCCAATTGCCTAGGACCGCCTCTGTTTCCAACCATTTGCGAGACTTGCACTGGCTCAGGGTGGAAAATCGAATTCGATTCAAAGCTCTGACCTACATGTTTAAGATCAAAACTGGAACTGCACCACACTACTTACGTTCCCTAGCCAAACTGTATGTCCCGTCCCGCTGCCTACGTTCATCCTCTCAGGGAATGTTCTCCGTTCCCAGATTTAGGCTTTCTCGAATGGGTGGGCGCTCTTTTTCCTTTCTTGGTCCTTCACTCTGGAATGCCCTTCCCACTGCCATCCGGAACGAAACAGTCTACGTTCAATTTCGTAAAGCACTAAAGACCTGGCTCTTTAACAAATGATTTCGCTACTAAATCTTAACAGTTGGTCTTTGTTCTGCTTGGCGCCGGGAAACCCTTTATGGGTAGCTGTTGCGCCTTACAAATTAAATAAATAAATAAAATAAATGTATCTCATTCCGCATACATACTGAATAACATAGACCACAAACTGAGTTGTACAGGTGATTCTGTGGTTGATTTTGATGGTATTACCTTCGTGATCATGGATCTCTGTTTTATTGACTCTAATTTTGCACGCCTTGCACTTGTAGCACTTTTTGAAGCCAAGCTGTTTGTTATCCAGCCAACATGTTTTAGCTTTAGTTTGATAGTGACTTTGAACTAAGGTATCTTGTAGTGAAGGTACCTTCCTGTATGTCACCTGTGGTCTATCCCCAATATTTCCGCCGATGTCCTGATCTTGACTCAAAAGGTGGCAATATTTTCGTACAATCTGGATAATTCTAGAACTCTCCTTGCTGTATGTTAGAATGAGTCCCGGCGCATCAATGCTAGGTGTAATGGGGAATGAGAGTATCAGTCCGGGTCACTTTTGCAATTTTTTGTAAGCTCTTATTCAGATCTCTCGGTCTATATCCCCTGTTCTGTAACCTATGTGCACTTTCCAGGATTTTGTTACTTGCCTCTTCATCTTTTGAACAGTTCCTTCTTATTCTTACAATTTCCCGATATGGAATGCTGTTTTTTAGAAACTTCGGATGAAAGCTCGTGCCATGCAAGATACTGTTTGTTGCCGTTTGTTTCCTGAATAGCGTTGTTTGAATTTGTCCCTCATCTATGTAGACTGTTGTATCCAGGAAATTAACTGTGGTGCTACTAGTCGAGCAGGTAAAGGCCAGCCCAACATCATTTTGATTTAGTTTGTTAAAATAGGACAAAAACTCCTCTTTTTCACCATTCCAGATGACAAATAAATCGTCGATGTACCGTAGCCATAATATAACTTTATCCAGCTCGTCTTGATTTTCAGGCCCCCAAGCAATTTCCTTCTCCCACCAACCCATTGTTAGGTTGGCATAGTTTGGTGAAAAGGAAAAGCCCATGGCAGTCCCACAGTGTTGTTGGTATAATTCATGGTCAAACAGAAACATATTGTTGTTTAGGCATAGCTCAATCATAGTAAGAAGCATGACTGAATGTTGTAGATCTTGAATATTGCGTTGTTTGAAAAAGTACGCACATGCCTGCAGTCCAATCTTATGTTGAATCCATCTATACAAAGATACAACGTCAATTGTAGGCATGATGTAATTGGCATTCCAGGTGGTATTTGCCAGAATCCGTAAGAAATCGGCAGTGTCTTATAAGTAAGAGCTGAGGTTCTGAACCATAGGTGCCAAATAATGGTCCACATATAATGACACATTCTCGTATAGTGAGTCACAGGTAGATACGATGGGGCGTCCCGGGGGGTCAACTAAGGTTTTGCGTATTTTTGGAAGGAAATAGATAGTTGGTATGGTCGGATGTTCCTTCCGTAGGAATTGAAATTCTGTTTCACTTATTAGGCCCCCATCTCTCCATAACACAAGGCTCTTTTCCAATTCTGTTATCATCCTATTTATCGGATTGCCTTGTAATTTGTTCTACTTGGTTGTGTCCCTCAGCTGTCTATGAGCCTCTTTAACATAGTCTGATCGATTTTGTATGACTATATTGCCGCCTTTGTCGGCGGGCTTGATGATTATTTCACTATTGTCCATTAGTGTTTTTAAAGCTGTGCACTCTTTTGTGGACAAATTTTCCTTTTTTCCGTTGTTACATGTTTTTTGTAGGTTATCCAATTCCTTCATCACTGCTTCCGAGAATAGATCTATTTTGTTTCCTGGAGATAATTGTGGGCAGTATTTTGATTTGTTTTTGAAGCCAATGGGTGTACGTCCTGCTGTTTCTATACCCAGTTCGCTTAATACTTGGCCTTCAGTTATTGTATTGTCGTCCAGGTTGTACATCAGATCAAACAGATTTTTTAAGTCCGGGATCTGTTCGGTAGTCAGTGGGCTTGGTACAGGTAGATTGACTTGGGTTTTTCCTTTTTCTTGGATTTCTTTAGGACAATTCATGTGAGTTTTAGTTAATTTTAATTACCTCACATACTTGTACATGTCAATTTTAGTGTTAGTGTAATCAAGGTGTCTTTCCGGACAAAACGTCAAGCCTTTATTTAAAAGTTGTCGTTCTTCCTCAGTCAGTGTATGGTTGGACAGATTAACGATGAGATTTGCGTCTTCTATTTGCGTAGTTTAAAGTTGCGTAAGGGGTACTGTTTTCTTTCGCTGGGAGCGTCGAGTTTTTCTTGTGCTCCGGAAGATTTTGAATCTCCCCTTCCATGCCCTCTGCCTCTTCCTCTCCCTTGTCCTCTGGCTAGTGTTTGATCTAAATGCATTAGCCGCATCTCTTCTAAAAAAGAAATCCCCTTTGAGGGATTCGAGCCGCCTGCTGCTTCATTCTCACTGACGTCCGATTCACTGGTAGTTTCTACAGTAGTTGGTTTGATGTTTTCTGCCATAATTCAATTTGAGGATTCTTCCTTCTTGACAATCAATTTAATCCTTTACGTATTTCCTATGTTTCCTCTGTTGGATTTCATCTTCATATTTCTCAAGTCGTATTTCCATATCTTTTCTATATTTAATCACCTCATCCTTGTTTTCATGCATAATTTTGGCCTCTAATTCTTTAATAAGTTTGTGTGTTTCATCCAAATCCATATTTGCATATTGTATTAGGATGTTCATCATATTTTTTGAACATGCCATATTATTGGCCCCCACTCCTTCAACATTTCAGGTTGTGTTTCCGGATGTGTGGGCATGGTGAAAATCCTCAACCCCCTAGGTACTATGTCAATGTCCAAGTACTTTCTTGTAACACAATTATTTCCCAGCTTTTATTGATTTCTCTTTTGTACTGGCGTTCTAATTGTCCAAAACACTGTTTGAGGGATTGATCTTGTACTCGTTCCGTATTGTCAGATGTTTGAACATTTGTCCGATCCCTAGCTCCGGTTTGAAAGGTAAGTGCTATCTTATCTGCACGCTTTGATTTATGTGCCTCCATTACTCAATGTGTAACAAACACCCCAATTTCCTTATAAATACCAATTCGCCGTCTCAGATACTGATGGTTTGTTTAATGTCTTGCTCCCTTGTGAATCCTACTCTGTGACAGCACCACAAAGGGACGGCAGAGTCCGTGCTACCGCAGCCCCATGAGCACTGTCAGTACAAGCCACTTTGGCTTCTATCTCCGCTTCGTGCTTTATTTTGATGCTCCACTCACCTCCGGACAAGAAATTCCCGTCCCGGTGGCGCCCTCTGGCTCCGTCCTCTGGCGCTCCAGCCCGATGCGTGGAGATGGTCACACAATTGTTTGCAAGCTTTGCGGTGAGTAAAACCAGGTGCCTCCGGCTCACACTATGTTTCTCAACTGGATTCTCAGCCAGAGCGCTCAATAGCGGGTGCGTACGTGAGGCCGAATCCGTGGCCTAAATTAATTTTGCAAACAAGATTACGCCGCACTCAGGATTCACGGGTCACATATTTATTATTAAACCATCAGTACCCCGTCTGTAAGTCACACCAACGCGTTTCGGCCACAACGGCCTTGCTCACGGTTGGACCATTTTACCCACAATATAATATTTATATATATATATACATACACACACACACACACAGATAGGAAGCAGAGAACTCTGGGTAGTTCCCAAATTTTGGTGGAGAGCAGCTGCTTAAGATTTTGTTGTATAAATGGCAAAATGCTATGTCCCTTTCTAGCTCGACGTGAATGGCACAGTGCTAATCCTTTGCTTAAAAACTTTGCAAGAAAAACACCTCCCCAGGGCTTTATAGAAATAAAATTGGAGGGGGCTGCATGGACCCACCCTCCTTCTGCATTTAAGGGCCCTGGGGACCAACAACTCCCCTGGGGCCCACAAAGTTAATTTAAAGGTGGAGGGGGTCATGGGAAACCGGGAGTACATTATATTACCGGGAGCCAGTTGTTCCATATGTAAACAAAACATCCAATCCTGTGGGACAGTACCAATAAAAGATGGCTGTTGCTGAGAGAAAAACCTGAAGACAGATGGTAGTGCTCATGATGAAAATGTTGTTCTCATGAGAAGAAGCCTTGTCTCTAGCATTGTGTATTCATTACTAGCAGCAACTTCAGCTTAGAACTTGGAAAATGGGATGACTTATAAAAGTTCCACGGGCAAAGACAGCTAGTTGGGGGGGCAGGAGCTTTTTCTGCGGTGCGGCAAAAGCATGGAACAGCCTTCCCCTCCATCTCAGAAGTGCCACCGAGCTTCTTTCCTTTAGAAGGGGGCTGAAAACCTGGCTTTTCCCCTGAATCCTTCTCTCATCCAGCAACCAAGTCGGCAACTCTCAGCGCCAGGACACCCTAGGGTAGCAGTGCGCTTTACAAGCCTTATTAACATTAACATTAACATTAACATGGTCACACCAAACCAACCAAGCATCCTTCATTCACAAAGGTATCTTGAAGTGGGATCATCACAAAAAACAAACACAACAGCCCACTATCAAGGCTATTTTTAGCAAGGAGTCTCTGTACCACCAAATCCACAATCTGGTCCATTTATACAATGGCAAACTGACTAAAATGTTACCATATAACCTTTTACTCTTTTCTTTGGTGGAAGGAGAAGGGTTTGATGAGCACAATAGAGGAGGCATGGAGAACAAAGACAAAATAGCTGCCTATGAAGCACACACTGGTTTCAAAAAATGGTGCTTAAGCACATAGCGAGCAAGGAGAAGGCATGGAGGACAGAGAGATGAGAACATGGCTGCCCATTAATAAAACAGTAACAAGAATGTGAATAATAAAACAAGAAAATATACTAACATCACAGAAACATGGAAACTGACTACAAATGTTTTGCTATAATCGTTGTAAATGACCCAAACAGACTTTGCCCAAGAAAGCAATTACACCAGCTGAAGGGTTTTAAAAGTTGCAGAAATGTGCATTAATAAACAATTTCTCATACGCACACAAAACAGTGGGCATGTATGTGGGTAGAGAGTGACTTAGAATAAAGACAAAAGTCTGGCTACAAGGACCCAAACCTGAGGAGCCACCCCACCCCAGCCACCAACAAGTAGACGCAGATGCACATCAAACATAACCTGAATTTAGCATGAATTCAAGGTCATCCACAAGCCCCTAAAATAATAGCAAAATATGTGTAGCACAGCTGTGGTGAGAATGTGAAAATTCTATTAAAACAATGTAAATGACCTACAGCAGAATATGCCCCATATAATACAAATACAACATATAATCACAAATCTGGACAAAAACACAAGCAAAGGAGGAATTATATATAAAGTAGGACTCTGCCATTCCAAAATCTCCATCTCCCCTGCACTCTTGCCTCCTAATCCCACAAGGGCTTGGCCTGCACCCCCTCATCCAAACTCCAGGACATCCAGCAACAATCACGCAAGTTAATAAATAACAAATGGGATGTCGTGTGGTGCTTGACCTCCTTAAAATGTCAAACATTTTGAAATGAACTGCACTGAACTTACTTGATTTTTCCAAATCAAAGATTTCAATGGTGTATGGTGCCACAGAAATTGCAGGCAAAGGACAAATCATGCTTTCCTTCTCAAATTGGCCTAGAGCTAAAGAAAGAACAGTCTACAGGACAGTAAGTTGATAATGTATGTCGAGTAGCCTCATTCACTCCTTGGCACTTTCCCTATAAAAATAAATACACAACTAAATAAATAAATATATGAATAAATAAATACATATGCACTTTGACCTAAAGAAGTTATCTGAATGTTTAGCTTGGGTAAAAATTCAACAACAACAAAAATGTCAAGTTTATTTATTGGTGCAAGCATTAAAACAACAGCCAGTCACCGTTGGTTCACTCACATTCTCCCTGTGTTCCCGCAATAGGATTTTTACCTGAACCAAATCTTGTTTATGCAACGTACCATAATAGCTTAATCTAGAGAACTATGCTTCACATTTGTAATGTGAAATGTAAGAAATTATGCAAGATTATGCCAGTGTAAAGAAAATTTGCCTGGGCTTAGTACCAGGGATGGTTTCCCTGCAAACTGATCCTGGTAACAATTTTCACGATGATATGAAAAGTCACATAGAAGTGGGACAGTAGCTTGTGCATTCTAGGGGTGTTGTTTCCCTTCCTTCAAGATTATCAATATAATATCTTTCTTGTAAATCAGTCCTAATATATCGGAGGATACAGATTCTTTAAATACAACATATAAAAAAAAATTATTTTGAAAACTTTCCATAGGGAAGCCATCTTAGCTTGTGGATTTAACATACTCACATTGTATGATAGAATAGGGTCATCAGAGAAAGTATATTTCCACCCTGTTGATGAGAGGAACCATGTTCATTGGCGCTGCTTTTCACAGATGCTCACTGCATTGGCTCAGCTCTTGACCTGTGTTGCGGTTTCCAATTAAGATTATCTATAAATTAGACATTGAAAAGGTCTTCCCATATTTTTCCCCTTTGTGGCATTTCTTGAACTTCGTTCTACAGCATCACTGCTAAGACTTTCCTTGCATATTTGGAATTATTAGTCCACTCCTTTCTTCAGAGACCTCAGGTTAGTGATAGCTAGAGAGAGATAGATATACTTCATTGGATTATGGAACCTTTGTTGGGACCCTCTACTGCCCCCTACATCTACATACTGTGATTCTGTCATGCTCTCAAAGTTGTACTGTAATGGCTATCTCATTGGCCGCCTCTACAGTATTATATGTTGGTCAGGTGTGAGTCTTTATTTCTGATTAGTGTCTCAAGTTGTGGATTGTTAACTCTTACTTTAAGATATTGGAATAGAAACAGTCCCATGATGGTTATTTTCGTTCTTACAAGATAAAGGTATTGTGCCAGTGATTTGCTGAATATTTACTATAGTGCATCAGCTAAAGAAATTCTTGTGTTGTCTCATTTCCTGTAGATTTTACCATTCTTGCAAGATCTGTGTAATTGAAAATAAAAACTGTACGTAGTTTAAGTTGATGTAATCATAAAAAAATTGTAGTCTTGTATTCGTTTAGTATTAACAACTCAGTCACTCATGAGAGACTGCATAAAATCCCAGAGAAACCACATCTGATGAGGAGATATGTGTGACTACAACCTGACAACTTTTCTTGTGTGCCGTATCTCTAATCCCTATCCAAGTTCCCCATCATTGCCATTGTCACTGGGTGGAGTCTTAAACACGTTCAGCACTGTCGACAGGAAAGATCTTTTCCCCACAAACCAGGAACATGTCTCGGGCACCCCCCATGACTTGGGGGAATTACTTTATTATAGTTTAGGACAGAAGATAATATTTTCATGTGATATTTATAGTCACAATAGAAATCAGAAAATTATGTGATTACACAGTTCCAGGACTCATCATGTTTGTTCTAAAACTTCTTTTCTTTAATCAATTTCTTCTTAAAAATGTATTTTCCCTGTAGCCATTGCGTTTTGTCCTTCAGAGAGGACTTCTTCAGGGCTGTTCACAGTTTCTTTTTCACATACGATGTTCCTACGGTGTCCTGCCACGGGACACCATAAGAACATCGGAAGTGAATGTACAAAATTCACAAGACCATAAGAGGTCTTTTCAACACAAGATGGGTTTGATATAAGGACGCTTAATGAGAAAAAGAGGAAGAAAAATAGGAGAGTGATAAAGAGGAACGCAAACAAGGGCAGATGCGCTTGTGTACAAAAAATACACTGTGGCCAGCTCTGAAGAAGTCCTCTTTGAAGGACAAAATTCATTGGCTACAGGTTAAAAGACGTTTTTAAAAATAAATTGAATAAAGGAAATTCATTTTGTTAGAACTGGGGGTCTCTAGTTGGCAGAGGTAGGTACCTTTGACCAAATAGGGACCCTTGCTTCTAGTCAGGGTAAGGGGGTACACTCCTAAAATAACCCCTGCTCACCCCCTTGGTAGCTTGGCACAAGCAGGCAGGCTTATCTCAGAGGCAGTGTGTAAAGCATTTGTGAACACATACAGTAATATAGTGACAACACTACAGATGGACACCACACAGGTTGTATATTAAAAATAAGTATTTTTATATAGACTTAACACAAGACCACAAATGACAAAAATCCACAATACTGAACTTCAAAAATGGTAGAAATAGCTTAGTTCTCTTTAGATGGTAAGTGCGACACTTTGAGTTCAATGTACCTTTGGATGCGTAACGCTATACAGCGAAAGTGTTGCAGGGAAGGTGATGCGTTGGTTCCTTACACGCAAGAACGGTGATGCGTCGGTTCCCTACTGCTGCGCAGGGGACGGTGATGCATCGGTTCTTCTCGGCGTGGGGAGGTGATGCGTCGGTTTCTTACTGCGCTTCAGTGGCGATGCGACCAGCAGCGCCATGATGCGATGAAGATCCGGTGCAATGAAACAAAAAGGCGTCTTCTTCTTGATGCGACAACGATGCGGGCACGCCCGACGGACGTGCGGCGACTCAACGAATCTTCTGACCCGCGACAGGCCCAGCGACACGCTTCTCTGGTGATGCGACGGTGTCTGTTGCGACGGCGACACTCTTCTCCAGGGATGCGACGACAACGGCTGCGGCGGCGTCACGCTTCTTCGTCTTGAGTCACGCTTCCAGCTCCCAGCGACACGCAGTCTCTCAGAAGTCCCAGCTCAACAGCAGGCACTTCAATTCCCAGCAAGGGAAGGCAGGGGAGCTGGTTGGTGAAGTCTGTTGTCCCTGAGACTTCAGCAGGAGGCAAGCTCTATCTCAAGCCCTTGGAGATCCTTTACAAGTTGATTTGAAAAGCACAAAGTTCCTTTCTTTGGCAGTCAGGCAACCACGGCAGGCCAATCCCCCAAACAGCACTCAGCTAGGGATAGTCTCCTCCTCAGTTTCTCTGGTTCCTCTCCTCAGCAAAGGTTCTTCTTGTTTCCCAAAAGTGATCCAAAATCTTGGGGTCTGGGCCCCAGTATTTATACCCATAAATCTGTTGTCCTCTGAAGGCAGAGGGTCCTGTACCTAGTCCAAACCAGTTCTGGGTGCATTCTGTCAGTGCACAACTTCTTCCTTTGTCAGTGTGGGCCAGGGTCATCAGACACACCACAGGAGGTGGAGCCAGCATTGTGGAAGGCAGGCACAGCCCTATTCAGGCCCAGGTGCTACTCCTCCCACCACTCTACATGCAGATAGGTCTATTCAGCCCTGTGCTGACTCACCCTGTCTCCTGGAGTCCCCCAGCCCCTGTCACTCACAAACCCAGACATACAATACACAAGCTAGCAGAGGCAGGCTGGATGGTTAGGCAAGAAAATACCTACTTTATAAAAGTGGTATTTTCAAACACAGAATGTTAAAACCAACTTCACTAAAAGATGTATTTTATCATTCTGAGTTCAGGCATACTAAATTTGTTTTTCTACCATGTTTCCTGGGTCAGTTAGGATTATAAGATGGTATAATCAAACTGCCCATTCTGGCCTATGGGGACAGGTAGCCTTGCTATAGTGAAAAATGAAATTGGCTGTAATTCACTATCAGGACATGCCACACACACCAGGGCATGTCCTACCTCTTACATACAATGCACCCTGCCCGCAGGCCTACCTTAGGGGTGACTAACATGCAGAAAAGGGAAGGTTTGGGGACTGGTAAGTGGGTGCACTTACCAAGTCGACATGGCAGTACCAGACTGCACACAGGCTCTGCAATGGCAGGCCTGAGACACACTTTACAAGCTGCTCCTGTGGGTGGCACAACCAGTGCTGCAAGCCCACCAGCAGCATTTGACTCACAGGCCCTGGGCACAAAAAGTGCACTGTACTAGGGTCTGACAGTGAATCAAATAGGGCAAACATGGAGTCACTAATCCATACATCCATTTATAACAGAGAGCATATGCACTTTAGCACTGATCAGCAGTGGTAAAGTGCCCAGAGTCATAAAACCAACAAAAACAGGTCAGAAAAAGTACAGGAGGAAGGCAAAAAGTTCAGGGATGACCCTGCAAAAATGGCCAAGTCCAACACAACCCCCTTCCAGCCAGAACGCAGGGTAGACCAATCACTACCTTGATGGGCTTTCCTGCTTTGGGCGATAGAACATGGACCCTGGCCCGCAACAGCAGGGGCATACTCCAGTTCTACGGCAATCTGAGCCTATTTGGGTCCCTCCGTCCATACTCTCAGGGCCCACCAAGCTAACCCATGAGGAACCCTTCTCCTCACCTGTGGACACCATCTGTGCAGCACCTAACCTTAGCTTGCTCACAGGTGTGTCCCAACAGACAGACAGTAAGCCACAGTGGCCACTGACAGTGGTCAGTGATGAGACCCAGGCCTTATGCCTCTCAGGGCTCTCAAACCTCTGTGGCATCAGAGAGCGGGGGCAGTAGCCCCAGGTGCCTGGCACCCTTTGTCCACTCTCCCTCCTGTCAGGTCAGGTATTATATCCTGGCACTGAACCACCAGCCCCGGGCCTGTACCCGGCGGCTGTACCGGAGACTGGGGTGGACTTTCCTATACCCGGTCCTCCTCCTCGGGGCTCGGCACCCTCCCACCTGGAGCGGTACCCCCTTCCAGAATTGTCAGGGCACCTGTGGCAGGCATCCTGCAAAATTCGCCCACCAGTTCAGGGGTTCTATCCTGCAACTGGGATCCCAGCATAGGGTCTGTACCCTTAGACTGGGCAGAGGCCAGGGGTGAGGCTTTCCTCTCCCCGCCCCCTTTCCTGGGGCCCTGCACCCTCCCACCTGGAGCGGTGCTGCCAGAAGCCAAACTGGTAGGGGCACTGTTAGCAGCTGCCCCTTCCTCCAGGTCAGGAGGACACCCTGAACCTGGCCCTCCAACCCAGGGTCTGTACCCTTAGGCTGGACCTGTGCCTGGCCACCCAGGACTTCCGGGAGGGTACACCAACCCCCCCCAAGGGAAACACACTCCTCTAAAGTTGCGTAAGAATCTGCCTGGCACACCAGGACTTCCTGGGGAGCACGCATGCCCCCCCAGAGGGTAACACATCTCTCATGTGTTGTGTGACAGACTGCCTGGTGCTGATCTCCCGACCCCTGTCCACCTGACAGTGCGTGAAGACACCCCAAAACAGAAGTGGTGTCACCATGGTCACTCCTAGGAGGCTCAGCCCTTCTGGCTGGCCCCTGACCCACTGGCTCTCCCACTGGGGAACACATCCCCCTCTCACCCCTCAATCTGGACTTCTGCACCCTCCCAACTGGAGCGGCACCGCCAGACACCAGAACCACTGGAGCTCCGTTTACAGATGCTCCAGGTTCTCCTGATACTTGGAGATCCCCTCAAATGGCCTACCAGTACAGCCTAGGCCCACAGCCTGGTGTTCCCTTAAGGAACCCTCCAGGCCCTGAGACTAGGTTTCGGGCACCTTGGGACACGGAGCCCCACACTTACTCCTTCTCCGCAGAGACAGGACGTGTGCCGCTACACCCCTCCCACTACACTGGGACCTAGCTGGGCTACACTGAACCTCTCCCACCACTCTGGGTTGGAAGACACCTGAGCCACTCCTCTTAGGGTCACTCCCCAATGCCTCTTCAGACCCTCTGGATTCCACCAAAAGGTCTGCCTCCATTGTGAGCTCCCTGGGGTCAGAGAACTCACACTCCACCAGGTGTTGGCATAGCTCTGGAAAATAGGGACTTACAATATGCTCTCCCTCAATTGGATCACACAGTCCCACCAAACTATCCTTCACCTCACCATCCAGTGCCTTGCACACGTAGCCCACACCACTCTCCTGAGACTGGCAAGACAGTATCTGACTGTCTCTGTCACTCAACCCACACTCTTCTGGGCGGTCTTCACACTCACACACAAGGACTTCAACCCTGGGGGAACCCCTCTCCCTGCACCTCTCATCTAGAGTCAGTAGAGTGTCCCTCCCACCACTAGGACCATGAACCCCTGGGCCAGTTCCCCAATCTATCTCAGGGACACTGTGCACCACCGGAGCTACCTTACGTCCCTGAACCTCCTGGCATAAATCAACCCCCTCCAAGTCAGGCGCCACATCTCTGGGTGTGTGTACTACTCCCTCAGCACTGGATAACTAAATATTGCTGCCACCATCTGAGCTGGATTCCACCTCCAACTCAGCAAAGCTCACTCTCTGAGCTACACACATTTCTTGTTGCTGGGCTGAGACACTCATGTCCTCAAGCCCCTCGAGCTCTAAATCAAGCTCCCTCATTCTCAACTCATGCTCCATTTGCATCCTCTTTTCCTCTAGGGCCAATTTCTTATTCTCTAACTGCCCACTCGACTTGAGCTTGGTCAGCTCCATCTCATGCATCCTACTCTTCTCCCTGTCCTCCAGCTCTTCTGGGGACAGGCCCTTGGCAGAAACAATGCTACCTGCTGGGGAAACTACTCTCCTCTCCCCTGGACCCAATGGCCCTTCCAGCTGCTCATCTGCATTTTCAGCCCCCTCCACTTGCTCAGGGATGCTCCTTGCTTCCATCCAGGCCCTCAGCGCCTTTTGGAACTCATCCTTCTTAGATAGACCGGTCATAGCAACTTTAAATCTCCTGCAGAAGTGCTTTAGCTGTTTTACATTGTAGCTTTCTAGTTTCTCCTCTTCAAAATCATAATCCACAGATGCGATGGATGCTGCTTTACTCATGGTGACTAAACTTGGCAGTTCTTGGCAGAAATAGAAATCCCAGGAAAACAATCTACCAAAAGTATGTGGTTGCGTTTTGGTCTGCACTCACTAGTAGTGTTCACCAATCACTGTATATGAGTCACAAATGCAAGTACAGAATCCCACCGCTGCCACCAATGTTAGAACTGGGGGTCTCTAGTTGGCAGAGGTAGGTACCATTGACCAAATAGGGACCCTTGCTTCTAGTCAGGTTAAGGGGGTACACTCCTAAAATAAACCCTGCTCACCCCCTTTGTAGCTTGGCACGAGCAGGCAGGCTTATCTCAGAGGCAGTGTGTAAAGCATTTGTGAACACATACAGTAATATAGTGACAACACTACAGATGGACACCACACAGGTTGTATATTAAAAATAAGTATTTTTATATAGACTTAACACAAGACCACAAACGACGAAAATCCACAATACTGAACTTCAAAAATGGTAGAAATAGCTTAGTTCTCTTTAGATGGTAAGTGCGACACTTTGAGTTCAATGTACCTTTGGATGCGTAACACTATACAGCGAAAGTGTTGCAGGGAAGGTGATGTGTCGGTTCCTTACACGCAAGAACGGTGATGCGTCGGTTCCCTACTGCTGCGCAGTGGACGGTGATGCGTTGGTTCTTCTCGGCGTGGGGAGGTGATGCGACGGTTTCTTACTGCGCTTCCGTGGCGATGCGACCAGCAGCGCCGTGATGCGATGAAGATCCGGTGTAATGAAACAAAAAAGCGTCTTCTTCTTGATGCAACAACAATGCGGGCACGCCCGACGGCCGTGCGGCGACTCAACAAATCTTCTGAGCCACGACAGGCCCTGCGACACGCTTCTCTGGTGATGCGACGGCGTCTGCTGCGTCGGCGACACTCTTCTCCAGGGATGCGGGGCGCCTCGGTGATGCGATGCGACAGCGGCGGCACGCTTCTCCGGTGATGCGACGGCGCCTGCTGCGACGGCGACACTCTTGTCCGGTGATGCGACGACAACGGCTGCGGCGGCGTCACGCTTCTTCGTCTTGAGTCACGCTTCCAGCGACACGCAGTCTCTCAGAAGGCCCAGCTCAACAGCAGGCACTTCAATTCCCAGCAAGGGAAGGCAGGGGAGCTGGTTGGTGAAGTATGTTGTCCCTGAGACTTCAGCAGGAGGCAAGCTCTATCTCAAGCCCTTGGAGATCCTTTACAAGTTGATTTGAAAAGCACAAAGTTCCTTTCTCCTTTCTTTGACAGTCAGGCAACAACTGCAGGCCAATCCCCCAAACAGCATTCAGCTAGGGATAGTCTCCTCCTCAGTTTCTCTGGTTTCTCTCCTCAGCAAAGGTTCTTCTTGTTTCCCAAAAGTGATCTAAAATCTTGGGGTCTGGGCCCCAGTATTTATATCCATAAATCCTTTGTCCTCTGAAGGCAGAGGGTCCTCTACCTAGTCCAAACCAGTTCTGGGTGCATTCTGCCAGTGCACAACTTCTTCCTTTGTCAGTGTGGGCCAGGGTCATCAGACACACCACAGGAGGTGGAGCCAGCATTGTGGAAGGCAGGCCCAGCCCTATTCAGGCCCAGGTGCTACTCCTCCCACCACTCTACATGCAGTTAGGTCTATTCAGCCATGTGCTGACTCACCCTGTCTTCTGGAGTCCCCCAGCCCCTGTCACTCACTAACCCAGACATACAATACACAAGCTAGCAGAGTCAGGCTGGATGGTTAGGCAAGAAAATACCTACTTTCTAAAAGTGGTATTTTCAAACACAGAATGTTAAAACCAACTTCACTAAAAGATGTATTTTATCATTCTGAGTTCAGGCATACTAAATTCGTTTTTCTTCCATGTTCCCTGGGTCAGTTAGGATTATAAGATGGTATAATCAAACTGCCCATTCTGGTCTATGGGGACAGGTAGCCTTGCAATAGTGAAAAACAAAATTGGCTGTAATTCACTATCAGGACATGCCACACACACCAGGGCATGTCCTACCTCTTACATACAATGCACCCTGCCCGCAGGCCTACCTTAGGGGTGACTAACATGCAGAAAAGGGAAGGTTTGGGGACAGGTAAGTGGGTGCACTTACCAAGTCGACATGGCATTACCAGACTGCACACAGGCTCTGCAATGGCAGGCCTGAGACACACTTTACAAGCTGCTCCTGTGGGTGGCACAACCAGTGCTGCAAGCCCACCAGCAGCATTTGACTCACAGGCCCTGGGCACAAAAAGTGCACTGTACTAGGGTCTAACAGTGAATCAAATAGGCCAAACATGGAGTCACTAATCCATACATCAATTTATAACAGAGAGCATATGCACTTTAGCACTGATCAGCAGTGGTAAAGTGCCCAGAGTCATAAAACCAACAAAAACAGGTCAGAAAAAGTACAGGAGGAAGGCAAAAAGTTCAGGGATGACCCTGCAAAAAGGGCCAAGTCCAACACATTTTAATAGGAACATGATGAGTCCTGGAATTGGGTGGTCATATAATTTTCGGATTTATTGTTAAACTATTGTGACTATAAATATCACATCAAAATATCACCTTTATATGGTGGCACTGGGGTGCTGACTCATATATGTTATCAATGTAAATGTGGACTTTGTCCTGCATGGAAGTATATGGTGGTTGGTCTCCCAGATTTGTGCACCAGGTGCTGCTTTATTTACTGAATATACACTCACTCATGTGTGCGAGTAGGTGTCCTGCAGAGTGGAGGTGTTTAGGTGGTTGGTGGAAAGAGATGTGACCATTCCGGTAGGAGGGGCCTAAGATGTGTAGTGCCTTGAATGTGTGTGAGGAGTTTGAAATAGGTTTGTTTGTGTATCGGGAGCCATTTAAGCTCCCTGACATGTGGTGTGATGTGAGTTCCATGTGGGATGTTGAAGATAAGTTTGGCTGCCGAGTTCTGGATGGGTGGTAGTATTCTAGTGAGTTGCTTTTGATCCCAGCATAGAGGGTGTTTCTGTAGTCCAACTAGCTGGGACTCGGGTGTGAGTGACAGATTTTCTAGCAATGCTTTGAAAATCTTCCTCAGCATCTTCAGGGTGTGGAAACAAGATGCAGTTATGGCGTTGACTTCTGCAGTCATGCCCAGCCAGCTGTTGTGTCCACACACTACATGAGAATTATCTGTGGCTTGGGCCCTTCCTGCTGACCAATTTTTCCACAATGAGGACAGCTTCATTTAAGGTAAGTCTGCAAATCAGGCATGTAAATTGTCTGTGACAGTAGTCTCACAGTAGCATAATATTTGCTCTAGAAGATACCATTCTTTGGATGATTCTAGTGAGTAGCCATCTTGGATGAAGCTGAGCTCCACCTCCAAGAGTTACACATTTTGTCTGATGTGCTCACTAGCATTACCTTTGCTAACTGTAAATAATCATATATTTTCAAATGTGACATGTTTGCATGCTACTCATAGATATTTCCTCCAGTATATCCGTGGTCTAAGTGCTGTTTTTTGTGTGCAGTTTAATAAGAAATATTGATGGTAACGGGACCTGCTGAGTCCATAAACATTAAAATGCACAATAACAATCATATACAATGTATATTATCCATTACCACTTGACTCCGCGAGAAGAAAATGACATTTGTAAGCTATGCTATTTATACACAAATATCTTACAGAAATAAACAGCACTTTTATGCTTTGGCTAAACGTGACAGAAGTAGCCTATTTTAATAACAGTATGGCTAAATGATGTCTCATAGACATCATGCAATTGCCTTGGAGAGCTGACCACACATGGAGAGTTCGATGGCAGGATGTGATCACAGGAATGTGTTGCTGTTCAAAATATTCACGTGAAAGCCTGTTAATCAGATACTCTGTAGCCATATGCCGCTGGGAATTAAATATTTACCACCTGCCATGCGTCTCGTTGATGAGGGCAAATGTATTCCTTCCTCGCTGTTGCTCATCATGTGATAATTGTGATGCAGAACTTCTGGACAGCTCAGTGAATACCTTTGTCATTACTACAGATGTCGTGTTATTGAAGTGACTCCTCAAACCAAGACCACATGAATCACATTAATTTGCAGCAGAGGGCTTAAGACTGTTTTCACCCCCACCCTCGTGTCGTGATGGCTGATGTACGACTACTTGTCATTGGAAGTAATAATAATAATAAATTATGTTGAATTTGCACAAATGACCATAAAAAACATGGTGGTTTGGCTCTTTATTCTCCTCTTTAATGCGATCTGTACTCAGTTACACAGCTGATTTGTGGCATTGTGGACTGGAATGCGGGCCGAACCTTTACGAGTGGCTGAGAGTAATGCAATTAGTTCAACCCTCGCTTTTTTGTTTTTCTACATTACTCTAGCCGGAGCCACAGAGAAAAGCGTGAGCTCCTCCATAAGGGCTGAGTCCTCACGTATCCCCCGTACAGAAAATTACATGACAACTTCCATTAAAAGAAGTCCTCGCGCATGAGGATGTTGCTTTGTACCCGAGCCCAGAATTACAGATTACTTCCTGCACCGATTGGGCGTCTGCAGAGATTTGTAACAGCTGGATGGTAAATGGGGTGACCCACTGTGACAAAGGCACAGATTGGCAACACTGATGGATCAGCAAGGCTTTAAAAAAACTCATTAAAGCAGCATTTTCAATCATATAGAATGGCTGCAATGTTGATCTGGGGAAGCAAATTGGATATGAAGTTTAATAGAGATGCAAAGACAAATTGGGAGCGGAAAAACCTTTTAATGCACTTGAAACTTCCAAAGTATGTTTCAGAAGAGTACAGCAATGCATCACTTGAATTTATGTTGCACGATAAGCACAGACTCGACTCAAGCAATTCTATCCCTGTAGAAGTTCCAGTGCAGCAAAACACTTAAGAAAGTGCAATTTCTTCCCACGAGTTTCCAAGGATAGCTAGTATTTTAACTTTATACATGAATCTATAATATTTGTTTGCAACAAATATACATTCCTGTGATTGGAAGTAATATAAAGTTCATGTCATTTGGTACTACTAACAGAGAATTCATCATAGATTTTGCCCTCTTGGGCTTGATTTCGTGTTATAGTACATGACTTGTGCGTATATGATGAATACATTTTTGACAATATGTTTAGACTTTAAATTGATAGATATAATCAGGTGCCGGAGAATCCTGTCATCTATCAAGTTCGTTATTCAGCAGTAATGGTTTCTTACATTAGATATTCCTGGGTTGTCATATTATTCGGCAGCACACACTAGCTCACAACCATCGATATGTAGCTATTATACACCAAGATCCCGATTCGATCCCAGAGTGAGTGTAAATTTCAAAACCGTATCACGCCCTGGTTTTGATTGATTAAACATGTTCTCTTCCTTCCTTGAAATATTGGAGGATTTGCCTCAGTTAAGTCTCTTTTTTTTTTTTTTATTGCAGTACGATTTCAATGTTTAGCGTATTTAGCAGGGCTAGATTGAGGAACCCAAAGCAGCCCTGGCAAAAAATGGTCAAACCACACCTTACCCTTTAGCTCTTCGCGCAATCGCTCTCTTTCTATCCAACTCCGACCCATTTTCTTTCTCTCTCTCTTCTCCCTCTCAGATCGTTTTCTCCCTACCTTTTTTCACCTCTCTCCCGCACTTTCTCTCTTGAAGCCTTGCTGTGCCTGCTGCAATTAACCTCAGGTGCTGGGGAAAGTGAGAGGCACCACAAGTGGCACTGAGCCTCAAAGTGCTCCATCTCAACAAGAGAAATACCCAGTGGAATAAGAGGCCTGTTCGACGTGGGTATTTTGTATATACACTGGTGAGGATTACACCTCCTCACACCTCACTTTGACCTCTACAAAGACATATGTTGGTTAAATTGCGTAGGTCTATGGTGGTCATATGCCAATAAGTGGGTGTTAGCATCACTATTATAGAGGTGGATTGCCGTCACTTTCCTCTGGAAAATGAACTTTGTTGGATATTACAGCAGAACCTGACCTGAACCCGATTGCCAAGACTGTGTTGTGTTCTCTATTCAGGGGCCAGATTTGTGAGTGTGTATATATATATATATATATATATATTCACTGAAAAAACCATAGGTTTTAGGGAAAGTTATAGTTAGTTGGACATTTCACTCGTACAAAACCATAGAAATTCTCCCATTATAGTTAGTTCAGCTAACTATAACTTGCGCCCCGCAATGCACTGCTGATGACGTCACATATTACATCACTCATGACATGGTCAGTGACATCACTGATGACATCACTGATGACATCTCAAATGACATCACTGATGACATCATCCAGTGACTGTGTGTTTCTGTAAAGTTTAAATATGTTTAATATATATAGGGAAAGGCGTATTGAAGAATGAGTGGGTGTATAAGTGTGTGAATGGATGATTCAGTAGGTGCGTGACTGACTCTATAAGTGAGTGATTAAACGTATCTTACTGAATGCATGGGTTAGTGACTAAACTGTGTGAATGTCTGTATCCGTCTGTCTGTTGGTGTGTAAGCAGCTGCATGGGTTTGCGAATAGCTACATGAGTGTCTACATGGGTTATTGATTGGTTGTCTGAGTATCTGTATGGGTGCCTAAGTGTTTGTGTGGGTGGGGTGTGTGTGACTCTGTGCATAGATGTGTGAGTGGGTGATTCACTGGGTGCATGGTTTCAAGAGTGCATCTGTGATGGACTGTATGGGTGGGTGAGTGTGTGTATGGGTGTGTTAGTGAGTGAATGTACATCTCAGTGGTACATGTGTGAGTAACTACATATGTGAAAGGCAGTATATATGTGTGTTGGAGTATATAAATGGCTATAAGTGAGAGTGTGTGATTGTGAGAGTGGCTGTATGGATGAGTGTGTACTTGTATCAGTGATTGTATAAGAGCGTAAGAATGTGCTAGTATTTGTATGAGTAAGTTAGCTGGTGTGTGTATAACTGTATAGGTGAGTAAATGGCAGTGTGATTAATTATTTGCATGTCTGACTAGGTGTGTGAGTACCTCTTTGGATGAGTGGCGGTGTGTGAGCGTCTATATAGGTGTATGAGTGCATATGATAGTCCTATACTGAGTGACCGTAAGTATGAGTGACTGTACGGGTGAGTGAGTGGATGTGTGTGTAGACCTAAGAATCAGTGAGTGTGTATGTAGTTATTGGTGTTGGAGTGTGTATGGTTTTGAGAATGGCAGTCTGTAATTTAGAGTGGGTGTATCAAAAGTTATATTAGGGTGTGAGAAGATGCATGAAATTATCACATGGATGATGTCATCAGTGATGCCATCAGTGATGTCATTTGAGATGTCATCAGTGATGTCATCAGTGATGTCACTGACCATGTCATGAGTGATGTAATATGTGACGTCATCAGCAGTGCATTGCGGGGGCGCAAGTTATAGTTAGCTGAACTAACTATAACGTGGGAATTTCTATGGTTTTGTACGAGTGAAATGTCCAACTAACTATAACTTTCCCTAAAACCTACGGTTTTTTCAGTGAATTTCTAAGGTTTTTTAAATGCTAATTTCTAACTATAACGTGCCTGAAACCTATGGTTTTTTCAGTGAATTTCAAAGGTTTTTTAAATGTTAATTTCTTACTATAACGTCCCTGAAACCTATGGTTTTATCTGTGAATTTCAAAGGTTTTTTAAATGCTAATTTCTAACTATGCCTACAAAGGTTGGACATGTGAAGAAAGAGGAAGAAAAGCGCACAAAGAAGCAAGACATGCAGAAAGAGGCAACAGAAGTCCAGAAAGACGAAGAAAAGTGCAAGAAGAAGCAAGAGATGTGCAGAAAGAACCAACAGAGGAGCAGAAAGTCCTCATGTGCCCCCAACTTTTTGCTGACGGGTACTGGTGGTAACTGACACTCACTAACTGGCCCTAGATCCAGTGCTATGCTAAAATACACTTAGAATACAGTGAAAACACCTACATACACTAGGGAACAATATGCGTTGGGGTACCCCTGTGATTAGCATGACCTCCTCTGTATTTGCCATGAGTTAGTGCCTGGGTCATTGGATGAGTACATGGGTACTGACTGGATGATTAGAGTACTGCAAGGAGAGTGGATGGTGAATTTATAAACGCTTGTGTTTTGGCGGAGTGATTGGATAAGGACATGGAACTGGTTGGGTGATTGGAGGAGTGCATGGGTAGTGACAAGGAGATGGCTGGACTGCATCAGTAGTCCTCAGGGGATTGTAGCAGTGCATGTGTTAGTGCCTGCATCATTGCATGAGTACATGGGTAGTGACTGGATGATTATAGTACTGCAAGGAGAGTGCATGGTGAATTTATAAGTGCTTGTGTTTTGGCGGAGTGATTGGATAAGTACATGGTGCTCGCTGGGTGATTGGAGGAGTGCATGGGTAGTGACAGGGCGATGGCTGGACTGCATCGGTAGTGCTCAGGGTATTGTAGCAGTGCATGAGTTAGTGCGTTGGTCATTGCATGAGTGCATGGGTACTGACTGGATGATTAGAGTAATGCAAGGAGAGTGCACAGTGAATTTATAAGTGCTTCGGTTTTGGCGGAGTGATTGGATAAGTACATGGTGCTCGCTGGGTGATCGGAGGAGTGCATGGGTAGTGACAGGGCGATGGCTGGACTGCATCAGTAGTGCTCAGAGTATTGTAGCAGTGCATGAGTTAGTGCCTGGGTCATTGCATGAGTGCATGGGTACTGACTGGATGATTAGAGTACTGCAAGGAGAGTGCATGGTGAATTTATAAGTGTTTGGGTTTTGGCGGAGTGATTGGATAAGTACATGGTGCTGGCTAGGTGATTGGAGGAGTGCATGGGTAGTGACAAAGAGATGGCTGGGCTGCATCAGTAGTGCTCAGGGGATTGTAGCAGTGCATGTGTTAGTGCCTGAGTCATTGCTGAGTACATGGGTAGTGACTGGATGATTAGAGTACTGCCAGGAGAGTGCATGGTGAATTTATAAGTGTTTGTGTTTTGGCGGAGTGATTGGATAAGTACATGGTGCTCGCTGGGTGACCGGAGGAGTGCATGGGTAGTGACAGGGCGATGGCTGGACTGCATCAGTAGTGCTCAGGGTATTGTAGCAGTGCATGAGTTAGTGCATGGGTCATTGCATGAGTGCATGGGTACTTACTGGATGATTAGAGTAATGCAAGGAGAGTGCATGGTGAATTTATAAGTGCTTGGGTTTTGGCGGAGTGACTGGAAAAGTACATGGTGCTCGCTGGGTGATAGGAGGAGTGCATGGGTAGTGACAGGGTGATGGCTGTACTACATCAGTAGTGCTCAGAGTATTGTAGCAGTGCATGAGTTAGTGCCTGTGTCATTGGATGAGTACATGGGTACTGACTGGATGATTAGAGTACTGCAGGGAGAGTGGATGGTGAATTTATAAACGCTTGTGTTTTGGCGGAGTTATTGGATAAGGACATGGAACTGGTTGGGTGATTGGAGGAGTGCATGGGTAGTGACAAAGAGATGGCTGGACTGCATGAGTAGTCCTCAGGGGATTGTAGCAGTGCATGTGTTAGTGCCTGCGTCATTGCATGAGTACATGGGTAGTGACTGGATGATTAGAGTACTGCAAGGAGAGAGCATGGTGAATTTATAAGTGCTTGTGTTTTGGGAGAGTGATTGGATAAGTACATGGTGCTCGCTGGGTGATCGGAGGAGTGCATGGGTAGTGACAGGGCGATGGCTGGACTGCATCAGTAGTGCTCAGGGTATTGTAGCAGTGCATGAGTTAGTGCATGGGTCATTGCATGAGTGCATGGGTACTGACTGGATGATTAGAGTAATGCAAGGAGAGTGCATAGTGAATTTATAAGTGCTTCGGTTTTGGCGGAGTGATTGGATAAGTACATGGTGCTCGCTGGGTGATCGGAGGAGTGCATGGGTAGTGACAGGGCGATGGCTGGACTGCATCAGTAGTGCTCAGAGTATTGTAGCAGTGCATGAGTTTTCTGCCTGCGTCATTGTATGAGTACATGGGTAGTGACTGGATGATTAGAGTACTGCAAGGAGAGTGCACGGTGAATTTATAAGTGCTTGGGTTTTGGCGGAGTAATTGGGTAAGTACATGGTGCTCGCTGGGTGATCGGAGGAGTGCATGGGTAGAGACAGGGCGATGGCTGGACTGCATCAGTAGTGCTCAGAGTATTGTAGCAGTGCATGAGTTAGTGCATGGATCATTGCATGAGTGCATGCGTACTGATTGGATGATTAGAGTACTGCAAGGAGAGTGCATGGTGAATCTATAAGTGCTTGGGTTTTGGCAGAGTGATTGGATAAGTACATGGTGCTGGCTGGGTGATTGGAGGAGTGCATGGGTAGTGACAAAGAGATGGCTGGGCTGCATCAGTAGTGCTCAGGGGATTGTAGCAGTGCATGTGTTAGTGCCTGGGTCATTGCATGAGTACATGGGTAGTGACTGGATGATTAGAGTACTGCAAGGAGAGTGCATGGTGAATTTATAAGTGTTTGTGTTTTGGCGGAGTGATTGGATAAGTACATGGTGCTCGCTGGGTGATCGGAGTGCATGGGTAGTGACAGGGCGATGGCTGGACTGCATCAGTAGTGCTAAGGGTATTGTAGCAGTGCATGAGTTAGTGCATGGGTCATTGCATGAGTGCATGGGTACTGACTGGATGATTAGAGTAATGCAAGGAGAGTGCATGGTGAATTTATAAGTGCTTGGGTTTTGGCGGAGTGACTGGATAAGTACATGGTGCTCGCTGGGTGATAGGAGGAGTGCATGGGTAGTGACAGGGCGATGGCTGGACTGCATCAGTAGTGCTCAGAGTATTGTAGCAGTGCATGAGTTAGTGCCTGGGTCATTGGATGAGTACATGGGTACTGATTGGATGATTAGAGTACTGCAAGGAGAGTGGATGGTGAATTTTTAAACGCTTGTGTTTTGGTGGAGTGATTGGATAAGGACATGGAACTGGTTGGGTGATTGGAGGAGTGAATGGGTAGTGAGAAGGAGATGGCTGGACTGCATCAGTAGTCTTCAGGGGATTGTAGCAGTGCATGTGTTAGTGCCTGCGTCATTGCATGAGTACATGGGTAGTGACTGGATGATTAGAGTACTGCAAGGAGAGTGCATGGTGAATTTATAAGTGCTTGTGTTTTGGCGGAGTGATTGGATAAGTACATGGTGCTCGCTGGGTGATCGGAGGAGTGCATGGGTAGTGACAGGGCGATGGCTGGATTGCATCAGTAGTGCTCAGGGTATTGTAGCAGTGCATGAGTTAGTGCATGGGTCATTGCATGAGTGCATGGGTACTGACAGGATGATTAGAGTAATGCAAGGAGAGTGCACAGTGAATTTATAAGTGCTTCGGTTTTGGCGGAGTAATTGGATAAGTACATGGTGCTGGCTGGGTGATTGGAGGAGTGCATGGGTAGTGACAAAGAGATGGCTGGGCTGCATCAGTAGTGCTCAGAGTATTGTAGCAGTGCATGAGTTAGTGCCTGCTTCATTGCATGAGTGCATGGGTAGTGACTGGATGATTAGAGTACTGCAAGGGTGATTGGAGGAGTGCATGGGTAGTGACAAAGAGATGGCTGGGCTGCATCAGTAGTGCTCAGGGGATTGTAGCAGTGCATGTGTTAGTGCCTGGGTCATTGCATGAGTACATGGGTAGTGACTGGATGATTAGAGTACTGCAAGGAGAGTGCATGGTGAATTTATAAGTGCTTCGGTTTTGGCGGAGTGATTGGATAAGTACATGGTGCTCGCTGGGTGATCGGAGGAGTGCATGGGTAGCGACAGGGCGATGGCTGGACTGCATCAGTAGTGCTCAGAGTATTGTAGCAGTGCATGAGTTAGTGCCTGCGTCATTGCATGAGTGCATGGGTAGTGACTGGATGATTAGAGTAATGCAAGGAGAGTGCACAGTGAATTTATAAGTGCTTCGGTTTTGGCGGAGTGATTGGATAAGTACATGGTGCTGGCTGGGTGATTGGAGGAGTGCATGGGTAGTGACAAAGAGATGGCTGGGCTGCATCAGTAGTGCTCAGAGTATTGTAGCAGTGCATGAGTTAGTGCCTGCGTCATTGCATGAGTACATGGGTAGTGACTGGATGATTAGAGTACTGCAAGGAGAGTGCATGGTGAATTTATAAGTGCTTGTGTTTTGGCGGAGTAACTGGATACGTACATGGTGCTCGCTGGGTGATAGGAGGAGTGCATGGGTAGTGACAGGGCGATGGCTGGACTGCATCAGTAGTGCTCAGAGAATTGTAGCAGTGCATGAGTTAGTGCCTGGGTCATTGCATGAGTGCATGGGTAGTGACTGGATGATTAGAGTACTGCAAGGAGAGTGGATGGTGAATTTATAAATGCTTGTGTTTTGGCGGAGTGATTGGATAAGGACATGGAACTGGTTGGGTGATTGGAGGAGTGCATGGGTAGTGACAAGGAGATGGCTGGACTGCATCAGTAGTCCTCGGGGGATTGTAGCAGTGCATGTGTTTGTGCCTGCCTCATTGCATGAGTACATGGGTAGTGACTGGATGTTTAGAGTACTGCAAGGAGAGTGCATGGTGAATTTATAAGTGCTTGTGTTTTGGCGGAGTGATTGGATAAGTACATGGTGCTCGCTGGGTGATCGGAGGAGTGCATGGGTAGTGACAGGGCGATGGCTGGACTGCATCAGTAGTGCTCAGGGTATTGTAGCAGTGCATGAGTTAGTGCATGGGTCATTGCATGAGTGCATGGGTACTGACTGGATGATTAGAGTACTGCAAGGAGAGTGCATGGTGAATCTATAAGTGCTTGGGTTTTGGCGGAGTGATTGGATAAGTACATGGTGCTGGCTGGGTGATTGGAGGAGTGCATGGGTAGTGACAAAGAGATGGCTGGGCTGCATCAGTAGTGCTCAGGGGATTGTAGCAGTGCATGTGTTAGTGCTTGGGTCTTTGCATGAGTACATGGGTAGTGACTGGATGAATAGAGTACTGCAAGGAGAGTGCATGGTGAATTTATAAGTGCTTGTGTTTTGCCTGAGTGACTGGATAAGTACATGGTGCTCGCTGGGTGATAGGAGGAGTGCATGGGTAGTGACAGGGCGATGGCTGGACTGCATCAGTAGTGCTCAGAGTATTGTAGCAGTGCATGAGTTAGTGCCTGGGTCATTGGATGAGTGCATGGGTACTGACTGGATGATTAGAGTAATGCAAGGAGAGTGCACGGTGAATTTATAAGTGCTTGGGTTTTGGCGGAGGTATTGGATAAGTACACACATGTCACATCAGGCCCGCCCCCTCCCTCCACCACTGTGCAAACGCGCCCCTTGGTGGGTTTTAAGTTGGGGGATTAATTCCCCTTGAATCCTGAGGGTCCCTGGGGCCAACTAGCCCACCAGGTACCTCCAGTAAGCGCCACAGAACTGCGTTGCAGAGAGGTGTAAAAAGGGGCGTGGCCTCGGACCACCTCTCTGCAATGCAGGCCTGTGGCGCGTTTTAAGTTGGGGGATTAACTCCCCTTGAATCCAGAGGGTCCCTGGGGTGCAACTAGCCCACCAGCTACCTCCATTAAGCGCCACAGAGCTGCGTTGCAGAGAGGTGTAAAAAGGGGCGTGGCCTCAGAACACCTCTCTGCAACGCAGCCCCCTGGTGCATACTGGAGATTCCTGGTGGGCTAGTTGGCCCCCATGGACCCCCAGTATTCAAGGGGAATTCGTTCCCCATCTGCAAACGCGCCATGGGGCTCTTTTGCAGAGTGCTGCAAGGAGGGGGCGTGGCCTCCGGCGCGATGCCGGTCTTTTATTTGATTTTTTTTAAAAGAAGGGGGCTGTGTGGCCCCCCTTCTTTTTCTAATTTATTGGCCCTGGGGACCCCATCCCCCAGGGCCTGCCCCCATTTTTTTTTTTTTTAAGTAAAATTTGGAAGTGGGCCGTGTGGCCCCCCTCCCGAGGCCTTAATCGGCCCCGGAGACCCCATCCCCCGGGGCCGGCCTTTGTTTATTTTATTTTATTTTTTTAATTTAAATTTTGGGGAAGGGGGCCGCGTGGCCCCCCTCCCGGGCCACTTGTAGCCCCGGGGATCCCATCCCCCGGGGGACCGTGGGGGGATCCCCAATCCCCCCACGGTCCCGCCGGCTCCCGCGTCCTGCGGGAGCCGGCATTAGCTTTCCACACGGGGAACTGCTTAGATGCAGCTCCCGTGTGGAAAGCTATTGCTTTGAATTTTGGAAGAGAGAGCAGGTTTCCTGCTCTCTCTTCCAAAATTAAAGCAAGTTTGCTATGACAGGACGAGAGCTGCGAGGCTCCCGCCCAGTCATAGCAAAGAGCAGTGTCCCGGGTGTGGGCACCCCGGGACACTGCAGGAGCCGGCCCTAGGGGGTGGTGGTCCCCAGGGCCATCACAGGCTCCAGGATGGGGGCCGCTCGGCCCCCCTCCCAACATGTGCAAAGCCCCGGGGAGGTGGTGGTCCCCGGGGCTCGGGGGTCCGAAACGGACCCCCACTTTAAAATTCTTAGTGCCCCGGGGAGGTGGCAGTCCCTGGGGCGTGTGGGGGGCTCGAGTCCCCCCACATAGGTAATTTAATTTTTTTAAAAAGAAGCCCCGGGGGGTGGCAGTCCCTGGGGCTGCGGGCGGGCCGAGTGCCCTCCCGCACAATTTAAAATTCAAAGCCCTGTGGGGTGGCGGTCCCCGGGGCTTGGGGGGACCTTAGAGGCCCCCCACACCATTTTTTAATAAACCCCCGCAAGCCCCCGGGACTTGGCCCACCCGGGGGCCAAATAACAACGAAGCGCGGGAGACCGTGCTTCATTTTCTTTTCTTTCACGGCAGGATCCGCGTATCCTAAGCGCATCCCGCCGATTTAAAAAAAATATATATCTTTTTTTGGCCCTGGGGGTCCTTGTGGGACCCCCTGAGCAGGCCTAGGGGGTCAGGGTGTTTCTACCCTGCCCCCTTTTTGCGTTTTGCGCACTTGTAGTACTGATTTCTTGTGCCTCGGTTCTACCGAGGCACAAGATGTCTGCCAACACTTCCTGGTTTGGAGTGTTGACAGCCAATTAGCATACAGCTCGTGATCGGGAGGGTACGCGGATCCTCCGCGGCCATAGATATATATGTGTTTTTTACTTTTGATTTTCTCAGCAACTACTGAACGGATTTACACCATTTAACAAAAAGGGTTCTTTCTGAACCAAGAACTACCTCTTTGCCAAATTTGGTGTAATTCCGTTCAGCAGTTCGGGCTGTAGCCGTGTCTAAAGTTTCCTATGGGAAAATGAATGGGGAAAACACGTTTTGGGACCCCCCTTTTTTCTCGGCCCCCGCTTGACGAATCACCCTGAGACTTTCAGGGTAGGAGCGGACCGGAGCGGGCCATAAAGTTTGAAAATTTCGCGAAGATTCGTCAACCGACGCAAGAGTTATTTCAAATAGAATGTCGCGGATTTCCTATGGAAAATAGGTCCTAACTATAACTATCTACTGGCGACCGCCAGTAGATAATATATGTGTGTGTGTATATGTGTATATATAGAGATATATATATATATATATATATATACACACACACTCACTTCAGGTGATGTCTTGACAATTTCGGGGTGTTCCGTCAAGCGGGGGCTGAGAAAAAGGGGGGGCCAAAATTATTTTTCTCCATGTTAATTTCCATAGGAAACTTTAGACAAGGCTACAGCCTGAATTGCTGAGCGGAATTACACCAAATTTGGCAGAAAGTTAGTTCTAGGTCCAGAAAGCACTCTTTTTGTTAAATGATGTAAATCCGTTCAGTAGTTCTGAGAAATGTAAAGATTTCTCAAATATACAACTGAGGCCGCTGTGGATCCGTGACCTCTCCAGATCTCGTGCCTGAGATCTGATTGGTTGCCAACACTACAAACCAGGAAGTGTTGGCAGCCATTTTGTGACTCGGTTCAACCGAGTCACATGAAAAACATTTAAAAAAAAGAAAAGGGGGCAGGGTAGAAACACTCTGACCCACTAGGCTTCTTGGAGGGTGCCACAGGGACCCCCCAGGGGAAAAATAAGCATTTTTTTTAGAAACAATTAGGTGGGAGTGAGTTGGATTAGGCGACTCCCACTGAAAATGAAAAAACAAAAGGAAGCGCAGGCTCTCGTGCTTCGATTAATTTAGGACCCCGGTGGGCCAGGTCCCAGGGAAATTAAAAATAATGATCAGGAGCCCACGCGGGTGCCCCGCAGCCCTGAGGACCGCCACCTCCCCGAGGCTATAATAAATATTAATTTGTGGGGGGTTCCAGCCCCCCCATGCAGCTCCAGGGACCACCACCTCCCAGGGGCAAATTTGAATGCCGGAGTGGCCCCCCTCCTGAGCCCTAGATGGCCCTGGGGACAGCCACCCCCCAGGGCCAGCTCCAGCAATGTCCCAGGTTGACCACCCCTGGGACATTGCTCCCGCCATGCCATAGCAAACAAGTGGTCCGCTTTGAACAAGCGAGAGCATTTTGCTCTCGCTTGCTCGAAGTGGAGCACTTTGCTTTTTACACATAGGGAGCTGCATGTCAGCAGCTCCCTGTGTGTAAAAAGCAATGCTGGCTCCCGCAGGAGGTGGGGCGATAGCAGGGACCGTGGGGGACTTCAGGCTTTTTTTTCCTCTTAAATGTAGAAAAGGGCAGGCCCTGGGGGATGGGGTCCGCGGGGCAAAAATCAGCCTAGAGAAGGTGGGACTGCGTCATTAATAATAATATATATTTTTTTCCCACGTGGTAGGAGTCGCAACTCCATCGCAGCCCCCGTGTAACGTCGTGTTAGAGTCGCGGATCTACTTAAAATAAATAAATAAAAAGTATTCAAATATTATTTTACTCAATAATGTACTGACTCATACACGTATACACTTATACAAACAGTCACACATGTACTCACAGACAAATTTGCAGACTTGTGTACCCATGCACAGAGCCAATAAGACACTGATACACCCACTTACAGATCTAATCAGACAGTGATGCACCCACTTCCAGGCAGTGATGCACCCACTTAGAGACCTACTGAGTTACTGACACGTCCACTCAGTAACCCACACAGCTACTGATGCACCCACTTATCAATCCACTCACACACTGAAACATGCACTGACAAACCGTCTCACACACTGATGCAGCCACTCAGAGATTTATACAGACACTAGCATGTCCTTTCACAGACCTACTGAGTTATTGATGTAGCTAGTCCGAGACTCAGTCAGATAGAAACACACCCATTCACACAGCTCCTTAGACACTGACACACCCCCTTTGACTCTGATGCACTCACTGATAAACCCACTCAGATATTGATGTACTAAGTCAGAGAGCCACTTAGACACATACTAAAACACCCACTGACAAACCGACTCACACACTGATGTACCCACTCATAGATTTATACAGACACTGATGCACCCTTTGAGAGATCGATTGAAATATTGATGAATTAGTTGTGAAACCCACTGAGACACTAATGCACCCATTCACACACCCACTCACACACACCTAGCACACTGACATACCCACTCAGACAGTCATGTAACTACTGACAGATCCAGTGAGAGATTCAGATACCCAGTCACAGACCTACTCAAATACTGACACAGGCATTCACAGACCTTCTGAGACACTGACACATCCATTGTCAAGCCATCTCAGAGACTGTTCCACCCATTTACAGATCCACTCAGAGACTGACGCACCCTTTGGAAAACCCTCACAGATATTGAGGCACCTTCTCACTGTCCTACTCAAACTTTGATGCATGTGCTCACAGAGCTATTCACAAAGTTATACAATCAGTCACAGAGTCTTTCAGACACTGAGGCATCCTCTCACAGATCATGTCAGACAGTAACATACCCAGTTACGGACTCAGTTGGACACCGACACATCCACTCACAGATTTACTTACACAGTGATGCACCTAGTGACAGAACTATTCAGACAATGATGGTTCCACTGAGCAAATCATTGAGACAGTAATACATTCACTCACAGACCAACTTCGACACTGATGCACACACTTACATACTCATTCAGACACTAAAATGGTTACTTACTGACCTATACATAGAGTGATGCACCTACTTAGCGATTTAGCCAGACAATGACGTAGCTAGTGACAGAGTCACTGAGACACTGATTCACCCACTCAGAAACCCATTTAGATAATGGTTTGCTCAGTCAGAGAGCTACATATACACTAATGCACCCACTCACAATCCCAGTCAGAGACTTGTGAAGGCTATCATAAAGCTACTCAGACATGTATACAGTTATAAAAGTAGGTAGAAAAACATTTTAATATGTATATAGTTAAAGATATAATAACAAAGGTAAAATGGGTTGTTGTGCATTGAGTTTGTACTTTTGGTTTGCGGATCTGCGATGGGTTCTCAAATTCCAAAAATATTTTTTGAGTAATTGGGGGGGATATTAGCAACAACTTGCAATAATTATCGCAAACCGCGCTTAGCGCGTTTTTTTTATCGCCGCCTATTGCTGGATTTTATCGCGGAGATAACACGCAATTAGCAACGTTTATCTCCAATGAGATAAAATATCCAGCGATAGCGGCAAAATGCGTGAATATCGCTGGAAATCCAGCGATATTCACGCATTAACGCCATGGGGGACTTAGCCTGACAATCCACCTCCCATTGAACAAACAGGTAAGTCATGTTTTTAGCAGGTGTTAAATTCTAGCGATAATCGCGCTTAGCGCAAGTTTTTTTATCGCTTCGCCTGCGTTGCTAATAGGGGGAAGTTGTGTTAGCGACTGTTTTCAGTCGCTTTTAGTTGGGAACGCCTACCTTGCATGTCATTAGCGATAATTATCGCTGGCATGCAAGGCGATGGGAAAACCGGCCACTATCACCAGAAAGCTGTCGCTAACGCCTGTTAGCGACAGCTTGCTGATAGGGCGATAAAAAAATCGGTGCTTTAGCGGCAAAAAGTGCCGCTAAAGCGGCGATAAAGCCCTTGCTAATATGCCCCATAGTTTTAAAAAAAAAATACTTTCAAGTGTTGGGTTAAAGCGTGGCTCTAAGAAGATCCTTTGTGTTTATTATGAGTTTCAGGTTTCTGAGAAACACCCTGTTTCCTTCATCTGTGAAGTGAACTCACTTCTATAGATGTTATCCATGTCAAAACGCAGATTGTTGTTATAGATAGAGCTCATGTTATGGCCTCTGATGTAAGAAGAAACAGCTTTATTAACATGCTTCCTGGCTTTGCCAATCTGTGGACAGAATTGATTTGACCACTTCTATTTCTGTCTTTGGCATATATTGGAGGGAAAAGCGACATCAGTTGTGCAAAGGTATCCTTCATTAGGATTTCCAGTCCTACCCGAGTCAGTGTGCCCAGGTCATTGCCAACACAGTGCACAATCATCAGGTCAGCGGGTTGGAAATTCAAAATGCTTTTAACCATAGACAGCAGTTGGTGCCACTTTAATCCTCTATGTACAAACCATTTAATATCCACATTATGCAAACCCAAGTCTTTGTCAATACCTCTGTCTCCAGCATACTTTTTGACCCAGAAAACATAGCTGTGACCTACAATCCATACTGTAAGCATTTTGAAGGCAGGTGTGCTAGGAATCAGAAGACGTCTGTAGCTGAATATGTCAGTTAGTATAATGAAAGGCATCTAAAAAGGTAGACAGAATGTGGTTTAAGAAAAGGAAATAAGTCATTGGTTGGTCATAGACATTGCATACTTAAAAAAGGCTGGATCTTGCTTTGCAAAATAAGTATTTTTCTGATTGGTTGTGGAGAAATTATTGTAAGGCACAATACGCTGGAGAAGCTAATCTTATACTGTAGTCAACCACACCTGCTACTGTACATTTGGAAGCTAGTGTGCTGCACTTAAAAAAATGGTGAAGATTTGACTTACTGGTACAGTTGAATGTTTCAGAAACTGTTACTATGGAAACTGAGGTGAAGCAGTGTGGGGAAAGGGTTTAAATAACAGTGTAGTTTTAAAATATAAAATGTAGTATTATATCAATCAATCAATCAATCAGGCGTTTGTAGAGCGCAACTACTCACCCATAAGGGTCTCAAGGCGCTGGGGGGGGGGGTGCCAGGTTCCAGTCCATCAAGGAGGGGGTCTGTCGAAGAGCCAGGTTTTGAGGTTTCTTGCGAAGATGGGGAGCGATGTTGTCTGTCTGAGGTGGAGCGGAAGGGCGTTCCAGGCTCTGGCTGCGAGGAAGGAGAAGGAGCGGCCTCCCGATCTGGTCTTTCTGGTGCGGGGGACCACAGCGTAGGAGAGCTGGGCTGATCGTAGGGTCCTTTGGGGTACGTGGAATTTGAGTCTGCTGTTCAGGTATGTTGGTCCGGTGTCATGGAGGGCCATGTGTGCGTGGGTGAGCATCTTGAAGGTGACTCTAGCTTCGATGGGGAGCCAGTGGAGTGTGCGCAGGTGCTGGGAGATGTGGCAGTGTCTTGGCAGGTTGAGGACCAGTCTTGCGGCGGCGGTCTGGATGTTCTGTAGCTTGTGGGTGAGGTTTTTGTTTATTCCTGCGTAGAGCGCGTTGCAGTAGTCGAGTCTGCTGGTGACCAGGGCGTGAGTGGCGGTCTTTCTGTGTTCGAGGGGGATCCATTTGAAGGTCTTACGTAGGAGGCGGAGGGTGTGGAAGCAGGAGGACGAGACAGAGTTAATCTGGCGGTCCATTTTGAGCTCGGAGTCCAGGATGATTCCCATGTTGTGTGCGTGGTCCGTGGGGGTGGGCGGGCTTCTGAGGGCGGGGGGCCACCAGGTGTCATTCCAGGCATCGGGGGTTGGGCCCATGATGAGTACTTCTGTTTTGTTGGTGTTTAGTTGTAGGTAGCTGTTTTTCATCCATTTGGCGACGGCTTCCATGCCTTCTCGGAAGTTGTGTCTGGCGGTGTTGGGTTCGTTGGATAGGGAGAGGATGAGTTGGGTGTCGTCTGCGTATGACACAATGTTGAGTCCGTAGGTTCTGACGATGGGGGCGAGCGGAGCCATGTAAACGTTGAAGAGCGTAGGGCTGAGGGAGGATCCTTGGGGGACTCCGCAGGTGGTTGGTGTAGGGTCCGAGAGGAAAGGGGGGAGTCTGACCCTCTGTGTTCTGCCGGATATACATGCTATATGTTAGAAAAGTGATTTTTCCCAATCCAGTAGTATATTTAAAAGTGGTATGTTGCTAATAAATAATAGTAGTATTATTAGAAATGGGTTTTTGAACCCCCGTGAGGGTTCGGGACTCCATCGTGACGTTACACTGGGAGTCGACCTGGGCACTGCGGCGGAGTTGCATCTTCAGCTAGTTACACAACCAGATTGAGCTTCTTTAGAACAAACTAGTAAAGGTACCCAATAGGAAGTGGTTTTACATTTTCAAAAAATGAAAGGAATATTTTGATCTGTTACTAACAATTTCTGTGGAAAATGAGAGGAAAAATTTGCCAGTACTGGTTCTTTCTTATTCAGAGTGGTACATTGAGTTTATTGTGTGTAAAAGAAAAATAGCAGAATTTCACAGGTAAGTTGCAAATGTGTAAGGAGTATGATGCATGGTCTAGGAGTCTTTAAGTGATTGTAAGTAATTGTTTAACAATAAGATGAACTGTTTTAAAAAGTTGTGACGTATTGTGTCAGAAAAAAATATGTATTGTATTAATTGTGTCTTGTGTTTGTTTAAATAATGGTATAGGTATGTTGTTTGATATGTCTAGAGTAATTTTGACTGACTGCTATCATGTCTTAAGCATGCCTCTACTTGTATGTGTAGTGTAACACATGTGCTGCAGCTGATGACCCTAACTAATTCATACCCCTTCACAAATCATGTCAGAGCTACTTCAGCATTCAGTCTCAGAAGCACAAATCCTATAGCTAAGCAGACGTCATGGAAGTACTTGAACACACAGCTTCATAGCTGCATGTCCTGTATAATGAGTTGAAAGTGATGTATACAGCTTCTTCTACACACATGTAGAGAGCAAGAGTTGTGAAACAGAGGTAGTCTAGTAGCTATAGGCTTCTTTACATGTGCCATCTCACCTCTAAAAGGCACAGACACACTCATTGAGGTCTGTAGAAAGATGCTGAGACTCACAAGAGTGCCATGACAGAAGATGGCCTTTGATTTTGGTGTAGGCCTGGTATTGTGAGCTCTGAGTCTCTAATGAAACTGGTAGAGAAAAGTGAGATCTAAAACAGTTTGGCAGATGTATTAACATCTATCCCAGTCCATATAAGTCTCTGCAAAGGTACAGTTCAAATAGGTCATAGATAGTGTGGTGTGTGCTTTAAACTAAAAGCGTACTATGTCACGTTTGAATGTCTGACTGCTACCATGTCTCAGGTATGTCTATACTTTTATATGTAGTCTGACACATGTTGTGCAGCTGATGACCCTAACTTAAAAACTATACAGTCTATCATACTCATGCACAAATCTTGTCAGAGCTACTTCAGCATTCATTCCCTGAAGCACAAATATCTTAGCTAGGCAGGCGTCACAGAAGCACTCAAACACACAGCTTCATACCCGCCTGCCCTGTATAATGTGCAGATAGTGATCCATGCAGCTTCTTTTATACACATTTAGGGAACATTTGGTGTGAAACAGAGGAAGTCTAGTACCTATAGGCTTCTTTACATGTGTTATGTTGCCCCAAAAAGGCACTGACACACTCATTGAGGTCTCTAGAATGATGTTGACAGTCACAAGAGTGGTATGACAGTAGTTGACCTGTCATTTTGGCTTAGGCCTGGCATTTTGAGCTCTGACTCTGTAATGAAAATGGTAGAGAAAAGTGAGATTTCTTTACATGTGTCATCTTGCCCCTAAAAAGCCACTGACACACTCATTGAGTTCTCTCGAAAGATGCTCACACTATGAAACTGGTATAGAAAAGCGAGCTTTAAAACTTTCATCCTAGTCCATATAACTCTCTGCAAAGGTACACTGCAAGTAGACCATAAATAGTGAGGTGTGTGCTTTAAACTGAAAGCGTACTGTGTCAAGTTTGAATGTCTGACTGCTGCCATGTCTCAGGTCTGTCTCTACTTGTACGTATACTCTGACACATGTGCTGCAGCTGATGACCCGGCCTAACTTAAAAACTATACAGTCTATCATTCTCTTGGACAAATATTGTCAGACCTACTTCAGCATTCCGTCCCAAAAGCACATATCTGTTTGCTCTACCACTTAAATTGAAGAGACCCAACTCATAATGCCAGGCCTAAGCCATAATCAAAGGGCGACTTCCATCACGCCACTCTTCTGAGTGTCAGCATCTTTCTAAACACCTTAATGAGTGTGTAATCACCTTCTTAGTTGCAAGATAACACATATAAAGAAGCCTAAAGATACTAGACTACCTCTGCCTCACATCGCATGCTCTAAATGTGTGTAGAAGAAGCTGCATGGCTCAATTTCTACTCATTATACAGGGCAGCCGGGTATGAAACTGTGTGATCAACTGCTTTCATGAGGTCTGCCCATCAAACAGATCTGTGCTTCTGCGACTGAATGCTGAAGTAGCTCTGACAATATTTGTGCAGGGATATGATAGACTGTATATTCCTGCAGCTGATGACACTAACTTAAAAACTATACAGTCTATCTTTCCCTTGGACTAATATTGTCAGATCTACTTCAGCACTCTGCCCCAGAGGCACACATCTGTTTGCTCTACCAGTTTCTTTGGAAAGACACATCTTGCAATGCCAGCCCTAAGCCATAATCAACGGGTGACTGCTATAATGTCACTCTTCTGAGTGTCAACATCCTTCTAGAGACCTCAATCAGTGTGCCAGTGCCGTCTTAGGGGCAAGATAACACATATAAACAATCCTATAGGTACTGGACTACCCCTGTTTCACACCGCATGCTCTGTAAATATGTGTAGAAGAAGCTCCATGGATCACTTTCTACTTATTATACAGGGCAGCCAGGGATGAAGCTGTCTGTGGAAATAGTTATACGTGCATAGTTAGAAATCCTACATAACTATTGTTAATGGAGACAATGGCAGTCTAATTTAAGTAATTGGTTAGTGATTGTCATGAATAATTATATCTGAATAATGTAAAATTAATAATTTATGTAACATACTATTAAAACTGTTCTTTCTTTTTTAAATTTTTACTTAATGCAAAAGACTTAAAGATGGCAAGAAAACATGAAATGGCGAGAAAACATGAAAAGAGAAGAGCACAACTCAAATGTGCTACTTAAAGAAGAGTGAAAAGAAGAATTCAGATGATGCACACAGTATTATACAGGTGTTAAGAGAACTAAACAGTTCCTTAAAACAGGATTACAAAGATTGAAAACTGTAGAAAATGTTCAAAAGTAAAAGAAAATTTTAACAACAAGTGTCAGGGTCTAAATACTTATTGCTGTCTGAACCACACAGGAGCAGAATGACACTAGGTCCCAATACCCTTCTCAGAACCAACCCTGCTAGGTCTTTTAGTATTCCATTGCAGGTAAGTTCTAAGGGGGGAAAAGGGGTTGGGGACAGAGAAGAGACTGCTCCAATATTCAGCCTGTTCAGCTACGTCTTCTTCTTCTTCTTACTGGACTGCAACATTAACATGTAAAAACCTTTATTTACTGTGCCTTTTAACTTACTGTTTTTTCTATGGTGTATAAATAACTTATCTTACCAGAATGTTTACTGAAGCTTACTTCTCTTCTACTTCTCATGTATTGTTTGCTAGGTTGTATGAGAAGTCTTCACTCAGATCTCTTTCCTTTTCGTTATCAGGTACAATCTGCACTTGATCCTGCTATTATTTAATGTAAGAAAGATAAGGTAAGTATTTATTTCTGTATTCCTAATTTATGTATTATTTGGGTTTCTCTTTCTTTCTATTAACTCACTGTTAAGAGACTGAAGTGGGCCTTGAACTGGGGTTTCTGGAGTAGGATGACTGGTTTTCTGTCTTTAATTAGTTTTTAAACAATGCTTCAGAACTTAGGTTAAATGTTAAAAGGAAGCGTTCGTTTTATTCAGGCCTTTGGTTTTATGTTTGCTGGAAGCACAATTTATTCTGCCATACGTGAGGAGAACATTACTGGAGTTCTTTAACTAGCCTTCACATTATTTATCTTCAAACCTAACACATGGCATGAGAAATAAATATGCTGGCTTTTGACCCTGACTTCACCTTTTAATTAATTCTCAGAAGAGTGAACAAGTTTCAGTCTAAGAAGACACTGCATGTTGAAAGGTCACGCCTGCGTCTGACAGATTCAGGAACAGCTGAAAAAGACAGCTGATTCAAAAAGCTTTTTATTTAATCTTCTCAGCTAAGGAAAGCAATTACTGAAAAGTATTTCCAGTTTTCAAACGATTCTGACTTTGTTTCCTTTTTCTCTTTAAATAGAAATTTACCTCTGACACGATAACCTTTTCTCACAGAATGTTTTATATTAGCTACATAGTTTAACACTAACCTGATTAGTGAGCGAATGTAGTTCCGACGAAGCTAACCCCGATTTTATCGCAACTACCCTAACTGACTTCCACGACGCTGGGAAAACAGGTGCTCTTCAAATTATTTCTTCAGTGAAGTGCACAGTGGAATGTTGAAGCACACTTCACCAGATGTCATGAAACCTAAAAGACTAGACTGCTAACAGGTGTGCTGTCGCAGTATGTGCATGTTGGCAGCCATCTTGGAGTTCCATCGGTGCCAACAAGCACTCCAGCTTGAGGGATTATCTGACTTTTGGTAAGTTTGTAGGGGGAAAATGGTAGCCAGCATAGAGTTAGAAGGAGGAAACCTCCCGTGAGTCCTCACAGTACCCCCTCCCAAAGGGGTTTCCTCCGGTCGTGGTTTGGCAGGGAATTTGGCATGAAAGTCTCTAATTAAACAGGGGGCATGGACATTAGTACTCTTTTCCCAGGAACGTTCATCAGGTCCATAACCTTGCCAATCAATGAGGTAGAAAATTTCATTGCGGATGAGTTTTGAGTCCAAAATTCGTTTAACTTCGTACTCCGCCTCACCATTAACCATCAGAGGATCAGGAGGGGAAACCCTACGCAACCCCGGTTGAATTGGTTTAAGGAGAGAAACATGAAATACTGGATGAATTTTGGTAGAACCAGGAAAAGATAGTTGATAAGTGACTGGATTTATGACCTTCTCAATTGGATAAGGACCCATAAAACGAGGCTGAAATTTACGGGGACCTTTGAGTCTGAGATTTTTTGTACTCAACCAGACTAAGTCTCCTACATGAAGCTCAGGTTCTTTTTTACGTTTTCGGTCAGCGAAGTGTTTGTAACGATCCTTCGCGATCGACAAATTCTGGGTTACTGAGTGATGAATTTTAGTTAACTGTCGGGCGATATCTTGAACAGCAGGAACATTAATATCATCAAAATTAGCATGAGAATTGGGATGTCTGCCTGAGTTTATAAAGAAAGGGGAGTGGCCAGTGGATACATTTAGAACATTATTGTGAGCATACTCTGCAGTCCATAAGTGGTCAGGCCAGTCACCCTCCTCATCTAACAAATAAAGTCTGAGGTGTTGTTCTAGGTCTTGGTTAATGCGTTCAGTCTGACCATCAGTTTCTGGGTGAAAACTGGTGGAATAACGATGGTCAATATTAAGGCCTTTGATGTAAGCCTTCCAAAATCGTGATAGGAACTGAGAGCCCCTGTCTGAAACGAGGACCCTAGGAATCCCATGAAGGCGAATAACATGTTGATTGAAAAGTTGGGACAATTGTTTAGCAGTGGGTGTACCTTTGAAGGGTATATAATGTGCCATCTTACTAAAAGTGTCGACAACTACAAGAATGGTATCATACCCATGGGAAGAAGGTAGATCAACAATCAAATCTAAGGAGACTGTGTGCCAAGGATATGGGGGTTGGCATGGGTTGTAGGAGACCTTTAGGAGCTTGCCTGTCCGATTTTCCCCGTGCACAAATTTCACAGCCTAACACATATTGACGAACGTCTCGGCACATGTATGGCCACCAGAAACGACGTTTGAGTAATTCTTCGGTTTTCACAACACCTTTGTGGCCAGCCAGAGGGTTGTCGTGACATTCCTGCATTGCCTTCAGCTGAAGCTCCTTGGTGGGTAAATACAGGGTTATACCTAAATAGGGGAGGCCATTGCGAATGAAACGTTGTGGATCTTCTGTGGCCCAGTTCTCCATTTCAAGGTCGGTCATCAAATTTCGAACGTGATGTTCAAAGGGTTCTAAGGAGATAGTTCCAATGAATTTTCCATCAGGTATGATTTGCTGGTTTTCAATGACTGAAGTTTGATTTTCTGTGTCGAGTCTAGAGAGGACATCAGCCTTTCCATTCTTGGATCCGGGACGAAAAGTGATAACAAAATCAAAGTCCGCGAAGTAAAGAGACCAACGCAGCTGACGTGGTGTGAGAGTTCGAGCAGATCGCAAAAAATTTAGGTTGCGGTGGTCCGTAAACACCGTTAGGGTGTGTTTTGCCCCCATTAAGTAATGCCTCCAATCTTTGAAGGCATCTTCGATTGCCAGGAGTTCTTTTTCTGTAATCGTATAGTTGCATTCCGCAGGGTTGAGTTTGCGGGACCGATATGCCACCGGGTGTAACTGTCCCGTGTCCTTGTGCCTCTGAGAAAGTATCCCTCCGATGGCTAGGTCCGATGCGTCTGTCTCCAAATAAAAAGGCTCAGAGGGATCTGCATGAAGCAACACCGTTGCTGTGGTGAAACTGTCCTTCATCAACTGAAAAGCTTCTTCTGACCATTGGAACGGAACTCCCTTCTTCAGAAGACGAGTCAGCGGAAGTATCTTATTGGAGAATCCATTAATGAATCGTCTGTAAAAATTAGAGAATCCGATAAAGCTTTGAACCTCTTTGATACTGGTAGGAGATTTCCAGTCTGTTATCGCCTTCACTTTTTGCTCATCCATTCGAACTCCTGCAGGTGATAACACAAAACCTAGGAATTCTACTGTATCTGTGTAGAAGAGGCATTTCTCCAATTTAACGTATAGAGAGTTCTCTCGTAGACGTTGTAAAACTGCTCTGACCTGGTCGTGATGTTCTTCAACCGTGTTGGAATAAATCAGGATGTCATCTATGTAGACTATAGCGCATCGGTCAATGAATTCACTTAAAACATCATTGATAAAGTACTGGAAGGCCGCTGGTGCGTTACAGAGACCATATGGCATCACAAGATACTCATAAAGGCCAAATTTGGTCCTGAACGCAGTCTTCCACTCGTCGCCTTCCCGGAGTCTAATCAAGTGGTACGCTCCTCGTAGGTCTAGGCGAGTGTATATCTTTGCTTCCTTCACTTGATCAATTAGTACTGAAATGAGAGGCAATGGATAACGATTCTTCACAGTTATCCTGTTAATCGCTCTAAAGTCAATACAAGTCCTGAGATCTCCCCCTTTTTCGGCACGAAAAAAGTGGGGAAGAGACAGGGGACTGCGACGGTCGGATAAATCCGTTCTCCAGATTCTTAGCTAGGTATTCCTTCAAATGGATGTTTTCCTTCTCCGTTAATGCGTAAACTCTGCTGCATGGTAGATTAGCCCCTGGTTCTAGATCAATTTTGCAGTCATAGGGCCAGTGGGGGGCTAACGTCTCTGCCTTAATCTCATCAAAGACGTCTGCAAAGTCTTGGTATTCATCTGGTATCATGGTAGTTTGGATCACAAATATCGAACCTCCACCTTCACACAATTGGGTGGCAGCGCAGATTACAGAAGTATGTGTCTTGTCGTCGAAACAATTTTTGGTGCAGTAGTCTGAATTTAATTGAATAGTTCGGGCTCCCCAATCAATTAACGGGTTGTGTTCCGTTAGCCATGGTAGACCTAGAATCAGTTGAAATTGGGGGGCGTCTATTAAATTAAATTGCAAGGTCTCTTGGTGTCCTTCGACAGTAGTCATGTGTACCAATTCAGTATGACTGGTTATGGGCCCTGAAGTTAAATCCGTACCATCCACCGCTCTGACCTTCTCACTTTTCTCCTTCTTGATAGCTTGTAAACCGATCAGGCTAGCGAATTTGTGGTCGCAGAAATTACCTGTTGCCCCAGAATCTACCATGACGATGATTCCTGTCAAAACCACATCTCTAAACCTTAAAGTCACAGTCATAACCAAATGGGGAGAGGAGACTTGTAGTGTGTTTGCCAATTGGTGATTTGTTGGAGTCGTTTTTCCATTCGCATCCACAGGTCCAACTCCCCTTACCTGTGGTGCCTCTAGTTTTCCTTCTCCTTAGCAGGCAACTTTGGTCTTTTTAAGCAATTCTTGACAAAATGTCCACTTCCTCCACAATATAGGCACAGTTTGTTCAGCCTTCTCTTTTCTTTTTCTTCTTTAGAGAGTGGACCTCTGACTACACCGATTTGCATGGGTTCAATTCCCAAAGAACTCTCTACTGTCCGTGTGGATTCTGTTTTGACACGGTCAAAACGAGGAACACTTGGTCTAAGCTCCTTCCGCCGTTCTCCTTTCCGCTCACTTTGCCGATAATCGATCTCTAAGGTTAAATCCACTAAGGCAGAGATATCGGTGGGTCAATTAGGGATTTGAGATAGAGCGTCCTTCAGTTCCTCTCGCAATCCTCTATAGAATACTGCTGCTCTTTTATCCTCGGGCCAGTTGGTCTCGACCACTAGTTTATTAAATTGGGCTAGGTAAGACACGAGTTCTCGGTTTCCTTGCTTTAACTCCAACAGTTCGTTGTCTGAAGCTTGAGATGCTGTTCTTCTATCAAAAATTCGGAGAAATTCCTTCTTGAAGTCATCTAAACTGTACAAAATTGGGTCATCCTTGGTTACTAGTGGCATGGACCATGAGGCGGCGTCCCCACTAAGGTAGGACAAGATAAACGCCACTCGGCATTGAGCATCGGGGAAGATCGTTGGACGGCACATAAAATGCAGAGAGCATTGGGTCAAAAAAAATTGCACTTTCTGCGGGTCTCCATTGAATCGCTCTGGAGGGGCAAGAGGAATTACTGGGGATAATGAGTGGATTACTTGTGTGGGGGCAAAGGATGAAGTGCTGATGTTAGGACTCTGGGTTTCAAAGGATGTGGTGCTTGGCCTAGATCCCAAAGCTGGTGTTCCCGTTTTAAAGGTTATTATCTCCTGTCTTAGTATTTTATTTTCCTCTCTGACTGCCCCTAAGTCCCTTTGTATATTACTCAAAATCTCGCCCAAATTTTTTAAATCAAGTCCTTCTGCCATTCTGCTCAGGTGCTTGTACCAACGTGGGCACTTCACTCTGTCAGCGTCTAAATACTTATTGCTGTCTGAACCACACAGGAGCAGAATGACGCTAGGTCCCAATACCCTTCTCAGAACCAACCCTGTTAGGTCTTTTAGTATTCCATTGCAGGTAAGTTCTAAGGGGGAAAAGGGGTTGGGGACAGAGAAGAGACTGCTCCAATATTCTGCCTGTTCAGCTACGTCTTCTTCTTCTTCTTACTGGACTGCAACATTAACATGTAAAAACCTTTATTTACTGTGCCTTTTAACTTACTGTTTTTTCTATGGTGTATAAATAACTTATCTTACCAGAATGTTTACTGAAGCTTACTTCTCTTCTACTTCTCATGTATTGTTTGCTAGGTTGTATGAGAAGTCTTCACTCAGATCTCTTTCCTTTTCGTTATCAGGTACAATCTGCACTTGATCCTGCTATTCCTTGATGTAAGAAAGATAAGGTAAGTATTTATTTCTGTATTCCTAATTTACGTATTATTTGGGTTTCTCTTTCTTTCTATTAACTCACTGTTAAGAGACTGGAGTGGGCCTTGAACTGGGGTTTCTGGAATAGGATGACTGGTTTTCTGTCTTTAATTAGTTTTTAAACAATGCTTCAGAACTTAGGTTAAATGTTAAAAGGAAGCGTTCGTTTTATTCAGGCCTTTGGTTTTATGTTTGCTGGAAGCACAATTTATTCTGCCATACGTGAGGAGAACATTACTGGAGTTCTTTAACTAGCCTTCACATTATTTATCTTCAAACCTAACACATGGCATGAGAAATAAATATGCCGGGCTTTTGAACCTGACTTCACCTTTTAATTAATTCTCAGAAGAGTGAACAAGTTTCAGTCTAAGAAGACACTGCGTGTTGAAAGGTCACGCCTGCGTCTGACAGATTCAGGAACAGCTGAAAAAGACAGCTGATTCAAAAAGCTTTTTATTTAATCTTCTCAGCTAAGGAAAGCAATTACTGAAAAGTATTTCCAGTTTTCAAACGAAGGAAAATATATTCTGACTTCGTTTCCTTTTTCTCTTTAAATAGAAATTTACCTCTGACACGATAACCTTTTCTCACAGACTGTTTTATATTAGCTACATAGTTTAACACTAACCTGATTAGTGAGGGAATGTAGTTCCGACGAAGCTAACCCCGATTTTATCGCAACTACCCTAACTGACTTCCACAACGCTGGGAAAACAGGTGCTCTTCAAATTATTTCTTCAGTGAAGTGCACAGTGGAATGTTGAAGCACACTTCACCAGATGTCATGAAACCTAAAAGACTAGACTGCTAACAGTGGTGTGCTGTCGCAGTATGTGCATGTTGGCAGCCATCTTGGAGTTCCATCGGTGCCAACAAGCACTCTAGCTTGAGGGATTATCTGACTTTTGGTAAGTTTGTAGGGGGAAAATGGTAGCCAGCATAGAGTTAGAAGGAGGAAACCTCCCGTGAGTCCTGACAACAAGTCAGAAACAAAAAAGGATTACACATGTTGAAAGAATTTTAAATTGTAAATAAACAACACATCTGACAAGAAGGCAGGGAACAGAATAAAGATATGAGAAGAAGAATGTTTAGAAGTAGAGTAAATTAAAATGTATTAAAGAATTTAAAACAGTATAAAAGAAGATCAGCAGCTTATAAACTAAAGCAACGGATTGAAAGTGTAGTAAATAAAGCTTTTGAGTTGAAACAAAAAGAATGTATCTTAATATTGAACAGACTGAGAATACTAGATAAAACAGTGGTGTTTATGAAGGAAAAAAGTAAGAAAAAAAGACTGGTTACTAGAACAAACTTTTGTAAAACATTTACTGGTGAATGGAAACACACTTACAGCACTGAGCCTTTCTTTTATGATACTAGTGGTCGATGTTATGAGGTGAAGGATGGTTCTCAAATTGCAAAGTAGAAAATGGTTCCAAGGAAAGTCGAAGATGTAGTAGCTGAAGAGGTTCAAGGTAAGCGTACACAGGCTTCTGTATTTAAATTGAATTGTACCAGTATTTGCAGTATTCAACAGGATCTATTGATATATTACACATTTTTTTACGTCAATATCCAATTAGAAGTGTTAAACAAAAGATTTGGATATTGCAAGACTAGATCCACGTGAAATAAGAAAATATACTAAGTAACAGGGTCATTCTCTGGATTGTCTTTCAAGGAAAGTGTGCCAAAGCACTTTTTATCAATTAAGAATGTTAGCTGCCCACCATTCTGATATGTGGACGTTAGTGAGGACGCTTTACTATGTAAAAACTCCTGCATTAAGTTTAAGTGAAATGCATGGTTCTGTAGCAGATGTACAGAAAGTTTGTAATGATGTACAATTTTGTTTTTTTGGTTCTGAAGAGGAGTGTTGGGAAGGTGAGGACTTGATGTCTGCAGGTGCAGTAGAACATTACAGAGAAATTAGCGTTGATGATTTTGCAGAAGAAATTACAAAGTTTAACACTGAAAAACAAAACTATGTTGGTATCTGTTGCCGACACACTCACTACAAACGTCAAACTAGGAATGTTGATTTAAATTTAAAAAGTGAAAAAGAAAACAATAGTAAGTTGCAACAATTTGCTGTTTATTAATTTGTAGAAGAATGATTTGACTGATCAAGTCATATGTAACTACTGTTACAACAAATTAGATGAAAATAAAATGCCAGCTAGAGCAGTACACTTAGAGTTGGAAACTATTCCTCAAGAACTGGCAGATTTAAATGTATATGAGTTTATTCTTATCCAATCTGTACACCCAGTCCAGGCCATAGTTTGTATGGAGCATAAGACAGGTACGCTGCCACCTATAGGTTTGCAAAAAGGTCGCAAAGGAAGAGATGTGTACTTACCTTTAGATTTTAAGAACAATATTGAAACTGTTGGTGTAGACAGAGAGGAAAATAAGCCAGTTATCCTAGCAAATGGTGTACCAACAAAGAGTAAAAAAATCTGGCAAGAGTTTGTAGAAACTTCAAAATACAACATTATACCTGGTACAGAATAATATTTATTATAAGAATGTAAATGTTGATGAAGAAACAAGATGCCTACAAGCTGAAACAGTAATTTCAACTAGCCAAATTGAAATAGTGGACAAATTAATAAGTGAAGAGATTTATGAACAATATACCATACATTAACCCTGGGCGTAGAACTACGCTACGCTCACAGAGCATGAGTAGTTTGTGCTACTACGCACTACGCAAATTGCACGTAGTACAGTGCAAAAACTGTGCTAATTGACGTAGCGTAGCAGCAAAATTACCAACACCTACAAATGCTTTGATGAAGCAATTTTACATGCTAAAAAGCATATAACCAATTCACAAAAGTGAACTTTGAGAACGAAAATATCAGGCAATGAGAGAGGTGATGATTTTGGGGTCCCCCTAACCTAGGGGGAGGACCAAGCAGATGCCTCGAACACAAAGAGCATATCATGATGAACAATTCAGTGGTGGTCCTTTCCTCCTAGGACCACCCCAAGCACAGTTATGGGCAAAAATACAATCCCAACCAAAGGCCCTGCAAAGCATTATGGGACGAGATTAGCAGTGGGCAGTGAATATTATAGTGTCCAATATCAAAATAATTCTACAAAGAGCTGCAGTTCAACTAGTCGTTACTAGATGTCCCTCACGAGTCAAATGCAAAAGCATTGAAATTATTAATACATCAAGTTGCAGTTCCACTAGTCGTTACTAGATGTCCCTCACGAGTCAAATGCAAAAGCATTGAAACCCTTTCGTGAAATAACTATATGCATTTTAGCATATAAAGACAGAGATACTTATTTTATCTTAACTTGCACTGTTCAAGATGCCTTTGGCAATTATTGCACAGTGCAGTCAAGCACACAGCTACGCACTACGCAATTTGTGTAACTACGTGTAGTGCAAAATGTACTTCGCGTTGCTACGTGTAGTGCTACTACGCGAACTACGCCCAGGGTTACCATACATCCTCTCCATTCGAAACAAATCATAGTAAACACTATTGAATTATTTCAAATGAAAGAAGCAAAATGAGCTGCCATGAGTATATGGGAAAAAAGTGTAGAAGCTCGCTTTTTTCCACAGCTATTCCTCACTGGAGAAGGTGGACGATTTGATGATCAAGCTCTATGGATTCCAGCATCAGAATACAGATCAACAAGATAGTGCTCTGAACATCCAAGATTTCGTCAGTGCATTCCATATATATATCTTCTTCTGTTTGAGAGTGATTTGTCTGGATTTTCATATGTAGTGAACCATAAATTAAAAACAGGAGTTCATCTTCAATATGTTTCTGCAAAAGAGTTCATGGAGAAAGTTGAACAAAGGGATGGAAATTTGGACTCTCACTGAATCAATTTGATTGCATGCCAACGTGGCACCAATGAATATTGTGGCGTTGTCATGGTGAACTTAAATGCATTCTAAGAAACCTAGGTACACCTACTTGCTTTCTAACATCAAGTTGTGCTGAATATGCATGGGATGATTTACTTGAATTCTTCTGAGAAGCAAATTCAAATATAAAAAACATTGAACTTCAGACAGCTGGAGAACTGGGTTCCTTGGATCCCGCAAATGTCTGCAGGTATTTTAACCATGGGTTTCAAGCTATAATGTCCTTTATCTACAATAAAAGTATTCCACCTCTTGGATAGGTAACTGCTTGCTTTTGGCGAAAAGAGTACCAAGACAGAGGTGCTCTATACACATGCTATTATGGATAAAGGATGCACCAAAATTTGGAACAGATAGTGATGAGGCTGATTTATCTTTCATCAAACAGTATGTTACATGTGCCATTCCAAGAGAAGGATGAGAAAACAGCTTGAGACAACAAGTTTTACAGTTTCAAATTCATAGATGTGGAAAATATTGCTGAAGGAAACACAAATGTAAAGGGTAAATTTGATACAAAATGTTGTTTTTGGATTCCCACAACCTATACTTTCTAAAGAAAGAGTAAACAGCTTTTTGTCAGTAGTAAGACATACAATAACTCGGAAATCTCCCAAGAATAGATACAACTTAAGAAGAACAGAAGCTTCAAAATATATTAATGACTATAATCCATTCATTTTGAAAGTGTGGAATGCAAACATGGATATTCAGTTTGTTGCAGACAACTCAATCGCTGTTGCTCTTTACCTCACATCGTATATTACAAAATCTGAGAAGTCGTAGATGAAAGAAATGTAGTAAGAAACCTCTGCAGAAAAGAGTCTCAGCAATGAATTGCACAACCTTAGCTTGAAGATGCTTTCCCATAGAGAGATAGGATCTTATGAGTGTTCGGATCACTTGAGTTCAGCCAGTTTGTATTCAAAGTCAAGAAGAATCGTCTGGGAAAGCCTAGGCCTAGCTTCCACATGGACCAGAGTATTAAAATCTTTTTCAGAAATCCAATACTTAGCAGAGAATGAGCCAGAATGCACTGATATTGTGAAAACGAATATGTTGGATACACACTATCCAAAAAGGAGTCCACATCTTGAAAACTTCTGTCTGTATGAAATATTTCAACTTAAGGTTTAAAAAGAATGTTACAGAAAATAGAAAAGAAAAATATGCAGTAATTGGATGTGATAGATGCTTAGTGAAACATGCCAAACAAAATGTTATTAACCACAGAAACCTCAGTTGCGAAATTCCAGATAAGAGAGAATTTTTCTATTTAGCACTTTTGACTGATACGAAGATTCTTTTAATGCAACAAAAGATACGATTCAGTGTATGGTATTTCCTACTTATTTAAGAATGATAAATGATGAGATTGAACACAAAGGAACTATTGCAGCAGAAATAGCTAGAGAAAGTTCACAAAGCAATCACAGTTCTGGTCCAATGACTCGAGATCCACTTGGATAACCAATTATTGAAAATAAAGCAGCAATAGCCATAAATGAGGTAGAACCTGCACTGCAGCAGGCACAACAGGATATTATTGAGTTTGAATAGTTAGAAGAACGACTAAATGTTGAACAAATAGAAATATATCTGCAATTGAAACAACAAGTGTAACATGGCTTTCTCCATAAAAGAAAATGTAAATGTTCATCATTTCAACCTATTCTATTATACACTAGTGGTCAAGATGGAACAGGAAAATGTTTCTTAATGAAAGTTCTGACAAGTTATCTACACAGGACTACAGGATCACATTTATCTTTTGTCATAACAGCACCAACTGGATTAGCAGTACACAACATTAAAGGTATCACTTTACATCGGTTACTTATGCTACCTGTGGAATATGATAACAAACTGGAATATCAAAAGCTATGTGGAGAAGTGTGTTATGAAGTTTCAAGAGTACTGAAGAAGCTGAAACTTTTAATTATTGATAAGGTGAAAATGGTCTCAAACTTAATGCTTGCCTTTGTACACTTGAGAATGCAACAGATTTAAAAAACAGAGTATGATGTATTTGGAGGAAAGCATTTAATTGTATTCGGACACCTACTACAACGTATTCCTGTTAAAGGACAACCTGTTTTTAAACACTTCTCCATGATGAGACAAGGAAATCTTTGGGAATTATCAAAAATGTAAATCTTTGGTTAAACTTTGAATATAAAGAACTTGTTAAAAATATGTGAAAATCTGCTGATGAAGATTATGTAAATATTCTTAAAGACATAAGAATTGGCCTTTTGATAAAACATGGTAAACAAGCTTTAGAATGTCGGCTAATAAGGAATTTGTTTACATCTGAAAAATCACCAGCAGAACTAATGTACTATATGCTCGTAGAAAACAAATCCATAGTTTGGCTAATGCCTACACTGCAAGAGTGTGCTAACTTTAATGAACAACTACTAAAACTCGAAAAACAACAAATTCTGGAAATGAGAGCTATTGACAAAATGGAACACCAGGGAGTAACAACTCTACTTACTGAAAAACTACGAGCTGAGTTGTATCTGTATCTAAACTGCAGTATTAGAAAAGTGTTTACATGTATGTAAAAACTGTAGAATAATTTTGCGTCATAATTTGAATGTAGAGGAAGAATTAGTTACTGGAGAGATGGGAAAAGTTGTTGATTTTGTACATTTTCAAAATAGAGATGGAATAGAATTTTTTATTGTAAAATTTGACCAAGCTAATGAAGTAAGACAGATTGGGCATCGTGTCATACTTTTCTTGCTTGTAAAGGACTTGAATGTTCGAAGACAGCATTTTCCTGTGTCTTTAGCTTAAGCAGTAACTATTCACAAATTTAAGCATAGACAGAGCTTTTGTAAATATTGGAAGTACTATGTTCAAAGAGGGAATGTCATACATTGCATTGTAGCGAATAAGAACATTGTCCGGTTTGTATTTGATAGAATTTGATAAGAAAAAGTTTAGTTCAGATGCATATCGTGTAAGAAAGTACAATCGCTTAAGAAGACTTTATGCTCCTCATTTAGGTGAAAACCAAATATATGAGAAACTTGTACTATGCCCAAAATGGAAATATATCAAACATTCATCTCAAGTTCAAGATACAAAAAGCATTGAAGAGAAAGTTGAAGGTGTAAAGAAAAAAAAAGTGGAAACTGATGGTGATATTTTTGGATACCAGTTAGAAAACAGTTCAGGTATCAACTGTTATGCTAATGTAGTTCTGAATGTAATCCTTCATTTGCCATGTCTTATTAATAAAATCATGGAAAAACCCTCAAAAAAGATTCTGTTCTGCACTACATCATTTAGTTTTACAGTTGCTTACTGACAGAAGTAAGATACATACTGCTCCTGGCATTCAACATCTTTTTGAAATTTGTAGTGGATCAGTGACATTTACTCTCAACATACAACAATATGCACAATAATTTATAATGGTAATGCTTGTAGTTTTAACAGGCGACGGAATGAACATTGATAACTTATTTGGAATAAGTTACAAATGGGACCATAAATGTGAGGATTGTTTATCTAATTCTACCACTGAAATACATACAGGACATTCGCTATACTTAACGATACTAGACTGAAAAACAGTGGGACATATTCTCAAGAACGTGTGATAACTACTGCAAAATTAGTCTAACGCAACTCTTCACATCGCAGTCCTTCGCGGGAAAACAACTCTGTGTCAACGTGGTATTCACAACACGGCGGCCCCATGCAATAGTCCCATGATAACGCGACAAAAGAACGTGTTAAAACCAACGCGACGCAGAAAAAACGCGAAACACGAACGCGGAAATAGTAGCGATGATGCCAATTGCGATACAAAACTCAGCGATAACCAGCCATAGGCCTGCAATCCCCACGTGTCACGCGGGAAAATGCAGCATAAAAGCAGATTAAAAATACGGTGAGATGACAATGTACGAGCACAACCACACATCCCTGACGTAGAACAGATGACCATGGTCCCGCATCAAATAGGCATCTCCTCACAGTCACAATGTACATTGACATGCAGTCTGCATGTAAACTGTGCCAATGCAGAAACATGCATGGAACACACATTGAAATCGCATCTCCCCTTCACATTGCAGAGGGACAAGCAACCCCTCCTGCACACAGATGTGTCATGATCATGAGCAATCCACCATGAAAGCGTGGGACTCGGGCCACAGGGGGCATCCCTGCATCATGGTGGTACATATCTGACCCCAAAAGGAGCCCTGTTGTCACCTGTAGGACACAACTGGCAGCCAAAATGGAATGATTTTGGACACAAGTGAAACAGCGAAGAGTGGGATTCCCTACTAACTGCGACACACAGAACTGGCAGTCCGAATATGTGACACCCTAAACAGCCCATTTGCACAGAGGTGACACACCCACCATCCCTGAACAAATCATAAAATTGACAGCAATACATGTCGCACTCACACTTGTCTGAGTGATGTGCCTGTACAGATGAGTGACATGCACTCAGGGAATGTGTATTTTGAAAGCATTCAGTAGCACATGCTGTGCCTGTGGCCACACTGTACTGTCCCATGATTGCCAAGGACTGGCACAATGTGACGTGCTCATGTGAAGAAATTGTCAATGATGGTGTTCCCACAGGCAATTCCTGATGCGGCCGTAGTGGGGTGTGGGCCACCTGCCTCATCCTCATCCTCATCGTCCGGTGCATCTGGCACTTGTATCCATGGGGCCTTGCTGCGTACACATATGTTGTGCAACACACAACATGCAACGATCATCTTGCACACGATGCCTGGGCTGTGCAGGAGCCCCCCACCTGTGACGTCCAGGCACCTGAAACGTGACTTCAACACGCCAAATGTGCGTTCCACGATGCCCCTGGTGCGTTTGTGTGGGCCGCATTGTACAGCCTCTGGGCCTGTGTGTCCGGGGCTTGGAGGGGTGTCATCATCCAAGCGCAGAGTGTATATCCTTGGCCACCTGTGACTGTGCAGTGAGACATGAGCCAATAGTTGGCTCTGCAAGATGTGATGGCCGGCTCAGTGGCTCATTGGTGTGTGATATGTGTGACTACATGATTCCTGCATGACATGTACTGCATGTTGCAAGTGAGCGGCATCAATGTGTATTACGTAGCCTCACTGCTGCTCCGCCCTCCCCCCGAGCCCATCCACTAGTGTGCGCAGCGCCATTGCATCACTTGCACCCCTATGGCACACTATTGTCATGCCTGTCTGAGCAAGTCCACAAGCCTGACAACGACACAGTTATGTCGTGCGCTGAAGGTGGACGGACACGTGTGTGTAGGCCTATGGTAAAGACAGGGCGGACACAGATGTAGAGGTCATGCCTGGCTGAACTCGCCATGCGGTTGAGGGTAGACCTTTGGCTGATACTGCGGAAATAGCGACACACACAACAGTTGATATGTCTGATCCCTGACCCCCAGCGGGCTTGCGCACCCTCATTTACCCCTCGGCCGAGCCTGTACTCCGGGGGCATGCTACATAGCAACATTGTGTATTGCGTGACGGGTGGCGCCGACACCACACCTGAGACACACGCATTAGTTACCGCCTTGACAAGGCCTACACATAACCACGCCCAGAGCCACGTGTTGAATGACCATACCCCTATGCCGTACTGCCGTATGCCGGTCCACTCCCTCCCGCCCACAGGGGGCCCGACACAGATACATGTCCCAGGTCCACCCCACTGCCTGAGGTGACAAGGTTGCGCACGCTGTACACAGCACAATGTAATGTGGTATGGCCCGGGGCCCACATGCATACAGAATGACCACACAGACACACTGAGATAATTAGTGGAACTGGCTACGGGCACGTGCGCCCGCCCCTTTTATTGCCAGGGTCACACGTCCAGTGATGCCTGTGCTGGATGGGTGTTGGGTAGTGTAAGCCACCCTCAGGGGTTGGATGGCGCTGGCAACAACTACAACAGTGATCAGACAATCAGGAGTTCGAAGTACAAACAGCAAGGGTCCATGACTTGAGCTGCACAGAGTCGGTGGCCCCGGATGCTCAGCGGCCGGCACAGGCACACTGCCACAGGACGGTGCCTGGCGATGCACTGAGGTAGGGCCATGGGATCTGAGTGGGTCCTCGTTGATGTCCAAGGAGACTGTCGCGGAGTGTTACGGGGGATAGTCGAAGGTGTCCATCCAGGGCATGATGCAGAGGGCAGAAGCAAGCAGAGACAGGCAATATGGAGGAGATGAATGCGACAGTCTCCTCTTTCCCACAATGTCAGTACCAGCTACATGATGATGAAGACAACCCCCAGGCCATGGACTCAGATGCCACCAACGTTCAACCAGAGAGTGTCCATTACTCCTGTGGCACAGAGTCAGTGGCACCAGAGCGGGAAGGGGATGCATTCAGCGATGAGGCCTGTATAATGATATAAAATCTGCAATTAACAAATCAAGACTCAGTTCCAATTGTGTGTCCTACTCGGCCGCAGTGTGTGCCGGAGGCAGCGGTCAGCGCGGGGCAGCCGCTGTGCAGCCAGCTCCTCCTGGATCTCTAACACACGGCGTTGAAATGGCATGTGGAGAAGATTCCTGGTTGACAGAGTTGGTGGCACCACATCAAAGGGAGTATAGGGATATAAATGATGCCATAAATATGTACTCTGCCATTGTGTAATCAAGACTCAGTTCCAAATGTGTGACCTACTTGACCGTAGTGTAGGCCGGAGGCAGCGGTGGAGTACGTCAACGAAAGAAGAGTAAAGCGGGCCTGTGTCGCGGAGGCTGTGATGGTCTGAGGAGGCTGCCAAGGTTGCGGGCTTCGGGCTTGGAGCTTGCGCCGGCACGAGGTGGACCCTCGTTGACACACGCCGGTGTCGGCAGGTGAGCAGTGAGGCCTGGCTGCGCAGGGGCGGGCATGACAGGTTGGGGGACCAGCAGCCCGGGGTGCAGCAGGTGCACAGGATCGCAGGCCACCCCGCTCACGGCGACTGCGACGGCCCCTTGGCGGGGTGGGAGGCGCCACCATGGCAGACGCGTTGGGCATACCAGAAGAGAACCACGCCCAGTGCTATGTGCTTTTTATTCACAGCCCTACGCTGGCCTGGCGTCCTCGGGGCCAGCCCACTCCGCACGCGCTTACAGGGGGGGACGTCACATACTACATTTCCGCAATCTTCTCCACTGGCTGGGGTGACATGGTTGCATCCACTGCCCACTACACACCAAACACCAGCAGTGCATGTAGCCATGGATATGTCTGTGGTCTGCATTCTGCAATCTGGCCAGCACATCCACGCCACACTTGGCATTGTGAACATTCTCATTCATGGGTCACTTGCCTCCTTCGTACATGCCTGGTTCCCACCTCTCCCCACATTCCGCTATTGTGTGGCTGAGGTGCCATGCCATTGATGGCTCATGTACATGGCTAACCAAGGTTGCCACAGTAAGTTGTGCTGTTGTGTCTGGTGGGTGGGCATGTTGTTTGGCATTTTGTATGTGATTTTGTGACGTGTGCAGTGCCAGAGTTGTGACTTGCATGATTGTGGAGTTGAGGTGTGTGGTGTGTTCAGTTGGTACTTGCCAATGAGCAGTGCATTCCCATAGGTGCCATCCTGTAAGCGCTGGTCGATGATGGACTGTCGGAAGATGAGGGGATCATGCACACTGCCTGGGTAGTTGGCTACGACATTGGTGACAAGTCCCCTGTGGTCCACTATTGCCTGCACGTTGATGGGATGCGTGTGCTTTCTGTTGCGGTAATTGTGTGCGGTGTCGGCAGGGGGCACAAGTAGGACATGTGTGCTGTTGATTGCCACCAACACGTGCAAGAATACAGCTATGGCGTATAGTCCTTGCTTGGTCTCCAGCTGTTCCTGCGCTTTGTGGGGAACGTATAGGTACTGGGGTGCCTGGCTGATGATGGCATCCGGGACAGGTGTGGGGAACTTGGATGGGGCTGGCTGTGAGACTCCTCCGACTCTGGCGGTTGTTGGTTGGGAGGTACCAGAGGGCAACAGGTGCAGCACAGCCAGCAGCTTTGTCTGCAGAGGGGCGTTGGTTTTCCGCTGTGTTGATACCATCTGCCTGTGGGCAATGATGTTCAGGATGCGGAGGATGGTTGTCCTTTTGAGCCTGTAGTGGGCATTGACATTGTCTGGCGTTAGGTCTGTGAGGCTGGTGCATTTCCTGGAGGTCCGCTGTCTTTGTCTGCGCTGCCTCTGTGGTGGTCCGAGGGTGGGGGTCTGGGGGGGTTGGCGATCCAGGGAGTGCTGGCGGGGGGTGTTGTTGCCCTTTCGGGGCTCTGGGATGCATGGTGTGTGGCTCCATGCCATCTGTTATTCTTCATGTGTGGCTCTGGGCTGGTCTTCCTTTGATGGTGCAGGTTGTCGTCCGACTTTACACCAGGTCAGAGCAGGTGTTAGTTTCCTGCTGCTAACGTGCCTTATCGCCTGTTTTGTGGTCTTATCTCCGATGTGGCTGGTCGTTGGGAATGATGAGGTGTGGTGTTGTCGCAGTTTTTTGCTCGGGAACGCCTACTCTTCATCTCATTAGCGATAGTTGCCGGGGTCATCTGTGGCGATGTTTTTTGCTGTTGCTTTCGCACGTAAACTGGTCGTATCGGCTGTTAGCACCAGCTTGTGAATGGGGCGATAATTTTATCGCGACTTTGGCTGCGATAAAGTGCCGGTAACTCAGCGATAGCTCCTTGAGAATATGCCCCAGCGTCTTTTAACAAATTTTAATAGCAAATCAAGATATGATGTGTTCTCATTGTAGATCAGACATGTTGTCTACAATGCGCATACAAAGATTTGGAAAATATCTAATTTTAATGCTACAACGTTGTAGAGCAGATGGAACAATATTGCAAACAAGAATTAAAAACTTCAAAGTAGGTCAAATATCTATTTTAGAAAGAACTTATACAACACTGACTATTAATTTTCATGAAGGAGCTACTATAACATCTGAATACTATACTGTGTTTTTAAAATGTAACAGAGGATGGACACATTGCAATGATTCCAACCTCAATTTCAAATCAAGATTGCCTTCTCAGCCAGCAAATTCCTTTATGTTATTTCTGCAGCCATTATTAATTTGCTTATGCAAGATCAACTTTAAAATGCAAGTAGAATATATATTTATTTTCAGTACTGTACCAGGTATAATAGTAATTGTTAATGTTTTAATATCGGTTTATGTTAAATATTAGAGTTCATATACATAAAAAAAATGATTAAGAAATTTAAGTGACTGTAAAACATAGTTACACACATATTTATAGTGATGTACTATGCTGTTTTGGGATTTTTTTATACAATCCATTCGATAGTTTTTCCCCACTGTTCAATGATGAGGCTGCATTTAAACAACCATGTGTGGTACAGTTATACAAATTCTGAGAACAGTAAAAAGGGAAACTGATACTAGTATCTAAGTATAAGGCAATGTGATTTGTTTAACATAACATGCTTAGATATTTATTTTTATTATTCTTCTTAATAGCAGTCCCAGAAGCACAGATCTCTTTCCTAGGCAGGCCTGATGGAAGCAGTTGAACACACAGCTTCATCCCCGACTGCCCTGTATAATAAACAGAAAGTGATCCATGCAGTTTCTATCACACATATTTACTGAGGATTCAATGTAAAACAGAGGTAGTCTGACATGTGTGGTGCAGCTGATCATCCTAACTTAAAAACTATACAGTCTATCATACCCTTCTAAAAATGTTGTCACAGCTATGTCAGCGTTCAGTCCCAAAAGCGCTGATCTGTTAGGTAGGCAGGTGTCAGGTAAGAATTTGAACACACAGCCTCATAACCAACTGCCTTGTATAATGAGCAGAAAGTGATCCATACATCTACTACTACACACATTTAGAGAGCATGCGATGTGAAATAGAGGTAATATAGTACTTATAGGCTACTTTATATTCATTATCTCACCTCTAAAAGGCACTGATACAGTCATTGAGGTCTTTAGAAAGATGCCGACACTCACAAGAGTGGCATGATAGAAGTCAGCCTTTCATTTTGGCTTAGACCTGGCATTGTGAGCTCTGAATCTCTAATGAAACTGGTACAGAAAATTGAGGTTTAAAAGATGTTGCCACGTGTATTAACCTGTATCCTAGTCAATATGAGTCTCTGCAAAAGTACACTGCAAGTACGCTATAGATAGTGAAATGTGTGCTTTACACTGAAAGCGTACTCTGTCACGCTTGAATGTCTAACTGTTACCATGTATCAGGTGTGTCTGTACATCTACGTTTAGTGTGTCACTTGTGGTGTAGCTGATGACCCTAACTTAAAAACTATACAGTCTATCATAGCCCTGCATGCATTTGTCAGAGCTACTTCAGCATTCAGTCCCAGAAGCACAGATGTTGTAGCTAGGCAGGCATCACAGAAGCACTTGAACACACACCTTCATACCCAACTGTCCTCTATAATGAGCAGCAAATGATGCATGCAGCTTCTACTATACATGTTTGAAAAGCATGCACTGTGAAACTGACCCGATCTAGTACTTAAAGGTTACTGTATATGTGTCATCTCTCACTTAAAAGGCACTAACACACTAAATCAGGTCTTTAAAAATATGCTGAGACTCACAAGAGTAACATAAGAGGAGTCAGTCTTTCATTTTGGTTTAGGCCTGACATTGTAAGCTCTGACTCTCTAATGAAACTGGCACAGAAAAGTGAGGTTTAAAAGATGTTGCCACATGTATTAACCTGTATCCTAGTCCATATAAGTCTCTGCAAAGATACACTGCAAGTAGGCCATAGATAGTGATGTCTGTGTTAGACACTGAAAAAGTACTCTGGAAAATTTCAATTTCTGACCTGTTTCCTGTTTAGCCATGTCTGTAATTGTACGTGTAGTTTATACATGTGGTGCAGATGATTATCCTAATTTGAAAACTATACAGTGTATCATAACCCTTGTTAAATATTGACAGAGGTACTTCACCTTTCAGTCCCAGAACCCTACATCTCTTTTCTAAGTAGGCCACAGGGAGGCATTTGAACATATACGCTCATACCCCACTGTCTTCTATGATAAGCAAAAATGATCCATGCTGCTTATTCTATATACATTTATGAAGCATGCACTCTAAAAAACAGGTAGTCTACTGCCTATAAGCTACTTTACATGTGTCATATCACCCCTAAAAGTGACTAAATCACTATTGAGATCTCTAGAGAGATGCTGACACTAATAAGAGTGGCATGACAAGAGTCGGCCCTTCATTTTGGGTTATGCCTGGCACTATCAGCTCTGTGTCACTAATCAAACTGGTCTACAAATATGAGGTTTAAAACATGTTCCCAAGTATATTAGCCAGTATCCTGGTCCATAAAACTCTCTGCAAAGGTATATTGCAAGTCGGTCATAGATAGTGATATGTGTGCCTTAAACTGAAAGAGCACTCTGTCAAGTTTCAATGTCTGGCTGCTATCATGTCTAAGTTATGTCTGTACTTGTACATTTAGTCTCAGATGTGTGGTGCACCTGATGATCCTAACTTGGAAACTTAACAGTCTATCATATCCCTGGGCAAATATTAACAGAGCTATTTCACTTTTCAGTCCAAGAACCACACATCTCTTTTCTAAGCAAGCCAAGTGAAAGCACTTAAATGCAAAGTTTCATACCCTGCTGCCCTGTACAATAAGCAAAAAGTCATCCATGCACCTTTTTCTACACACATTTACGGAGCATATGGTTTGAAACACATGTAGTCTAGTGCCTACAGACTACTTTCATATGTCATCTCACCGCTTATAGGCAGTGACACAGTCATTAAGATCTCTAGAGCGATGCTGATGCTAAAAAGAGTGGCATGACAGCAGTCTGGCTTTCATTTTGGGCTATGCCTGGAACTCTGAAATCTGTCTCATTAATCAAAGTAGTTGACAAATGTGAGGTTTTAAACAAGTTCCTAAATGTATTAGCTACTATCATAATCTATATAAGTCTCTGGAAAGGTGCACTGCAAGTCGGTTGTAGAAAATGATGTGTGTACTTTGAATTGAAAACATATTCTATCAAGTTTCAATGTCTCACCTCTTCCCTGTCTCAGCCATCTCTGTACTTCTACATGTAGGGTTAGATCTGTGGTGTAGCTGATGATAAAAACTTGAAAATTAAACAGTATATCATACCCCTGACAATATATTGAGAGAGGTACTTCACTTTTCAGTCCCAGAACCGCACATCTCTTTTGTAAGCAGATCTTGTGAAAACAGTTAAACACAAAGCTTCAAACCCCACTGCCCTGTATAATAAACAGAACGTGATCCATGCTGCTTAATCTATACACATTTATGGAGCATGCAGTGTAAAACAGAGGTAGTCTAGTGTCTATAGCTAACTTTACAAGTGACATCTTACCCGTAAAAGGTACTGACATACTCACTGAGACCTCTGGAGAGATGCTGACACTAATAAGAGTGGTATGACAGAAGTCAGCCTTTCATTTTGGGTTAGGCCTGGCACTGTCAGCTCTGTCTAATGAAACTGGTACAGAAATGGGAGCTTTAAGACATGTTCCCAAGTGTATTAACCTCTATCCTAGTACATATAACTCTCCACAAAGGTACACTGCAAGTAGGCAGTAAATAGGGATGTGTGTGCTTGAAACTGAAAATGTATTTTGTCACGTTTGAATATCTGAACTCTTCCGTATCTCAGCCATGTCTGTACTTGTGCATGTAGTCTGAGACGTATGGTCCAGCTGACGATCGTAACTTGAGATGTAAACAGTCTAGCTTATCCCTGAGCAAATATTGACAGAGGTACTTCACCTTTCAATGCAAGAACCACATTTCTCTTTTTTTAAGGCAGGCTCATGAAAGTACTTGAACACACAGTTTCATACCCTACTGCCCTGTATAATAAGCAGAAAGCCATCCATGAAGCTTATTCGACATACATTTACAGAGCATACAGTCTGAAACAGTGGTAGTCCAGTGCTTATAGCTTATTTTACATGTGTCATCTCACCTCTAAAAGGTTCTGACACACTCATTGAGGTCGCTGGAAAGATGCTGACACTAATAACAGTAGTATGACAGGAATCAGTCTTTCATTTTGGGTTAAGCCCAGCACTGTGAGGTCTGTATCTCTAATCAAACTATTTGGCAAATGTGAGGTTAAAAACATGTTCCCTAGTGTATTAACGAGTATCCTAGTCTACATAACTCTCTGCAAAGGTACACTGCATATAAGCTGTACATAGTGATGTATCTGTCATCCCATGATCTTAACTTGAAAATACTCATGCAATCACACAGGTACTACTCAGGCACTGATCTAATCATTGAAACACTACCCATGCACTCATCCAATCATCAAGGCATTTCTCTTCCACTCATCCAATCACACTGGCACTACTCATGCACTCATCTATTCACCCAGGAACTACTCATACACTTCTACAATCAACCATTTCCTACTCATACACTCATGCAATTGAATAGCACTATTTATACACTTAGCCAATTACTGAGACAGAACTCATCCACTTATTCAACCACACAGGCACTACTCATATACTCATCTAATCTAACAGGTACTACTCACACACTCATACCGTGAATCAGGCAGTACTCATGCACTCATCCATTCACTCAGGCACTACCATGCATTCATCCAATGACCCAGACACTACCCATGCACTCATTCAATCACTCAGGCACTTCCCACATACTCATGAAATCACCCAGGCACTATCCAGGCACTCACCCAATCACGCTGGCACTATACATGCATTCCCCAAATCACCCAGGCACTATCCATGCACTCATCCAATTACCCAGGCACTACCCATGCACTAATCCAATCACTCAGGCACTACCCTTGCACTCATCCATTCACTCAGGCACTATCCTTGCACTTATCCATTCACTCAGGCACTACCCATGCACTCATCCAATCACTCAGGCATTACCCATGCACTCATCCAAACACCCAAGCACTATCAAAGCACTCATCCAATCACCCAGGCACTACTCATGCACTCATCCAATGATCCAGGCACTACCCTTGCACTCTTTCATTCACTCAGGTACTACCCATGCACACATACATTCACTCAGGCACTACCAATGCACTCAAGCAATCACAGAGGCAGTACTCATGCACTCATCCAACCACCCAGGCACTACCAATGCACGGATCCAATGGCCCAGGCACTACACATATACACATCCAATCACACAGGCACTAGCCATGCACACATCAATTCACTACATACGAAAACATAGGACAAGGCATATTTACACCACTGCAAACATACATATAACAACAATAATTTCTATCTTTGACCAGAATAGGCTGTTCAAGAAGAACCTTTTTTTTGTAACTCTTTTGAGGTTTTTTGTATTTTTCAACTATTTTGAGTATTTTGGGTGTTTATTTAAACTTTTGAAAAAAACTTTCAGAAAATGTTTCTTCACAGTGTGGAAAAAAATTGAAGCAGAAAACAAAACTAACACTTGTGATTCTTGATACGTTTTATAAAAGCTGAGATAGACTGCTCTCCAACACACAAGATAGTTTGGCATTTGCGGCAATGTATCGCTGCATCGGCCAACTCAAGATATCTCACCGGCTGTGGTGAACTAAGTACCCCGCCAGGTAAAGTACTAGCTTTTCCTAATTCTCTTCATAGAGCTTGGTCTAACTTTTCTCTTGCACACTGCTCTCTTGCAAGTTGGGTGGGATGTATAGTTTGAAGGTGCTTCATCATAGATGAAGTTCCACAGGAATATTTTTGCTCTGATCCTCTGGAAAGTATATTGCCGTAGAGCAAACAGGTGACATTCCTGGCATTAACTTAATGTTCCCCCTCAGGAATAGTAAAAAAAAGTCCAGACTATACTCTCCATTCATTTTTTCAAAGTCTCGTCTAGCTCTTCCATGTTTTCAAACTCCTCTGCACTCTCTCCTCCTCCAGATGCCATCTTCTCTTTCAAAAAGGAATGCAGAACACCAAGAAAAACTCAAAATAGTGAGTCCTAATCAGAAGGTGAAAAGCTGTAGCGACATACCAAAATGCAGACAAAAGGGGTTGGATCCTCCCACTTTATGGACAGAAAGCTTTCTGAACCAATCAAATCAGTTTTTTAATGTCACATAATGTCACAATGGAATGACATTGTCATCACGTTCACGTCGCGCACCCGCAAAATATATTAAATAGTTGTTAGAACTACGTTTCTTTATTAAAAATGTTATATTTTGCACTTTCACAACAAATCTGTAAATCTATAAAACACATTTAAGCTGTACATTTACATATATAATACTTGTAAAAATCACGCTGGAGTCACATACACACCGCACACCCGGAAATATGGGTCGCATGGTACACGACGGTTTTGCGGCTCCCAATAACTATTTTATTGCTTTGTTAGTAAGCCTGATCCCTAAAATACAATATTAAAAACCTTTAAATATGCATTCCACAATATTAAAACTATGCAGAGCTGTGTCCACATCGTGAATCCGTAAGAAAGTTAAGACACGGTGCGCGACAGGGTCACAGCTCTAAAAAAAGATGTAAAAACATTTTAAAACTATTTTACATATACATTAAAAATTTTAAGAACCTTACCTCTAAACAACTTCCAGTAAACAGTACATTACAATTCTATTATTATGTATGTTAATCAACTTAAAATATTTTAACTTTTCGAACCCAAAGCGGCTAGCTGCGACGGGTACGCAATTCTAAATTTAAAACAAAAAAAGAATCTCATAAACATAGCATTTGTTCTATAGAAATATTTATGTTTACATATATATATATATATATATATATATATATATATATATATATATATATATACACATATACATACATATACATATATATATTCACTGAAAAAACCATAGGTTTCAGGGATGTTATAGTTAAAAATTATCATTTAAAAAACCATAGAAATTCACTGAAAAACCATAGGTTTCAGGGACGTTATAGTTAGAAAGTAGCATTTAAAAAACATAGAAATTCACTGAAAAATCCAGAGGTTTCAGGGACGTTATAGTTACCTGGACATTTCACTCATACAAAACCAGAGAAATTCAGCCGTTATAGTTGGCTGAGCTAACTATAACTCGCGCCCCCGCAATGCACTGCTGATGACGTCACATATTACATCACTCATGACATGGTCAGTGACATCACTGATGACATCTCAAATGACATCACTGATGACATCCAGTGACTGAGTGTTTCTAAAAGGTTTTAATATCTTTTATATATATATGTGCCAAGGTGTATTGAAGAATGAGTGGGTGTATGAGTGTCTGCATGGATGATTTGTAGGTGCGTGACTGACTGAATAAGTGAGTGATTAAACGTCTCTTACTGAATGCATGGGTTAGTGACTAAACTGGTGAATGTCTGTATCAGTCTGTAAGTTGGTGTGTAAGCGGCTCCATGGGTTGGTGAGTAGCTACATGAGTGTCTATATGGGTTATTAATTTGTTGTCTGAGTATCTGTATGGGTGTCTGAGTGTCTGTGTGGGTGGGTGGGGGGTATGCGCATCCATGCATAGATGTGTGAGTGGGTGATTCACTGGGTGTATGGGTTCAAGAGTGCTTCTGTGAAGGGCAGTATGGGTGGGTGAGTGTGTGTATAGGTGTATTAGTGAGTGTTTAGATGTCTCAGTGGTGCATGTGTGAGTAACTACATATGTGAAAGGCAGTATATGTGAGTGTCAGACTATATAAATGACTATATGTGAGAGTGAGGATTTGTGAGAGTAACTGTATGGATGAGTGTGTGCTTGTGTCAGTGATTGTATATGAGAGTAAGTATGCATTAGCATCTGTATGAATAAGTGAGGTGGTGTGTGTATAACTGTATAGGTGAGTAATTGGCAGTGTGATTGATTCTTTGAATGACTGACTATGTGTGTGAGTAACTCTATGGGTGAGTGGCAGTGTGTGAGTGTTTGTATAGCTGTATGAGTGTATATGATAGTGCTGTATTGATGAGTGACTGCATGTATGAGTGACTGTATGGGTGAAAGAGTGGGTGTGTGTGTAGATCTAGGAATCAGTGAGTGGGTATGTAGTAACTGGTATTGGTGTGTCTATGGTTTCAAAAATGGCAGTCTGTATTTTAGAGTTGGTGTATCAAAGGTTATATTAGGGTGTGAGGAGGTGCATCAGATTATAACATGGATGATGTCATCAGTGACTGAGTATTTCTGAAAAGTTTAAGAATGGTATCTATATATACGCCAAGGTGAATTCAAAGAATGAGTGGGTGTATGAGTGTCTGTATGGATGATTTTGACTGTATAAGTGAGTGATTAAACGTGCCTTAGTGAATGCATGGGTGAATTACTAATCTGTGTGAATGTCTGTATCAGTCTGTCAGTTGGTGTGTAAGTGGCTGCATGGGTTGGTGACTAGCTACATGAGTGTCTATATGGCTTATTGATTGGTTGTCTGAGTACCTGTATGGATGCTTGAGTGTCTGTGTGGGTGGGTGGGGGGAGTAACTCCCTGCATGGATGTGTGAGTGGATGACTTAATGGGTGTATGGGTTCATGAGTGCATCTATGAGGGGCTGTATGGGTGAGTGAGTGTTCATATGGCTGTGTCAGTGAGTGAATGGATGTCTCAGTGGTTTATGTGTGAGTAACTACATATGTGAAAGGCAGTACATGTGAGTGTAGGATTATATAACTAGCTATATGTGAGAGTGAGTGATTGTGAGAGTGGCTGTATGCATGAGTGTGTGATTGTGTCACTGATTGTATAAGAGAGTAAGTATGTGTTAGTATTTGCATCAATAAGTGAGGTGGTGTGTGTATAACTGTATAGGTGAGTAAATGGGAGTGTAATTGATTCTCTGCATGACTGACTAGGTGTGTGAGTAACTCTATGGGTGAGTGGCGGTGTGTGAGTGTTTTTATGGGTGTATGACTGCATATGATAGTGGCTGTGTTGATGAGTGACTGCATTTATGAGTGACTGTATGGGTGAGTGAGTAGATGTATGTGTAGATCTAGGAATTACTGAGTGGGAATGTACTAACTGGTTATTGGTGTGTCTATGGTTTCGAGAATAGCATTCTGTATTTTTGAGTGGGTGTATCAAAGGTTGTATTAGGGTGTGAGGAGGTGCATCAGATGATCACATGGATGATGTCATCAGTGATGCCATCAGTGATGTCATTTGAGATGTCATCAGTGATGTCACTGACCATGTCATGAGTGATGTAATATGTGACGTCATCAGAAGTGCATTGCGGGGGCGCAAGTTATAGTTAGCTCAACTAACTATAACTGCCGAATTTCTCTGGTTTTGTACGATTTGAAATGTACAACTAACTATAACGTCCCTGAAACCTGTGGTTTTTTCAGTGAATTTCTATGGTTTTTTAAATGCTAATTTCTAACTATAACGCCCCTGAAACCTATGGTTTTTTCAGTGAATTTCTATGGTTTTTTAAATGATAATTTCTAACTATAATGTCCCTGAAACCTATTGTTTTTCCAGTAAATTTCTAAGGTTTTTTAAATGCTAATTTCTGACTTTAACGTCCCTGAAACCTATTTTTTTCTCAGTGAATTTCGAAGGTTTTTTAAATGCTAATTCCTAACTATAATGTCCCTAAAACCTATGGTTTTTTCAGTGAATTTCAAAGGTTTTTTAAATGCTAATTTCTAACTAAAACGTCCCTGAAACCTATGGTTTTTTAGTGAATTTCTAAGGTTTTTTAAATGCTAAATTCTAACTATGCCTACAGAGGTAGGACATGTGCAGAAAGAGGGAGAAAGGTGCAGAAAGAAGCAAGTGAAATGCAGGAAGAGGCAACAGAAGTCCAAAAAGAGGAAGAAAGGTGCAGAAAGAAGCAAAAGATATGCAGAAAGAACCAACAGAGGTGCAGAAAGAGGCCTTGTTGCAAAGTCATCCTGTGCCCTGGGCACCCCCCAACTTTCTGCTGACTGGTACTGGTGGTAACTGACTTTGACTGACCCTGGGCTCTGCCTAACCAGGCCCGGAGCCAGTGCTATGCTGAAAGACACCTAGAATACAGTGAAAACACCTACATATACTAGGGTACCCCTGTGATTGGCATGACCTCCCCTGTAAGGCCCTAGTACATAATAGGGCAGGTGGATTAAAACTACCTCTAAGTCCCTAGGATATAATAGGGCATGGCAGTTTAGAGGCCAGCAGCCCTTTTCTGCACTTGCATGTGTGCACTGCTGAGCCTAAGGTCAGTTTAAAAGTAGCCCTGTGTATGCAGAAAGAGGCAAGAGAGGTGCATAAAGAGGCAATAGAGGTGCAGAAAGAGGGAAGAAGGGTGCAGAAAGAGGCAAGAGAGGTGCAGAAAGAAGCAAGAGAGGTGCAGAAAGAAGCAACAGAAGTTCAGAAAGAGGCAGCAGAGGTGCAGAAACAGGCAGAAGAGGTGCAGAAGGAGGGAACAGGGGTGCAGTAAGAGAGAAGAGGGGTGCCGAAAGAGTCAAGAGGGGTGCATACATTTGCAAGAGAGGTGCAGAAAGAAGCAAGAGCAGTGCAGGAAGAAACAACAGAGGTGCAGAAGGAAGTAAGAGGGGTACAGAAAGAGGCAAAAGAAGAGGAGAAACAAGCAAAAGAGATGCAGAAAGAGGCTAGAGGGGTGCAGAAAGAGGCAAGAGAGGTACAGAAAGAGGCAAGAGAGGTGCACAAAGAGGGAAGAAGGGTTCAGAAAGAGGCAAGTGGGGTGCAGAAAGAAGCAAGAGAGGTGTAGAAAGAAGCAAGAGAAGTGCAGAAAGAAACAACAGAGGTGCAGAAAGAAGCAAGCACAGTGCAGAAAGAACCAACAGAGGTGCAGAACGAGGCAAGAGGGGTGCAGAAAGAGGCAAGAGAATTGCAGAAAGAAGCAAAAGAGGTGCAGAAAGAGGCAAGAGGGGTGCAGAAAGAGGCAAGAGCAGTGCAGAAAGAACCAAGAGACGTGCAGGAAAAGGGAAGAAGGGTGCAGAAAGAGGCATGGGGGTGCAGAAAGAAGCAAGAGAAGTTCAGAAAGAAGCAGCAGAGGTGCAGAAAGAGGCAAGAGGGATGCAGAAAGAAGCAAGAGAAGTGCAGAAAGAAGCAACAGAGGTGCAGACGGAGGCAAGAGAAGTGCAGAAAGAACCAACAGAGGTGCAGAAGGAGGCAAGAGGGATGCAGAAAGAGGCAAGAGGGGTGCAGAAATTTGCAAGAGAGGTGCAGAAAGAAGCAAGAGCAGTGCAGTAAGAATCAACAGAGGAACAGAAGGAGGCAAAAGGGGTGCAGAAAGAGGCAAGAGCAGTGCAGAAAGAACTAAGATACGTGCAGGAAAAGGGAAGAAGGGTGCAGAAAGAGGCACGAGGGGTGCAGAAAGAAGGAAGAGAAGTGCAGAAAGAAGCAACAGAGCCGCTGAAAGAGGCATGAAGGGTGCAGAAAGAGGCAAGACAAGTGCAGAAAGAAGCAACAGAGGTGCAGAAAGAAGCAAGTGAGGTGCAGAAAGAGGCAGAAGAGGTGCAGAAAGAGGCAAGAGAGATGCAAAAACAGGCAAGAGAAGTGCAGAAAGAGGCAAGAGAATTGCTGAAAGAAGCAACAGAGGTGTATAAAGGAGCAAGAGAAGTGCAGAAAGATGCAAGAGGGATGCAGAAAGAGGGAAGACACATGCAGAAAGAGGTAACAGTGGTGCAGAAAGAAGCAAGACAGGTGGAGAAAGAAGCATGGGAAGTGCAGAATGAAGCAACAGAGGTGCAGAAGGAGACAAGAGAACTGTAGAAAGAAGCAAGAGAATTGCAGAAACAGGCAAAAGAGGTACAGAAAGAGGGAACAGGGGTGCAGACAGAGGCAAGTGAGATACAGAAACAGGTAAGAAGGGTGCAGAAAGAGACAAGAGAGGTGCAGAAATTTACAAGAGAGGTGCAGAAAGAAGCAAGAGCAGTGCAAAAGAACCAACAGAGGTGCAAAAAGAGGCAAGTGAGGTGCAGAGGGAGGCATGAGAACTGCAGAAAGAGGCAAGAAAGTTGCAGAAACAGGCAAAAGGGGTGCAGAAAGAGGGAATAGGTGGGCAGACTGAGGCAAGAAAGGTGCAGAAAGAGGGAAGAGGGGTGCTGAAAAAGGCAAGAGGGATGCAGAAATTTGGAACAAAGGTGCAGAAAGAAGCAAGAGCAGTGCAGAAAGAACCAAGAGAGGTGCAGAAAGAGGCAAGAGATGTGTAGAAAAAGGGTGCAGAAAGAAGAAAGAGAAGTGCAGAAAGAGGCAAGTGGGGTGCAGCAGGAGGCAAGAGCACTGCAGAAAGAGGCAAGAGAGTTGCAGAAAGAGGCAAAAGGGGTGCAGAAAGAGGGAACAGGTGTGCAGACAGAGGTGCAGAAAGAGGCAGAAGAAGAACAGAAAAAAGCAACAGAGGTGCAGAAAGAGGCAAGAGGGGTGCAGGAAGAAGAGAGAAGTGCAGAAAGAAGCAAAAGAGGTGCAGAAAGAGGCAAGTTAGGTGCAGAAGGAGGCAAGAGAACTGCAGAAAGAGGCAAGAGAGTTACAGAAACAGGCAAAAGGGGTGCAGAAAAAGGGAACAGGTTTGTAGACAGAGGCAAGAGAGGTGCAGAAAGAGGGGAGAGGGGTACAGAAAGAGGCAAGAGGGAAGCATAAATTTGCAACAGAGGTGCAAAAAGAAGCAAGAGCAGTGCACAAAGAACCAACAGAGATGCAGAAAGAGGCAAGAGGGGCACAGAAAGAGGTAAGAAAAGTGCAGAAAGAAGCAAAAGAGGTGCAGAAAGAGGCAAGAGAACTGCAGAAAGAGGCAAGAGAATTGCTGAAAAAAGCAACAGAGGTGTATAAAGAAGCAAGAGAAGTGCAGAAAGAGGCAAGAGGGATGCAGAAAGAGGGAAGACACATGCAGAAAGAGAAAACAGTGGTGCAGAAAGAAGCAAGACAGGTGCAGAAAGAAGCATGGGAAGTGAAGAATGAAGCAACAGAGGTGCAGAAGGAGACAAGAGAACTGCAGAAAGAGGCAAGAGGACTGCAGAAACAGGCAAAAGAGGTACAGAAAGAGGGAACAGGGGTGCAGACAGAGGCAAGTGAGATACAGAAACAGGTAAGAAGGGTGCAGAAAGAGGCAAGAGAGGTGCAGAAATTTACAAGAGAGGTGCAGAAAGAAGCAAGAGCAGTGCAAAAGAACCAACAGAGGTGCAAAAAGAGGCAAGTGAGGTGCAGAGGGAGGCATGAGAACTGCAGAAAGAGGCAAGAAAGTTGCAGAAACAGGCAAAAGGGGTGCAGAAAGAGGGAATAGGTGGGCAGACTGAGGCAAGAGAGGTGCAGAAAGAGGGAAGAGGGAGGCTGAAAAAGGCAAGAGGGATGCAGAAATTGGGAACAGAGGTGCAGAAAGAAGCAAGAGCAGTGCAGAAAGACCCAAGAGATGTGGAGAAAAAGGGAAAAGGGTGCAGAAAGAAGAAAGAGAAGTGCAGAAAGAGGCAAGTGAGGTGCAGCAGGAGGCAAGAGAACTGCAGAAAGAGGCAAGAGAGTTGCAAAAAGAGGCAAAAAGAAGCAAAGGGGGTGCAGAAAGAGGGAACAGGTGTGCAGACAGAGGCAAGAGAGGTGCAGAAAGAGGCAAAAGAAGAACAGAAAGAAGCAACAGAGGTGCAGAAAGAGGCAAGAGGGGTGCAGGAAGAAGAGAGAAGTGAAGAAAGAAGCAAAAGAAGTGCAGAAAGAGGCAAGTGAGGTGCAGAAGGAGGCAAGAGAACTGCAGAAAGAGGCAAGAGAGTTACAGAAACAGGCAAAAGGGGTGCAGAAAAAGGGAACAGGTTTGCAGACAGAGGCAAGAGAGGTGCAGAAAGAGGGGAGAGGGGAGCAGAAATTTGCAACAGAGGTGCAAAAAGAAGCAAGAGCAGTGCAGAAAGAACCAACAGAGATGCAGAAAGAGGCAAGAGGGGCACAGAAATATGTAAGAAAAATGCAGAAAGAAGCAAAAGAGGTGCAGAAAGAGGCAAGTGAGGTGCAGAAGGAGGCAAGAGAACTGCAGAAAGAGGCAAGAGAGTTACAGAAACAGGCAAAAGGGGTGCAGAAAAAGGGAACAGGTTTGCAGACAGAGGCAAGAGAGGTGCAGAAAGAGGCAAGAGGGAAGCAGAAATTTGCAACAGAGGTGCAAAAAGAAGCAAGAGCAGTGCAGAAAGAACCAACAGAGATGCAGAAAGAGGCAAGAGGGGCACAGAAATATGTAAGAAAAATGCAGAAAGAAGCAAAAGAGGTGCAGAAAGAGGCAAGAGAACTGCAGAAAAAGGCAAGAGTGGTACAGAAAGAGGCAGGAGAGGTGCACAAAGAGGCAAAAGGGGTACAGAAAGAGGCAAGAGGGGTGCAGAAAGAAGCGAGAGAAGTGCAGAAAGAAGCAACAGAGGTGCTGAAAGAGGCAAGAGGGGTGCAGAAAGAGGCAAGAGAAGTGCAGAAAGAAGCAACAGAGGTGTCGAAAGAGGCAAGAGAGGTGCAGAAACAGGCAACAAAGGCGCAGAGAGAGGTAACAGGGGTGCAGAACTGTACAAGAGAGGTGCAGAAAGAAGCAAGAGCAGTGCAGAAAGAGGCAAGTGGGTTGCAGAAATGTGCAAAAGAGGTGCAGAAAGAAGCAAGAGCAGTGCAGAAAGAACCAACAAAGGTGCAAAAAGAGGCAAGAGGGATGCAAAAAGAGGTAGGAGAGGTGCACAAAGAGGCAAGAGGTGTACAGAAAGAGGCAGGCGGTGTGCAGAAGGAAGGAAGAGAAGTGCAGAAAGAAGCAACATAGGTGCTGAAAGAGGCGCAAAGGGTGCAGAAAGAGGCAAGAGAAATGCAGAAAGAAGCAACAGAGGTACAGACAGAGGCAAAAGAGGTGCAGAAACAGGCAGGAAAGGTGCAGAAAGAGGGAACAGGGATGCAGAAAGAGGCAAGAGGGGGGCAGAAAGAGGGAAGAGGGGTGCAGAAGGAGGCAAGAGGGGTGCAGAAAGAAGCAAGTGAAGCACAGAAAGAGGCAACAGAGGTGCAGAAAGACGCAAGAGAGGTGCAGAAACAAGCAAGAGAAGTGCAGAAAAAGGCAAGAGAAGTGCTGAAAGAAGCAACAGTGGTGTATAAAGAAGCAAGAGAACTGCAGAAAGAGGCAAGTGAGGTCCAGAAAGAGGCAAGAGAGGTGCAGAAAATGGCAAGAGAAGAGCAGAAAGAGGAAAGAGGGATGCAAAAAAGGGAAGAAGGGTGCAGAAAGAAGTTTGAGAGGTGCAGAAAGAGCAAGAGAAGTGCAGAAATAAGCAAGAGAGGTGCAGAAAGAGGGAAGACGAGTGCAGAAAGAGTCAACAGGGGTGTGGAAAGAAGCAAGAGAAGTGCAGAAAGAGGCAAAAGAAGTGCAGAAACAAGCAACAGAGGTGCAGAAAGAGGCAAGAGGGGTGCAGAAAGAGGAGAGAGAGAAGTGCAGAAAGAAGCAAACGAAGTACAGAAAGAGGCAAGAGGGGTGCAGAAAGAGGCAAGAGAGGTGCAGAAAGAGGCAAGAGATATGCAGAAAAATGGAACAAGGGTGCAGAAAGAAGCAAGAGAAGTGCAGAAAGAGGCAAGTGAGGTGCAGAAGGAAGCAAGAGAACTGCAGAAAGGGGCAAGAGAGTTGCAGAAACAGGCAAAAGGGATGCAGAAAGAGGGAACAGAGGTGCAGAAAGAGGCAAAAGAAGAGCAGAAAGAAGCAACAGAGGTGCAGAAAGAGGCAAGAGGGGTGCAGAAAGAAGAGACAGAAGTGCAGAAAGAAGCATAAGAGGTGCAGAAAGAGGCAAAAGAAGTGCAGAAAGAAGCAAGAGAAGTGCAGAAAGAGTCAAGTGAGGTGCTAACAACACTACACCGCCATCTTTGGTTGCTGGACTGTGTGTTTATAAATGTATAAATGTAATTATGTAAAAACTATAAGAACATCACTACAAATGAGATGCAGCTGACCCCACCATGCTATGAACCATAGAATATGCATGCATCACTGCAACCACCCAAATGTGCCACTCGGCTTTATAGTGCATGCAACTCAGCCCTGTTTTTGCATTGCACCAGGGCCTTGTCTGTGAAGTACACCACTGCACCACACCTGCCACAAGTCACAGCAAGTAACCCCAAAGAATAGTTCAAGAGATAATGTCACAGCTCATACTAAAGCTGATGCACTACCTGCACAACAGGCAGCAGAGCACAGCCGCTGTTCAAGGGGCAGCAGCACCTTTCCATGACACAACACTTAGCAGTGCCTGCATACCGAATTGCAGCAGTATACCATGCTGCATAACATTTTATGTGCCACACAACCACCTCACGTTTATGCAGCATAATCACCGCATCCACACAACATACAACATATCACTCCATCCATACAACACAACCTCTATGTGCACACAATACAGCACAAACTCCCTGCGGCATGCCGTAAAGAACTGCATCTAAGCAGCACGCAGCAAGGCACCATGATTATTATTTAAGGAGGGTTTGTGAAGTACGACATTCACTTTCTTAGAGTTTCTTGGCGCTGTAGAAGATACTGCTTTGAAAGTTTGTTAAAATGATTGTCTGCTGAGGATGTGGAAAGATTTTTTTAAAAATTCCTGAATTTGATGTGATCTAATTCTGAGCAAATATCACGACATCTTTTTGGACCTTGTTTTAGGGACTTCAAACAGGACACAAGTTGCAGGACATACACAACTGTGCTGTCTGACTCTGTACCACATAGAGCACAGCACCTATTCCATAAAAAATATAGTACAGCACTCCAGCTATACGACATACAGCCCAACACTGCACTTTTACCACAAACATCGCAGCACTGCGTCTGTATGAGGTACTGTATACCACAACACCTAAGAGGCAATGTGCAGCGCTGCTGCATCTGAACTGTATACAGCACTGTTTTCGTGACATACAGAACAGCACCTATTCGATACAAAATACAGTGTCCATCACTACATCTACCCGACATGTAAAACGGCGCCCCCACTTACACGACATACTGCATATTTACGAGATACAGTACAGCACTACACCTATAAGGCAGTGGGGCACTGCATCTCAACTGCATACAGCACTGTTTTCACAGCATACAGACCAGTTGTGGCTATACAACAAACAGCACAGCACTACGGATGCACCACACACTCTGCATCTATAGAACTTGCATTTATACGACATACAGTATCATGTAGAAACAATCTAGAATTGTTCTTCCAACACAACATACATCGCAACACTGCATTTATTCTACACCACATGCAGTACAGCCCTGACACTATATGGTATGCAGTACGGCACGGCACTGCACCTGTACAGTACAGTGCAGTACTAGATGAATACGCCATATAATGCAGCACAGCAACTATATGGTAAGGTGCAGCACTTCACTGCATCTATATAACATCCAGCATAGGACGATCTATCCGACACAGCACTGTCAACACGACAATGCCCTTTGGAACTGTACGACACACAGCAGTGCAGTCATATGAACAACAGCACAACAGCTGCACAACTTAGCACCGCCAATGGACTACATGCAACCGCACCGTAGTCATACTACATACTACCATGTGCTCTTTCTGATCTTAGACTGTGACTGCAAGGCACACTTCATGCTGGGTTGGCCATTGAGCTGTGACAGATGGGTGGCAGTAATGTTACATGCCAAGTTGCACAACATGCCAGAGGTGCAACAAGCCCAACATGCAACATGCAAGAGCTGGAACATGCTAGGGGTGCATCGTGACAGCAGTGGACTGCACCATACCAAAGGAATAACACTTACCACGCCGGGGACGTGTGCCAGAAGTGCCCAGATGGAAAGGGTGCTCTAAGTGGGTACAGAGCCAGGTGGGGTGGGTGGGTGTGATGCAAATGGCTGCTGTGCTTCTAAGTGAGAGCAATGCAGGAGGGTCTCTTCACCTCGTGCCTCTTTGGGCAATTGGCACAGCCCTGCTCCCCAAAATTCAGCATCCCCGAAACCTGGCACGTCGTGAATCATTAAAGAAAGAATGTGAGAATGAAACAGCGCCAGAGCCGAGTTTGGCGGAGAGACAGAGCAGACAGGCAGTTCCTGCAGACGACATATGACGTCCCTTGTGGTGAAGGGGGCAGGGGAGCGCCGAAAGCTCTTGTTCTCCTCTACCCAGTTCACTGTGGCCAGGGTTCTAGAGAGGCACGCCTTGCATTGCAGATTGCACTAGCGGAGAAACAACTGTAAAGAAATAACCCCAAAGCATGCCTCACACACCCCCTGCTGGACATGAGTTCACCCGCTGCACCTTTCAGATACACTGGTCATTTCAAACCCTACTGGACACAGGAAAGACACTCGCTCTTGGAGTGCAGCAGCCCCCCTCCAAAAGTGCCGGTGCAGTTCTTCTGAGAAGTCTGAACTAGCTGCACACAAAGCACTGTAACCACGAGAAGCATAGCTGAGTATTGCTGGTATAACAGCGCTGCTGAGACGACCTTTTAATGCCCCATTCAAATATATGGGACTCTTGGTCAGGTCTGATATTATTACATTAAATATTGCAGTGCTGTTGAGAAGTGTAGGCACCGCCCTATGAAAAGATTCACTCCAACAGAAAATTGCTGGTCCGGTACCATTAGAAGGGTAGCAAAACTCCTACGTGCTGGCACTGTCCCATTAAACGCATAACAGCCCTCGTGATGGGTACTGGTCTATCCCACTAAACTGACAACAGGCCCTGCCAAGAATGTCTTTAAGTATTACTCATGTAAAGGCTGCACTCAGTGTCTGCCCATAGAAAGCACTAGTCCAGTTAAACTATATCCCGGAGGATGACTGCAGACGCGGGGTAGGAAGCCTGTCTGGGGAGGGCTCTGGGCATGGCAGTCCGGGGGGAGGGGGCACTCTGCAGTGGCCCCACCATCTGGGAACTCATGCCCTGCAGAGGACTACATGGGGCCTTTTTAGCATGGGGTGGGGGTGACAGCAGAATGATAACAAGAAATAAAAAAAAAATTGAAATATCAGACCAAGCATTGAACAAGAAAATGTACAATTGAATAGCCAACAAAATGAGTGGATGCACAGAAAATCTGAAAGAGTTTCGAAAAACCGGAACGACTAATTGAACATTGTTGAATTGTGTTTTCTTTTATTTTAGGTGGGAGGGGGGAGAATGTAATGATGTGATGACAAATGTGGTGACACTGTGATGTCACCTGGAATGGTAAGGGCAGAGGTTCTATTAGAGAAGGGTGGAAGGTTTTCAAGGGATAATAGTTAAGTTAAGAGTAGGGGTTAGGAGCTATATGTGAAAAAAAATAAAGAACCAACGGCGGACTCCAATTGCCGCACTTCCTCAATATAATCCCCAAGTGATAGATACTAGTACGATGAAAGTCGGCATGCACACTTTACTCCTGCACCCGCCGTTGTGGGGTGCCAACTGCCAAGCAGAAATACAAAACTATGAGAAAAATGGAGCGGTGCACTCCCAAGTTAATATACTGTCAATAAAGAAGCTCGATCAGTTTCTTCGTTGTAAAAATATAAATCTTTATTATAAATAATCCATTGGATTTTCATAAAGCATCAGCCAACGCATTTCGTTCAAAGGTTGAACTTCGTCAGGGCAAGCGTAGCAGATGATGAATATGACGAGTTTTCGTGCTTATACTATAGCTGTTCCGTGAGCTGAGACGCCGTGGTGAGAGACTGCAGGAATTTCACACAGGCCCTTATCAAGGAGGCCCACACAACGTATGCAGTCACAAGTTCGAGAACTTTTTATACATATCCAAACAGGGTCCAGACCGGATTGGGCCCATAGAACATTTTAGTATAAGCACGAAAACTCGTCATATTCATCATCTGCTACGCTTGCCCTGACGAAGTTCAACCTTTGAACGAAACGCGTTGGCTGATGCTTTATGCAAATCCAATGGATTATTTATAATAAAGATTTATATTTTTACAACAAAGAAACTGATCGAGCTTCTTTATTGACAGTATATTAACTTGGGAGTGCACCGCTCCATTTTTCTCTTAGGAGCTATATGTATCGGGGTCGCTAGGCTCCAATAAAGATAATATATTCAAGTATTCCTGTGAGTCTGTTCTTCACAGTGGTGATCCGTCAAGCAGGGGCCGAAAAAAAGGGGGGGTCCCAACACGCTTTTTCTCCATGTTAATTTCCATAGGAAGCTTTAAAACTGCTAAATGGAATTACACCAAATTTGGCAAAAAGGTAGTTCTTGGTCCAGAAAGCACTCCTTTCATTCAATGATGTAAATCTGTTCAGTAGTTCCTGAGAAATTTAAAGATTTCTCAGATATACAACTGTGGCCATAGTGGATCCGCAAACCCTTCCGATCTCTGCCTGAGATCTAATTGGCTGCCAACACTTCAAACCAGGAAGTGTTGGCAGCCATCTTGTTCAGTTGAACTGAGTCACAAGAAAAAACATTTAAAAAAAAGATAAGAAATACCCTGACCCCCTAGGCCTCTTAGGGGGGGACCCATAGGGACCCCCCAGGGCCCAAAACACTTTTATTTTTATTTTCGGCGGGAGTCACAGTCGATCTGTGAATCCCATTGAAAATGTTAAAGAACTCAAAGTGCTGGTGCTGCGCTTAGTTTAATTAGGCCACCAGGTGGTACGGTAAAGAGTGGTACGGTAAAGAGTGGTAGACAGTGGGCCGACGGGTGATGCGCAGGCAAGTGCGTGAGGAGCATACAGTGAAGACAGTAGGCGTGTGAAAGCCTTGAGTGTAGCTGCCTGGCAGGTGGTGAAGATCATGGCGAACCACCATTTCCACTAAGGCACTAGTCAATATGTCAGTACAAGCGCAGGACAAGGCAGCAGGACCACCTGAACACTGCTCGCACTCCACGCTCGCAGTCCTACCCCCATTCAGTCAACTAGCAGACCCAGCCACAGCAGCGCCAAGATGGCAGAAATGGATTGGGCAGTGGAAAACTACTTTCGCACGACATTGGAGACAGATGGTACTGTCAAGAGGTCCACGATGCTGCACATGGGGGAGATGAGCTGTATGAGCTCTTTCAGAACTTATCAAACACAGGAGATGTGCATGATTATGAGGCAGCAGTAAGGGCTCTTCACAGACATTTTGATTTCCAAATAAATCCTGATTACGAACACTTCAAGTTACAACTAGCACACAGGCAAGAAGGGGAAACTTTAGACATGTTTTTTGCAAGATTGTGCAAGTTGACAAGCTCCTGCACAGGAATCGACAAACAATTTGAAATGAGGGCGCAGTTGATTCAGGGCTGTAGATTTTCTGAACTGCGAAAGCTTTCCCAACACTCTGAAAATGTGCCTCTTGGTGCACGGATGGTGGGACAATGAGGTCCCCTTGTGTCCTGAGGGCTTCAGGACTAAAGTGGACTTCATCGCCCAAGCAGAAGTGCGCCAGGAGGTGCAATTGCAGAGTGGTGTAAAAAGGGGGCGTGGCCTCTGACTACGTCTCAGCAATCCAGCTGTGTGGGGCTTACTGGAGGTAGAAGAAAGGCTAGTTGGCCCCCAGGGACCCTCAAGAGGCAAGGGGACTTCATCCCCCAATCCAGAGCACGCCAGGAGGCGTGTTTGCAGAGTGGTGGAGAAAGGGGGCATAGCCTGCGACCACCTTTCAGCAATTCTGCTGTGTGGGGTTTACTGGAGGTTACAGGTAGGCTAGTGGGCCACTAAGGAACCCCAGCAGTGAAGGGGACTTCATTCCTCAACCAAGAGTGTGCCAGGGAGTGCGGTTGCAGAGTGGTGGGCAAAGGGGGTGTGGTCTGCTATCAGAAGTTAGCTATCCTGCTGTTTGAGACTTAGTGGAGGTAATAGGAGGGGTAGTTGGCCCCCAAGGATTTCCTTTGGGGCCAGCTACCCTATCTGTTACCTCCAGTAAGTCCCACACAGTGCGATTGCTAAGAGGTCTTCGGAGGCCACACCCCCATTTGTCCATCACTCTGCAAATGTGCCTCCTGGCACACTACTAGTTGGGAGATGAAGTCCACTTTACTTCTGAGGGACTTTGGGGGCCGAGAAGCCATCCTGGTACCTCCTGTAAGTCCTACGCAGCGGAAATCCTGAGCGCTGGTCAGAGGCCCAGCACCCTTTCTCCACCACTCTGCAAGCGCGACTGCTAGTTAAAGAAGCATTTGCCATGCAATTGGTCTCGTATTTGTGAGAGTAGAGCTATTAGGGTTGCAAATGTAAATGTTTTTTACTAATGTTTTGGGGAGTGGAGTGGATGTACGTTGTGTGTAATGGAATTATGTGGTATGTTGTGCAGTGAAATTATGTGGATAGAAAGTATGTGGTATTTAGTGTATATGAATTATGTAGAGTGGGATTATGTGTTATGGAGAGTAATTAAGTGGTATGGTAGTCTGTGTTGTGGAGTGGTAACCTCAGGTTTAGTCTTCCTCATTTCCATAGAAGCTAAACTATAAACTCAATGAGACACAAAAAAAGAAGGAACCACTGAGGAGCACTTCTGGACCTAGTCAGAGGTATGGGCAGGGTCACTGGAATTATGTGACTGTTCGGCTGCAGCGATTTTCGCATGATTATACATTTTCCGCATTTGCCATATAATCCATCATCTGCTGCATAATCTGCAGATTTGAACAAAAAAACCTTGTTTCTAGCTCAAACGGCTCAAATGTTACCAAAAATGCAGCAACAAGTGTTACTGCATGGTCGAAGGCCCTTTCCAAAGCTGAAATGGTCACCTGTTACTTATTGCTAAATGTGGCTGTTAAATTGGTACTAATGGCGCGCAATCCACTCTTGCTTCTTCCTGCGCCTCCCTTGGCTCTTTCTGCATTTCCCTTGCTTCTTTCTGCACCTTTCTTCTTCTTTCTGCATTTCTCTTGCCTCTTCCTGCACATCTCTTCTGCTTTTTGCACATCCCTTCTTTCTGCACCTCTCTTGCTTCTTTCTGCACCTCTCTTGCTTCTATCTTCTGCACCTCTCTTGCCTCTTTCTGCACCACTGTTGCTTCTTTCTGCACTGTTCATGCCTCTATCTGTACCCTCTTCCCTCTTTCTGCACCTCTCTTGACACTTTCTGCACCTCTCTTGCCTCTTTCTGCACTTCTGTTCAATCTTTCTGCACCTTGCTTGCTTCTTTCTGCACTTCCCTTGCTTCTTTCTATCCCTCTCTTGCTTCTTTCAGCACTCTTTTTGCCTCTTTCTGCACCTCTGCTGCTTCTTTCTGCACTTCTCTTGCTTCTTTCTGCACCTCTCTTGCCTCTTTCTGCACTTCTCACGCCTCTTTCTGCACCTTGCTTGCTTCTTTCTGCACTTCCCTTGCTTCTTTCTGCACCTCTCTTGCCTCTTTCTGCACCTCTTTTACCTCTTTCTACAGTTCTCTTGCCTGTGACTGCACCTCTGTTGCTTCTTTCTACACTACTCTTCCATCTTTCTGCACCTCTCTTGCCTCTTTCTGCACCCCTCTTGCCTCTTTCTGCACCCCTCTTCCCTCCTTCTTCACCTCTGTTGCTTCTTTCTGCACTTCTCTTGCCTCTTTCTGCACCCCTCATGCCTGTTTCTGCACCTCACGTGCCCCTTTCTGCACCTCTCTTGCCTCTTTCCGCACCTCTCCTGCCTTTTTCTGCTTCTCACTTGCCTCTTTCGGCACTTCTCTTGCTTTTTTCTGCACCTCTCTTGTTTCTTTCTGCAACTCTCTTGTCTCTTTCATCACTTGTCTTGGTTCTTTCTGCACCTCGGTTGCTTCTTTCAGCACTTCTCTTGACTCTTTCTTCACTTCTCTTGCCTGCTTCTGCGCCTCTCCTGCCTTTTCTGCACCTCTTTTGCCTCTTTCTGCACCCCTCTTGCCTCTTTCTGCACCGCTCTTGCCTCTTTCTGCACCTCTTATGCTTCTTTCTGCACCCCTGTTGCCTCTTTCTGCACCCCTCTTCCCTTTTTCTGTACCTCTCTTGCCTCTTTATGCACCTCTGTTCCCCCTTTCTGCACCTCTATTGCCTTTTCCTGCACCTCTCTTGCCTCTTTCTGCAGTTCTCTTGCTGCTTTCTGCACCTCTGTTGCTTCTTTGTCCACTTCTCTTGACTCTTTCTGCATTTCTATTAATTCTTTCTGCACTTCTCTTGCCTCTTTCTGTACCTCTGTTGCATATTTCAGTTCTTCTCTTGCCTCTCTCTTTCTGCACTCGTCTTGCCTATTTCCTTACCTCTGTTGGTTCTTTCTGCACTTTTCATGCTTCTTTCTGCACCTCTCTTGCTTCATTCTGTGCCCCTCTTGCCTCTTTCTGCACCCCTCTTCCCCCTTTCTGCAACTCTCTTGCCTCTTTCTGCACCTCTCTTGCCTCTTCCTGCACCTCACTTGCCTCTTTCTGTGCTTCTCTTGCTTTTTCCTACACCTTTCTTGTTTCTTTCTGCAACTCTCTAGTCTCTTTCAGCATTTCTCTTGCCTTTTTCTGTACATCTCTTCCTGTTTCTGCACCTCTGTTGCCTCTTTCTTCACCTCTGTTACCTCTATCTGCACCTCTGTTGCCTCTTTCTGTAACCCTCTTGCCTCTTTCTGCAGTTCTCTTGCCTCTTTCTGCACCTCTCTTTTCTCTTTCTGCACCTCTCTTGCCTGTTTTTGCACCTCTCTTGCCTCTTTCTACACTTCTCCTGCTGCTTTCTGCACCTCTGTTGCTTCTTTCTGCACTTTTCTTGACTCTCTGTATTTCTGTTCCTTCTTTCTGCACTTCTCCTGCCTCTTTCTGCAACTCTGTTTGTTCTTTCTGCACCTCTCTTGCTTCTTTATGCACCCCTCTTGCCTCTTTGGGCAACCCTCTTCCCCTTTCTGCACCACTCTTGCCTCTTTCTGCACCCGTCTTCCCTTTTTCTGTACCTCTCTTGCCTGTTTCTGCACCTCACTTGCCTCTTTCTGCATCTCACTTGCTTTTTTCTACACCTCTCTTGTTTCTTTCTGCACCTCTCTTGTCTCTTTCATCACTTCTCTTGCTTCTTTCTGCACCTCTGTTGCTTCCTTCAGGATTTCTCTTGCCTCTTTCTGTACTTCTCTTCCTGTTTCTGCACCTCTCTTGCCACTTTCTTCTCCTCTGTTGCCTCTTTCTGCACCTCTCTTGCCTCTTTCTGTATCCCTTTGCCTCTTTCTGCAGTTCTCTTGCCTCTTTCTGTACCACTCTTGCCTCTTTCTACAGTTCTCTTGCCTCTTTCTGCACCTCTGTTGCTTCTTTCTGCACTTCTCTTGCTTCTTTCTACACCTCTCTTGCTTCTTTCTGCACCCTTCTTGCCTCTTTATGCACCTTGCTAGCTTCTTTCTGCATTTCCCTTTCTTCTTTATGCACCTCTATTGCTTCTTCCTGCACCTCTCTTGCCTCTGTACCCCTGTTGCCTCTTTCTGCACTCGTCTTCCATCTTTCTCCACTTCTCTTTTCTCCTTGAGTACCTCTCTTGTCTCTTGTCTCTTTCTATACCTCTCTTGCCTCTTTCTGCACTTCTGCACTTCTGATGCCTCTTTCTGCACCTCTGTTGCTTTTTTCTGCACTTCTCTTGCCTCTTTCTGCATTTCTGTTCCTTTTTTCAGCACTTCTCTTGCCTCTTCCAGCACCCCTCTTGCCTCTTTCTGCACCTCTGTTACTTCTTTCTACACTTCTATTGCTTCTTTCTGCACCTCTCTTGCTTCTTTCTGCACCCTTCTTGCCTTTTTCTGCACCCCTCTTCCCTCTTTCTGCACATCTCTTGCCTCTTTCTGGACCACTGTTCCCTATTTCTGCACCTCTCTTGCCTCTTTCTGCAACTCTCTTGCCTCTTTCTGCAGTTCTCTTTCCTCATTCTGTACCTCTGTCGCTTCTTCCTACACTTCTCTTGCCCTTTTCTGAATACCTCTTGCATGTTTCTGCACCTCACTTTCCTCTTTCTGCACCTCTCTTGCCTGTTTCTAAATTTTTCTTCCTTCTTTATGCACTTTTCTTCCTCTTTCTGACTTCACTTGCCTCTTTCTGCACATCTCTTGTGCTTTCTGCAACTTTCTTGCTTCTTTCTGCACCTCTTTTGCTTCTTTGTTCTGCATCTCTCTTGCCTCTTTCTGCACATCTGTTGCTTCTTTCTGCACTTCTCTTGCCTCTTTTTGCACCCTTTTCCCTCTTTCTGTACCTCTCTTGCTTCTTTCTGCATCCCTCTTGCCTCTTTCTGCACTTCTCGTGCCTCCTTCTGCACCTCGCTTGTTTCTTTCTGCATCTCCCTTACTTCTTTCTGCACCTCTATTGCTTCTTACTGTACCTTTCTAGCATCTTTCTGGGCCCCTCTTCCCTCTTTCTGCACCTTTTGTTGCCTGTTTCTACATCTCTCTTGCCTCTCTCTGCACTTCTCTTGCCTCTTTATGCATTTCTGTTTCTTCTTTCTGTATTTCTCTTGCGTCTTTCTGCACCCTCTCTTGCCTGTTTCTGCACCTCTGTTACTTCTTTTTGTACTTCTCTGGCTTCTTTTTGCACCTCTCTTGCTCCTTTCTGCACCCCTCTTGCCTCTTTCTGCACCCCTCTTCCCTCTTTCTGCACCTCTCTTTCTGCATCTCTCTTGCCTCTTTCTGCAGTTCTCTTGCCTCTGTCTTGACCTCTGTGTATTCTTTCTGCACTTCTCTTGCCTCTTTTTGCACCCCTCTTGCCTCTTTCTGCACCTCCCTTGGTTCTTTCTGCACTTCTGTTGCTTCATTCTGCACCTCTCTTGCTTCTTTCTCCACCACTCTTCCCTCTTTCTGCACCCCTCTTCCCCCTTTCTGCACCTCTCTTGCCTCTTTCTGCATCCTTCTTCCCTATTTCTGTACCTCTCTTGCCTGTTTCTGCTCCTCAATTGCCTCTTTCTGTACCTCTCTTGCCTCTTCCTGCACCTCACTTGCCTCTTTCTGCGCTTCTGTTGCTTTTTCCTACATCTCTCTTGTTTCTTTCTGCAACTCTCTTGTCTCTTTCAGCATTTCTCTTGCCTATTTCTGTACTTCTCTTTCTGTTTCTGCACCTCTCTTGCCTCTTTCTGCACCTCTTTTGCCTCTTTCTGTAACCCTCTTGCCTCTTTCTGCAGTTCTCTTGCCTCTTTCTGCACCTCTCTTGCATCTTTATGCCCCTTTGTTCCCTCTTTCTGCACCTCTCTTGCCTGTGTCTGCACCTGACTTGCCTCTTTCTGCACTTCTCCTTCTGCTTTCTGCACCTGTGTTGCTTCTTTCTGCACTTCTCTTGACTCATTCTGCATTTCTGTTCCTTCTTTCTATACTTCTTGTGCCTCTTTCTGCACCTCTGTTGGTTCTTTCTGCACTTCTCATGCTTCTGTCTGCACCTCTCTTGCTTCTTTCTGTACCCCTCTTCTCCCTTTCTGCACCACTCTTGCCTCTTTCTGCACCCTTCTTCCCTCTTTCTGTACCTCTCTTGCCTGTTTCTGCACCTCTCTTGCCTCTTCCTGCACCTCTCTTGGTTTTATCTACACCTCTCTTCTTTCTTTCTGCACCTCTCTTGTCTCTTTCATCACTTCTCTTGCTTCTTTCTGCACCTCTGTTGCTTATTTCAGCATTTCTCTTGCCTCTTTCTGCACTTCTCTTCCTATTTCTGCACCTCTCTTGCCTCTTTCTTCTCCTCTGTTGCCTCTTTCTGTACCTCTCTTGCCTCTTTCTGTACCCCTTTGCCTCTTTCTGCAGTTCTCTTGCTTCTTTATGTACAATTCTTGCCTCTTTCTACAGTTCTCTTCCCTCTTTCTGCACCTCTGTTGCTTCTTTCTGCACTTCTCTTGCCTCTTTCTGCACCCCTCTTGCCTCATTCTGCACCCCTGTTGGTTCTTTCTGCACTTCTCTTGCTTCTTTCTGCATCTCTTTTTGCTTCTTTCTGCACCCCTCTTGCCGCACCCCTGTTTACTCTCTTTCTGTACCTCTCTTGCCTGTTTCTGCACTGCACCTCTGTTGCCTCTTTCTGTACCTGTATTTGCTTTTTTCTGCACCCCTCTAGTCTCTTTCTGCACCCCTGTTCCCTCTCTTTCTGCACCTCTCTTGCTTCTTTCTGCACTTCTCTTGCCCCTTTCTGTATTTCTCTTGCCTCTTTCTGCACTTCTCTTGCCTCTTTCTGCACTTCTCTTTTCTCTTTCCGCACTTCTAGAGCCTCTTTCTGCACTTCTCTTCCTTCTTTCTGCACTTCTCTTGCCTATTTATGTGCTTCTCTTGCTTTTTTCTGCACTTCTCTTCTCTCGGTCTGCACCTCACTTGCCTCTTTCTGTACCTCACTCTTCTTTCTACTGCTCTCTTGCCTCTTTATGTACCTCTCTTTCCTCTTTCTGCACCTCTCTTGACTCTAACTTCACTTCTCTTGCCTCTTTCTGCACTTCTGTTGCTTCTTCCTGCCCTTCTCTTGCTTCTTTCTGCGTTTCTCTTGCCTCTTGCCTCTTTCTGTGTTTCTCTTGCTTCTTTTTGCACTTCTCCTGCTTCTATATGTACCTAACTTTCCTCTTTCTGCACCTCACTCTTCTTTCTGCACGTCACTTGCCTCTTTCTGCACCTCACTCTCTTCTTTCTGCACCTCACTTGCCTCTTTCTGCACTTCTCTTGTCTCTTTATGCACCTCACTTGCCTCTTTCTGTACCTCTCTTGCCTCTTTCTGTACCTCTCTTGCCTCTTTCTGCACTTCCCTTGCCTCTTTCTGTACTTCTCTTGCCTGTTTCTGCACTTTTGTTTCTTTCTGCACCTCTCTTCCCTCTTTCTGCACATCTCTTATCTCTTTCTGTAACTCTCTTATTTTTTGGTGCACTTCTCTTGCTTCTTTCTGCACCCCTGTCCCTCTCTTTTGGCAACTCTCTTTCCTATTTCTGTAGTTCTCTTGCCTCTTTCTGCACCTCTCTTGCCTCTTTCTGTACCCCTCTTGCCTCTTTCTGTACTTCACTTGCCCCTTTCTGCATCTCTCTTGCCTCTTTCTGTACCTCACTTGCATCTTTCTGTACTTCTCTTGCTTTTTTCTGCACCTCTCTTGTTTCTTTCTGCAACTCTATTATCTCTTTCATCACTTCTCTTGCTTCTTTCTGCACCTCTGTTGCTTCTTTCAGCACTTTTCTATCCTCTTTCTGCACTACTATTGCCTTTTCCTGCACCTCTCTTGCCTCTTTCTGCACCTCTCTTGCTTCTTTCTGTACCTCTGTTGCTTCTTTCAGCACTTTCTTTCCTCTTTCTGCACTTCTCTTGCCTGTTTCTGCACCTCTTTTGCATTTTTTCTGCACCTCTGTTAACTCTTTCTATACCTCACTTGCTTCTTTCTGTTCCCCTCCTGCCTCTTTCTGCACCCCTCTTCCATCTTTCTGCACCTCTCTTTCCTCCTTCTGCACCCGTTTCCTCTTTCTGTACCTCTCTTGCCTGTTTCTGCACATCTTTTGTATCTTTCTGCATTTCTCTTGCCTCTTTCTGCATTTCTCTTGCCTCTTTCTGTACTTCTCCTGCCTCTTTTTGCACATTTCTTGCTTCTTTCTGCACTTCTCTTGCCCCTTACTGTATTTCTCTTGCCTCTTTCTGCACTTCTCATGCCTCTTTCTGTACTTGTCTTGCCTCTTTCTGCACTACTCCTGCCTCTTTCTGCACTTCTATTGCCTCTTTCTACACTTCTCTTCCTTCTTTCTGCACTTCTCTTGCCACTTTCTGCACTTCTCTTGCTTTTTTTGCACTTCTCTTCCCTCTTTCTGCACCTCACTTGCCTCTTTCTGTACCTCACTTTTCTTTATACTACTCTCTTGCCTCTTTATGTACCTCTCTTGCCTCTTTCTGCACCACTCTTGACTCTTTCTGCACTTCTCTTGCCTCTTTCTGCACTTCTCTTGCCTTTTTCCGCACTTCTATTGCTTCTTCCTGCACTTCTCTTGCTTCTTTCTGCGCTTCTCTAGCCTCTTTCTGTGCTTCTCTTGCTTCTTTTTGCACTTCTCCTGCCTCTATCTGTACCTCACTTTCCTCTTTCTGTACCTCACTCTTCTTTCTGCATCTCATTTGCCTCTTTTTGCACCTCACTCTCTTCTTTCTGCACCTCACTTGCCTCTTTCTGCAATTCTCTTGTCTCTTTCTGCACCTCACTTGCCTCTTTCTGTACCTCTCATGCCTCTTTCTGCACCTCTCTTGCCACTTTCTGTACTTCTCTTGCCTGTTTCTGCACATCTCTTATCTCTTTCTGTAACTCTCTTATTTTTTGGTGCACTTCTCTTGCTTCTTTCTGCACCCCTGTCCCTCTCTTTCTGCACCTCTCGTTCCTATTTCTGTAGTTCTCTTGCCTCTTTCTGCACCTCTCTTGGTTGTTTCTGTACCCCTTTTGCCTGTTTCTGTACCTCACTTGCCTCTTTCTGTATCTCTCTTGCCTCTTTATGCACCTCTCTTGCCTCTTTCTGTACCTCACGTGCATCTTTCTGCACTTCTCTTGCTTTTTTCTGCACCTCTCTTGTTTCTTTCTGCAACTCTATTATCTCTTTCATCACTTCTCTTGCTTCTTTCTGCACCTCTGTTGCTTCTTTCAACACTTTTCTTTCCTCTTTCCACACTACTATTGCGTGTTCCTGCATCTCTCTTGCCTCTTTCTGCACCTCTCTTGCTTCTTTCTGTACATCTGTTGCTTCTTTCAGTACTTTCTTTCCTCTATCTGCACTTCTCTTGCCTGTTTCTGCACCTCTTTTGCCTCTTTCTGCACCTCTGTTACCTCTTTCTACACCTCACTTGATTCTTTCTGCACCCCTCTTGCCTCTTTCTGCACCCCTCTTCCATCTTTCTGCACCTCTCTTGCCTCTTTCTGCACCCCTGTTTCCTCATTCTTTACATCTCTTCCCTGTTTCTGCACCTCTTTTGTATCTTTCTGCACTTCTCTTGCCTCTTTCTGCACCTCTGTTGCTTCTTTCTGCACTTCTCTTGCCTCTTTCTGCATTTCTCTTGCCTCTTTCTGCACTTCTCTTGCCTCTTTTTGCACATTTCATACTCTTTCTGCACCTCTCTAGCTTTTTTCTGCACTTCTCTTGCCTTCTTTTATGTACTTCTCTTGCCTCTTTCTGCACCTCACTTGCCTCTTTCTGCACTTCTCTTGCTCCTTTCTGCACATTTCTTGCATCTTACTGCAACTCTCTTGCCTCTGTCTGCACTTTTCTTGCCTTTTTCTGCACTTCTCTTTTCTCTTTCTGTACTTCTATTGCTTCTTTCTGTACTTCTCTCCCTTCTTTCTGCCCTTCTCTTGCCTCTTTCTGCACTTCTCTTGCTTCTTTACGCACTACTCTTGCCTCTTTCTGTACCTCACTTGCCTCTTTCTGCACCTCACTATTCTTTCAGCACCTCTTTTGCCTCTTTCTGCACTTCTCTTGCCTCTTTCTGCACCTCACTTGCCTCTTGCTGTACCTCTCTTGCCTCTTTCTGCACCTCTTTTGCTTCTTTTTGCACTTCTATTTCCTCTTTCTGCACTTCTGTTGCTTCTTCCTCCGCTTCTCTTGCCTTTTTCTGTACCTCACTTTCCTCTTTCTGCACCTCGCTCTTCTTTCTGCACCTCACTTGCCTCTTTCTGCACCTCACTCTCTTCTTTCTGCACCTCACTTGCCTCTTTCTGCATTTCTCTTATCTCTTTATGCACCTTACTTGCCTCTTTCTGTACCTCTCCCGCCTCTTTCTTCACCTCTCTTGCCTCTTTCTGCACTTCCCTTGCCTCTTACTGTAATTCTCTTGCCTGTTTCTACACTTTTGTTTCTTTCTGCACCCCTCATTCCTCTTACTGCACCTCTCTTGCCTCTTTATGGACTTTTCTTGCCTTTTTCTGCACTTCTCTTTTCTCTTTCTGCACTTCTATTGCTTCTTTCTGCACCCCTGTTCCTCTCTTCTGCACCTCTCTTTCCTATTTCTGCACTTCTCTTGCTTTTTTTGCACTTCTCTTCCCTCTTTCTGCACCTCACTTGCCTCTTTCTGTACCTCACTTTTCTTTATACTACTCTCTTTCCTCTTTATGTACCTCTCTTGCCTCTTTTTGTACCTCTCTTGCCTCTTTCTGCACTTCTCTTGCTTCTTTCTGCGCTTCTCTTGCTTCTTTCTGCGCTTCTCTTGCCTCCTTCTGTGCTTCTCTTGCTTCTTTTTGCACTTCTGCCTCTATCTGTACCTCACTTTCCTCTTTCTGCACCTCACTCTTCTTTCTGCACCTCATTTGCCTCTTTCTGCACCTCACTCACTTCTTTCTGCACCTCACTTGCCTCTTTCTGCACTTCTCTTGTCTCTTTATGCACCTCACTTGCCTCTTTCTGTACCTCTCTTGCCTCTTTCTGCACCTCTCTTGCCTCTTTCTGCACATCCCTTGCCTCATTCTGTACTTCTCTTGCCTGTTTCTGCACTTTTGTTTCTTTCTGCACCTCTCTTTCCTCTTTCTGCACATCTCTTATCTCTTTCTGTAACTCTCTTATTTTTTGATGCACTTCTCTTGCTTCTTTCTGCACCCCTGTCCCTCTCTTTCTGCACCTCTCGTTCCTATTTCTGTAGTTCTCTTGCCTCTTTCTGCACCTCTCTTGGTTGTTTATGTACCACTCTTGCCTGTTTCTGTACTTCACTTGCCCCTTTCTGCATCTCTCTTGCCTCTTTCTGCACCTCTCTTGCCTCTTTCTGCACTTCCCTTGCCTCTTTCTGTAATTCTCTTGCCTGTTTCTACACTTTTGTTTCTTTCTGCACCCCTCTTTCCTCTTACTGCACCTCTCTTGCCTCTTTATGCACTTTTCTTGCCTTTTTCTGCACTTCTCTTTTCTCTTTCTGCACTTCTATTGCCTCTTTCTGCACTTCTCTCCCTTCGTTCTGCACTTCTCTTGCTTCTTTCTGCACCCCTGTACCTCTCTTTCCTATTTCTGTAGTTCTCTTGCCTCTTTCTGCACCTCTCGTGCCTCTTTCTGTACCCCTCTTGCCTGTTTCTGTACTTCACTTGCCCCTGTCTGCATCTTTCTTGCCTCTTTCTGCACCTCTCTTGCCTCTTTCTGTACCTCACATGCATCTTTCTGCACTTCTCTTGCTTTTTTCTCCACCTCTCTTGTTTCTTTCTGCAACTCTATTATCTATTTCATCACTTCTCTTGCTTCTTTCTGCACCTCTGTTGCTTCTTTCAGCACTTTTCTATCCTCTTTCTGCACTACTATTGCCTGTTCCTGCACCTCTCTTGCCTCTTTCTGCACCTCTCTTGCTTCTTTCTGTACCTCTCTTGCTTCTTTCAGCACTTTCTTTCCTCTTTCTGTACTTCTCTTGCCTGTTTCTGCACCTCTTTTGCATTTTTCTGCACCTCTGTTAACTCTTTCTATACCTCACTTACTTCTTTCTGCTCCCCTCTTGCCTTTTTCTGCACCCCTCTTCCATCTTTCTGCACCTCTCTTTCCTCCTTCTTCACCCGTTTCCTCTTTCTGTACCTCTCTTGCCTGTTTCTGCACATCTTTTGTATCTTTCTGCACTTCTCCTGCCTCTTTTTGCACATTTCTTGCTTCTTTCTGCACTTCTCTTGCCCCTTACTGTATTTCTCTTGCCTCTTTCTGCACTTCTCATGCCTCTTTCTGCACTTGTCTTGCCTCTTTCTGCACTACTCCTGCCTCTTTCTGCACTTCTATTGCCTCTTTCTACACTTCTCTTCCTTCTTTCTGCACTTCTCTTGCCACTTTCTGCACTTCTCTTGCTTTTTTTGCACTTCTCTTCCCTCTTTCTGCACCTCACTTGCCTCTTTCTGTACCTCACTTTTCTTTATACTACTCTCTTGCCTCTTTATGTACCTCTCTTGCCTCTTTCTGCACCACTCTTGACTCTTTCTGCACTTCTCTTGCCTCTTTCTGCACTTCTCTTGCCTTTTTCTGCACTTCTATTGCTTCTTCCTGCACTTCTCTTGCTTCTTTCTGCGCTTCTCTAGCCTCTTTCTGTGCTTCTCTTGCTTCTTTTTGCACTTCTCCTGCCTCTATCTGTACCTCACTTTCCTCTTTCTGTACCTCACTCTTCTTTCTACACCTCATTTGCCTCTTTTCGCACCTCACTCTCTTCTTTCTGCACCTCACTTGCCTCTTTCTGCACTTCTCTTGTCTCTTTATGCACCTCACTTCCCTCTTTCTGTACCTCTCATGCCTCTTTCTGCACCTCTCTTGCCTCTTTCTGCACTTCCCTTGCCTCTTTCTGTACTTCTCTTGCCTGTTTCTGCACATCTCTTATCTCTTTCTGTAACTCTCTTATTTTTTGGTGCACTTCTCTTGCTTCTTTCTGCACCCCTGTCCCTCTCTTTCTGCACCTCTCGTTCCTATTTCTGTAGTTCTCTTGCCTCTTTCTGCACCTCTCTTGGTTGTTTCTGTACCCCTTTTGCCTGTTTCTGTACCTCACTTGCCTCTTTCTGTATCTCTCTTGCCTCTTTATGCACCTCTCTTGCCTCTTTCTGTACCTCACTTGCATCTTTCTGCACTTCTCTTGCTTTTTCTGCACCTCTCTTGTTTCTTTCTGCAACTCTATTATCTCTTTCATCACTTCTCTTGCTTCTTTCTGCACCTCTGTTGCTTCTTTCAGCACTTTTCTTTCCTCTTTCCACACTACTATTGCCTGTTCCTGCACCTCTCTTGCCTCTTTCTGCACCTCTCTTGCTTCTTTCTGTACATCTGTTGCTTCTTTCAGCACTTTCTTTCCTCTATCTGCACTTCTCTTGCCTGTTTCTGCACCTCTTTTGCCTCTTTCTGCACCTCTGTTACCTCTTTCTACACCTCACTTGATTCTTTCTGCACCCCTCTTGCCTCTTTCTGCACCCCTCTTCCATCTTTCTGCACCTCTCTTGCCTCTTTCTGCACCCCTGTTTCCTCTTTCTTTACATCTCTTCCCTGTTTCTGCACCTCTTTTGTATCTTTCTGCACTTCTCTTGCCTCTTTCTGCACCTCTGTTGCTTCTTTCTGCACTTCTCTTGCCTCTTTCTGCATTTCTCTTGCCTCTTTCTGCACTTCTCTTGCCTCTTTTTGCACATTTCTTACTCTTTCTGCACCTCTCTAGCTTTTTTCTGCACTTCTCTTGCCTTCTTTTATGTACTTCTCTTGCCTCTTTCTGCACCTCACTTGCCTCTTTCTGCACTTCTCTTGCTCCTTTCTGCACATTTCTTGCATCTTACTGCAACTCTCTTGCCTCTTTCTGCACTTTTCTTGCCTTTTTCTGCACTTCTCTTTTCTCTTTCTGCACTTCTCATGCCTCTTTCTGCACTTGTCTTGTCTCTTTCTGCACTACTCCTGCCTCTTTCTGCACTTCTATTGCCTCTTTCTACACTTCTCTTCCTTCTTTCTGCACTTCTCTTGCCACTTTCTGCACTTCTCTTGCTTTTTTTGCACTTCTCTTCCCTCTTTCTGCACCTCACTTGCCTCTTTCTGTACCTCACTTTTCTTTATACTACTCTCTTGCCTCTTTATGTACTTCTCTTGCCTCTTTCTGCACTTCTCTTGCCTTTTTCCGCACTTCTATTGCTTCTTCCTGCACTTCTCTTGCTTCTTTCTGCACTTCTCTAGCCTCTTTCTGTGTTTCTCTTGCTTCTTTCTGCACTTCTCCTGCCTCTATCTGTACCTCACTTTCCTCTTTCTGTACCTCACTCTTCTTTCTACACCTCATTTGCCTCTTTTCGCACCTCACTCTCTTCTTTCTGCACCTCACTTGCCTCTTTCTGCACTTCTCTTGTCTCTTTATGCACCTCACTTTCCTCTTTTTGTACCTCTCATGCCTCTTTCTGCACCTCTCTTGCCTCTTTCTGCACTTCCCTTGCCTCTTTCTGTACTTCTCTTGCCTGTTTCTGCACATCTCTTATCTCTTTCTGTAACTCTCTTATTTTTTGGTGCACTTCTCTTGCTTCTTTCTGCACCCCTGTCCCTCTCTTTCTGCACCTCTCGTTCCTATTTCTGTAGTTCTCTTGCCTCTTTCTGCACCTCTCTTGGTTGTTTCTGTACCCCTTTTGCCTGTTTCTGTACCTCACTTGCCTCTTTCTGTATCTCTCTTGCCTCTTTATGCACCTCTCTTGCCTCTTTCTGTACCTCACTTGCATCTTTCTGCACTTCTCTTGCTTTTTCTGCACCTCTCTTGTTTCTTTCTGCAACTCTATTATCTCTTTCATCACTTCTCTTGCTTCTTTCTGCACCTCTGTTGCTTCTTTCAGCACTTTTCTTTCCTCTTTCCACACTACTATTGCCTGTTCCTGCACCTCTCTTGCCTCTTTCTGCACCTCTCTTGCTTCTTTCTGTACATCTGTTGCTTCTTTCAGCACTTTCTTTCCTCTATCTGCACTTCTCTTGCCTGTTTCTGCACCTCTTTTGCCTCTTTCTGCACCTCTTTTACCTCTTTCTACACCTCACTTGATTCTTTCTGCACCCCTCTTGCCTCTTTCTGCACCCCTCTTCCATCTTTCTGCACCTCTCTTCCCTCTTTCTGCACCCCTGTTTCCTCTTTCTTTACATCTCTTCCCTGTTTCTGCACCTCTTTTGTATCTTTCTGCACTTCTCTTGCCTCTTTCTGCACCTCTGTTGCTTCTTTCTGCACTTCTCTTGCCTCTTTCTGCATTTCTCTTGCCTCTTTCTGCACTTCTCTTGCCTCTTTTTGCACATTTCTTACTCTTTCTGCACCTCTCTAGCTTTTTCTGCACTTCTCTTGCCTTCTTTTATGTACTTCTCTTGCCTCTTTCTGCACCTCACTTGCCTCTTTCTGCACTTCTCTTGCTCCTTTCTGCACATTTCTTGCATCTTACTGCAACTCTCTTGCCTCTTTCTGCACTTTTCTTGCCTTTTTCTGCACTTCTCTTTTCTCTTTCTGTACTTCTATTGCCTCTTTCTTTACTTCTCTCCCTTCTTTCTGCCCTTCTCTTGCCTCTTTCTGCACTTCTCTTGCTTCTTTATGCACTACTCTTGCCTCTTTCTGTACCTCACTTGCCTCTTTCTGCACCTCACTATTCTTTCAGCACCTCTTTTGCCTCTTTCTGCACTTCTCTTGCCTCTTTCTGCACCTCACTTGCCTCTTTCTGTACCTCTCTTGCCTCTTTCTGCACCTCTTTTGCCTCCTTTTGCACTTCTATTTCCTCTTTCTGCACTTCTGTTACTTCTTCCTCCGCTTCTCTTGCCTTTTTCTGTACCTCACTTTCCTCTTTCTGCACCTCGCTCTTCTTTCTGCACCTCACTTGCCTCTTTCTGCACCTCACTCTCTTCTTTCTGCACCTCACTTGCCTCTTTCTGCACTTCTCTTATCTCTTTATGCACCTTACTTGCCTCTTTCTGTACCTCTCCCGCCTCTTTCTGCACCTCTCTTGCCTCTTTCTGCACTTCCCTTGCCTCTTTCTGTAATTCTCTTGCCTGTTTCTACACTTTTGTTTCTTCTGCACCCCTCTTTCCTCTTACTGCACCTCTCTTGCCTCTTTATGGACTTTTCTTGCCTTTTTCTGCACTTCTCTTTTCTCTTTCTGCACTTCTATTGCTTCTTTCTGCACCCCTGTTCCTCTCTTTCGGCACCTCTCTTTCCTATTTCTGCACTTCTCTTGCTTTTTTTTGCACTTCTCTTCCCTCTTTCTGCACCTCACTTGCCTCTTTCTGTACCTCACTTTTCTTTATACTACTCTCTTTCCTCTTTATGTACCTCTCTTGCCTCTTTTTGTACCTCTCTTGTCTCTTTCTGCACCTCTCTTGACTCTTTCTGCTCTTCTCTTGCCTCTTTCTGCACTTCTCTTGCCTTTTTCCGCACTTCTATTGCTTCTTCCTGCACTTCTCTTGCTTCTTTCTGCGCTTCTCTTGCCTCCTCCTTCTGTGCTTCTCTTGCTTCTTTTTCCACTTCTGCCTCTATCTGTACCTCACTTTCCTCTTTCTCTACCTCACTCTTCTTTCTGCACCTCATTTGCCTCTTTCTGCACCTCACTTGCCTCTTTCTGCACTTCTCTTGTCTCTTTATGCACCTCACTTGCCTTTTTCTGTACCTCTCTTGCCTCTTTCTGCACCTCTCTTGCCTCTTTCTGCACATCCCTTGCCTCATTCTGTACTTCTCTTGCCTGTTTCTGCACTTTTGTTTCTTTCTGCACCTCTCTTTCCTCTTTCTGAACATCTCTTATCTCTTTCTGTAACTCTCTTATTTTTTGGTGCACTTCTCTTGCTTCTTTCTGCACCCCTGTCCCTCTCTTTCTGCACCTCTCGTTCCTATTTCTGTAGCTCTCTTGCCTCTTTCTGCACCTCTCTTGGTTGTTTATGTACCACACTTGCCTCTTTCTGTACCTCACTTGCCCCTTTCTGCATCTCTCTTGCCTCTTTCTGCACCTCTCTTGCCTCTTTCTGCACTTCCCTTGCCTCTTTCTGTAATTCTCTTGCCTGTTTCTACACTTTTGTTTCTTTCTGCACCCCTCTTTCCTCTTACTGCACCTCTCTTGCCTCTTTATGCACTTTTCTTGCCTTTTTCTGCACTTCTCTTTTCTCTTTCTGCACTTCTATTGCCTCTTTCTGCACTTCTCTCCCTTCGTTATGCACTTCTCTTGCTTCTTTCTGCACCCCTGTCCCTCTCTTTCATCACCTCTCTTTCCTATTTCTGTAGTTCTCTTGCCTCTTTCTGCACCTCTCTTGCCTCTTTCTGTACCCCTCTTGCCTGTTTCTGTACTTCACTTGCCCCTGTCTGCATCTTTCTTGCCTCTTTCTGCACCTCTCTTGCCTCTTTCTGTACCTCACATGCCTCTTTCTGCACTTCCCTTGCCTCTTTCTGTAATTCTCTTGCCTGTTTCTACACTTTTGTTTCTTTCTGCACCCCTCTTTCCTCTTACTGCACCTCTCTTGCCTCTTTATGCACTTTTCTTGCCTTTTTCTGCACTTCTCTTTTCTCTTTCTGCACTTCTATTGCCTCTTTCTGCACTTCTCTCCCTTCGTTCTGCACTTCTCTTGCTTCTTTCTGCACCCCTGTCCCTCTCTTTCATCACCTCTCTTTCCTATTTCTGTAGTTCTCTTGCCTCTTTCTGCACCTCTCTTGCCTCTTTCTGTACCCCTCTTGCCTGTTTCTGTACTTCACTTGCCCCTGTCTGCATCTTTCTTGCCTCTTTCTGCACCTCTCTTGCCTCTTTCTGTACCTCACGTGTATCTTTCTGCACTTCTCTTGCTTTTTTCTCCACCTCTCTTGTTTCTTTCTGCAACTCTATTATCTCTTTCATCACTTCTCTTGCTTCTTTCTGCACCTCTGTTGCTTCTTTCAGCACTTTTCTATCCTCTTTCTGCACTACTATTGCCTGTTCCTGCACCTCTCTTGCCTCTTTCTGCACCTCTCTTGCTTCTTTCTGTACCTCTCTTGCTTCTTTCAGCACTTTATTTCCTCTTTCTGTACTTCTCTTGCCTGTTTCTGCACCTCTTTTGCATTTTTCTGCACCTCTGTTAACTCTTTCTATACCTCACTTACTTCTTTCTGCTACACTCTTGCCTCTTTCTGCACCCCTCTTCCATCTTTCTGCACCTCTCTTTCCTCCTTCTGCACCCGTTTCCTCTTTCTGTACCTCTCTTGCCTGTTTCTGCACATCTTTTGTACCTTTTTGCACTTCTCCTGCCTCTTTTTGCACATTTCTTGCTTCTTTCTGCACTTCTCTTGCCCCTTACTGTATTTCTCTTGCCTCTTTCTGCACTTCTCATGCCTCTTTCTGCACTTGTCTTGCCTCTTTCTGCACTACTCCTGCCTCTTTCTGCACTTCTATTGCCTATTTCTACACTTCTCTTCCTTCTTTCTGCACTTCTCTTGCCACTTTCTGCACTTCTCTTGCTTTTTTTGCACTTCTCTTCCCTCTTTCTGCACCTCACTTGCCTCTTTCTGTACCTCACTTTTCTTTATACTACTCTCTTGCCTCTGTATGTACCTCTCTTGCCTCTTTCTGCACCACTCTTGACTCTTTCTGCACTTCTCTTGCCTGTTTCTGCACTTCTCTTGCCTTTTTCCGCACTTCTATTGCTTCTTCCTGCACTTCTCTTGCTTCTTTCTGTGCTTCTCTAGCCTCTTTCTGTGCTTCTCTTGCTTCTTTTTGCACTTCTCCTGCCTCTATCTGTACCTCACTTTCCTCTTTCTGTACCTCACTCTTCTTTCTACACCTCATTTGCCTCTTTTTGCACCTCACTCTCTTCTTTCTGCACCTCACTTGCCTCTTTCTGCACTTCTCTTGTCTCTTTATGCACCTCACTTTCCTCTTTCTGTACCTCTCATGCCTCTTTCTGCACCTCTCTTGCCTCTTTCTGCACTTCCCTTGCCTCTTTATGTACTTCTCTTGCCTGTTTCTGCACATCTCTTATCTCTTTCTGTAACTCTCTTATTTTTTGGTGCACTTCTCTTGCTTCTTTCTGCACCCCTGTCCCTCTCTTTCTGCACCTCTCGTTCCTATTTCTGTAGTTCTCTTGCCTCTTTCTGCACCTCTCTTGGTTGTTTCTGTACCCCTTTTGCCTGTTTCTGTACCTCACTTGCCTCTTTCTGTATCTCTCTTGCCTCTTTATGCACCTCTCTTGCCTCTTTCTGTACCTCACTTGCATCTTTCTGCACTTCTCTTGCTTTTTCTGCACCTCTCTTGTTTCTTTCTGCAACTCTATTATCTCTTTCATCACTTCTCTTGCTTCTTTCTGCACCTCTGTTGCTTCTTTCAGCACTTTTCTTTCCTCTTTCCACACTACTATTGCCTGTTCCTGCACCTCTCTTGCCTCTTTCTGCACCTCTCTTGCTTCTTTCTGTACATCTGTTGCTTCTTTCAGCACTTTCTTTCCTCTATCTGCACTTCTCTTGCCTGTTTCTGCACCTCTTTTGCCTCTTTCTGCACCTCTGTTACCTCTTTCTACACCTCACTTGATTCTTTCTGCACCCTCTTGCCTCTTTCTGCACCCCTCTTCCATCTTTCTGCACCTCTCTTGCCTCTTTCTGCACCCCTGTTTCCTCTTTCTTTACATCTCTTCCCTGTTTCTGCACCTCTTTTGTATCTTTCTGCACTTCTCTTGCCTCTTTCTGCACCTCTGTTGCTTCTTTCTGCACTTCTCTTGCCTCTTTCTGCATTTCTCTTGCCTCTTTCTGCACTTCTCTTGCCTCTTTTTGCACATTTCTTACTCTTTCTGCACCTCTCTAGCTTTTTTCTGCACTTCTCTTGCCTTCTTTTATGTACTTCTCTTGCCTCTTTCTGCACCTCACTTGCCTCTTTCTGCACTTCTCTTGCTCCTTTCTGCACATTTCTTGCATCTTACTGCAACTCTCTTGCCTCTTTCTGCACTTTTCTTGCCTTTTTCTGCACTTCTCTTTTCTCTTTCTGTACTTCTATTGCCTCTTTCTGTACTTCTCTCCCTTCTTTCTGCCCTTCTCTTGCCTCTTTCTGCACTTCTCTTGCTTCTTTATGCACTACTCTTGCCTCTTTCTGTACCTCACTTGCCTCTTTCTGCACCTCACTATTCTTTCAGCACCTCTTTTGCCTCTTTCTGCACTTCTCTTGCCTCTTTCTGCACCTCATTTGCCTCTTTCTGTACCTCTCTTGCCTCTTTCTGTACCTCTCTTGCCTCTTTCTGCACCTCTTTTGCCTCTTTTTGCACTTCTATTTCCTCTTTCTGCACTTCTGTTACTTCTTCCTCCGCTTCTCTTGCCTTTTTCTGTACCTCACTTTCCTCTTTCTGCACCTCGCTCTTCTTTCTGCACCTCACTTGCCTCTTTCTGCACCTCACTCTCTTCTTTCTGCACCTCACTTGCCTCTTTCTGCACTTCTCTTATCTCTTTATGCACCTTACTTGCCTCTTTCTGTACCTCTCCCGCCTCTTTCTGCACCTCTCTTGCCTCTTTCTGCACTTCCCTTGCCTCTTTCTGTAATTCTCTTGCCTGTTTCTACACTTTTGTTTCTTTCTGCACCCCTCTTTCCTCTTACTGCACCTCTCTTGCCTCTTTATGGACTTTTCTTGCCTTTTTCTGCACTTCTCTTTTCTCTTTCTGCACTTCTATTGCTTCTTTCTGCACCCCTGTTCCTCTCTTTCGGCACCTCTCTTTCCTATTTGTGCACTTCTCTTGCCTTTTTTGCACTTCTCTTCCCTCTTTCTGCACCTCACTTGCCTCTTTCTGTACCTCACTTTTCTTTATACTACTCTCTTTCCTCTTTATGTACCTCTCTTGCCTATTGTTGTACCTCTCTTGCCTCTTTCTGCACCTCTCTTGACTCTTTCTGCACTTCTCTTGCCTCTTTCTGCACTTCTCTTGCCTTTTTCCGCACTTCTATTGCTTCTTCCTGCACTTCTCTTGCTTCTTTCTGCGCTTCTCTTGCCTCCTCCTTCTGTGCTTCTCTTGCTTCTTTTTCCACTTCTGCCTCTATCTGTACCTCACTTTCCTCTTTCTGTACCTCACTCTTCTTTCTGCACCTCATTTGCCTCTTTCTGCACCTCACTCACTTCTTTCTGCACCTCACTTGCCTCTTTCTGCACTTCTCTTGTCTCTTTATGCACCTCACTTGCCTTTTTCTGTACCTCTCTTGCCTCTTTCTGCACCTCTCTTGCCTCTTTCCGCACATCCCTTGCCTCATTCTGTACTTCTCTTGCCTGTTTCTGCACTTTTGTTTCTTTCTGCACCTCTCTTTCCTCTTTCTGCACATCTCTTATCTCTTTCTGTAACTCTCTTATTTTTTGGTGCACTTCTCTTGCTTCTTTCTGCACCCCGTCCCTATCTTTCTGCACCTCTCGTTCCTATTTCTGTAGCTCTCTTGCCTCTTTCTGCACCTCTCTTGGTTGTTTATGTACCACTCTTGCCTGTTTCTGTACTTCACTTGCCCCTTTCTGCATCTCTCTTGCCTCTTTCTGCACCTCTCTTGCCTCTTTCTGCACTTCCCTTGCCTCTTTCTGTAATTCTCTTGCCTGTTTCTACACTTTTGTTTCTTTCTGCACCCCTCTTTCCTCTTACTGCACCTCTCTTGCCTCTTTATGCACTTTTCTTGCCTCTTTCTGCACTTCTCTTTTCTCTTTCTGCACTTCTATTGCCTCTTTCTGCACTTCTCTCCCTTCGTTATGCACTTCTCTTGCTTCTTTCTGCACCCCTGTCCCTCTCTTTCATCACCTCTCTTTCCTATTTCTGTAGTTCTCTTGCCTCTTTCTGCACCTCTCTTGCCTCTTTCTGTACCCCTCTTGCCTGTTTCTGTACTTCACTTGCCCCTGTCTGCATCTTTCTTGCCTCTTTCTGCACCTCTCTTGCCTCTTTCTGTACCTCACATGCATCTTTCTGCACTTCTCTTGCTTTTTTCTCCACCTCTCTTGTTTCTTTCTGCAACTCTATTATCTCTTTCATCACTTATCTTGCTTCTTTCTGCACCTCTGTTGCTTCTTTCAGCACTTTTCTATCCTCTTTCTGCACTACTATTGCCTGTTCCTGCACCTCTCTTGCCTCTTTCTGCACCTCTCTTGCTTCTTTCTGTACCTCTCTTGCTTCTTTCAGCACTGTCTTTCCTCTTTCTGCACTTCTCTTGCCTGTTTCTGCACTTCTTTTGCATTTTTCTGCACTCTGTTAACTCTTTCTACACCTCACTTGCTTCTTTCTGCTCCTCCTCTTGCCTCTTTCTGCACCCTCTTCCATCTTTCTGCACCTCTCTTGCCTCCTTCTGCTCCCCTGTTTCCTCTTTCTGTACCACTCTTGTATCTTTCTGCACCTCTCTTGTATCTTTCTGCACTTCTCTTGCCTCTTTCTGTACCTCTGTTGCATCTTTCTGCACTTCTCATGCATCTTTCTGCACTTGTCTTGCCTCTTTCTGCACTACTCTTGCCTCTTTCTGCACTTCTATTGCCTCTTTCTGCACTTCTCTTCCTTCTTTCTGCACTTCTCTTGCCACTTTCTGCACTTCTCTTGCTTTTTTTTGCACTTCTCTTCCCTCTTTCTGCACCTCACTTGACTCTTTCTGTACCTCACATTTCTTTATACTACTCTCTTGCCTCTTTATGTACCTCTCTTGCCTCTTTCTGCACCTCTCTTGACTCTTTCTGCACTTCTCTTGCCTGTTTCTGCACTTCTCTTGCCTTTTTCCGCACTTCTATTGCTTCTTCCTGCACTTCTCTTGCTTCTTTCTGTGCTTCTCTAGCCTCTTTCTGTGCTTCTCTTGCTTCTTTTTGCACTTCTCCTGCCTCTATCTGTACCTCACTTTCCTCTTTCTGTACCTCACTTTTCTTTATACTACTCTCTTTCCTCTTTATGTACCTCTCTTGCCTATTGTCTGTACCTCTCTTGCCTCTTTCTGCACCTCTCTTGACTCTTTCTGCACTTCTCTTGCCTCTTTCTGCACTTCTCTTGCCTTTTCCGCACTTCTATTGCTTCTTCCTGCACTTCTCTTGCTTCTTTCTACGCTTCTCTTGCCTCCTCCTTCTGTACTTCTCTTGCTTCTTTCTCCACTTCTGCCTCTATCTGTACCTCACTTTCCTCTTTCTGCACCTCACTCTTCTTTCTGCACCTCATTTGCCTCTTTCTGCACCTCTCTCGCTTCTTTCTGCACCTCACTTGCCTCTTTCTGCACTTCTCTTGTCTCTTTCTGCACCTCACTTGCCTCTTTCTGTACCTCTCTTGCCTCTTTCTGCACCTCTCTTGCCTCTTTCTGCACATCCCTTGCCTCATTCTGTACTTCTCTTGCCTGTTTCTGCACTTTTGTTTCTTTCTGCACCTCTCTTTCCTCTTTCTGCACATCTCTTATCTCTTTCTGTAACTCTCTTATTTTTTGGTGCACTTCTCTTGCTTCTTTCTGCACCCCTGTCCCTCTCTTTCTGCACCTCTCGTTCCTATTTCTGTAGCTCTCTTGCCTCTTTCTGCACCTCTCTTGGTTGTTTATGTACCACTCTTGCCTGTTTCTGTACTTCACTTGCCCCTTTCTGCATCTCTCTTGCCTCTTTCTGCACCTCTCTTGCCTCTTTCTGCACTTCCCTTGCCTCTTTCTGTAATTCTCTTGCCTGTTTCTACACTTTTGTTTCTTTCTGCACCCCTCTTTCCTCTTACTGCACCTCTCTTGCCTCTTTATGCACTTTTCTTGCCTTTTTCTGCACTTCTCTTTTCTCTTTCTGCACTTCTATTGCCTCTTTCTGCACTTCTCTCCCTTCGTTATGCACTTCTCTTGCTTCTTTCTGCACCCTGTCCCTCTCTTTCATCACCTCTCTTTCCTATTTCTGTAGTTCTCTTGCCTCTTTCTGCACCTCTCTTGCCTCTTTCTGTACCCCTCTTGCCTGTTTCTGTACTTCACTTGCCCCTGTCTGCATCTTTCTTGCCTCTTTCTGCACCTCTCTTGCCTCTTTCTGTACCTCACATGCATCTTTCTGCACTTCTCTTTGCTTTTTCTCCACCTCTCTTGTTTCTTTCTGCAACTCTATTATCTATTTCATCACTTCTCTTGCTTCTTTCTGCACCTCTGTTGCTTCTTTCAGCACTTTTCTATCCTCTTTCTGCACTACTATTGCCTGTTCCTGCACCTCTCTTGCCTCTTTCTGCACCTCTCTTGCTTCTTTCTGTACCTCTCTTGCTTCTTTCAGCACTGTCTTTCCTCTTTCTGCACTTCTCTTGCCTGTTTCTGCACTTCTTTTGCATTTTTCTGCACTCTGTTAACTCTTTCTACACCTCACTTGCTTCTTTCTGCTCCCCTCTTGCCTCTTTCTGCACCCCTCTTCCATCTTTCTGCACCTCTCTTGCCTCCTTCTGCTCCCCTGTTTCCTCTTTCTGTACCACTCTTGCATCTTTCTGCACCTCTTTTGCTATCTTTCTGCACTTCTCTTGCCTCTTTCTGTACCTCTGTTGCATCTTTCTGCACTTCTCTTGCCTCTTTCTGCATTTCTCTTGCCTCTTTCTGCACTTCTCTTGCCTCTTTCTGCACTTTTCTTGCTTCTTTCTGCACTTCTCTTGCCCCTTTCTGTACTTCTCTTGCCTCTTTCTGCACTTCTCATGCATCTTTCTGAACTTGTCTTGCCTCTTTCTGCACTACTCTTGCCTCTTTCTGCACTTCTATTGCCTCTTTCTGCACTTCTCTTCCTTCTTTCTGCACTTCTCTTGCCACTTTCTGCACTTCTCTTGCTTTTTTTTGCACTTCTCTTCCCTCTTTCTGCACCTCACTTGCCTCTTTCTGTACCTCACATTTCTTTATACTACTCTCTTGCCTCTTTATGTACCTCTCTTGCCTCTTTCTGCACCTCTCTTGACTCTTTCTGCACTTCTCTTGCCTCTTTCTGCACTTCTCTTGCCTTTTTCTGCACTTCTATTGCTTCTTCCTGCACTTCTCTTGCTTCTTTCTGTGCTTCTCTAGCCTCTTTCTGTGCTTCTCTTGCTTCTTTTTGCACTTCTCCTGCCTCTATCTGTACCTCACTTTCCTCTTTCTGTACCTCACTATTCTTTCTGCACCTCATTTGCCTCTGTTTGCACCTCACGCTCTTCTTTCTGCACCTCACTTGCCTCTTTCTGCACTTCTCTTGTCTCTTTATGCACCTCACTTGCCTCTTTCTGTACCTCTCATGCCTCTTTCTGCACCTCTCTTGCCTCTTTCTGCACTTCCCTTGCCTCTTTCTGTACTTCTCTTGCCTGTTTCTGCACTTTTGTTTCTTTCTGCACCTCTCTTGCCTCTTTCTGCACATCTCTTATCTCTTTCTGTAACTCTCTTATTTTTTGGTGCACTTCTCTTGCTTCTTTCTGCACCCCTGTCCCTCTCTTTCTGCACCACTCATTCCTATTTCTGCAGTTCTCTTGCCTCTTTCTGCACCTCTCTTGGTGTTTCTGTACCCCTCTTGCCTGTTTCTGTACCTCACTTGCCTCTATCTGTATCTCTCTTGCCTCTTTCTGCACCTCTTTTGCCTCTTTCTGTACCTCACTTGTATCTTTCTGCACTTCTCTTGCTTTTTTATGCACCTCTCTTGTTATTTCTGCAACTCTAGTATCTCTTTCATCACTTCTCTTGCTTCTTTCTGCACCTCTGTTGCTTCTTTCAGCACTTTTCTTTCATCTTTCTGCAATACTATTGCCTGTTCCTGCACCTCTCTTGCCTCTTTCTGCACCTCTCTTGCTTCTTTCTGTAACTCTGTTGCTTCTTTCAGCACTTTCTTTCCTCTTTCTGCACTTCTCTTGCCTGTTTCTGCACCTCTTTTGCCTCTTTCTGCACCTCTGTTAACTCTTTCTACACCTCACTTGCTTCTTTCTGCTCCCCTCTTGCCTCTTTCTGCACCCCTCTTCCATCTTTCTGCACCTCTCTTGCCTCCTTCTGCTCCCCTGTTTCCTCTTTCTGTACCACTCTTGTATCTTTCTGCACCTCTTTTGTATCTTTCTGCACTTCTCTTGCCTCTTTCTGTACCTCTGTTGCATCTTTCTGCACTTCTCTTGCCTCTTTCTGCATTTCTCTTGCCTCTTTCTGCACTTCTCTTGCCTCTTTTTGCACATTTCTTGCTTCTTTCTGCACTTCTCTTGCCCCTTTCTGTATTTCTCTTGCCTCTTTCTGCACTTCTCATGCATCTTTCTGCACTTGTCTTGCCTCTTTCTGCACTACTCTTGCCTCTTTCTGCACTTCTATTGCCTCTTTCTGCACTTCTCTTCCTTCTTTCTGCACTTCTCTTGCCACTTTCTGCACTTCTCTTGCTTTTTTTTGCACTTCTCTTCCCTCTTTCTGCACCTCACTTGCCTCTTTCTGTACCTCACATTTCTTTATACTACTCTCTTGCCTCTTTATGTACCTCTCTTGCCTCTTTCTGCACCTCTCTTGACTCTTTCTGCACTTCTCTTGCCTGTTTCTGCACTTCTCTTGCCTTTTCCGCACTTCTATTGCTTCTTCCTGCACTTCTCTTGCTTCTTTCTGTGCCTCTCTAGCCTCTTTCTGTGCTTCTCTTGCTTCTTTCTGCACTTCTCTTGCCTCTATCTGCACCTCTCTTTCCTCTTTCTGTACCTCACTGCTTCTTTCTGCACCTCATTTGCCTCTGTTTGCACCTCACTCTCTTCTTTCTGTACCTCACTTGCCTCTTTCTGCACTTCTCTTGTCTCCTTTATGCACCTCACTTGCCTCTTTCTGTACCTCTCATGCCTCTTTCTGCACCTCTCTTGCCTCTTTCTGCACTTCCCTTGCCTCTTTCTGCACTTCTCTTGCCTGTTTCTGCACCTCTCTTGTTTCTTTCTGCACCTCTCTTGCCTCTTTCTGCACATCTCTTATCTCTTTCTGTAACTCTCTTATTTTTTGGTGCACTTCTCTTGCTTCTTTCTGCACCCCTGTCCCTCTCTTTCTGCACCACTCATTCCTATTTCTGTAGTTCTCTTGCCTCTTTCTGCACCTCTCTTGGTTGTTTCTGTACCCCTCTTGCCTGTTTCTGTACCTCACTTGCCTCTATCTATATCTCTCTTGCCTCTTTCTGCACCTCTTTTGCCTCTTTCTGTACCTCACTTGTATCTTTCTGCACTTCTCTTGCTTTTTTCTGCACCTCTCTTGTTATTTCTGCAACTCTAGTATCTCTTTCATCACTTCTCTTGCTTCTTTCTGCACCTCTGTTGCTTCTTTCAGCACTTTTCTTTCATCTTTCTGCAATACTATTGCCTGTTCCTGCACCTCTCTTGCCTCTTTCTGCACCTCTCTTGCTTCTTTCTGTAACTCTGTTGCTTCTTTCAGCACTTTCTTTCCTCTTTCTGCACTTCTCTTGCCTGTTTCTGCACCTCTTTTTGCCTCTTTCTGCACCTCTGTTACCTCTTTCTACACCTCAGGTGATTCTTTCTGCACCCCTCTTGCCTCTTTCTGCACCCCTCTTCCATCTTTCTGCACCTCTCTTGCCTCTTTCTGCACCCCTGTTTCCTCTTTCTTTACCTCTCTTGCCTGTTTCTACACCTCTTTTGTACCTTTCTGCACTTCTCTTGCCTCTTTCTGCACCTCTGTTGCTTCTTTCTGTACTTCTCTTGCCTCTTTCTGCATTTATCTTGCCGCTTTCTGCACTTCTCTTGCCTCTTTTTGCACATTTCTTACTCTTTCTGCACCTCTCTAGCTTTTATCTGCATTTCTCTTGCCTTCTTTCTGTACTTCTGTTGCCTCTTTCTGCACCTCACTTGCCTCTTTCTGCACTTCTCTTGCTCTCTTTCTGCACTTTTCATGCATCTTACTGCACCTCTCTTGCCTCTTTATGCACTTTTCTTGCCTTTTTCTGCACTTCTCTTTTCTCTTTCTGCACTTCTATTGCCTCTTTCTGCAATTCTCTCCCTTCTTTCTGCACTTCTCTTGCTTCTTTATGCACCCCTGTCCCTCTCTTTATACACCTCTTGTTCCTATTTCTGTACCTCACTTGCCTCTTTCTGCATCTCTCTTGCCTCTTTCTGTACCTCGCTTGCCTCTTTCTGTACCTCACTTGCATCTTTCTGCACTTCTCTTGCTTTTTTCTGCACCTGTCTAGTTTCTTTCTGCAACTCTATTATCTCTTTCATCACTTCTCTTGCTTCTTTCTGCACTTTTCTTTCCTCTTTCTGCGCTACTATTGCTTGTTCCTGTACCTCTCTTGCCTCTTTCTGCACCTCTCTTGCTTCTTTCTGTAACTCTGTTGCTTCTTTCAGCGCTTTCTGTCCTCTATCTGCACTTCTCTTGCCTGTTTCTGCACCTCTTTTGCCTCTTTCTGAACCTCTGTTACCTCTTTCTACACCTCACTTGATTCTTTCTGCACCCCTCTTGCCTCTTTCTGCACTCCTCTTCCATATTTCTGCACCTCTCTTGCCTCTTTCTGCACCCCTGTTTCCTCTTTCTTTATCCCTCTTGCCTGTTTCTGCACCTCTTTTGTATCTTTCTGCACGTCTCTTGCCTCTTTCTGCACCTCTGTTGCTTCTTTCTGCACTTCTCTTTCCTCTTTCTGCATTTCTCTTGCCTCTTTCTGCACTTCTTTTGCCTCTTTTTGCACATTTCTTACTCTTTCTGCACCTCTGTTGCTTCTTTCTGTACTTCTCTTGCCTCTTTCTGCATTTATCTTGCCGCTTTCTGAACTTCTCTTGCCACTTTTTGCACATTTCTTACTCGCCTTCATTATGTACTTCTCTTGCCTCTTTCTGCACCTCACTTGCCTCTTTCTGCACTTCTCTTGCTCCTTTCTGTACTTTTCTTGCGTCTTGCTGCACCTCTCTTGCCTCTTTCTGCACTTTTCTTGCCTTTTTCTGCACTTCTCTTTTCTCTTTCTGCACTTCTATTGCTTCTTTCTGCACTTCTCTCCATTCTTTCTGCCCTTCTCTTGCCTCTTTCTGCACTTCTCTTGCTTCTTTCCGCACTACTCTTGGCTCTTTCTGTACCTCACTTGCCTCTTTCTGTACCTCACTTTTCTTTCAGAATCTCTTTTGCCTCTTTCTGCACTTCTCTTGCCTCTTTCTGCACCTCACTTGCCTCTTTCTGTACCTCTCTTGCCTCTTTCTGCACCTCTCTTGCCTCTTTCTGCACTTCTCTTTCCTCTTTCTGCACTTCTGTTGCTTCTTCCTCCGCTTCTCTTGCTTTTTTCTGTACCTCACTTTCCTCTTTCTGCACGTCATTCTTCTTTCTGCACCTCACTTGCCTCTTTCTGCACCTCACTCTCCTCTTTCTGCACCTCACTTGCCTCTCTCTGCACTTCTCTTGTCTCTTTCTGTACCCCTCTTGTCTCTTTCTGTACCTCACTTGCCACTTGCTGTACCTTACTCTCTTATTTCTGTACTTCTCTTGCTTCTTTCTGCACTTCTGTAGCCTCTTTCTGCACCACTCTTGCCTGTTTCTGTACCTCTCTTTCTACAGTTCTCTTGCCTCTTTCTGCACCTCTGTTGCTTCTTTCTGCACTTCTCTTGCCTCTTTCTGCACCCCTCTTTCCTCTTATGCACTTTTGTTGCCTTTTCCTGCACTTCTCTTTTCTCTTTCTTCACTTCTATTGCCTCTTTCTGCACTTCTCTCCCTTTTTTCTGCACTTCTCTTGCTTCTTTCTGCACCCCTGTCCCTCTCTTTATGCACCTCTCTTTCCCATTTCTGTAGTTCGCTTGCCTCTTTCTGCACCTCTCTTGGTTGTTTCTGTACCCCTCTTGCCTGTTTTTGTACCTCACTTGCCTCTTTCTGTACCTCACTTGCATCTTTCTGCACTTCTCTTGCTTTTTTCTGCACCTCTCTTGTTTCTTTCTGCAACTCTATTATCTCTTTCATCACTTCTCTTGCTTCTTTCTGCACCTCTGTTGCTTCTTTCAGCACTTTTCTTTCCTCTTTCTGTGCTACTATTGCCTGTTCCTGTACCTCTCTTGCCTCTTTCTGCACCTCTCTAGCTTCTTTCTGTACCTCTGTTGCTTCTTACAGCACTTTCTTTCCTCTATCTGCACTTCTCTTGCCTGTTTCTGTACCTCTTTTGCCTCTTTCTGCACCTCTGTTACCTCTTTCTCCACCTTATTTAATTCTTTCTGCACCCCTCTTGCCTCTTTCTGCACCCCTCTTCCATCTTTCTGCACCTCTCTTGCCTCTTTCTGCACCCCTGTTTCCTCTTTCTTTACCTCTCTTGCCTATTTCTGCACCTCTTTTGTATCTTTCTGCACTTCTCTTGCCTCTTTCTGTACCCCTCTTGCCTCTTTCTGCTCCCCTCTTCCTTCTTTCTGCACCTCTCTTGCCTCTTTCTGCACCCCTGTTTCCTCTTTCTTTACCTCTCTTGCCTGTTTCTGCACCTCTTTTGTATCTTTCTGCACTTCTCTTGCCTCTTTCTGCACCTCTGTTGCTTCTTTCTGTACTTCTCTTGCCTCTTTCTGCATTTATCTTGCCGCTTTCTGCACTTCTCTTGCCTCTTTTTGCACATTTCTTACTCTTTCTGCACCTCTCTAGCTTTTATCTGCATTTCTCTTGCCTTCTTTATGTACTTCTCTTGCTTCTTTCTGCACCTCACTTGCCTCTTTCTGCACTTCTCTTGCTCCTTTCTGCACTTTTCATGCATCTTACTGCACCTCTCTTGCCTCTTTATGCACTTTTCTTGCCTTTTTCTGCACTTCTCTTTTCTCTTTCTGCACTTCTATTGCCTCTTTCTGCAATTCTCTCCCTTCTTTCTGCACTTCTCATGCTTCTTTCTGCACCTCTGTCCCTCTCTTTATGCACCTCTCGTTGCCTATTTCTGTAGTTCTCTTGCCTCTTTCTGCACCTCTCTTGGTTGTTTCTCTACCCCTCTTGCCTGTTTCTGTACCTCACTTGCCTCTTTCTGCATCTCTCTTGCCTCTTTCTGTACCTCTCTTGCCTCTTTCTGTACCTCACTTGCATCTTTCTGCACTTCTCTTGCTTTTTTCTGCACCTGTCTAGTTTCTTTCTGCAACTCTATTATCTCTTTCATCACTTCTCTTGCTTCTTTCTGCACCTCTGTTGCTTCTTTCAGCACTTTTCTTTCCTCTTTCTGCGCTACTATTGCCTGTTCCTGTACCTCTCTTGCCTCTTTATGCACCTCTCTTGCTTCTTTCTGTAACTCTGTTGCTTCTTTCAGCGCTTTCTGTCCTCTATCTGCACTTCTCTTGCCTGTTTCTGCACCTCTTTTGCCTCTTTCTGCACCTCTGTTACCTCTTTCTACACCTCACTTGATTCTTTCTGCACCCCTCTTGCCTCTTTCTGCACCCCTCTTCCATCTTTCTGCACCTCTCTTGCCTCTTTCTGCACCCCTGTTTCCTCTTTCTTTATCCCTCTTGCCTGTTTCTGCACCTCTTTTGTATCTTTCTGCACTTCTCTTGCCTCTTTCTGCACCTCTGTTGCTTCTTTCTGCACTTCTCTTTCCTCTTTCTGCATTTCTCTTGCCACTTTCTGCACTTCTTTTGCCTCTTTTTGCACATTTCTTACTCTTTCTGCACCTCTCTAGCTTTTTTCTGCACTTCTCTTGCCTTTATTATGTACTTCTTGTGAGAAGTTGGCCTGGTATATGCTGTCCACTAATTATAGTGGGCACCTTGCACCAGTCCAAACAACCCCTTATTGGAGATAGGTTAAAGACAATGTAGGAGAGTAGGATCTGCCTCTTATGTTGCCCCCACTTTTTTCTGATGTTAGCACTGGTTTCTGGCTATAGTCTGGCTGGGTCCCTGCCAATCAGGGCCCCAGCCTCTCTGTTCTCTCTAAACGACATGGAGTGCACTCTAGGTGCACTAGTGATTGGATACTGTGGTGCCTTATGAGTCCCTAGTATATGGTACCTTAGGTGCCAAGGGCATAGGTACTTCACAGGCCTACCAGGGGCTGCAGCATGTGTTATGCCACCCCTGGGAAGCAGTCTAAATCTGACACCACAGGCCTGCTACTGCAGCCTGGGTGAGGTGGTGCTAGCACCCCTCACTGAGATATAGGTTTCCTATATCTCTCCTGCACACACATATAAACCTATCAGTCACCCCTAAGGCAGGCCCTATCAATCCTGAGGGCAGGGTGCTTGGCTTCTATGTGAGGGGGTGCCTCTGCCTGAGCAGGGCCCCTCTGCAGCTCTCAGAGTCTATTCTCTGGTGCTGTTTGTGGATGCGGTTAAACCATATACTATTTAAGTGCATTATATCCTCGCGGTAAATGCTAACTTTGGAATGGCTGCATCAAAACATGTCGTGTTTGGTGTCAAACATCTTGGAATACTACCCCCCGCCAATCTTGGCGGCGGGGGTAGCATTCCACCCTTCTAGAGGATAAGACATGTACCTGCTGTGGAAACGCGGTAGAATCCTAAAGAGCCCTGGCATCACAAAATGGATGCCACCAGTCACAGACACTGGGCTGCCCTCCTGCTGATGACCGAAACTCGCAGTGGAGGAAGCCCAACAATAGGCATCCTGTCACAGGGAGGTGTAACCACCTTCCAGACAGGGTTTAGTGTATTGGGGCTGGGTGGGTGCACTCTTAGAGTGCTTTGAAGTCCTGCACTGGGGAGCAGAAGGCTCCTCTGTGCATATGCCAGTTCAAACCAGCTCAGGGGCTACCTGCCCCTGCTCTGGCGCGAAACTGGACAAAGGGAAGTGGGTGTAGCCACCCCTCCCTTGACCCTCCCATAGGTGGGGTCATAGAGCTAGTCCATCCCCTCTTTTTAGTATAAGAGGGGGAACCTTGCCATTGCAAAGCAGATAACCCCTGGACGACGCTCTACAGAAGAATCCTGGCCCTTCGACGTTCCACTACCTTTGGAAGACAGAAGAATCTCCCTTGGAGTCAAGGAGTGACTCCCCTGCTTGGCAGGCACCAAAAACGACAACGACGGTCGCAAACTACGCCGCTCCCGCCGGAGTCCGAAGTCCCTGCAGCCCAAGAAGTGGATTTCCTGACCTCTCCCAGGCCATCGTGAGTCCCCAGCGAAGCTGAGGCAAGTGGACCCCACGAGTAACGAGGAACCGCGACCCCTGGGTACCGTGCACTATTGTCGAGTGCAACCCCTTCACAACGTTCTACGAACCTGTGCTTTGGACCACGTGTGGTCCCGACCTCCAGCAGGAATCCCTCCGAAGATCAGAGGCCTACACCGTCCCGAGTGACCGTGGGCCCCTGTTGAGTGATTCCGCCCGAGGTGTCTTCGCGATCCCTTGCCCGCTGGCTTGTGGGTCCCCAGAAGACTTCTTAAAGAAACCAAAGGGCTCCCTGGTTGCTCCAGGCCTGCCCTGACTTACCCTCGCTGGGTGAGTTCCTCAGACCTTGCTGGTCTGCGCCATCGACTTTTCTTCATCTCCCCGAGACTTGCGGCTGCCAAGGCTTGTTGGCTCCGATCGAGTTGCCGACACCGCAGTCAGCTGCAGACGTCGAGGGACACACCGAATCCAGCTCCTGGTCGTCGTCGACGCCTCCTGGACCACGTGGCTGAAGAGTCAAGGCACCCGCAACCGACCTGAAGCGACCGACGACGGTGGGCATCCATCTTCCTTGCCCGGGTCACTGCCAAGTGACTTTGAACACTGTCCCCTCTGCTTTCAGGTCATCCTTCTTCAGAATCCAGGCTTGGATTCCACCGGACACTTCTTCAGCTCCCGCAAGCAGCAAGTCTTCTTTGTTCGCCATTGAAAACGACGCCGCGACCCGACACCAAAGGACACCTGTGCACCCGGCTTCCCTGGGTGAGGTAACTCCAGCACTACGGTGCTCCTGTGGGTGTGGGCCCTAGAACTACTTACCCTGTAAGTGACTTGCTTGTAGGTTCTCCCGAAGTATCCTAAAACTCTTTATTTCCAACCGCGACTTGCCCCATTGAAGTTAACGGCGATTCGCGCCTGTGTATCCACACTGCACGCGTCCCCCGTGGGTCCTTTACTTACCTGCCTTGGGTGGTTTCGTGAGGCCCCAGCACTTCTGAAGGCCCTAGGCCTTGTCTCCTTGCAAGTCGTTGTTTCTAAGTCTCTTACTTAGTATATGGTCTGGTACGCCCCTAGGGCCCCAGCCATATTTTGTGCTTAACTTATTGTGAAACGTTGATTTGTGCATATGTTTGTCTTCTAATCTCATAAAGAGATTAGTAGAGAGTTATTTAGAAATAAATACATATATATTTGATATATATACCTGTGTGGTGTCTTTTCATTTGGTGATTCAAGAGATTATATGGTAAAACAAGCTGCTTTACATTCCTCCGAGACTTAGCCTGAAGGCTGCTCTCCACAGCTACCACTAGGATAGCTTTCTTTAAAAGGTTGTCTTAAACCTATCTACCATAAGAGTCGATTTGCCCTGGTGCAAGGTGTCCACTTTAATTAGTGAACAGCATATACCAGGCCAACTTCTCACATTGGTGGGCAGCGTGTGGGATTCCAGCTTGCCATTGTTTTACCAGAAAATCTCTATTTGAATTACTAACTGAAAACCATTATAGGTACTCAAGGTACATATAAAGTCAAGCTTAGTATCAATAAGTTCTACTGAACTTAGAGCTGTGTGCCAAGGGATAGCACACCCTTTCCACAGCTCAAGCTAGGATCAGTAGGCCACAAACTAGTGTAGGTAGTACAACACTGCACAACACTAGAATGTCCTTAAAGGGTGGACCCAGTGGATCCACTCAGCCTCAGTATAAGGACATGGCTTTCTCTGACTTGAGAGCCATGTGTGTTGACAGACACCTGAGGATAGGACAGAGTCCCTCAACACTCCACCTGATAGATCTGCTGACAGCAGATGACCTTAGATTGGCTCTAGGAGCTAAAGGGTTTGAATCAGTGGGTGGGTCAGTCATAGTATCTGGGTCAGATGATGAAAATCAGAATGACCAAGACTCTGTGATTGAAGGGCCAGGCTCCAAGGGGCCTGAAAAGGACAGAGGAATTCTCCATAAGAGAACTGACAGAGAGGAGGAGAGGCACAGATCCCCTTCCAGGGAATCTGACCACTCTTATCACTCTGGCAGAGAATTTGTCCAGCAGAGGAACTCATACTTTCCCTTAAGAGAGACCTCCTCTGAGAGAAGGTGCAAACTGCTCCAGTATGAGGAAGCCAGAGTGGCCCTCAGAACCAAGCAGTTGGCACTGGATAGGAAGCCCTGGAGATCCAGAGAGCTTCTAGAAAGAGGGGTTAGAACCCCTGGTGGCAGCAACAGTGTCCCTAGAGGCAGAGAATATATTCCTGACCATAGGAACCTGAGCAAGGTTGTTCCTCCCTACCAGAGTGGGGATGATATCCACAAGTGGATAACTGCTATGGAGAGGGCCTGTAGAGTACAGCAGGTCCCCCAAAAGCAGTGGGCAGCAATCTTGTGGCTCTCCTTTTCAGATAAAGGAAGAGACAAGCTCCTCACTGTTAGAGAGGAGGATGCTGATGATTATGAGGTCCTGAAGAGTGCACTGATAGATGGGTTTGGCTTAACCACTGAGCAGTACAGGTTGAAGTTCAGAGATACCCAGAAGGCACAGACTCAGGACTGGACTGACTTTGTTGATTGTGCAACCAAGGCTCTAGAGGGTTGGCTGGTTGGCAGTAGGGTTACTGATTTCAAGGGATTGTATAATCTGATGATGAGAGAACAGATCCTAAATAATTGCCAGAACCAGTTGTTGCATCAGTACCTGGTGGACTCTGATCTGACCTCTCCCCAAGAATTGGGAAAGAAGGCAGACAAATGGGTCAGAACCAGGGTGAGGCAGAAAACCCAGAACCAAGGGGGTGACACTAAGAAGCAAGATCCTAAAGGCTCTGAGAAAGGTGGGGATAAGTCAAAAGACCAGAAGTCTTCACAAGGGCCCCAAAAATCTGCATCTGGTGGGGAGTCACAGTCCAACAAGGGAAAAGGCCAAAAGAAGCCCTGGTGCAAATTCTGTAAACAGAAAGGGCACTGGACTTCTGATTGTACCAAGTCCAAAGACCAAACCACCACCACTCCTGCCCCTAAGGCAACTGTGCCCCCTAGCTCAGCTACTGGTGGAGGTGGTACTCAGAATAAGGGTGTAGTAGGGTTGACCCTGGGTTCTGAAGTGGATTCTGACCTAGTCAGAGTGACCACTCAGGCAATGCTGATTTGTGAGGGAAACATTGATATGTCCTTCCTAGTAAGCCCCAGTAATCTGGGCAAGTACAAACAGCAGCCTTTGATAAATGGCAAACAGGCTTTGGCATTTAGGGACACAGGTGCTAGTGTCACCATGGTGGCAGAGGACCTAGTGGACCCTGGACAGATCATCCTGGGTGAAATGTACCAGGTGACCAATGCAAGCAATGTCCAGACCAACCATAGTCTGGCAGTTGTGAATTTCTCCTGGGGAGGGGTAACTGGCCTCAAGAAGGTTGTAGTCAGTGCAGACCTCCCTGTAGAATGTCTGTTGGGCAATGATCTAGAGACTTCAGCCTGGTCTGAAGTAGAGTTATGGACTCATGCTGAGATGTTGGGCATCCCTGCAGAGGTATTTGCTGTGACCAGGTCACAAGCAAGAATGCATGACACTGAACCAGCTCTGGATCCTGGAACAATGGACCAGATGCTTCCCAAGAGGAGGAGCAGTAGGGTTAAGGCAGTGCCTTCCCCTCTGTCTCAGATCAAGGATTCACTTCCAGAGGGAGGTGAAGCAGAACCTGAAGAAGGAACTGCCCCAGAGGAACTTGAACCTGACCAGGTTGAGTTCTTGGGGGCAGGGGCCCTTCCAGGGAAGATCTGAGCAAGGAGCAACAGTGCTGCCCCTCTCTTGAACCCCTCAGACAGCAGGCTGCTGCTGAGGCTGCTGGGAGTGCTAGTGGGTCCCATAAAGTTTATTGGGATGAGGGACTCCTATATTCTGAGGGTAGAGACCCAGCCCCTGGAGCCACCAGGAGGTTGGTAATACCTCAGAAGTTTAGGGGTTCCTCTTGACCTTAGCACATGATATCCCATTGGCAGGACACTTGGGCCAAAACAAGACCTGGGACAGGCTTGTTCCACATTTTCATTGGCCACATATGTCAGAGGACACAAAGGAGTTTTGTCGCTCCTGTGTCACTTGCCAAGCCAGTGGTAAGGCAGGTGGCACAACAAAGGCCCCCTGATACCACTACCTGTGGTGGGGGTACCCTTTGAAAGGGTAGGGATTGACATTGTTGGTCCCCTTGACCCTCAGACTGCATCTGGGCACAGATTTATCCTGGTGGTAGTGGATCATGCCACCAGGTACCCAGAGGCAATTCCCCTGAGGACCACCACAGCACCTGTGGTGGCAAGAGCCCTCATTGGAGTTTTCTCCAGAGTGGGTTTTCCAAAGGAGGTCATTTCTGACAGAGGTACCAACTTCATGTCAGGATATCTGAAAGCAATGTGGAAGGAGTGTGGTGTAACTTATAAGTTCACCACTCCCTATCACCCACAATGCAATGGTTTAGTTGAACGCTTCAACAAAACCTTGAAAGGAATGATTAAGGGACTCCCAGAGAAGCTTAGGCGGAAATGGGACCTTCTTCTTCCTTGCCTTTTGTTTGCATACAGAGAGGTTCCACAGAAGGGGTTGGCTACAGCCCATTTGAGCTTCTGTTTGGGCATCCTGTGAGAGGTCCACTATGTTTGGTAAAGAGGGCTGGGAGTTACCTCTCAAGCCCCCAAACAAGATGTGATGGACTATGTACTTGGTCTCCGCTCCCGGATGGCAGAGTACATGAAAAAGGCAACCAAAAACCTGGAGGCCAGCCAAGAATTGCAAAAAGCTTGGCATGACCAAAGGCTGTGCTGACTGTATACCAGCCAGGACAGAAAGTGTGGGTGTTGGAGCCTGTGGCCCCAGCAGCCCTCCAGGACAAATGGAGTGGCCCCCATACAATAGTTGAACAGAAGGGAGAAGTCACCTATCTGGTGAATCTTGGAACTCCCAGGAGCCCCCTAAGGGTGCTTCATGTCAACAGATTAAAGCCATATGTTGACAGGGCTGACATGGGCTTGCTCATGGCAACTGATGAGGACCAGGAGGAGGAGAGTGACCCTCTCCCTGACCTGCTCTCTCAGAACCCTGATGATGGGTCAGTAGATGGTGTTGCTTTGGCAAGCAGCCTCACTGACCATCAGCAAACTGAGTGCAGACAAGTTCTGCAACAGTTTAGACATATGTTTAGCCTGACCCCTAGTCAGACTACCTGGTGCACCCATGAGGTGGACACTGGGGACAGTCTGCCTGTCAAGAATAAAATCTACAGGCAACCTGACCATGTCAGGGACTGTATCAGGACTGAAGTCCAGAAAATGTTGGAGTTAGGCGTGATTGAGCCTTCAGATAGCCCTTGGGCTAGCCCAGTAGTCCTGGTACCCAAGCCTCATACCCAGGGTGGTAAGAAAGAAATGAGGTTTTGTGTAGACTACAGAGGCCTCAATGCAGTCACTAGGACTGATGCCTATCCCATACCAAGGGCAGATGAGCTGATTGATACTTTGGCCTCAGCCAAGTATCTAAGCACATTTGACCTAACAGCTGGCTACTGGCAAATCAGATTAGCTGATGATGCAAAAGCCAAAACAGCATTTTCGACCCCTGGTGGGTCACTACCACTTTGTGGTGATGCCCTTTGGATTGAAAAATGCACCTGCCACTTTTCAGAGGTTGGTGAATAAAGTTCTGGCAGGGATGGAAACTTATTGCTCAGCTTATCTAGATGATATTGCTGTCTTTAGTTCCTCCTGGCAGGATCACCTGGTCCACCTCAGAAATGTTTTGGAGGCCCTGCAGAAAGCAGGCCTCACTATCAAGGCCACCAAGTGCCAGATAGGGCAGAGTCAGGTTGTGTACCTGGGCCACCTTGTAGGTGGAGGCCAGGTTCAGCCTTTGCAGAGCAAAATCCAAACCATACTGGAATGGGTTGCTCCAACCACCCAGACACAGGTGAGAGCCTTCTTAGGCCTGACTGGGTACTATAGGAGGTTTGTCAAGGGATATGGATCTATAGTGACCCCTTGAATGATCTTACCTCTAAGAAAATGCCAAAAAGGTTCAGTGGACAGCTAGCTGTCAAAAGGCATTTGAAGACCTAAAGCAGGCCATGTGCACTGCCCCCATCTTACAGAGTCCAGACTACACCAAAAAGTTCATTGTCCAAACAGATGCTTCTGAGCTGGGTGTGGGAGCTGTACTGTCTCAACTGAATGATGAAGGTCAAGACCAGCCAGTAGCTTTTATTAGCAGAAGGCTGACCCCTAGAGAGAAACGTTGGTCAGCTATAGAGAGGAGGCCTTTGCTGTGGTATGGGCCCTGAAGAAGCTGAGGCCATACTTGTTTGGTACTCACTTCATAGTTCAGACTGACCACAAGCCCCTCCTATGGCTAAAGCAGATGAAAGGTGAAAACCCAAAACTTTTGAGGTGGTCCATTTCCCTACAGGGGATGGACTATACAGTGGAACATAGGCCTGGGACCCAACATGCCAATGCAGATGGACTCTCAAGGTATTTCCACTTTGAACACGAAGACTCAACTGGTCAAGGTTAGTTTAGTGTCCCTACGTTTGGGGGGGTTGTGTAGGAGAGTAGGATCTGCCTCTTATGTTGCCCCCACTTTTTTCTGATGTTAGCACTGGTTTCTGGCTATAGTCTGGCTGGGTCCCTGCCAATCAGGGCCCCAGCCTCTCTGTTCTCTCTAAACGACATGGAGTGCACTCTAGGTGCACTAGTGATTGGATACTGTGGTGCCTTATGAGTCCCTAGTATATGGTACCTTAGGTGCCAAGGGCATAGGTACTTCACAGGCCTACCAGGGGCTGCAGCATGTGTTATGCCACCCCTGGGAAGCAGTCTAAATCTGACACCACAGGCCTGCTACTGCAGCCTGGGTGAGGTGGTGCTAGCACCCCTCACTGAGATATAGGTTTCCTATATCTCTCCTGCACACACATATAAACCTATCAGTCACCCCTAAGGCAGGCCCTATCAATCCTGAGGGCAGGGTGCTTGGCTTCTATGTGAGGGGGTGCCTCTGCCTGAGCAGGGCCCCTCTGCAGCTCTCAGAGTCTATTCTCTGGTGCTGTTTGTGGATGCGGTTAAACCATATACTATTTAAGTGCATTATATCCTCGCGGTAAATGCTAACTTTGGAATGGCTGCATCAAAACATGTCGTGTTTGGTGTCAAACATCTTGGAATACTACCCCCCGCCAATCTTGGCGGCGGGGGTAGCATTCCACCCTTCTAGAGGGATAAGACATGTACCTGCTGTGGAAACGCGGTAGAATCCTAAAGAGCCCTGGCATCACAAAATGGATGCCACCAGTCACAGACACTGGGCTGCCCTCCTGCTGATGACCGAAACTCGCAGTGGAGGAAGCCCAACAATAGGCATCCTGTCACAGGGAGGTGTAACCACCTTCCAGACAGGGTTTAGTGTATTGGGGCTGGGTGGGTGCACTCTTAGAGTGCTTTGAAGTCCTGCACTGGGGGAGCAGAAGGCTCCTCTGTGCATATGCCAGTTCAAACCAGCTCAGGGGCTACCTGCCCCTGCTCTGGCGCGAAACTGGACAAAGGGAAGTGGGTGTAGCCACCCCTCCCTTGACCCTCCCATAGGTGGGGTCATAGAGCTAGTCCATCCCCTCTTTTTAGTATAAGAGGGGAACCTTGCCATTGCAAAGCAGATAACCCCTGGACGACGCTCTACAGAAGAATCCTGGCCCTTCGACGTTCCACTACCTTTGGAAGACAGAAGAATCTCCCTTGGAGTCAAGGAGTGACTCCCCTGCTTGGCAGGCACCAAAAACGACAACGACGGTCGCAAACTACGCCGCTCCCGCCGGAGTCCGAAGTCCCTGCAGCCCAAGAAGTGGATTTCCTGACCTCTCCCAGGCCATCGTGAGTCCCCAGCGAAGCTGAGGCAAGTGGACCCCACGAGTAACGAGGAACCGCGACCCCTGGGTACCGTGCACTATTGTCGAGTGCAACCCCTTCACAACGTTCTACGAACCTGTGCTTTGGACCACGTGTGGTCCCGACCTCCAGCAGGAATCCCTCCGAAGATCAGAGGCCTACACCGTCCCGAGTGACCGTGGGCCCCTGTTGAGTGATTCCGCCCGAGGTGTCTTCGCGATCCCTTGCCCGCTGGCTTGTGGGTCCCCAGAAGACTTCTTAAAGAAACCAAAGGGCTCCCCTGGTTGCTCCAGGCCTGCCCTGACTTACCCTCGCTGGGTGAGTTCCTCAGACCTTGCTGGTCTGCGCCATCGACTTTTCTTCATCTCCCCAAGACTTGCGGCTGCCAAGGCTTGTTGGCTCCGATCGAGTTGCCGACACCGCAGTCAGCTGCAGACGTCGAGGGACACACCGAATCCAGCTCCTGGTCGTCGTCGACGCCTCCTGGACCACGTGGCTGAAGAGTCAAGGCACCCACAACCGACCTGAAGCGACCGACGACGGTGGGCATCCATCTTCCTTGCCCCGGGTCACTGCCAAGTGACTTTGAACACTGTCCCCTCTGCTTTCAGGTCATCCTTCTTCAGAATCCAGGCTTGGATTCCACCGGACACTTCTTCAGCTCCCGCAAGCAGCAAGTCTTCTTTGTTCGCCATTGAAAACGACGCCGCGACCCGACACCAAAGGACACCTGTGCACCCGGCTTCCCTGGGTGAGGTAACTCCAGCACTACGGTGCTCCTGTGGGTGTGGGCCCTAGAACTACTTACCCTGTAAGTGACTTGCTTGTAGGTTCTCCCGAAGTATCCTAAAACTCTTTATTTCCAACCGCGACTTGCCCCATTGAAGTTAACGGCGATTCGCGCCTGTGTATCCACACTGCACGCGTCCCCCGTGGGTCCTTTACTTACCTGCCTTGGGTGGTTTCGTGAGGCCCCAGCACTTCTGAAGGCCCTAGGCCTTGTCTCCTTGCAAGTCGTTGTTTCTAAGTCTCTTACTTAGTATATGGTCTGGTACGCCCCTAGGGCCCCAGCCATATTTTGTGCTTAACTTATTGTGAAACGTTGATTTGTGCATATGTTTGTCTTCTAATCTCATAAAGAGATTAGTAGAGAGTTATTTAGAAATAAATACATATATATTTGATATATATACCTGTGTGGTGTCTTTTCATTTGGTGATTCAAGAGATTATATGGTAAAACAAGCTGCTTTACATTCCTCCGAGACTTAGCCTGAAGGCTGCTCTCCACAGCTACCACTAGGATAGCTTTCTTTAAAAGGTTGTCTTAAACCTATCTACCATAAGAGTCGATTTGCCCTGGTGCAAGGTGTCCACTTTAATTAGTGAACAGCATATACCAGGCCAACTTCTACAGACAACCTTTATTGAAAGCTATCCTAGTGGTAGCTATGGAGAGCAACCTTCAGGCTAAGTCTTGAAGGAATGTAAAGCAGCTTGTTTTACCAGTCTATAATCTCTTGAGTGACCAAATGAAAGAGGACCACACCAGGTATATATTCAAAATATATGTATTTATTGCTAAACACACCCCTCTAGTCTCTTTATGAGGCTAGAGTTCGAAGTACATAAGTTATAAGTTAGTTATCAACAGTAATAGCATAAATACACGTTTGAGCCCTAGGGGCATACCAAACCATATACCAATAAAGTGGTATAAGAACCACGACTGAGCTAGACACAAGGCCTAGAGCCTGTAGAAGTGCTTGGCCCTCAAGGAACCACCCAAGGTAGTGACACAGGGGACCCACGGGGGACGCGTGCAGTGTGAGAACACAGCCGTGAGCTGCCGTTGACTTCTATGGGGAATGTCGCGGTTGGAGTTTTAAAGGAAAGGGACACTTAGAGGAGGACTTGGCGCAAACCCCTTTAGAACTAGGTTGTTCTATAGTCTATACCCATGGGAGCACCGGAGTACTCGAGTTACCTCACCCAGGGAAGCCGGGTGCATAGGTGTCTTTCGGGGTCGGGTTTCGTCGTCGTTTTCAATGGCGATCTGCTGCAAAGTGCTGCTGGCGGCCAAGTCGAAAGTGTTTGGGTGGATCCAAAGGTGGATTGAAGATCTGAAGAACCTGAAAGCAGAGGGGACAGAGTCTGGGTCACTAGCCAGTGACCAGGAAGGCGATGAGCGGATGCCCACCGATGTCGGGTGCTTCAGGTAGGTTGATGGTCATCTTGACTCTTCAGCCACGAGGTCCAGGAGGTGTCGACAATGACCAGCAGCTGGAATAGAGCTGTCCCACAACGTTTGTCGATTGCAGGGTTGTTGGCGACCGGATTGGACCCAACAAGCCTTGGCAACGGCAAGTCTTGTGGAAATAGAAGAAGGACAGTGGTGCAGACCAGCAAGATCTGAGGGACTCACCCAGCAAGGGTAAGTCAGGGCACGTCTGGAGCAACCAGGGAAGCCCAAGCATAAGAAGAGTTGCCTTCGGGAGGGCCCACTAGCCAACGGACTAGCGACCGCAAAGGAGCCTTGAGTGGACGCACCTAGAGCTGGCTCACAGGACACTCGTGGAGTGGAGGCCAGTGATCTTCGGTGCAGTCGGTGCTGGAGGTAGGGGCTACCCGGAGCCCAAAGCACAACTTCGTGGGAGACCAGAAAAAGGATGCACTTGCAAATGTGCTCGGTTTCCAGGGGTCACGGTTCCACGTTACCCACGACAGCTACGAGCCTCAGCTTTGCTGGGAACTCAGGGCAGCCTCGGGGATGTCTGGAAATCCACCTCTGGTGTTGCAAAGACTTCAGCGTCTGGCAGGAGCTTCAGCGATGCAGACCGGACAATTGCTTCTTAGGTGCCTGCCAAGCAGGGGAGTCACTTCTTGACCCTAAGGGAGATTCTTCAGTCCTCTAATCTTAAAGTAGAGCGTCGAAGGTCCAGGATTCTGTATCAGAGTTTCGTCCAGGTAAATCTAAAGTCCTAAGGACTGGGGTCCCATACTTATACCAAGTTAGGGGGTTGGACATACTCTGGGACCCACCTATGGGAGGGTCAGGGCAGAGGGGTGGTTACACCCCTTTCCCTATGTCCAGTATCATGCCAGAGCAGGGGCTGGAAGCCCCTGAGCCGGTTTGAACTGGGGTATGCACAGGGACACCAAATGTGCCCCCAGTGCAGGACTTCAAAGCACCAGAGAGTGCTCCCGCCCAGCCCCAATACACATCATCCTGTCTGGGGAGGTGGTTACACCTCCCTTGAACAGGAAACCTATTGTCCAGGCCTCCCCTGCCGGAGTTGCAGTCAGCAGCAGGAGGCCAGACCCATGTCTGTGGCAGCGGCATCCATTTTGTGATGCCAGGGCTCTGGAAAGAAGTTACCGGGCAGGCCGGTGTGTACATGTCTCTCCCTCTAGAAGGGTGGAATGCTACCCCCGCCACCAGAACCGGCGGGAGGGTAGTATTCCAAGATGTTTGACACCAAACACAACATGTTTTGGTGTAGCCAGTCCAAAGTTAGCATTGTACCGCGAGGATATAATGCACTTAAGAGTATATGGTCAGGCTGCACTACAAACAGCATATGAGAAGGGTCTCCGAATGCTGCAGAGGTGCTCTGCTCATGCAGGGGCACCGTCTCACATAAGAACCAAGCACTCTGCCTTCAGGATTGATAAGGCCTGCCATAGGAGGGACTTATAGGTTTATATGTGTGCATATGCAGTGATATAGGTAACCTATATCACAGTAAGGGGTGCATGCACCACCTTACCCAGGCTACAGTAGCAGACCTGTGGTGTCCTTTTGGCTGGCCTTCCAGGGGTGGCATAATACATGTTTCAGCCCCTGGCAGGCCTCTGAGGTACCTATGCCCTGGGTACATAGTATACCATATACTAGGGACTTATAAGGGCACTCCAGATTACAATCAGAGATGTGCCTAAGGCACATGGAAACCATTTTAGAGAGGAAGCAGCTAGGCTGGGGTTCTGATTAGCAGGGCCCCAGCCAGACTAAAGTCGAAAAACAGTGAAGCATCAGCGAAAAGTGGGGGTACCCATGTGAAGCAGATCCTACGCTCCTACACTTCTCTTGCCTCTTTCTGCACCTCACTTGCCTCTTTCTGCACTGCTCTTGCTCCTTTCTGTACTTTTCTTGCGTCTTGCTGCACCTCTCTTGCCTCTTTCTGCACTTTTCTTGCCTTTTTCTGCACTTCTCTTTTCTCTTTCTGCACTTCTATTGCTTCTTTCTGCACTTCTCTTGCTTCTTTCCGCACTACTCTTGCCTCTTTCTGTACCTCACTTGCCTCTTTCTGCACCTCAATCTTCTTTCTGCAACCTCTCTTGCCTCTTTCTGCACCTCTCTTGGCTCTTTCTGCACCTCTCTTGCCTCTTTCTGTACCTCTCTTGCCTCTTTCTGCACCTCTCTTGCCTCTTTCTGCACGTCTCTTGCCTCTTTCTGCACTTCTGTTGCTTCTTTCTCCACTTCTCTTGCCTCTTTCTGTACCTCACTTTCCTCTTTCTGCACCTCACTCTTCTTTCTGCACCTCTCTTGCCTCTTTCTGCACCTCTCTCTCCTCTTTCTGCACCTCTCTTGCCTCTTTCTGCACTTCTCTTGTCCCTTTCTGTACCCCTCTTGTCTCTTTCTGCACCTCACTTGCCACTTGCTGTACCTTACTCTCTTATTTCTGTACTTCTCTTGCTTCTTTCTGCACTTCTGTTGCCTCTTTCTGCACCACTCTTGCCTGTTTCTGTACCTCTCTTTCTACAGTTCTCTTGCCTCTTCTGCACCTCTGTTGATTCTTTCTGCACTTCTCTTGCCTCTTTCTGCACCCCTCTTTCCTCTTATTCACTTTTCTTACCTTTTTCTGCACTTCTCTTTTCTCTTTCTGCACTTCTATTGTCTCTTTCTGCACTTCTCTTCCTTTTTTCTGCACTTCTCTTGCTTCTTTCTGCACCCCTGTCCCTCTCTTTCTGCACCTCTCTTTCTCTCATTTCTGTAGTTCTCTTGCCTCTTTCTTCACCTCCCTTGGTTGTTTCTGTACCCCTCTTGCCTGTTTTTGTACCTCACTTGCCTCTTTCTGCATCTCTCTTGCCTCTTTCTGTACCTCTCTTGTCAGTTTCTGTACCTCACTTGCATCTTTCTTCACTTCTCTTGCTTTTTTCTACACCTCTCTTGTTTCTTTCTGCAACTCTATTATCTCTTTCATCACTTCTCTTGCTTCTTTCTGCACCTCCGTTGCTTCTTTCAGCACTTTTCTTTCCTCTTTCTGTGCTACTATTGCCTGTTCCTGTACCTCTCTTGCCTCTTTCTGCACCTCTCTAGCTTCTTTCTGTACCTCTGTTACTTCTTTCAGCACTTTCTTTCCTCTATCTGCACTTCTCTTGACTGTTTCTGCACCTCTTTTGCCTCTTTCTGCACCTCTGTTACCTCTTTCTCCACCTCACTTGCTTCTTTCTGCACCTCTCTTGCCTCTTTCTGCACCCCTCTTCCATCTTTCTGCTACCTCTCTTGCCTCTTTCTGCACCCCTGTTTCCTCTTTCTTTACCTCTCGTCTGTTTCTGCACCTCTCTTGTATCTTTCTGCACTTCTCTTGCCTCTTTCTGCACCCCTCTTGCCTCTTTCTGCTCCCCTCTTCCATCTTTCTGCACCTCTCTTGCCTCTTTCTGCACCCCTGTTTCCTCTTTCTTTACCTCTCTTGCCTGTTTCTGCACCTCTTTTGTATCTTTCTGCACTTCTCTTGCCTCTTTCTGCACCTCTGTTGCTTCCTTCTGCACTTCTTTTGCCTCTTTCTGCACCTCTCTAGCTTTTTTCTGCACTTCTCTTGCCTTCATTATGTACTTCTCTTGCCTCTTTCTTCACCTCACTTGCCTCTTTCTGCACTTCTCTTGCTCCTTTCTGCACTTTTCTTGATTCTTTCTGCACTTCTGTTGCCTCTTTCTGTACTTCTCTTGCTTCTTTCTGCACCACTCTTGCCTGTTTCTGTACCTCTCTTTCTACAGTTCTCTTGCCTCTTTCTGCACCTCTGTTGCTTTTTCTGCACTTCTCTTGCCTCTTTCTGCACCCCTCTTTCCTCTTTCTGTACCTCTCTTGCTTCTTTCTGTACCTCTGTTGCTTCTTTCAGCACTTTCTTTCATCTTTCTGCACTTCTCTTGCCTGTTTCTGCACTTCTCTTGCCTGTTTCTGCACTTCTTTTACCTTCTGTTGCTTCTTCCTACACTTCTCTTGCTTCTTTCTGCGCTTCTCTTGCCTCTTTCTGTGCTTCTCTTGCTTCTTTCTGTACTTCTCCTGCCTCTATCTGTACCTCACTGTCCTCTTTCTGCACCTCACTCTTCTTTTTGCACCTCACTTGCCTCTGTCTGTACCTCACTCTCTTCTTTCTGTACCTCACTTGCCTCTTTCTGTACTTCTCTTGTCTCTTTATGCACCTCACTTGCCTCTTTCTGTACTTCTCTTGCCTCTTTCTGCACCTCTCTTGCCTCTTTCTGCACTTCCCTTGCCTCTTTCTGTACTTCTCTTGCCTGTTTTTGCACTTTTGTTTCTTTCTGCACCTCTCTTGCCTCTTTCTGCACATCTCTTGTCTCTTTCTGTAACTCTCTATAAATTTTTGGTGCACTTCTCTTGCTTCTTTCTGCACCCCTGTCCCTCTCTTTCTGCACCTCTCTTGCTTCTTTCTGCACTTCTCTTGCCCCTTTCTGTATTTCTCTTGCCTCTTTCTGCACTTCTCTTGTCTCTTTCTGTAACTCTCTTATTTTTTGGTGCACTTCTCTTGCCTCTTTCTGCACCCCTGTCCCTCTCTTTCTGCACCTCTCTTGCCTATTTCTGTAGTTCTCTTGCCTCTTTCTGTACCTCTCTTGCCTGTTTCTATGCCCCTCTTGCCTGTTTCTGTACCTCACTTGCCTCTTTCTGCATCTCTCTTACCTCTTTCTGCACTTCTCTTGCCTCTTTCTGTACCTCACTTGCATCTTTCTGCACTCCTCTTTCTTTTTTATGCACCTCTCTTGTTTCTTTCTGCAACTCTATTATCTCTTTCATCACTTCTCTTGCTTCTTTCTGCACCTCTGTTGCTTCTTTCAGCACTTTTCTTTCCTCTTTCTGCACTACTATTGCCTGTTCCTGCATGTCTCTTGCCTCTTTCTGCACCTCTCTTGCTTCTTTCTGTACCTCTGTTGCTTCTTTCAGCACTTTCTTTCATTATTCTGCACTTCCCTGTTTCTGCACCTCTTTTGCCTCTTTCTGCACCTCTGTTACCGCTTTCTACACCTCACTTGCTTCTTTCTGCACCTCTCTTGCCTCTTTTTGCACCTCTCTTGCTTCTTTCTGTACCTCTGTTGCTTCTTTCAGCACTTTCTTTCATCTTTCTGCACTTCCCTGTTTCTGCACTTCTTTTGCCTCTTTCTGCACCTCGGTTACCGCTTTCTACACCTCACTTGCTTCTTTCTGCACCTCTCTTGCCTCTTTTTGTACCTCTCTTGCTTCTTTCTGTACCTCTGTTGCTTCTTTCAGTACTTTCTTTCATCTTTCTGCACTTCTCTTGCCTGTTTCTGCACTTCTCTTGCCTGTTTCTGCACTTCTTTTACCTCTTTCTGCACCTCTGTTACCTCTTTCTGCACCTCTCTTACCTCTTTCTGCACCCCTGTTTCCTATTTCTTTACCTCTCTTGCCTGTTTCTGCAACTCTTTTTTATCTTTCTGCACTTATCTTGCCTCTTTCTGCACCTCTGTTGCTTCTTTCTGCACTTCTCTTGCCTCTTTCTGCATTTCTCTTGCCGCTTTCTGCACTTCTCTTGCCTCTTTTTGCACATTTCTTACTCTTTCTGCACCTCTCTAGCTTTTTTCTGCACTTCTCTTGCCTTCTTTATGTACTTCTCTTGCCTCTTTCTGCACCTCACTTGCCTCTGTCTGTACCTCACTCTCTTCTTTCTGCACCTCACATGCCTCTTTCTGCATTTCTCTTGTCTCTTTAATCAATTCACTTGCCTCTTTCTGTACCTCTCTTGCCTCTTTATGCACCTCTCTTGCCTCTTTCTGTACTTCCATTGCCTCTTTCTGTACTTCTCTTGTCTGTTTTTGCACTTTTGTTTCTTTCTGCACCTCTCTTGCCTCTTTCTGCACATCTCTTGTCTCTTTCTGTAACTCTCTATTATTTTTTGGTGCACTTCTCTTGCTTCTTTCTGCACCCCTGTCCCTCTCTTTATGCACCTCTCTTTCCCATTTCTGTAGTTCTCTTGCCTCTTTCTGTACCTCTCTTGCCTGTTTCTGTGCCCCTCTTGCCTGTTTCTGTACCTCACTTGCCTCTTTCTGCATCTCTCTTACCTCTTTCTGCACCTCTCTTGCCTCTTTCTGTACCTCACTTGCATCTTTCTGCACTCCTCTTTCTTTTTTATGCACCTCTCTTGTTTCTTTCTGCAACTCTATTATCTCTTTCATCACTTCTCTTGCTTCTTTCTGCACCTCTGTTGCTTCTTTCAGCACTTTTCTTTCCTCTTTCTGCACTACTATTGCCTGTTCCTGCATGTCTCTTGCCTCTTTCTGTACCTCTCTTGCTTCTTTCTGTACCTCTGTTGCTTCTTTCAGCACTTTCTTTCATCTTTCTGCACTTCCCTGTTTCTGCACTTCTTTTGCCTCTTTCTGCACCTCGGTTACCGCTTTCTACACCTCACTTGCTTCTTTCTGCACCTCTCTTGCCTCTTTTTGCACCTCTCTTGCTTCTTTCTGTACCTCTGTTGCTTCTTTCAGCACTTTCTTTCATCTTTCTGCACTTCTCTTGCCTGTTTCTACACTTCTCTTGCCTGTTTCTGCACTTCTTTTACCTCTTGCTGCACCTCTGTTACCTCTTTCTGCACCTCTCTTACCTCTTTCTGCACCCCTGTTTCTTATTTCTTTACCTCTCTTGCCTGTTTCTGCAACTCTTTTGTATCTTTCTGCACTTATCTTGCCTCTTTCTGCACCTCTGTTGCTTCTTTCTGCACTTCTCTTGCCTCTTTCTGCATTTCTCTTGCCTCTTTCTGCACTTCTCTGGCCTCTTTTTGCACATTTCTTACTCTTTCTGCACCTCTCTAGCTTTTTTCTGCACTTCTCTTGCCTTCTTTATGTACTTCTCTTGCCTCTTTCTGCACCTCACTTGCCTCTGTCTGTACCTCACTCTCTTCTTTCTGCACCTCACATGCCTCTTTCTGCATTTCTCTTGTCTCTTTAATCACCTCACTTGCCTCTTTCTGTACCTCTCTTGCCTCTTTATGCACCTCTCTTGCCTCTTTCTGTACTTCCCTTGCCTCTTTCTGTACTTCTCTTGCCTGTTTTTGCACTTTTGTTTCTTTCTGCACCTCTCTTGCCTCTTTCTGCACATCTCTTGTCTCTTTCTGTAACTCTCTATTAATTTTTGGTGCACTTCTCTTGCTTCTTTCTGCACCCCTGTCCCTCTCTTTCTGCACCTCTCTTGCTTCTTTCTGCACTTCTCTTGCCCCTTTCTGTATTTCTCTTGCCTCTTTCTGCACTTCTCTTGTCTCTTTCTGTAACTCTCTTATTTTTTGTGCACTTCTCTTGCCTCTTTCTGCACCCCTGTCCCTCTCTTTCTGCACCTCTCTTGCCTATTTCTGTAGTTCTCTTGCCTCTTTCTGTACCTCTCTTGCCTGTTTCTGTGCCCCTCGTGCCTGTTTCTGTACCTCACTTACCTCTTTCTGCATCTCTCTTGCCTCTTTCTGCACCTCTCTTGCCTCTTTCTGTACCTCACTTGCATCTTTCTGCACTTCTCTTGCTTTTTTATGCCGCTCTCTTGTTTCTTTCTGCAACTCTATTATCTCTTTCATCACTTCTCTTGCTTCTTTCTGCACCTCTGTTGCTTCTTTCAGCATTTTTCTTTCCTCTTTCTGCACTACTATTGCCTGTTCCTGCACATCTCTTGCCTCTTTCTGCACCTCTCTTGCTTCTTTCTGTACCTCTGTTGCTTCTTTCAGCACTTTCTTTCATCTTTCTTCACTTCCCTTGCCTGTTTCTGCACCTCCTTTGCCTCTTTCTGCACCTCTGTTACCTCTTTCTGCACCTCTGTTACCTCTTTCTGCACCTCTCTTGCCTCTTTCTGTACCTCTCTTGCCTGTTTCTGTGCCCCTCTTGCCTGTTTCTGTACCTCACTTGCCTCTTTCTGCATCTCTCTTACCTCTTTCTGCACCTCTCTTGCCTCTTTCTGTACCTCACTTGCATCTTTCTGCACTCCTCTTTCTTTTTATGCACCTCTCTTGTTTCTTTCTGCAACTCTATTATCTCTTTCATCACTTCTCTTGCTTCTTTCTGCACCTCTGTTGCTTCTTTCAGCACTTTTCTTTCCTCTTTCTGCACTACTATTGCCTGTTCCTGCATGTCTCTTGCCTCTTTCTGTACCTCTCTTGCTTCTTTCTGTACCTCTGTTGCTTCTTTCAGCACTTTCTTTCATCTTTCTGCACTTCCCTGTTTCTGCACTTCTTTTGCCTCTTTCTGCACCTCGGTTACCGCTTTCTACACCTCACTTGCTTCTTTCTGCACCTCTCTTGCCTCTTTTGCACCTCTCTTGCTTCTTTCTGTACCTCTGTTGCTTCTTTCAGCACTTTCTTTCATCTTTCTGCACTTCTCTTGCCTGTTTCTACACTTCTCTTGCCTGTTTCTGCACTTCTTTTACCTCTTGCTGCACCTCTGTTACCTCTTTCTGCACCTCTCTTACCTCTTTCTGCACCCCTGTTTCTTATTTCTTTACCTCTCTTGCCTGTTTCTGCAACTCTTTGTATCTTTCTGCACTTATCTTGCCTCTTTCTGCACCTCTGTTGCTTCTTTCTGCACTTCTCTTGCCTCTTTCTGCATTTCTCTTGCCTCTTTCTGCACTTCTCTGGCCTCTTTTTGCACATTTCTTACTCTTTCTGCACCTCTCTAGCTTTTTCTGCACTTCTCTTGCCTTCTTTATGTACTTCTCTTGCCTCTTTCTGCACCTCACTTGCCTCTGTCTGTACCTCACTCTCTTCTTTCTGCACCTCACATGCCTCTTTCTGCATTTCTCTTGTCTCTTTAATCACCTCACTTGCCTCTTTCTGTACCTCTCTTGCCTCTTTATGCACCTCTCTTGCCTCTTTCTGTACTTCCCTTGCCTCTTTCTGTACTTCTCTTGCCTGTTTTTGCACTTTTGTTTCTTTCTGCACCTCTCTTGCCTCTTTCTGCACATCTCTTGTCTCTTTCTGTAACTCTCTATTATTTTTGGGTGCACTTCTCTTGCTTCTTTCTGCACCCCTGTCCCTCTCTTTCTGCACCTCTCTTGCTTCTTTCTGCACTTCTCTTGCCCCTTTCTGTATTTCTCTTGCCTCTTTCTGCACTTCTCTTGTCTCTTTCTGTAACTCTCTTATTTTTTGGTGCACTTCTCTTGCCTCTTTCTGCACCCCTGTCCCTCTCTTTCTGCACCTCTCTTGCCTATTTCTGTAGTTCTCTTGCCTCTTTCTGTACCTCTCTTGCCTGTTTCTGTGCCCCTCGTGCCTGTTTCTGTACCTCACTTACCTCTTTCTGCATCTCTCTTGCCTCTTTCTGCACCTCTCTTGCCTCTTTCTGTACCTCACTTGCATCTTTCTGCACTTCTCTTGCTTTTTTATGCACCTCTCTTGTTTCTTTCTGCAACTCTATTATCTCTTTCATCACTTCTCTTGCTTCTTTCTGCACCTCTGTTGCTTCTTTCAGCATTTTTCTTTCCTCTTTCTGCACTACTATTGCCTGTTCCTGCACATCTCTTGCCTCTTTCTGCACCTCTCTTGCTTCTTTCTGTACCTCTGTTGCTTCTTTCAGCACTTTCTTTCATCTTTCTTCACTTCCCTTGCCTGTTTCTGCACCTCCTTTGCCTCTTTCTGCACCTCTGTTACCTCTTTCTACACCTCACTTGCTTCTTTCTGCACCTCTCTTGCCTCTTTCTGCACCTCTCTTGCTTCTTTCTGTACCTCTGTTGCTACTTTCAGCACTTTCTTTCATCTTTCTGCACTTCTCTTGCCTGTTTCTGCACTTCTCTTGCCTGTTTCTGCACTTCTTTTACCTCTTTCTGCACCTCTGTTACTTCTTTCTGCACCTCTCTTGCCTCTTTCTGCACCCCTGTTTCCTATTTCCTTACCTCTCTTGCCTGTTTCTGCACTTCTTTTGTATCTTTCTGCACTTCTCTTGCCTCTTTCTGCACCTCTGTTGCTTCTTTCTGCACTTCTCTTGCCTCTTTCTGCATTTCTCTGGCCTCTTTCTGCACTTCTCTTGCCTCTTTTTGCACAATTCTTACTCTTTCTGCAGCTCTCTAGCTTTTTTCTGCACTTCTCTTGCCTTCTTTATGTACTTCTCTTGCCTCTTTCTGTACCTTACTTGCCTCTTTCTGCACCTCACTCTCTTCTTTCTGCACCTCACATGCCTCTTTCTGCAATTCACTTGTCTCTTTAATCACCTCACTTGCCTCTTTATGTACCTCTCTTGCCTCTTTCTGCACCTCTCTTGCCTCTTTCTGCACATCTCTTGTCTCTTTCTGTAACTCTCTTATTTTTTGGTGCACTTCTCTTGCCTCTTTCTGCACCCCTGTCCCTCTCTTTCTGCACCTCTCTTGCCTATTTCTGTAGTTCTCTTGCCTCTTTCTGTACCTCTCTTGCCTGTTTCTGTGCCCCTCTTGCCTGTTTCTGTACCTCACTTGCCTCTTTCTGCATCTCTCTTACCTCTTTCTGCACCTCTCTTGCCTCTTTCTGTACCTCACTTGCATCTTTCTGCACTCCTCTTTCTTTTTATGCACCTCTCTTGTTTCTTTCTGCAACTCTATTATCTCTTTCATCACTTCTCTTGCTTCTTTCTGCACCTCTGTTGCTTCTTTCAGCACTTTTCTTTCCTCTTTCTGCACTACTATTGCCTGTTCCTGCATGTCTCTTGCCTCTTTCTGCACCTCTCTTGCTTCTTTCTGTACCTCTGTTGCTTCTTTCAGCACTTTCTTTCATCTTTCTGCACTTCCCTGTTTCTGCACCTCTTTTGCCTCTTTCTGCACCTCTGTTACCGCTTTCTACACCTCACTTGCTTCTTTCTGCACCTCTCTTGCCTCTTTTTGCACCTCTCTTGCTTCTTTCTGTACCTCTGTTGCTTCTTTCAGCACTTTCTTTCATCTTTCTGCACTTCTCTTGCCTGTTTCTGCACTTCTCTTGCCTGTTTCTGCACTTCTTTTACCTCTTTCTGCACCTCTGTTACCTCTTTCTGCACCTCTCTTACCTCTTTCTGCACCCCTGTTTCCTATTTCTTTACCTCTCTTGCCTGTTTCTGCAACTCTTTTGTATCTTTCTGCACTTATCTTGCCTCTTTCTGCACCTCTGTTGCTTCTTTCTGCACTTCTCTTGCCTCTTTCTGCATTTCTCTTGCCTCTTTCTGCACTTCTCTTGCCTCTTTTTGCACATTTCTTACTCTTTCTGCACCTCTCTAGCTTTTTTCTGCACTTCTCTTGCCTTCTTTATGTACTTCTCTTGCCTCTTTCTGCACCTCACTTGACTCTGTCTGTACCTCACTCTCTTCTTTCTGCACCTCACATGCCTCTTTCTGCATTTCTCTTGTCTCTTTAATCACCTCACTTGCCTCTTTCTGTACCTCTCTTGCCTCTTTATGCACCTCTCTTGCCTCTTTCTGTACTTCCCTTGCCTCTTTCTGTACTTCTCTTGCCTGTTTTTGCACTTTTGTTTCTTTCTGCACCTCTCTTGCCTCTTTCTGCACATCTCTTGTCTCTTTCTGTAACTCTCTATTATTTTTTGGTGCACTTCTCTTGCTTCTTTCTGCACCCCTGTCCCTCTCTTTCTGCACCTCTCTTTCTTCTTTCTGCACTTCTCTTGCCCCTTTCTGTATTTCTCTTGCCTCTTTCTGCACTTCTCTTGTCTCTTTCTGTAACTCTCTTGCTTTTTGGTGCACTTCTCTTGCCTCTTTCTGCACCCCTGTCCCTCTCTTTCTGCACCTCTCTTGCCTATTTCTGTAGTTCTCTTGCCTCTTTCTGCACCTCTCTTGCCTGTTTCTGTGCCCCTCGTGCCTGTTTCTGTACCTCACTTGCCTCTTTCTGCATCTCTCTTGCCTCTTTCTGCACCTCTCTTGCCTCTTTCTGTACCTCACTTGCATCTTTCTGCACTTCTCTTGCTTTTTTATGCACCTCTCTTGTTTCTTTCTGCAACTCTATTATCTCTTTCATCACTTCTCTTGCTTCTTTCTGCACCTCTGTTGCTTCTTTCAGCACTTTTCTTTCCTCTTTCTGCACTACTATTGCCTGTTCCTGCACATCTCTTGCCTCTTTCTGCACCTCTCTTGCTTCTTTCTGTACCTCTGTTGCTTCTTTCAGCACTTTCTTTCATCTTTCTGCACTTCCTTGCCTGTTTCTGCACCTCCTTTGCCTCTTTCTGCACCTCTGTTACCTCTTTCTACACCTCACTTGCTTCTTTCTGCACCTCTCTTGTCTCTTTCTGTAACTCTCTTGTTCTTTTGCACTTCTCTTGCTTCTTTCTGCACCTCTTTTGCCTCTTTCTGTACTTCTTTTGCCTCTTTCTGCACTTCTCTTGCCTCTTTCTACACCTCTCTTGCTTGTTTCTGCACCCCTCTTGCCTCTTTCTGTACCTCTCTTGCCTCTTTCTGCACCTCTCTTGCCTCTTTCTGCAGTTCTCTTGCCTCTTTCTGCACCTCTGTTGCTTCTTTCTGCACTTCTCTTTGCTTTTTCTGCACCTCTCTTGCTTCTTTCTGCAACTCTATTATCTCTTTCTGCACTTCTCTTGCTTCTTTCTGCACCTCTGTTGCTTCTTTCTGCACTTTTCTTGCCTCTTTCTGCACTACTGTTGCCTCTTTCTGCACCTCTCTTGCCTCTTTCTGCACACTCTCTTGCTTCTTTCTGTACTCTCTTTGCTTCTTTCTGCACTCTCTTTCATCTTTCTGCACTTCTCTTGCCTGTTTCTGCACTTCTCTTGCCTCTTTCTGCACCTCTGCTTGCCTCTTTCTGCACCTCACTTGCTTCTTTCTGCACCTCTCTTGCCTCTTTCTGCACCTCTCTTGCTTCTTTCTGGTCCTCTGTTGCTTCTTTCAGCACTTTCTTTCATCTTTCTGCACTTCTCTTGCCTCTGTTCTGCACTTCTCTTGCCTGTTTCTGCACTTCTCTTGCCTCTTTCTGCACCTCTCTTGCCTCTTTCTGCACCTCTCTTGCCTCTTTCTGCACCCCTGTTTCCTATTTCTTTACCTCTCTTGCCTGTTTCTGCACCTCTTTTGTATCTTTCTGCACTTCTCTTGCCTCTTTCTGCACCTCTGTTGCTTCTTTCTGCACTTCTCTTGCCTCTTTCTGCATTTCTCTTGCCTCTTTCTGCACTTCTCTTGCCTCTTTTTGCACATTTCTTACTCTTTCTGCACCTCTCTAGCTTTTTTCTGCACTTCTCTTGCCTTCTTTATGTACTTCTCTTGCCTCTTTCTGCACCTCACTTGCCTCTTTCTGCACCTCACTCTCTTCTTTCTGCACCTCACATGCCTCTTTCTGCACTTCTCTTGTCTCTTTATGCACCTCTACTTGCCTCTTTCTGTACCTCTCTTGCCTCTTTCTGCACCTCTCTTGCCTCTTTCTGCACTTCTCTTGCCTCTTTCTGCACTTCTCTTGCTTCTTCCTCTGCTTCTGTCTTGCTTCTTTCTGCACCTCTCTTTCCTCTTTCTGCACCTCTCTTGCTTCTTTCTGCACCTCTCTTGCTTCTTTCTGCACCTCTCTCTCATCTTTCTGCACCTCTCTTGCCTCTTTCTGCACTTCTCTTGCCTCTTTCTGTACCTCTCTTGCTCTCTTTCTGCACCTCTCTTGCCTCTTTCTGCTACTCTCTACTTGCCTCTTTCTGCACCTCTCTGCCTCTTTCTGCACCTCTTGCCTCTTTCTGCACCTCACTTGCCTCTTTCTGCACTTCTCTTGCCTCTTTCTGCACCTCTCTTGCCTCTTTCTGCACTTCTCTTGCCTCTTTCTGCACCTCTCTTGCTTCTTTCTGCACCCCTCTTGCTTCTTTCTGTACCTCACTTGCCTCTTTCTGCACCTCTCTTGCTTCTTTCTGCACCTCACTTGCCTCTTTCTGCACCTCACTCTCTTTATTCTGCACCTCACTTTGCCTCTCTGTGAGAAGTTGGCCTGGTATATGCTGTTCACTAATTAAAGTGGACACCTTGCACCAGGGCAAATCGACTCTTATGGTAGATAGGTTTAAGACAACCTTTTAAAGAAAGCTATCCTAGTGGTAGCTGTGGAGAGCAGCCTTCAGGCTAAGTCTCGGAGGAATGTAAAGCAGCTTGTTTTACCAAATAATCTCTTGAATCACCAAATGAAAAGACACCACACAGGTATATATATCAAATATATATGTATTTATTTCTAAATAACTCTCTACTAATCTCTTTATGAGATTAGAAGACAAACATATGCACAAATCAACGTTTCACAATAAGTTAAGCACAAAATATGGCTGGGGCCCTAGGGCGTACCAGACCATATACTAAGTAAGAGACTTAGGGACAACGACTTGAAGGGAGACAAGGCCTAGGGCCTTCAGAAGTGCAGGGGCCTCACGAAACCACCCAAGGCAGGTAAGTAAAGGACCCACGGGGGACGCGTGCAGTGTGGATACACAGGCGCGGATCGCCGTTAACTTCAATGGGGCAAGTCGCGGTTGGAAATAAAGAGTTTTAGGATACTTCGGGAGAACCTACAAGCAAGTCACTTACAGGGTAAGTAGTTCTAGGGCCCACACCCACAGGAGCACCGTAGTGCTGGAGTTACCTCACCCAGGGAAGCCGGGTGCATAGGTGTCCTTTGGTGTCGGGTCGCGGCGTCGTTTTCAATGGCGAACAAAGAAGACTTGCTGCTTGCGGGAGCTGAAGAAGTGTCCGGTGGAATCCAAGCCTGGATTCTGAAGAAGGATGACCTGAAAGCAGAGGGGACAGTGTTCAAAGTCACTTGGCAGTGACTCGGGGCAAGGAAGATGGATGCCCACCGTCGTCGGTTGATTCAGGTCGGTTGTGGGTGCCTTGACTCTTCAGCCACGAGGTCCAGGAGACGTCGACGACAAGCAGGAGCTGGATTCTGTGTGTCCCACGAAGTCTGCAGCTTACTGCGGTGTTGGCAACTCGATTAGAGCCAACAAGCCTTGGCAACAGCAAGTCTCGGGGAGATGAAGAAAAGTCGATGGCACAGACCAGCAAGATCTGAGGGACTCACCCAGCGAGGGTAAGTCAGGGCAGGCCTGGAGCAACTAGGGGAGCCCTTTGGTTTCTTTAAGAAGTCTTCTGGGGACCCACGAGCCGGCTGGCAAGGGATCGCAAAGACACCTCGGGCGGAATCACTCAACAGGGGCCCACGGTCACTCGGGACGGTGTAGGCCTCTGATCTTCGGAGGGTTTCCTGCTGGAGGTCGGGAACACACGTGGTCCAAAGCACAAGTTCGTGGAACGTTGTGAAGGGGTTGCACTCGACAATAGTGCACGGTACCCAGGGGTCGCGGTTCCTCGTCACTCGTGGGGTCCACTTGCCTCAGCTTCGCTGGGGACTCACGATGGCCTTGGAGAAGTCAGGAAATCTACTTTTTGGGCTGCAGGGACTTCGGACTCCGGCGGGAGCGGCGTAGTTTGCGACCGTCGTTGTCGTTTTTGGTGCCTGCCAAGCAGGGGAGTCACTCCTTGACTCCAAGGGAGATTCTTCTGTCTTCCAAAGGTAGTGGAACGTCGAAGGGCCAGGATTCTTCTGTAGAGCGTCGTCCAGGGGTTATCTAACTAGCAAGTTCAAGGGTTCCCCTTCTTATACTGAAAAGAGGGGATGGACTAGCTCTATGACCCCACCTATGGGAGGGTCAAGGGAGGGGGTGGCTACACCCACTTCCCTTTGTCCAGTTTCGCGCCAGAGCAGGGGCAGGTAGCCCCTGAGCCGGTTTGAACTGGCATATGCACAGAGGAGCCTTCTGCTCCCCCAGTGCAGGACTTCAAAGCACTCTAAGAGTGCACCCACCCAGCCCCAATACACTAAACCCTGTCTGGGAGGTGGTTACACCTCCCTGTGACAGGATGCCTATTGTTGGGCTTCCTCCACGGTGAGTTTCGGTCATCAGCAGGAGGGCAGCCCAGTGTCTGTGACTGGTGGCATCCATTTTGTGATGCCAGGGCTCTTCAGGATTCTACCGCGTTTCCACAGCAGGTCCATGTCTTATCCCTCTAGAAGGGTGGAATGCTACTCCCGCCGCCAGGATTGGCGGGGGGTAGTATTCCAAGATGTTTGACACCAAACACGACATGTTTTGATGCAGCCATTCCAAAGTTAGCATTTACCGCGAGGATATAATGCACTTAATAGTATATGGTTTAACCGCATCCACAAACAGCACCAGAGAATAGACTCTGAGAGCTGCAGAGGGGCCCTGCTCAGGCAGAGGCACCCCCTCACATAGAAGCCAAGCACCCTGCCCTCAGGATTGATAGGGCCTGCCTTAGGGGTGACTGATAGGTTTATATGTGTGTGCAGGAGAGATATAGGAAACCTATATCTCAGTGAGGGGTGCTAGCACCACCTCACCCAGGCTGCAGTAGCAGGCCTGTGGTGTCAGATTTAGACTGCTTCCCAGGGGTGGCATAATACATGCTGCAGCCCCTGGTAGGCCTGTGAAGTACCTATGCCCTTGGTACCTAAGGTACCATATACTAGGGACTCATAAGGCACCACAGTATCCAATCACTAGTGCACCTAGAGTGCACTCCATGTCGTTTAGAGAGAACAGAGAGGCTGGGGCCCTGAATAGCAGGGTCCCAGTCCAACTAAGTCATAAACCAGCAAAACACCAGGAAAAAGTGGGGCAACCATATAGTCAGATTCCACCTTCCTACACTCTCTATGCACTTCTCTTGTCTCTTTCTGTACCCATCTTGTCTCTTTCTGCACCTCACTTGCCACTTTCTGTACCTTACTCTCTTATTTCTGTGCTTCTCTTGCTTCTATCTGCACTTCTGTTGTGTCTTTCTGTACTTCTCTTGCTTTTTTCTGCACCCCTTGTTCCTCTTTCTGCACCACTCTTGCCTGTTTCTGTACCTCTCTTTCTATAGTTATTTTGCCTCTTTCTGCACCTCTGTTGCTTCTTTCTGCACTTCTCTTGCCTCTTTCTGCACCCTCTTTCTCTCTTACTGCACCTCTCTTGCCTCTTTATGCACTTTTCTTGCCTTTTTCTGCACTTCTCTTTTCTCTTTCTGTACTTCTATTGCCTCTTTCTGCACTTATCTCCCTTCTTTCTGCACTTCTCTTGCTTCTTTCTGCACCCCTGTCCCTCTCTTAATGCACCTCTTGTTCCTATTTCTGTAGTTCTCTTGCCTCTTTCAACACCTCTCTTGGTTGTTTCTGTACCCCTAGTGCCTGTTTCTGTACCTCACTTGCGTCTTTCTGCATCTCTCTTGCCTCTTTCTGTACCTCTCTTGCCTCTTTCTATTACTCTCTTGCCTCATTCTGCACTTCTCTTGCCTGTTTTTGCACTTTTGTTTCTTTCTGCACCTCTCTTGCCTCTTTCTGCACATCTCTTGTCTCTTTCTGTAACTCTCTATTATTTTTTGGTGCACTTCTCTTGCTTCTTTCTGCACCCCTGTCCCTCTCTTTCTTCACCTCTCTTGCTTCTTTCTGCACTTCTCTTGCCCCTTTCTGTATATCTCTTGCCTCTTTCTGCACTTCTCTTGTCTCTTTCTGTAACTCTCTTATTTTTTGGTGCACTTCTCTTGCCTCTTTCTGCACCCCTGTCCCTCTCTTTCTGCACCTCTCTTGCCTAATTCTGTAGTTCTCTTGCCTCTTTCTGTACCTCTCTTGCCTGTTTCTGTGCCCCTCGTGCCTGTTTCTGTACCTCACTTGCCTCTTTCTGCATCTCTCTTGCCTCTTTCTGCACCTCTCTTGCCTCTTTCTGTACGTCACTTGCATCTTTCTGCACTTCTCTTGCTTTTTCATGCACCTCTCTTGTTTCTTTCTGCAACTGTATTATCTTTTTCATCACTTTTCTTGCTTCTTTCTGCACCTCTGTTGCTTCTTTCAGCACTTTTCTTTCCTCTTTCTGCACTACTATTGCCTGTTCCTGCACGTCTCTTGCCTCTTTCTGCACCTCTCTTGCTTCTTTCTGTACCTCTGTTGCTTCTTTCAGCACTTTCTTTCATCTTTCTGCACTTCCCTGTTTCTGCACCTCTTTTGCCTCTTTCTGCACCTCTGTTACCGCTTTCTACACCTCACTTGCTTCTTTCTGCACCTCTCTTGCCTCTTTCTGCACCTCTCTTGCTTCTTTATGTACCTCTGTTGCTTCTTTCAGCACTTTCTTTCATCTTTCTGCGCTTCTCTTGCCTGTTTCTGCACTTCTTTTACCTCTTTCTGCACCTCTGTTACCTCTTTCTGCACCTCTCTTGCCTCTTTCTGCACCCCTGTTTCCTATTTCTTTACCTCTCTTGCCTGTTTCTGCAACTCTTTTGTATCTTTCTGCACTTATCATGCCTCTTTATGCACCTCTGTTGCTTCTTTCTGTACTTCTCTTGCCTCTTTCTGCATTTCTCTTGCCTCTTTCTGCACTTCTCTTGCCTCTTTTTGCACATTTCTTATTCTTTCTGCACCTCTCTAGCTTTTTTCTGCACTTCTCTTGCCTTCTTTATGTACTTCTCTTGCCTCTTTCTGTACCTCACTTGCCACAGTCTGCACCTCACTCTCTTCTTTCTGCACCTCACATGCCTCTTTCTGCATTTCTCTTGTCTCTTTAATCACCTCACTTGCCTCTTTCTGTACCTCTCGTGCCTCTTTATGCACCTCTCTTGCCTCTTTCTGTACTTACCTTGCCTCTTTCTTTACTTCTCTTGCCTGTTTTTGCACTTTTGTTTCTTTCTGCACCTCTCTTGCCTCGTTCTGCACATCTCTTGTCTCTTTCTGTAACTCTCTATTATTTTTTGGTGCACTTCTCTTGCTTCTTTCTGTACCCCTGTCCCTCTCTTTCTGCACCTCTCTTGCCTATTTCTGTAGTTCTCTTGCCTCTTTCTGCACCTCTCTTGCCTGTTTCTGTGCCCCTCTTGCATGTTTCTGTACCTCACTTGCCACTTTCTGCATCTCTCTTGCCTCTTTCTGCACCTCTCTTGCCTCTTTCTGTACCTCACTTGCATCTTTCTGCACTTCTCTTGCTTTTTTATGCACCTCTCTTGTTTCTTTCTGCAACTCTATTATCTCTTTTATCACTTCTCTTGCTTCTTTCTGCACCTCTGTTGCTTCTTTCAGCACTTTTCTTTCCTCTTTCTGCACTACTGTTGCCTGTTCCTGCATCTCTCTTGCCTCTTTCTGCACCTCTCTTGCTTCTTTCTGTACCTCTGTTGCTTCTTTCAGCACTTTCTTTCATCTTTCTGCACTTCTCTTGCCTGTGTCTCCAATTCTTTTGCCTCTTTCTGCACCTCTGTTACCTCTTTCTATACCTCACTTGCTTCTTTCTGCACCTCTCTTGCCTCTTTCTGCACCTCTCTTGCTTCTTTCTGGTCCTCTGTTGCTTCTTTCAGCACTTTCTTTCATCTTTCTGCACTTCTCTTGCCTGTTTCTGCACTTCTCTTGCCTGTTTCTGCACTTCTTTTACCTCTTTCTGCACCTCTGTTACCTCTTTCTGCACCTCTCTTGTCTCTTTATGCACCCCTGTTTCCTATTTCTTTAACTCTCTTGCCTGTTTCTGCACCTCTTTTGTATCTTTCTGCACTTCTCTTGCCTCTTTCTGCACCTCTGTTGCTTCTTTCTGCTCCTCTCTTGCCTCTTTCTGCATTTCTCTTGCCTCTTTCTGCACTTCTCTTGCCTCTTTTTGCACATTTGTTACTCTTTCTGCACCTCTCTAGCTTTTTTCTGCACTTCTCTTGCCTTCTTTATGTACTTCTCTTGCCTCTTTCTGCACCTCACTTGCCTCTTTCTGCACCTCACTCTCTTCTTTCTGCACCTCACATGCCTCTTTCTGCACTTCTCTTGTCTCTTTATGCACCTCACTTGCCTCTTTCTGTACCTCTCTTGCCTCTTTCTGCACCTCTCTTGCCTCTTTTTGCACCTCTCTTGCTTCTTTCTGTACCTCTGTTGCTTCTTTCAGCACTTTCTTTCATCTTTCTGCACTTCTCTTGCCTGTTTCTGCACTTCTCTTGCCTGTTTCTGCACTTCTTTTATCTCTTGCTGCACCTCTGTTACCTCTTTCTGCACCTCTCTTACCTCTTTCTGCACCCCTGTTTCTTATTTCTTTACCTCTCTTGCCTGTTTCTGCAACTCTTTTGTATCTTTCTGCACTTATCTTGCCTCTTTCTGCACCTCTGTTGCTTCTTTCTGCACTTCTCTTGCCTCTTTCTGCATTTCTCTTGCCTCTTTCTGCACTTCTCTTGCCTCTTTTTGCACATTTCTTACTCTTTCTGCACCTCTCTAGCTTTTTTCTGCACTTCTCTTGCCTTCTTTATGTACTTCTCTTGCCTCTTTCTGCACCTCACTTGCCTCTGTCTGTACCTCACTCTCTTCTTTCTGCACCTCACATGCCTCTTTCTGCATTTCTCTTGTCTCTTTAATCACCTCACTTGCCTCTTTCTGTACCTCTCTTGCCTCTTTATGCACCTCTCTTGCCTCTTTCTGTACTTCCCTTGCCTCTTTCTGTACTTCTCTTGCCTGTTTTTGCACTTTTGTTTCTTTCTGCACCTCTCTTGCCTCTTTCTGCACATCTCTTGTCTCTTTCTGTAACTCTCTATTATTTTTTGGTGCACTTCTCTTGCTTCTTTCTGCACCCTGTCCCTCTCTTTCTGCACCTCTCTTGCTTCTTTATGCACTTCTCTTGCCCCTTTCTGTATTTCTCTTGCCTCTTTCTGCACTTCTCTTGTCTCTTTCTGTAACCTCTCTTATTTTTTGGTGCACTTCTCTTGCCTCTTTCTGCACCCCTGTCCCTCTCTTTCTGCACCTCTCTTGCCTATTTCTGTAGTTCTCTTGCCTCTTTCTGTACCTCTCTTGCCTGTTTCTGTGCCCCTCGTGCCTGTTTCTGTACCTCACTTGCCTCTTTCTGCATCTCTCTTGCCTCTTTCTGCACCTCTCTTGCCTCTTTCTGTACCTCACTTGCATCTTTCTGCACTTCTCTTGCTTTTTTATGCACCTCTCTTGTTTCTTTCTGCAACTCTATTATCTCTTTCATCACTTCTCTTGCTTCTTTCTGCACCTCTGTTGCTTCTTTCAGCACTTTTCTTTCCTCTTTCTGCACTACTATTGCCTGTTCCTGCACGTCTCTTGCCTCTTTCTGCACCTCTCTTGTTCTTTCTGTACCTCTGTTGCTTCTTTCAGCACTTTCTTTCATCTTTCTGCACTTCCCTGTTTCTGCACCTCTTTTGCCTCTTTCTGCACCTCTGTTACCGCTTTCTACACCTCACTTGCTTCTTTCTGCACCTCTCTTGTCTCTTTCTGTAACTCTCTATTATTTTTTGGTGCACTTCTCTTGCTTCTTTCTGCACCCCTGTCCCTCTCTTTCTGCACCTCTCTTGCCTATTTCTGTAGTTCTCTTGCCTCTTTCTGCACCTCTCTTGCCTGTTTCTGTGCCCCTCTTGCATGTTTCTGTACCTCACTTGCCACTTTCTGCATCTCTCTTGCCTCTTTCTGCACCTCTCTTGCCTCTTTCTGTACCTCACTTGCATCTTTCTGCACTTCTCTTGCTTTTTATGCACCTCTCTTGTTTCTTTCTGCAACTCTATTATCTTTTTCATCACTTCTCTTGCTTCTTTCTGCACCTCTCTGTTGCTTCTTTCAGCACTTTTCTTTCCTCTTTCTGCACTACTATTGCCTGTTCCTGCACGTCTCTTGCCTCTTTCTGCACCTCTCTTGCTTCTTTCTGTACCTCTGTTGCTTCTTTCAGCACTTTCTTTCATCTTTCTGCACTTCCCTGTTTCTGCACCTCTTTTGCCTCTTTCTGCACCTCTGTTACCGCTTTCTACACCTCACTTGCTTCTTTCTGCACCTCTCTTGCCTCTTTCTGCACCTCTCTTGCTTCTTTATGTACCTCTGTTGCTTCTTTCAGCACTTTCTTTCATCTTTCTGCGCTTCTCTTTGCCTGTTTCTGCACTTCTTTTACCTCTTTCTGCACCTCTGTTACCTCTTTCTGCACCTCTCTTGCCTCTTTCTGCACCCCTGTTTCCTATTTCTTTACCTCTCTTGCCTGTTTCTGCAACTCTTTTGTATCTTTCTGCACTTATCATGCCTCTTTCTGCACCTCTGTTGCTTCTTTCTGTACTTCTCTTGCCTCTTTCTGCATTTCTCTTGCCTCTTTCTGCACTTCTCTTGCCTCTTTTTGCACATTTCTTATTCTTTCTGCACCTCTCTAGCTTTTTTCTGCACTTCTCTTGCCTTCTTTATGTACTTCTCTTGCCTCTTTCTGTACCTCACTTGCCACAGTCTGCACCTCACTCTCTTCTTTCTGCACCTCACATGCCTCTTTCTGCATTTCTCTTGTCTCTTTAATCACCTCACTTGCCTCTTTCTGTACCTCTCTTGACTCTTTATGCACCTCTCTTGCCTCTTTCTGTACTTACCTTGCCTCTTTCTGTACTTCTCTTGCCTGTTTTTGCACTTGTGTTTCTTTCTGCACCTCTCTTGCCTCGTTCTGCACATCTCTTGTCTCTTTCTGTAACTCTCTATTATTTTTTGGTGCACTTCTCTTGCTTCTTTCTGTACCCCTGTCCCTCTCTTTCTGCACCTCTGTTGCCTATTTCTGTAGTTCTCTTGCCTCTTTCTGCACCTCTCTTGCCTGTTTCTGTGCCCCTCTTGCATGTTTCTGTACCTCACTTGCCACTTTCTGCATCTCTCTTGCCTCTTTCTGCACCTCTCTTGCCTCTTTCTGTACCTCACTTGCATCTTTCTGCACTTCTCTTGCTTTTTATGCACCTCTCTTGTTTCTTTCTGCAACTCTATTATCTCTTTTATCACTTCTCTTGCTTCTTTCTGCACCTCTGTTGCTTCTTTCAGCACTTTTCTTTCCTCTTTCTGCACTACTGTTGCCTGTTCCTGATCTCTCTTGCCTCTTTCTGCACCTCTCTTGCTTCTTTCTGTACCTCTGTTGCTTCTTTCAGCACTTTCTTTCATCTTTCTGCACTTCTCTTGCCTGTGTCTCCAATTCTTTTGCCTTTTTCTGCACCTCTGTTACCTCTTTCTACTCTCACTTGCTTCTTTCTGCACCTCTCTTGCCTCTTTCTGCACCTCTCTTGCTTCTTTCTGGTCCTCTGTTGCTTCTTTCAGCACTTTCTTTCATCTTTCTGCACTTCTCTTGCCTGTTTCTGCACTTCTCTTGCCTGTTTCTGCACTTCTTTACCTCTTTCTGCACCTCTGTTACTTCTTTCTGCACCTCTCTTGCCTCTTTATGCACCCCTGTTTCCTATTTCTTTACCTCTCTTGCCTGTTTCTGCACCTCTTTTGTATCTTTCTGCACTTCTCTTGCCTCTTTCTGCACCTCTGTTGCTTCTTTCTGCACTTCTCTTGCCTCTTTCTGCATTTCTCTTGCCTCTTTCTGCACTTCTCTTGCCTCTTTTTGCACATTTCTTACTCTTTCTGCACCTCTCTAGCTTTTTTCTGCACTTCTCTTGCCTTCTTTATGTACTTCTCTTGCCTCTTTCTGCACCTCACTTGCCTCTTTCTGCACCTCACTCTCTTCTTTCTGCACCTCACATGCCTCTTTCTGCACTTCTCTTGTCTCTTTATGCACCTCACTTGCCTCTTTCTGTACCTCTCTTGCCTCTTTCTGCACCTCTCTTGCCTCTTTTGCACCTCTCTTGCTTCTTTCTGTACCTCTGTTGCTTCTTTCAGCACCTTCTTTCATCTTTCTGCACTTCTCTTGCCTGTTTCTGCACTTCTCTTGCCTGTTTCTGCACTTCTTTTACCTCTTGCTGCACCTCTGTTACCTCTTTCTGCACCTCTCTTACCTCTTTCTGCACCTCTGTTTCTTATTTCTTTACCTCTCTTGCCTGTTTCTGCAACTCTTTTGTATCTTTCTGCACTTATCTTGCCTCTTTCTGCACCTCTGTTGCTTCTTTCTGCACTTCTCTTGCTTCTTTCTGCATTTCTCTTGCCTCTTTCTGCACTTCTCTTGCCTCTTTTTACACATTTCTTACTCTTTCTGCACCTCTCTAGCTTTTTTCTGCACTTCTCTTGCCTTCTTTATGTACTTCTCTTGCCTCTTTCTGCACCTCACTTGCCTCTGTCTGTACCTCACTCTCTTCTTTCTGCACCTCACATGCCTCTTTCTGTACTTCCCTTGCCTCTTTCTGTACTTCTCTTGCCTGTTTTTGCACTTTTGTTTCTTTCTGCACCTCTCTTGCCTCTTTCTGCACATCTCTTGTCTCTTTCTGTAACTCTCTATTATTTTTGGGTGCACTTCTCTTGCTTCTTTCTGCACCCCTGTCCCTCTCTTTCTGCACCTCTCTTGCTTCTTTATGCACTTCTCTTGCCCCTTTCTGTATTTCTCTTGCCTCTTTCTGCACTTCTCTTGTCTCTTTCTGTAACTCTCTTATTCTTTGGTGCACTTCTCTTGCCTCTTTCTGCACCCCTGTCCCTCTCTTTCTGCACCTCTCTTGCCTATTTCTGTAGTTCTCTTGCCTCTTTCTGCACCTCTCTTGCCTGTTTCTGTACCCCTCGTGCCTGTTTCTGTACCTCACTTGCCTCTTTCTGCATCTCTCTTGCCTCTTTCTGCACCTCTCTTGCCTCTTTCTGTACCTCACTTGCATCTTTCTGCACTTCTCTTGCTTCTTTATGCACCTCTCTTGTTTCTTTCTGCAACCTCTATTATCTCTTTCATCACTTCTCTTGCTTCTTTCTGCACCTCTGTTGCTTCTTTCAGCACTTTTCTTTCCTCTTTCTGCACTACTATTGCCTGTTCCTGCACGTCTCTTGCCTCTTTCTGCACCTCTCTTGTTCTTTCTGTACCTCTGTTGCTTCTTTCAGCACTTTCTTTCAACTTTCTGCACTTCCCTGTTTCTGCACCTCTTTTGCCTCTTTCTGCACCTCTGTTACCGCTTTCTACACCTCACTTGCTTCTTTCTGCACCTCTCTTGTCTCTTTCTGTAACTCTCTATTATTTTTTGTGCACTTCTCTTGCTTCTTTCTGCACCCCTGTCCCTCTCTTTCTGCACCTCTCTTGCCTATTTCTGTAGTTCTCTTGCCTCTTTCTGCACCTCTCTTGCCTGTTTCTGTGCCCCTCTTGCATGTTTCTGTACCTCACTTGCCACTTTCTGCATCTCTCTTGCCTCTTTCTGCACCTCTCTTGCCTCTTTCTGTACCTCACTTGCATCTTTCTGCACTTCTCTTGCTTTTTTATGCACCTCTCTTGTTTCTTTCTGCAACTCTATTATCTCTTTTATCACTTCTCTTGCTTCTTTCTGCACCTCTGTTGCTTCTTTCAGCACTTTTCTTTCCTCTTTCTGCACTACTGTTGCCTGTTCCTGCATCTCTCTTGCCTCTTTCTTCACCTCTCTTGCTTCTTTCTGTACCTCTGTTGCTTCTTTCAGCACTTTCTTTCATCTTTCTGCACTTTTCTTGCCTGTTTCTGCAATTCTTTTGCCTCTTTCTGCACCTCTGTTACCTCTTTCTACACCTCACTTGCTTCTTTCTGCACCTCTCTTGCCTCTTTCTGTACCTCTCTTGCTTCTTTCTGGTCCTCTGTTGCTTCTTTCAGCACTTTCTTTCATCTTTCTGCACTTCTCTTGCCTGTGTCTGCACTTCCCTTGCCTGTTTCTGCACTTCTTTTACCTCTTTCTGCACCTCTGTTACCTCTTTCTGCACCTCTCTTGCCTCTTTATGCACCCCTGTTTCCTATTTCTTTACCTCTCTTGCCTGTTTCTGCACCTCTTTTGTATCTTTCTGCACTTCTCTTGCCTCTTTCTGCACCTCTGTTGCTTCTTTCTGCACTTCTCTTGCCTCTTTCTGCATTTCTCTTGCCTCTTTCTGCACTTCTCTTGCCTCTTTTTGCACATTTCTTACTCTTTCTGCACCTCTCTAGCTTTTTTCTGCACTTCTCTTGCCTTCTTTATGTACTTCTCTTTCCTCTTTCTGCACCTCACTTGCCTCTTTCTGCACCTCACTCTCTTCTTTCTGCACCTCACATGCCTCTTTCTGCACTTCTCTTGTCTCTTTATGTACCTCACTTGCCTCTTTCTGTACCTCTCTTGCCTCTTTCTGCACATCTTTTGCCTCTTTTTGCACTTCTCTTTCCTCTTTCTGCACTTCTGTTGCTTCTTCCTCTGCTTCTGTTGCTTTTTTCTGTACCTCACTTTCCTCTTTCTGCACCTCACCCTTCTTTCTGCACCTCACTTGCCTCTTTCTGCACCTCACTCTCATCTTTCTGCACCTCACTTGCCTCTCTCTGCACTTCTCTTGTCTCTTTCTGTACCCCTCGTGTCTCTTTCTGCACCTCACTTGCCTCTTTCTCTACCTCACTTGCCTCTTTCTGCACCTCACTCCTCTTTCAGAACCTCTTTTGCCTCTTTCTGCACTTCTCTTGCCTCTTTCTGCACCTCACTTGCCTCTTTTTGCACTTCTCTTTCCTCTTTCTGCACTTCTGTTGCTTCTTCCTCCGCTTCTCTTGCTTTTTTCTGTACCTCACTTTCCTCTTTCTGCACCTCACTCTTCTTTCTGCACCTCACTTGCCTCTTTCTGCACCTCACTCTCTTTATTCTGCACCTCACTTGCCTCTCTGTGAGAAGTTGGCCTGGTATATGCTGTTCACTAATTAAAGTGGACACCTTGCACCAGGGCAAATCGACTCTTATGGTAGATAGGTTTAAGACAACCTTTTAAAGAAAGCTATCCTAGTGGTAGCTGTGGAGAGCAGCCTTCAGGCTAAGTCTCGGAGGAATGTAAAGCAGCTTGTTTTACCATATAATCTCTTGAATCACCAAATGAAAAGACACCACACAGGTATATATATCAAATATATATGTATTTATTTCTAAATAACTCTCTACTAATCTCTTTATGAGATTAGAAGACAAACATATGCACAAATCAACGTTTCACAATAAGATAAGCACAAAATATGGCTGGGGCCCTAGGGGCGTACCAGACCATATACTAAGTAAGAGACTTAGGGACAACGACTTGAAGGGAGACAAGGCCTAGGGCCTTCAGAAGTGCAGGGGCCTCACGAAACCACCCAAGGCAGGTAAGTAAAGGACCCACGGGGGACGCATGCAGTGTGGATACACAGGCGCGGATCGCCGTTAACTTCAATGGGGCAAGTCGCGGTTGGAAATAAAGAGTTTTAGGATACTTCGGGAGAACCTACAAGCAAGTCACTTACAGGGTAAGTAGTTCTAGGGCCCACACCCACAGGAGCACCGTAGTGCTGGAGTTACCTCACCCAGGGAAGCCGGGTGCATAGGTGTCCTTTGGTGTCGGGTCGCGGCGTCGTTTTCAATGGCGAACAAAGAAGACTTGCTGCTTGCGGGAGCTGAAGAAGTGTCCGGTGGAATCCAAGCCTGGATTCTGAAGAAGGATGACCTGAAAGCAGAGGGGACAGTGTTCAAAGTCACTTGGCAGTGACTCGGGGCAAGGAAGATGGATGCCCACCGTCGTCGGTTGATTCAGGTCGGTTGCGGGTGCCTTGACTCTTCAGCCACGAGGTCCAGGAGATGTCGACGACAACCAGGAGCTGGATTCTGTGTGTCCCACGAAGTCTGCAGCTTACTGCGGTGTTGGCAACTCGATTGGAGCCAACAAGCCTTGGCAACAGCAAGTCTCGGGGAGATGAAGAAAAGTCAATGGCACAGACCAGCAAGATCTGAGGGACTCACCCAGCAAGGGTAAGTCAGGGCAGGCCGGGAGCAACCAGGGAAGCCCTTTGGTTTCTTTAAGAAGTCTTCTGGGGACCCACGAGCCAGCTGGCAAGGGATCGCAAAGACACCTCGGGCGGAATCACTCAACAGGGTCCCACGGTCACTCGGGATGGTGCAGGCCTCTGATCTTCGGAGGGATTCCTGCTGGAGGTCGGGACCAAACGTGGTCTAAAGCACAAGTTCGTGGAACGTTGTGAAGGGGTTGCACTCAACAATAGTGCACGGTACCCAGGGGTCACGGTTCCTCGTCACTCGTGGGGTCCACTTGCCTCAGCTTCGCTGGAGACTCACGATGGCTTTGGAGAAGTCAGGAAATCTACTTCTTGGGCTGCAGGGACTTCGGACTCCGGCGGGAGCGGCGTAGTTTGCGACCGTCGTTGTCGTTTTTGGTGCCTGCCAAGCAGGAGTCACTCCTTGACTCCAAGGAGATTCTTCTGTCTTCCAAAGGTAGTGGAACGTCGAAGGGCCAGGATTCTTCTGTAGAGCGTCGTCCAGGGGTTATCTAACTAGCAAGTTCAAGGGTTCCCCTTCTTATACTGAAAAGAGGGGATGGACTAGCTCTATGACCCCACCTATGGGAGGGTCAAGGGAGGGGTGGCTACACCCACTTCCCTTTGTCCAGTTTCACGCCAGAGCAGGGGCAGGTAGCCCCTGAGCCGGTTTGAACTGGCATATGCACAGAGGAGCCTTCTGCTCCCCCAGTGCAGGACTTCAAAGCACTCTAAGAGTGCACCCACCCAGCCCCAATACACTAAACCCTGTCTGGGAGGTGGTTACACCTCCCTGTGACAGGATGCCTATTGTTGGGCTTCCTCCACTGTGAGTTTCGGTCATCAGCAGGAGGGCAGCCCAGTGTCTGTGACTGGTGGCATCCATTTTGTGATGCCAGGGCTCTTCAGGATTCTACCGCGTTTCCACAGCAGGTACATGTCTTATCCCTCTAGAAGGGTGGAATGCTACCCCCGCCGCCAGGATTGGCGGGGGTAGTATTCCAAGATGTTTGACACCAAACACGACATGTTTTGATGCAGCCATTCCAAAGTTAGCATTTACCGCGAGGATATAATGCACTTAATAGTATATGGTTTAACCGCATCCACAAACAGCACCAGAGAATAGACTCTGAGAGCTGCAGAGGGGCCCTGCTCAGGCAGAGGCACCCCTCACATAGAAGCCAAGCACCCTGCCCTCAGGATTGATAGGGCCTGCCTTAGGGGTGACTGATAGGTTTATATGTGTGTGCAGGAGAGATATAGGAAACCTATATCTCAGTGAGGGGTGCTAGCACCACCTCACCCAGGCTGCAGTAGCAGGCCTGTGGTGTCAGATTTAGACTGCTTCCCAGGGGTGGCATAATACATGCTGCAGCCCCTGGTAGGCCTGTGAAGTACCTATGCCCTTGGTACCTAAGGTACCATATACTAGGGACTCATAAGGCACCACAGTATCCAATCACTAGTGCACCTAGAGTGCACTCCATGTCGTTTAGAGAGAACAGAGAGGCTGGGGCCCTGAATAGCAGGGTCCCAGTCCAACTAAGTCATAAACCAGCAAAACACCAGGAAAAAGTGGGGCAACCATATAGTCAGATTCCACCTTCCTACACTCTCTATGCACTTCTCTTGTCTCTTTCTGTACCCATCTTGTCTCTTTCTGCACCTCACTTGCCACTTTCTGTACCTTACTCTCTTATTTATGTGCTTCTCTTGCTTCTATCTGACCTTCTGTTGTGTCTTTCTGTACTTCTCTTGCTTCTTTCTGCACCCCTTGTTCCCTCTTTCTGCACCACTCTTGCCTGTTTCTGTACCTCTCTTTCTATAGTTATTTTGCCTCTTTCTGCACCTCTGTTGCTTCTTTCTGCACTTCTCTTGCCTCTTTCTGCACCCCTCTTTCCTCTTACTGCACCTCTCTTGCCTCTTTATGCACTTTTCTTGCCTTTTTCTGCACTTCTCTTTTCTCTTTCTGTACTTCTATTGCCTCTTTCTGCACTTATCTCCCTTCTTTCTGCACTTCTCTTGCTTCTTTCTGCACCCCTGTCCCTCTCTTAATGCACCTCTTGTTCCTATTTCTGTAGTTCTCTTGCCTCTTTCAACACCTCTCTTGGCTTGTTTCTGCACCCCTAGTGCCTGTTTCTGTACCTCACTTGCGTCTTTCTGCATCTCTCTTGCCTCTTTCTGTACCTCTCTTGCCTCTTTCTATTACTCTCTTGCCTCATTCTGCACTTCTCTTGCCTGTTTTTGCACTTTTGTTTCTTTCTGCACCTCTCTTGCCTCTTTCTGCACATCTCTTGTCTCTTTCTGTAACTCTCTATTATTTTTGGTGCACTTCTCTTGCTTCTTTCTGCACCCCTGTCCCTCTCTTTCTTCACCTCTCTTGCTTCTTTCTGCACTTCTCTTGCCCCTTTCTGTATATCTCTTGCCTCTTTCTGCACTTCTCTTGTCTCTTTCTGTAACTGTCTTATTTTTTGGTGCACTTCTCTTGCCTCTTTCTGCACCCCTGTCCCTCTCTTTCTGCACCTCTCTTGCCTAATTCTGTAGTTCTCTTGCCTCTTTCTGTACCTCTCTTGCCTGTTTCTGTGCCCCTCGTGCCTGTTTCTGTACCTCACTTGCCTCTTTCTGCATCTCTCTTGCCTCTTTCTGCACCTCTCTTGCCTCTTTCTGTACGTCACTTGCATCTTTCTGCACTTCTCTTGCTTTTTTATGCACCTCTCTTGTTTCTTTCTGCAACTCTATTATCTTTTTCATCACTTCTCTTGCTTCTTTCTGCACCTCTGTTGCTTCTTTCAGCACTTTTCTTTCCTCTTTCTGCACTACTATTGCCTGTTCCTGCACGTCTCTTGCCTCTTTCTGCACCTCTCTTGCTTCTTTCTGTACCTCTGTTGCTTCTTTCAGCACTTTCTTTCATCTTTCTGCACTTCCCTGTTTCTGCACCTCTTTTGCCTCTTTCTGCACCTCTGTTACCGCTTTCTACACCTCACTTGCTTCTTTCTGCACCTCTCTTGCCTCTTTCTGCACCTCTCTTGCTTCTTTGTGTACCTTTGTTGCTTCTTTCAGCACTTTCTTTCATCTTTCTGCGCTTCTCTTGCCTGTTTCTGCACTTCTTTTACCTCTTTCTGCAACTCTGTTACCTCTTTCTGCACCTCTCTTGCCTCTTTCTGCACCTCTGTTTCCTATTTCTTTACCTCTCTTGCCTGTTTCTGCAACTCTTTTGTATCTTTCTGCACTTATCTTGCCTCTTTCTGCACCTCTGTTGCTTCTTTCTGTACTTCTCTTGCCTCTTTCTGCATTTCTCTTGCCTCTTTCTGCACTTCTCTTGCCTCTTTTTGCACATTTCTTATTCTTTCTGCACCTCTCTAGCTTTTTTCTGCACTTCTCTTGCCTTCTTTATGTACTTCTCTTGCCTCTTTCTGTACCTCACTTGCCACAGTCTGCACCTCACTCTCTTCTTTCTGCACCTCACATGCCTCTTTCTGCATTTCTCTTGTCTCTTTAAACACCTCACTTGCCTCTTTCTGTACCTCTCTTGCCTCTTTATGCACCTCTCTTGCCTCTTTCTGTACTTACCTTGCCTCTTTCTGTACTTCTCTTGCCTGTTTTTGCACTTTTGTTTCTTTCTGCACCTCTCTTGCCTCGTTCTGCACATCTCTTGTCTCTTTCTGTAACTCTCTATTATTCTTTGGTGCACTCTCTTGCTTCTTTCTGCACCCCTGTCCTCTCTTTCTGCACCTCTCTTGCTTATTTCTGTAGTTCTCTTGCCTCTTTCTGCACCTCTCTTGCCTGTTTCTGTGCCCCTCTTGCATGTTTCTGTACCTCACTTGCCACTTTCTGCATCTCTCTTGCCTCTTTCTGCACCTCTCTTGCCTCTTTCTGTACCTCACTTGCATCTTTCTGCACTTCTCTTGCTTTTTATGCACCTCTCTTGCTTCTTTCTGCAACTCTATTATCTCTTTTATCACTTCTCTTGCTTCTTTCTGCACCTCTGTTGCTTCTTTCAGCACTTTTCTTTCCTCTTTCTGCACTACTGTTGCCTGTTCCTGCATCTCTCTTGCCTCTTTCTGCACCTCTCTTGCTTCTTTCTGTACCTCTGTTGCTTCTTTCATCTTTCTGCACTTCTCTTGCCTGTTTCTGCAATTCTTTTGCCTCTTTCTGCACCTCTGTTACCTCTTTCTACACCTCACTTGCTTCTTTCTGCACCTCTCTTGCCTCTTTCTGCACCTCTCTTGCTTCTTTCTGGTCCTCTGTTGCTTCTTTCAGCACTTTCTTTCATCTTTCTGCAGTTCTCTTGCCTGTTTCTGCACTTCTCTTGCCTGTTTCTGCACTTCTTTTACCTCTTTCTGCACCTCTGTTACCTCTTTCTGCACCTCTCTTGCCTCTTTATGCACCCCTGTTTCCTATTTCTTTACCTCTCTTGCCTGTTTCTGCACCTCTTTTGTATCTTTCTGCACTTCTCTTGCCTCTTTCTGCACCTCTGTTGCTTCTTTCTGCACTTCTCTTGCCTCTTTCTGCATTTCTCTTGCCTCTTTCTGCACTTCTCTTGCCTCTTTTTGCACATTTCTTACTCTTTCTGCACCTCTCTAGCTTTTTTCTGCACTTCTCTTGCCTTCTTTATGTACTTCTCTTGCCTCTTTCTGCACCTCACTTGCCTCTTTCTGCACCTCACTCTCTTCTTTCTGCACCTCACATGCCTCTTTCTGCACTTCTCTTGTCTCTTTATGCACCTCTACTTGCCTCTTTCTGTACCTCTCTTGCCTCTTTCTGCACCTCTTTTGCCTCTTTTTGCACTTCTCTTTCCTCTTTCTGCACTTCTGTTGCTTCTTCCTCTGCTTCTGTTGCTTTTTTCTGTACCTCACTTCCCTCTTTCTGCACCTCATCCTTCTTTCTGCACCTCACTTGCCTCTTTCTGCTCCTCACTCTCATCTTTGTGCACCTCACTTGCCTCTCTCTGCACTTCTCTTGTCTCTTTCTGTACCCCTCGTGTCTCTTTCTGCACCTCACTTGCCTCTTTCTCTACCTCACTTGCCTCTTTCTGCACCTCACTCCTCTTTCAGAACCTCTTTTGCCTCTTTCTGCAGTTCTCTGGCCTCTTTCTGCACCTCACTTGCCTCTTTTTGCACTTCTCTTTCCTCTTTCTGCACTTCTGTTGCTTCTTCCTCTGCTTCTCTTGCTTTTTTCTGTACCTCACTTTCCTCTTTCTGCACCTCACTCTTCTTTCTGCACCTCACTTGCCTCTTTCTGCACCTCACTCTCTTTATTCTGCACCTCACTTGCCTCTCTATGCACTTCTCTTGTCTCTTTCTGTACTCATCTTGTCTCTTTCTGTACCTCACTTGCCACTTGCTGTACCTTACTCTCTTATTTCTGTGCTTCTCTTGCTTCTATCTGCACTTCTGTTGTATCTTTCTGTACTTCTCTTGCTTCTTTCTGCACCCCTTGTTCCCTCTTTCTGCACCACTCTTGCCTGTTTCTGTACCTCTCTTTCTATAGTTCTTTTCCCTCTTTCTGCACCTCTGTTGCTTCTTTCTGCACTTTTCTTGCCTTTTTCTGCACTTCTCTTTTCTCTTTCTGCACTTCTATTGCCTCTTTCTGCACTTATCTCCCTTCTTTCTGCACTTCTCTTGCTTCTTTCTGCACCCCTGTCCCTCTCTTTATGCACCTCTTGTTCCTATATCTGTAGTTCTCTTGCCTCTTTCAACACCTTTCTTGGTTGTTTCTGTACCCCTAGTGCCTGTTTCTGTACCTCACTTGCGTCTTTCTGCATCTCTCTTGCCTCTTTCTGTACCTCTCTTGCCTCTTTCTATTACTCTTTTGCCTCATTCTGCACTTCTCTTGCCTCTTTCTGCACCTCATGTGTCTCTTTGTGTACCTCTCTTGCCTCTTTCTGCACCTCTCTTGACTCTTTCTGCACTTCTCTTCCCTCTTCCTGCATTTCTCTTGCTTCTTTCTGCGCTTCTCTTGCCTCTTTCTGTGCTTCTCTGGCTTCTTTCTGTACTTCTCCTGCCTCTATCTGTACCTCACTGTCCTCTTTCTGCACCTCACTCTTCTTTCTGCACCTCACTTGCCTCTGTCTGTACATCACTCTCTTCTTTCTGCATCTCATTTGCCTCTTTCTGCACTTTTCTTGTCTCTTTATGCACCTCACTTGCCTCTTTCTGTACTTCTCTTGCCTCTTTCTGCACCTCTCTTGCCTCTTTCTACACTTCCCTTGCCTCTTTCTGTACTTCTCTTGCCTGTTTTTGCACTTTTGTTTCTTTCTGCACCTCTCTTGCCTCTTTCTGCACATCTCTTGTCTCTTTCTGTAACTCTCTTATTTTTTGGTGCACTTCTCTTGCTTCTTTCTGCACCCCTGTCCCTCTCTTTCTGCACCTCTCTTGCCTATTTCTGTAGTTCTCTTGCCTCTTTCGGCACCTCTCTTTCCTCTTTCTGTGCCCCTCTTGCCTGTTTCTGTACCTCACTTGCCTCTTTCTGCATCTCTCTTGCCTCTTTCTGCACCTCTCTTGCCTCTTTCTGTACCCCACTTGCATCTTTCTGCACTTCTCTTGCTTTTTTATGCACCTCTCTTGTTTCTTTCTGCAACTCTATTATCTCTCTTATCACTTCTCTTGCTTATTTCTGCACCTCTGTTGCTTCTTTCAGCATTTTTCTTTCCTCTTTCTGCACTACTATTGCCTGTTCCTGCACCTCTCTTGCCTCTTTCTGCACCTCTCTTGCTTCTTTCTGTACCTCTGATGCTTCTTTCAGCACTTTCTTTCATCTTTCTGCACTTCTCTTGCCTGTTTCTGCACCTCTTTTGCCTCTTTCTGCACATCTGTTACATCTATCTACACCTCACTTGCTTCTTTCTGCATCTCTCTTGCCTCTTTCTTGCACCTCTCTTGCTTCTTTCTGTAACTCTGTTGCTTCTTTCAGCACTTTCTTTCCTCTTTCTGCACTTCTCTTGCCTGTTTCTGCACTTCCCTTGCCTGTTTCTGCACTTCTTTTACCTCTTTCTGCACCTCTGTTACCTCTTTCTGCACCTCTCTTACCTCTTTCTGCACTCCTGTTTCCTATTTCTTTACCTCTCTTGCCTGTTTCTGCACCTCTTTTGTATCTTTCTGCACTTCTCTTTGCCTCTTTCTGCACCTCTGTTGCTTCTTTCTGCACTTCTCTTGCCTCTTTCTGCATTTCACTTGCCTCTTTCTGCACTTCTCTTGCCTCTTTTTGCACATTTCTTACTCTTTCTGCACCTCTCTAGCTTTTTTCTGCACTTCTCTTGCCTCTTTCTGCACCTCACTTGCCTCTTTCTGCACCTCACTCCTTCTTCCTGCACCTCACATGCCTCTTTCTGCACTTCTCTTGTCTCTTTATGCACCTCACTTGCCTCTTTCTGTACCTCACTTGCCTCTTTCTGCACCTCACGCTTCTTTCAGAACCTCTTTTGCCTCTTTCTGCACTTCTCTTGCCTCTTTATGCACCTCACTTGCCTCTTTCTGTACCTCTCTTGCCTCTTTCTGCACCTCTTTTGCCTCTTTTTGCACTTCTCTTTCCTCTTTCTGCACTTCTGTTGCTTCTTCCTCTGCTTCTCTTGCTTTTTTCTGTACCTCACTTTCCTCTTTCTGCACCTCACTCTTCTTTCTGCACCTCACTTGCCTCTTTCTGCACCTCACTCTCTTCTTTCTGCACCTCACTTGCCTCTCTCTGCACTTCTCTTGTCTCTTTCTGTACCCCTCTTGTCTCTTTCTGCACCTCACTTGCCACTTGCTGTACCTTACTCTCTTATTTCTGTACTTCTCTTGCTTCTTTCTGCACTTCTGTTGCCTATTTCTGTACTTCTCTTGCCTCTTTCTGTACTCTCTTGCCTCTTTCTGTACCTCACTTGCATCTTTCTGCACTTCTCTTGCTTTTTCTGCACCTCTCTTGTTTCTTTCTGCAACTCTGTTATCTCTTTCATCACTTCTTTTGCTTCTTTCTGCACCTCTGTTGCTTCTTTCAGCACTTTTCTTTCCTCTTTCTGCGCTACTATTGCCTGTTCCTGTACCTCTCTTGCCTCTTTCTGCACTTCTCTTGCTTCTTTCTGTACCTCTGTTGCTTCTTTCAGCACTTTCTTTCCTCTTTCTGCACTTCTCTTGCCTTTTTCTGCACCTCTTTTGCCTCTTGCTGCACCTCTGTTACCTCTTTCTACACCTCACTTAATTCTTTCTGCACCCCTCTTGCCTCTTTCTGCACCCCTCTTCCATCTTTCTGCACCTCTCTTGCCTCTTTCTGCACCCCTGTTTCCTCTTTCTTTACCTCTCTTGCCTCTTTTTGCATTTCTCTTGCCTCTTTCTGCATTTCTCTTGCCTCTTTTTGCACATTTCTTACTCTTTCTGCACCTCTCTAGCTTTTTTCTGCACTTCTCTTGCCTTCATTATGTACTTCTCTTGCCTCTTTCTGCACCTCACTTGCCTCTTTCTGTACTTCTCTTGCTCCTTTCTGCACTTTTCTTACATCTTATTGCACCTCTCTTGCCTCTTTCTGCACTTTTCTTGCCTTTTTCTGCACTTCTCTTTTCTCTTTCTGCCCTGCTCTTGCCTCTTTCTGCACTTCTCTTGCTTCTTTCCGCACTTCTCTTGCCTCTTTCTGCACCTCACTTGCCTGTTTCTGTACCTCTCTTGCCTCTTTCTGCACCTCTTTTGCCTCTTTTTGCACTTCTCTTTCCTCTTTCTGCACTTCTGTTGCTTCTTCCTCCGCTTCTCTTGCCTTTTTCTGTGCCTCACTTTCCTCTTTCTGCACCTCACTCTTCTTTCTGCACCTCACTCTCTTCTTTCTGCACCTCACTTGCCTCTCTCTGCACTTCTCTTGTCTCTTTCTGTACCCCTCTTGTCTCTTTCTACACCTCACTTGCCACTTGCTGTACCTTACTCTCTTATTTCTGTACTTCTCTTGCTTCTTTCTGCACTTCTTTTGCCTCTTTCTGTACTTCTCTTGCTTCTTTCTGTACCACTCTTGCCTGTTTCTGTACTCTCTTTCTACAGTTCTCTTGCCTCTTTCTGCACCCCTCTAGCCTATTTCTGCTCCACTTTTCCCTCTCTTTCTACACCTCTCTTTCTTCTTTCTGCACTTCTCTTGCCCCTTTCTGTATTTCTCTTGCCTCTTTCTCCAATTGTCTTGCCTCTTTCTGCACTTCTCTTCCTTCTTTCTGCACTTCTTTTGCCTCTTTCTGCACTTCTATTGCTTTTTTATGCACCTCTCTTGTTTCTTTCTGCAACTCTATTATCTCTTTCATCACTTCTCTTGCTTCTTTCTGCACCTCTGTTGCTTCTTTCAGCACTTTTCTTTCCTCTTTCTGCACTACTATTGCCTGTTCCTGCACCTCTCTTGCCTCTTTCTGCACCTCTCTTGCTTCTTTCTGTACCTCTGATGCTTCTTTCAGCACTTTCTTTCATCTTTCTGCACTTCTCTTGCCTGTTTCTGCACCTCTTTTGCCTCTTTCTGCACCTCTGTTACATCTATCTAGACCTCACTTGCTTCTTTCTGCATCTCTCTTGCCTCTTTCTGCACCTCTCTTGCTTCTTTCTGTAACTCTGTTGCTTCTTTCAGCACTTTCTTTCCTCTTTCTGCACTTCTCTTGCCTGTTTCTGCACTTCTCTTGCCTGTTTCTGCACTTCTGTTACCTCTTTCTGCACCTCTGTTACTTCTTTCTGCACCTCTCTTGCCTGTTTCTGCACCCCTGTTTCCTCTTTCTTTACCTCTCTTGCCTGTTTCTGCACCTCTTTTGTATCTTTCTGTACTTCTCTTGCCTCTTTCTGCACCTCTGTTGCTTCTTTCTGCACTTCTCTTGCCTTTTTCTGCATTTCTCTTTCCTCTTTCTGCACTTTTTGTGCCTCTTTTTGCACATTTCTTACTCTTTCTGCACCTCTCTAGCTTTTTTCTGCCCTTCTCTTGCCTTCTTTATGTACTTCTCTTGCCTCTTTCTGCACCTCACTTGCCTCTTTCTGCACCTCACTCTCTTCTTTCTGCACCTCACTTGCCTCTTTCTACACTTCTCTTGTCTCTTTATACACCTCGCTTGCCTCTTTCTGTACCTCTCTTGCCTCTTTCTGCACCTCTCTTGCCTCTTTCTGCACTTCCCTTGCCTCTTTCTGTACTTCTCTTGCCTCTTTCTGCACCTCACTTGCCTCTTTCTGCACCTGACTATCTTCTTTCTGCACCTCACTTGCCTCTTTCTGCACTTCTCTTTGTCTCTTTATGCACCTCGCTTGCCTCTTTCTGTACCTCTCTTGCCTCTTTCTGCACCTCTCTTGCCTCTTTCTGCACTTCCCTTGCCTCCTTCTGTACTTCTCTTGCCTGTTTTTGCACTTTTGTTTCTTACTGCACCTCTCTTGCCTCTTTCTGCACCCCTGTCCCTCTCTTTCTGCACCTCTCTTGCCTATTTCTGTAGTTCTCTTGCCTCTTTCTGCACCTCTCTTGCCTGTTTCTGCACCTCTGTGGCTTCTTACTGCACCTGTATTTGCTTCTTTCTGCGCCCTCAAGCCCATTTCTGCACCCCTTTTCCCTCTCTTTCTGCACCTCTCTTTCTTCTTTCTGCACTTCTCTAGCCCCTTTCTGTATTTCTCTTGCCTCTTTCTGCAATTCTCTTGCCTCTTTGTATACATATCTTGCCTCTTTCTGCACTTCTATTGCCTCTTTCTACACTTCTCTTCCTTCTTTCTGCACTTCTTTTGCCTCTTTCTGCGCTTCTCTTGCTTTTTTCTGCACTTCTCTTGCCTCTTTCTGCACCTCACGTGTCTCTTTATGTACCTCTCTTACCTCTTTCTGCACCTCTCTTGACTCTTTCTGCACTTCTCTTGCCTCTTTTTGCACTTCTCTTGCCTTTTTCTGCACTTCTGTTGCTTCTTCCTGCACTTCTCTTGCTTCTTTCTGCTCTTCTCTTGCCTCTTTCTGCACTTCTCCTGCCTCTATCTGTACCTCACTGTCCTCTTTCTGCACCTCACTCTTCTTTCTGCACCTCACTTGCCTCTTTCTGTACCTCACTCTCTTCTTTATGCACCTCACTTGCCTCTTTTTGCACTTCTCTTGTCTCTTTATGCACCTCACTTGCCTCTTTCTGTACCTCTGTTGCCTCTTTCTACACCTCTCTTGCCTCTTTCTGCACTTCCCTTGCCTCTTTCTGTACTTCTCTTGCCTGTTTTTGCACTTGTGTTTCTTTCTGCACCTCTCTTGCCTCTTTTTGCACATCCCTTGTCTCTTTCTGTAACTCTCTTATTTTTTGGTGCACGTCTCTTGCTTCTTTCTGCACCCCTCTTGCCTATTTCTGTAGTTCTCTTGCCTCTTTCTGCACCTCTCTTGCCTCTTTCTGTACCTCTCTTGCCTGTTTCTGTACCTCAGGTGCATCTTTCTGCACTTCTCTTGCTTTTTTATGCACCTCTCTTGTTTCTTTCTGCAACTCTATTATCTCTTTCATCACTTCTCTTGCTTCTTTCTGCACCTCTGTTGCTTCTTTCAGCACTTTTCTTTCCTCTTTCTGCACTACTATTGCCTGTTCCTGCACCTCTCTTGCCTGTTCCTGCACCTCTGTTGCTTCTTTCTGTGCCTCTGTTGCTTCTTTCAGTACTTTCTTTCATCTTTCTGCACTTCTCTTGCCTGTTTCTGCACCTCTTTTGCCTCTTTCTGCACCTCTGTTACCTCTTTCTATACCTCACTTGCTTCTTTCTGCACCTCTCTTGCCTCTTTTCTGCACCTCTCTTGCTTCTTTCTGTACCTCAGTTGCTTTTTTCAGCACTTTCTTTCCTCTTTCTGCACTTCTCTTGCCTCTTTGTGCACCTCTGTTGCTTCTTTCTGCACATCTCTTGCCTCTTTCTGCATTTCTCTTGCCTCTTTTCTGCACTTCTCTTGCTCTTTTGCACATGTCTTACTCTTTCTGCACCTCTCTTGCTTTTTTCTGCACTTCTCTTGCCTCTTTCTGTACTTCTTTTGCCTCTTTCTGCACCTCACTTGCCTCTTTCTGCACTTCTCCTGCTCCTTTGTGTACAATTCTTGCATCTTACTGCACCTCTCTTCACTCTTTCTGCACTTTTCTTGCCTTATTCTGCACTTCTTTCCCTTCTTTATGCCCTTCTCTTGCTTCTTTCTGCGCTTCTCTTGCTTCTTTTCAAACTACTCTTGCCTCTTTCTGTACCTCACTTGCCTCTTTCTGCACCTCATTTGCCTCTTTCTGTACCTCTCTTGCCTCTTTCTGCACCTCTTTTATCTCTTTTTGAACTTCTCTTTCCTCTTTCTGCACTTCTGTTCCTTCTTCCTGCACTTCTCTTGTCTCTTTCTGTACCTCACTTTCCTCTTTCTGTACCTCACTCTTCTTTCTGCACCTCACTTGCCTCTTTCTGCACTTGCCTCTTCTTTCTGCATCTCACTTGCCTCTTTATGCACTTCTCTTGTCTCTTTCTGTACCCCTCTTGTCTCTTTCTGCACCTCACTTGCCACTTGCTGTACCTTACTCTCTTCTTTCTGTACTTTTCTTGCTTCTTTCTGCACTTCTGTTGCCTCTTTCTGTACCCCTCTTGTCTCTTTCTACACCTCACTTGCCACTTGCTGTACCTTACTCTCTTATTTCTGTACTTCTCTTGCTTCTTTCTGCACTTCTTTTGCCTCTTTCTGTACTTCTCTTGCTTCTTTCTGTACCACTCTTGCCTGTTTCTGTACCTCTCTTTCTACAGTTCTCTTGCCTCTTTCTGCACCCCTCTAGCCTATTTCTGCTCCACTTTTCCCTCTCTTTCTACACCTCTCTTTCTTCTTTCTGCACTTCTCTTGCCCCTTTCTGTATTTCTCTTGCCTCTTTCTCCAATTGTCTTGCCTCTTTCTGCACTTCTCTTCCTTCTTTCTGCACTTCTTTTGCCTCTTTCTGCACTTCTATTGCTTTTTATGCACCTCTCTTGTTTCTTTCTGCAACTCTATTATCTCTTTCATCACTTCTCTTGCTTCTTTCTGCACCTCTGTTGCTTCTTTCAGCACTTTTCTTTCCTCTTTCTGCACTACTATTGCCTGTTCCTGCACCTCTCTTGCCTCTTTCTGCACCTCTCTTGCTTCTTTCTGTACCTCTGATGCTTCTTTCAGCACTTTCTTTCATCTTTCTGCACTTCTCTTGCCTGTTTCTGCACCTCTTTGCCTCTTTCTGCACCTCTGTTACATCTATCTAGACCTCACTTGCTTCTTTCTGCATCTCTCTTGCCTCTTTCTGCACCTCTCTTGCTTCTTTCTGTAACTCTGTTGCTTCTTTCAGCACTTTCTTTCCTCTTTCTGCACTTCTCTTGCCTGTTTCTGCACTTCTCTTGCCTGTTTCTGCACTTCTGTTACCTCTTTCTGCACCTCTGTTACTTCTTTCTGCACCTCTCTTGCCTGTTTCTGCACCCCTGTTTCCTCTTTCTTTACCTCTCTTGCCTGTTTCTGCACCTCTTTGTATCTTTCTGTACTTCTCTTGCCTCTTTCTGCACCTCTGTTGCTTCTTTCTGCACTTCTCTTGCCTTTTTCTGCATTTCTCTTTCCTCTTTCTGCACTTTTTGTGCCTCTTTTTGCACATTTCTTACTCTTTCTGCACCTCTCTAGCTTTTTCTGCCCCTTCTCTTGCCTTCTTTATGTACTTCTCTTGCCTCTTTCTGCACCTCACTTGCCTCTTTCTGCACCTCACTCTCTTCTTTCTGCACCTCACTTGCCTCTTTCTACACTTCTCTTGTCTCTTTATACACCTCGCTTGCCTCTTTCTGTACCTCTCTTGCCTCTTTCTGCACCTCTCTTGCCTCTTTCTGCACTTCCCTTGCCTCTTTCTGTACTTCTCTTGCCTCTTTCTGCACCTCACTTGCCTCTTTCTGCACCTGACTATCTTCTTTCTGCACCTCACTTGCCTCTTTCTGCACTTCTCTTGTCTCTTTATGCACCTCGCTTGCCTCTTTCTGTACCTCTCTTGCCTCTTTCTGCACCTCTCTTGCCTCTTTCTGCACTTCCCTTGCCTCCTTCTGTACTTCTCTTGCCTGTTTTTGCACTTTTGTTTCTTACTGCACCTCTCTTGCCTCTTTCTGCACCCCTGTCCCTCTCTTTCTGCACCTCTCTTGCCTATTTCTGTAGTTCTCTTGCCTCTTTCTGCACCTCTCTTGCCTGTTTCTGCACCTCTGTGGCTTCTTACTGCACCTGTATTTGCTTCTTTCTGCGCCCCTCAAGCCTATTTCTGCACCCCTTTTCCCTCTCTTTCTGCACCTCTCTTTCTTCTTTCTGCACTTCTCTAGCCCCTTTCTGTATTTCTCTTGCCTCTTTCTGCAATTCTCTTGCCTCTTTGTATACATATCTTGCCTCTTTCTGCACTTCTATTGCCTCTTTCTACACTTCTCTTCCTTCTTTCTGCACTTCTTTTGCCTCTTTCTGCGCTTTCTCTTGCTTTTTCTGCACTTCTCTTGCCTCTTTCTGCACCTCACGTGTCTCTTTATGTACCTCTCTTACCTCTTTCTGCACCTCTCTTGACTCTTTCTGCACTTCTCTTGCCTCTTTTTGCACTTCTCTTGCCTTTTTCTGCACTTCTGTTGCTTCTTCCTGCACTTCTCTTGCTTCTTTCTGCTCTTCTCTTGCCTCTTTCTGCACTTCTCCTGCCTCTATCTGTACCTCACTGTCCTCTTTCTGCACCTCACTCTTCTTTCTGCACCTCACTTGCCTCTTTCTGTACCTCACTCTCTTCTTTATGCACCTCACTTGCCTCTTTTTGCACTTCTCTTGTCTCTTTATGCACCTCACTTGCCTCTTTCTGTACCTCTGTTGCCTCTTTCTACACCTCTCTTGCCTCTTTCTGCACTTCCCTTGCCTCTTTCTGTACTTCTCTTGCCTGTTTTTGCACTTGTGTTTCTTTCTGCACCTCTCTTGCCTCTTTTTGCACATCCCTTGTCTCTTTCTGTAACTCTCTTATTTTTTGGTGCACGTCTCTTGCTTCTTTCTGCACCCCTCTTGCCTATTTCTGTAGTTCTCTTGTCTCTTTCTGCACCTCTCTTGCCTCTTTCTGTACCCCTCTTGCCTGTTTCTGTACCTCAGGTGCATCTTTCTGCACTTCTCTTGCTTTTTTATGCACCTCTCTTGTTTCTTTCTGCAACTCTATTATCTCTTTCATCACTTCTCTTGCTTCTTTCTGCACCTCTGTTGCTTCTTTCAGCACTTTTCTTTCCTCTTTCTGCACTACTATTGCCTGTTCCTGCACCTCTCTTGCCTGTTCCTGCACCTCTGTTGCTTCTTTCTGTGCCTCTGTTGCTTCTTTCAGTACTTTCTTTCATCTTTCTGCACTTCTCTTGCCTGTTTCTGCACCTCTTTTGCCTCTTTCTGCACCTCTGTTACCTCTTTCTATACCTCACTTGCTTCTTTCTGCACCTCTCTTGCCTCTTTCTGCACCTCTCTTGCTTCTTTCTGTACCTCAGTTGCTTCTTTCAGCACTTTCTTTCCTCTTTCTGCACTTCTCTTGCCTCTTTGTGCACCTCTGTTGCTTCTTTCTGCACATCTCTTGCCTCTTTCTGCATTTCTCTTGCCTCTTTCTGCACTTCTCTTGCTCTTTTTGCACATGTCTTACTCTTTCTGTACCTCTCTTGCTTTTTTCTGCACTTCTCTTGCCTCTTTCTGTACTTCTTTTGCCTCTTTCTGCACCTCACTTGCCTCTTTCTGCACTTCTCCTGCTCCTTTGTGTACAATTCTTGCATCTTACTGCACCTCTCTTCACTCTTTCTGCACTTTTCTTGCCTTATTCTGCACTTCTTTCCTTCTTTATGCCCTTCTCTTGCTTCTTTCTGCGCTTCTCTTGCTTCTTTTCAAACTACTCTTGCCTCTTTCTGTACCTCACTTGCCTCTTTTCTGCACCTCATTTGCCTCTTTCTGTACCTCTCTTGCCTCTTTCTGCACCTCTTTTATCTCTTTTTGAACTTCTCTTTCCTCTTTCTGCACTTCTGTTCCTTCTTCCTGCACTTCTCTTGTCTCTTTCTGTACCTCACTTTCCTCTTTCTGTACCTCACTCTTCTTTCTGCACCTCACTTGCCTCTTTCTGCACTTGCCTCTTCTTTCTGCACCTCACTTGCCTCTTTATGCACTTCTCTTGTCTCTTTCTGTACCCCTCTTGTCTCTTTCTGCACCTCACTTGCCACTTGCTGTACCTTACTCTCTTCTTTCTGTACTTTTCTTGCTTCTTTCTGCACTTCTGTTGCCTCTTTCTGTACTTCTCTTGCTTCGTTCTGCACCCCTTGTTCCCTCTTTCTGCACCAATCTTGCCTGTTTCTGTACCTCTCTTGCCTCTTTCTGCAGTTCTCTTGCCTCTTTCTGCACCTCTTTTTCTTTTTTCTGTACTCCTCTTGCCTCTTTCTGCACCCCTGCTCCCTCTTTATGCACCTCTCTTGTCTCTTTCTGCACCTGTCTTGCTTCTTTCTGTACTTCTCTTGCCTCTTTCTACACGTCTCTTGCCTCTTTCTGCACCTTTGTTCCTCTTTCTGCGCTTTTCTTGTTTCTGCACCTCTCTTGACTCTTTTTGCACCTCTCTTGCCTCTTTCTGCTCCTCACTTGCTTCTTTCTGCACTCCTCTTTCTTCTTTCTACACCTCTCTTGCCTCTTTCTGTACTTCCTTTCCCTCTTTCTGCACCTCTGTTGCTTCTTTCTGCACTTCTCTTGCTTTTTTCTATACTTCTCTTGCCTCTTTCTGTGCCTTTCTACCTTTTTCCTCACCTTTCTTCCTATTTTTTCACTTCTCTTGCTTCTCTCTGCACTTCTCTTGCCTCTTTCTGCACCTCTCTTGCTTTTTTCTGCACTTCTCTTGCTTCTTTCTGTATCTTTCTTGCCTCTCTCTGCACCTCTCTTACCTCTTTCTGTACTTCTCTTGCTTCTTTCTGCACCTTTCTTCCTCTTTCTGCACCTCTCTTGCCTCTTTCTGTACCTTTCTACCTCTTTCTGCAGTACTCTTGCTTCTTTCTGCACCTCTCTTGCCTCTTTCTGCACCTATCTTGCTTCTTTCTGCACTTCTCTTCCCTCTTTCTGCACTTCCCTTTACTCTTTCTGCAACTCTGCTGCTTCTTTCTACACCTCTCTTGCTTCTTTCTGCACCTCTCTTGCCTCTTTCCGCACATCTCTTATCTCTTTCTGTAACTCTCTTATTTTTTTGTGCACTTCTCTTGCCTCTTTCTGTGCTTTGTTCGCCTCTTTCTGTACTCAAATGGGAAGTGTAAGCTGTCACATTTAAAGGTCTGCATTCTCTCGTGACTGAGGTATATGTCAACTTGTACATGTATTCTCACATGTGTTATGCATCTGAAGATGGTAGGTTAAAAAGCGGGTAGCTTCTCCCATAGGTGGTCAAATCTTCTCAGTTCTGCTCTGTCATTCGGTTGCACAGGCAGACATGTCTTACATGTGTAAGTGTTATAGAGTCCCTCAAATATTCTATTGAATACCCATATGCCCTTTATTATGGCAGAAATAAATAAATAGACCTTCTTGTGCACAAATTTACAGAGTATGCTGTTTGAAACACAGGTATTCAAGTATTTATATGGTTATTTTTATGTAACATGTCACTAGGTAAAAGCACAGACACACGCATGCATACCTTCACAAACTTGGTGAGACTTACACCAGTAATATGGTTAAGATTGCTGTTTTACATTTGGTAGGGCTAACATGATGAATAGTGAACCTTCAAGAGAAAAGTGAGGTTTTAAGACATCTTGGGAGAAGGATTAGTGATTAGGCTACTTTGTATGAGTCTGTGGAAATTTACAGTCAAAGTAGGCCTCTTTTGGTACCTCTGTTGCTTCTTTGTGCACTTCTGTTGCTTCTTTCTGCACCTTTCTTCCTCTTTCTGGTATTCTGTTGCCTCTTTCTGCATTTTTCTTGCTTCTTTCTGCGCCTTTATTCCTATTTCTATACATGTCCTACCTATGTAGGCATAGTTAGAAATTAGCATTTAAAAATCCTTAGAAATTCACTGAAAAAAACACAGGTTTCAGGGACCTTATTGTTAGTAATTAGCATTTAAAAACCTTAGAAATTCACTGAAAAACACAGGTTTCTAGGGACGTTATAGTTAGGCTGACATTTCACTCGTACAAAACCAGAGAAATTCAGCTGTTATAGTTAGCTGACCTAACTATAACTCGCGCCCCGCAATGCACTGCTGATGACATCACATAGTACATCACTCATGACATGGTCAGTGACATCACTAATGACATCACTAATGACATCTCAAATGACATCACTGATATCACTGATGACATCATTCACTTAATATCTGTTGCACCTCCTCACACCCTAAAATAACCTTTCATACACCCACTCTAAAATACAGACTACCATTCTCAAAACCATAGACACACCAATACCAGTTAGTACATACCCACTCACTGATTCATAGGTCTACGCACATATCCACTCACTCACCCATATAGACACTCACACACCTCCACTCACCCATAGAGTTACTCACACACCTAATCAGTCACCCAAAGAATCAATCACACTGTCATTTGCTCACCTATGCAGTTATACACTAACCCTGGGCGTAAAGCTCCGCTCATGGAGTTTGTGGATTTTTGGCAACTCCGCGTTTCACGTAGAACGCGGAGTTGCCAGAAAACTCCACACTCCGCAATGGAGCAGAGTTTTTTTTGTGTTAGCGCACCCAAAATGCGTTTTTGCATACGCGGGAGCAACTTACCGGGTGCCTGCGATCGCCGATGAGATTTCCCATCCGTTCACCAGTGCCACGAGATTTGAGAGCCAGCCGGACGGCCCCGCGAGAGTGTGCGATCGCGAACACGTCATTCGGGCGCACCATCGGACTTTCGGCGGAAGTTTTGTGAAGAACGCGATCCCGAACATGCAGAATCTGCAATCTGGCGAAGGTTCTCTCCCTTCATCAAAAACATTCTTGAAATGATGATTTGGATTAAAAAAAACTCCTCAGATTGACATTTGGCTGTACTTTTTTGCGCAAGGAGTCCTTTTTTTACTTTTTTTTAAGAGGAAGGACGTGCCCCAGAGTCTCCAACTTCCTGTTTCCGTCCAGCAGGCTCCTCCCAGTGCTTTGTCCATCTCCTGTTCACTTTTCATTTGGATTTGGAGCAGGAAGGATCACTCTTTGTGTCTGCTGCATCATATATCATTGGATTTGAGGACTTTTGAATTTGAGATTTCACAAGTAAGTTGAAAAATTGTTGTTGTTTGTTTGATTGGGGCATTGCACCTACATTTTTTTGTACTCTTTATTGTTTGTTTTTTTATTTATTGTGGTGGGTGGGCTGTAGTTTCAGTAGGGGCCTAGTTGTTTCTTTGTAAGTAATTTTTCTTCTTTATAAAGAAAACGTGTTGCACAGTTCACTACATTTTCTCCAACTTTTGAAATCAATTTGCAATATTTATTTAATTCACTAGCCCAGTAGTCTGCCAATAGGCCTTTCAGCCAGTAGGCCCAGAGCCACTCCTGGGTGCATGAAATAACTATTTTTGTGGTGTCTGTTGAATTTAAACATCATTTAGGGCATGGATGGCATTGGATTGAAATGTAAAATGTGTTTTTTGGTATTTCACTTTTTTTCCTGTGTGTTAAATAAATGCCTTTGTTGGATGTGTTTGGTTGTTGTGTAACTTTGAAACCTTTTTTAGCCCTGTGGATTTTTGTTTTGACATTGTTGCATTAAAGCTGTGTTGTTTAGCATGCCTCATTTGTCTGGCCAGTGTGTGTGTGTTTGTAATAGTGGCCCAGCATTTGCCTTGACTGAGCCTCCCCGTGTGGCCAGGGGCCATTTTGTAAAGTCTGTGTCCATATAGGCCTGCTTGAGTTCATTGTTTTCCAGGCCTCCTGCTTGTTGTGAGTGACCATGTGGCTGGTGGCCATTTTGTGGTGGTAGTTTGTGTGCTTTTACCATAGGCCTGCATGTCTTTTCATTTTTTTTTTTTTACAGAGTTTTATATAGCGCGAACTTGACCCAAGGTATCGGGTATCAGAGCGCTTTACATAGCACCAGTTGCATTACATGAGGACACATTCATTTTTGTTAGGCACGGGAGATTAAGTGATTTGCCCAGAATCACAGGATGTTCAGCGTCATTGCCGAGACTCAAACCCGGTTCCCCAGATTTGAGGTCGACCGCCCTAGCTGTTAGGCCAACTCCTCTCCCCATAATAAAAAATAATTTGTTCCTCTTGGCTTTCTACTTATTGTTGTGGCATACTAGCCGATTGGCTGTCGGCCATTTTGTGAAGGCAGCCAGTGTGCTTTTGCCTTAGGCCTGCATTGGCTGTCTTCCCTTTCTTGTTGTTGTGACCTGGCCATGTGGCTGGCAGCCATTTTGTGAAGGCTGCCAGTGTGCTTTTGCCATAGGCCTGCATTGTATGTCTTCCCTTTCTTGTTGTTGACTGGCCATGTGGCTGGCGGCCATTTTGTGAAGGCAGCCAGGGTGCTTTTGCCATAGGCCTGCATTGTCTGTCTTCCCTTTCTTGTTGTTGTGGCCTGGCCATGTGGCTGGCGGACATTTTGTGAAGGGGCAGCCAGTGTGCTTCTGCACTAGGCCTGCACGACATCTTTGTGGTGGCCATGCGATGTTGTTGTTTTGCATGCAATTTTTTCTTCTGTTATCCAGCAAAAAATGCAGCACAGTTCACTACATTTTCTAATAAATTTGCAATATTATTGATTTGAATCGATTCACTATGTGGCCTAGTCTGCCAATGGGTTTTCCAGCCAATAGGCCCAGAGCTTCTCCTGGGTGCATGAAGTAACTGTTTCTGTGGTGTCTGTTGAATTTAAACATCATTTAGGGCATGGATGGCATTGGATTGAATTGCAAAATGTGTCTTTATTTGGTATTTCACTTTTTTTCATGCATGTTAAATAAATGCCTTTGTTGGATGTGTGTGGTTGTTGTGTAACTTGCAAACCTTTTTTAGCCCTTTGGATTTTCGTTTTGGCAATGTTGCATTAAAGCTGTGTTGTTTAGCATGCCTCCTTTGTATGGCCAGTGTGTGAGTGTGTTTTAATAGTGGGCCAACATTTGCTGAGCCTCCCTATGTGGCCAGGTGTTATTTATTTTTAGGTCGAGCATTCGAGACCTCTTGTATATACTTTAGTATATACTTTAGTATATATACTCTAGTATATATATACTTTAGTATATATACTTTAGTATATACTTTAGTATATACTTATATGTGTATGTACTTTGTGGGCTCTGGAGTTCAGCCCTAGGACTTGTCTGCTTCCGCTTAGGGACTATTTTTTCTTTTCAACTGCCTCTATTTAACTGTCTTGATAGAAAAAGACCAGCAGAGGTCAGTAAAATACCAGAATTGCTTTCTGCTGAGGGATTTTCTTTATTTTATTTTTCTGGCAACTGCCTCTATTTAACTTTCTTGATAGAAAACAACCATCAGAGGTCAGTCAAATACCAGAATCACTTTAGCATTTTCTAGATTCCAGTCCATAGAAATTGTCTTCCACGAGCATCCGTAGACAATAATATTTTTTTCAAATCTTGTATTTTCAGTGATATGACCACCGAAGGCCCTGCTTTTATATTAAAAACAGAGCTTTGGACTACATTTGCATTTTGTTGTTGTTCTTCTTCTTCTTTCCTATCCTTCCTGAGTGTAGTGTACAGTACATGAAAGCCCTTGTTGTCAAAGTCTCACAAATGGCTACACTGTATTGTTATGTTTTTTAATAACTGAGGTAATACATTTAATAATATTAATAACACTAATAAGTGTGAACACACACTAAGTTATATATTATATTTGTTTGTTTGTATTAGTAGTAATTGAACCACAACAATGAATGCCACGTTTCACTGATGTTCTTTTTGCTTCTTTGCTTTTAGGAGCACAAAAGAGGATGAGACAACATCACCCATTGTACTGCCAGACAGAAGTCCTGCTGCGCACGATGTCACGTGACTTGGGACCACCAACATCTCTTCAACTTGTGCCACTGCGTGCTGCTGACATCTTGAAGGTTGCCCCAAAGAAAGGTACCAGGTCCAGTACCAAGGAAGTTGTCAGTGAGAAGAAGGCACTGCCACTTACCAAGACTGGTATGTCACCCAAGACCTTTTTTGGGAAACCAAAAATTGCACCTGCAGCAGCGGCGTCCGGGGAGCAAGCTGGGAGCAGCACCCACACATCAGTGGACCCACCCCACCAACCTAGGCCCAAGCCCATGTCTGTTGCAGAGGCAGCCAGTCTAATCACGAGTCCAATGCCGATGAGCAGTGATGTTGAAATTGACTTAACGCAAAGTAGTACCCAATCAATGCAGGAAACTCAGATAAGTAGGCAACAACAGCCGCAACCTCCCCCTATAGTAGTTGTTCCTCCCGAAGTAGGGGCAGTTCAGGAGATCGAGCTTCCTACAGAGGAAGAAGAGCAAGCCACTCTTTCAGAAGATCCATTGTCTTCCAGTTCCCCAGCAAGGAAAAGGAGGGTTAGTCCATCAACTTCTTCTGCAAGCCCCCCTTCTGATGATCTAGACTCCACTTGGAAGCCACCTCAGTCTGAGAGTGAGACACGCCACAAGACAAGGCTAGAGAAAAGGAAGGTTCCAGAAAGCCTTAGAGTTATGGAGGTAGATGTAGAAGAAGAGGATGATGACGAGTCATTCATCATGGACATTAGTCCCACCCCAGTGGAGACTGACATTACTCCCATCCCAAATTGCTGTGAGGGATGTGGCATGGATACCACAAACACAAATGATACCACCAACACCACCTCCAGCTTCCATATTTTGCTGGCAGCAATCTACATCCAACACAACCACCTCAGTAGAAGTAGGTACTTCAGAGAGTCAAACGTCATGCCCACCTACCAGTTCATCCGACATTGCAAGTGGCACCAGCAGTGCCAGAAAATTGACCTCCCCAGTTTGGGACTTTTTTTCAGTTAGCAAAAAGGAGGTGAACATTGCTATATGCTCCATTTGTAGACAAGGTGTTAGTCGGGGTAAGCTTGGTACAAACTATGGTACCGGACGCCAAACAACCCATCTGAGAAAACTCCACTTGATTCAGTGGAAGGCGCACCTTAGCAGCCAAAAAACTGCACGTGTTGTTGGTGGAGGGGATGAAGAAGAAGATCCGATCACGGTGAAAGGTGAACAAGAGGGAGACATTTTCTCTGTTACACAAAGCAACCCTGTCCCCAGCAGTGCAGTGGTACCACTCACATCATCATCAGTAACGTCGCAATGGCACAAGAGTCAGGCAGAGACACCAAGGGGTTCCAGGCAAGAGAGTACCACAATGAAAAAACGTGCGTTGAGCCTAACAACATCTGGCATCAAGAAGTCACCTGCATCAGTGGCACCAGAAAATAAAAAAATCCAGGCTACCATTCTCAGCATGTTTACTAGGCCTGGGCGTAGTTCGCAGAGTTTTACTACGCGGAACTCCGCGAAGTTACAAAAAACTCTGCGAAGTTCCGCGAGTGGCAGAGTGCAGTGCGAACTGCAGTTTGTGCTGGTATTCCTGCCGTTCGGGTAGGAATTCTACCCGAGCGGCAGCTCGTGCTCGCGAACTTACCGTTCGCGATCGCAAGCGGGGAAAAAACTCTGCTGCACATCGCGAAGCTGAGTTTTCTGCACTCTGCGAGCTCCACGGAGTGCAGAAAACTCCACAAACTCCGCGAACGGAGCGAAGTTCACCGCCCAGGCCTAATGTTTAGGTCGGAGGGGCAGTACAAACGCAACCACCCAAAGGTACGTTTGTACAACGCGAAGCTGGCTATAATGTTAGCGCTGGACCTCCTCCCTTTTTCTTTTGTGGAAGGGGTGGGTTTTCTTGAATTTCTGACAGCCATCTGCTCACAGTGGAAGGTTTCCAGTCGGTCCTATTTTGCCAGAGTTGCTGTTCCAGCACTACATCACAACGTGCTGGAATTGCTTGGACAAGCTTTGCAGCAGAGTGCTGTTCACACTATCCACCTGACAACAGATATGTGGACCAGTTGCCAAGCCACTGATTATATGTCCTTCACTGCAAACTGGAACTCTTTTGTGGGGGTTAGAGAAAAGATATCTGCAGCAGGTGTTGATGACACTGCTGAGATTTATAATGCCGCTCGGAAACATGCATCTGTAGCCATGTTCGCCATGGAAAAATCTCATACTGCTGCAAACATTTTGGAAGACTTTGACAGCAAGGTCTTTAAATGGCTGTGACCACGGACAATGGCAGTAATATAGTTAAGGCCATGGACGATGATGGCTATTTCAGGGTCCTGTGTTTGGCGCAGTGCATTAACATCATTGTTCAAGACTTTCTGAAAATAGAAGACCGAGTCAGCAACTTACTGACCAATTGCAGAAGAATCTGCGCATATTTCAGCCATTCATTTAAAGCCCGGAAGCAGCTGAGGATTATTCAATGTGATAATAGAATGCCAGTTAAAGCACTCATCCAGGAGGTGCCAACACGTTGAAACTCAACTTATTACATGCTTGAACCTCTGTTTGAGCAGTACAGACCAATCAATGAATATGTCATGCAAAGAGGGGATGCTACTGTGAAAGGCATGATCATTGAGATGGACCAATGGGGCCTAGTTAAATGCCTGACAGAGATGATACTTCCTTTCGAGGGATTCACACGTGAAGTCAGCAAGGAGGACTATACTTTGGGCCACGCTATCCCATTGTTGCAATGACGCAGGTGTGGAGGTAAAAAAGAAGCATAAGAGTTGGTGGAGAGCTTAACCCTTCGCTTATCTGAAAATACAAGGGTGCAAAGAGGCATTGTGTCATCCAACCATTACATTTGTGCCACAATTCTGGATCTACGATACAAACCATTACTGCAAACTTTCATTCCTTTTTCAGACGGGGATGTTGCCAACTACAAAACTTGTATAGCTGTGGAAGCCAGTCAGCTAGAAAAAGAACAGCCGGGAATTAGAGGCCCGCTACTCCAGGGCACAACAAGTACTGCAGGGCAGCCGGCTTCAAATTCAACTTTCAGAGCCTGAGGGCAGAGCGGTTGGCTCACAGCAGCCAAAACCACCAACAACACCAAGAACAACATCAACAAAAACAACAAGAACAGGAGCATCAGCCCCAAAATCGGCACCGGAATGGTTTCTATCGCAAGGGCTTTAGTCTAGTGCTGAGGCAAAGGCAAAAGAGGCTGAGCAAAGTGGTGCACCCATGAGCATTGAGCAAATGGTCCAGGCCTATCTGGATGACCCAACAGAGGTCTACTTTGATCAAAACCCATTGCTCTATTGGTGTGAGAAAAGGCACCAATGGCCAGTGCTCAGCAGGCTGGTGATAAACTATCTGGCTTGCCCTGTCACAAGTGTCCCTTCTGAGCGTGTTTTCCCTGCTGCTGGTGCCGTTCTGACAGTGAGAAGGACCAATCTCTTACCCCAAAATGTGGAGAGGTTAACCATGGTCAAAATGAATCAGCACTTTATACCACCGGATTACACCATACCTGAAGTAGCACAGCAGGAAGATGATGACGGCGACTCAAGTCATGGAAGTAGTGTGTTAGGTGACCTACTTCTGGGTGAACCACCAGAGTTTGAGGACGAGCTCTACTTCCCTGACAAGTAGGATTTTGAGTTACTTTCTTTCTTGCTTTGATGCCCCAAAAAAAGCCCCCCAAAAAGATATAGCTAAGGAATAATATTTACTTTTATTATTTGTGTGTGTCACTGTCTTTCTGGTTCGAATTACAACAAATCTATCACCACCGTCTTACTCTTTTATTTCCGGATTAGAGTTGCAACTGTGTGCAGTCAGTGAAGAAGTAAGTCCATTTCTCCGAGTCCTGGCTTGCCCTAAATCCATTTCCCTCAAGCCAGACATTGGATGGAGAATAGTACAACAAATGTGAAATGTGTGCCTGCCTCGAGTCCCTTCAAAGAACCAGACTATATATCTATCCTCCTTTCCGAGCCCATAGGGGGACTGCCGCGGAAGAACAGGTAAATGATGGCATGCATTGCACGCTGACTCTGAGTGATTGGTGTTTGAGTTGTTGTTGTGCATGATGTCTACTAGTATTTAATCTACACACAAAAAAAGTGACTCAAGTCAATGTTTCCCTTCTTGTTGTTCAATAACAAAATTATACTACTGCTGGCAGATCCATTGCATTTTTGATTCTGGAATCGCTCGGGACACTACAGAGTTGGACACCATGACCATACCATACTCGCAGTCAGTTAGTAGGAGCGGAGATGATTGATGGAATAACTCGGGGTGTTTCATGAAGTGACCTAAAAGGTAAACCACAACAATAACACCAGACCTACATGTCTATGTAGTGGTGGAGGCGAGTGTGGTGGTATGACTGACAGTGGTGCATTGATTTTGTTACTTCATTTGGAAAATGATATGTTGCTGTGTGTGTGTATGTGTGCTCAGTGCTGTCTGGCTCAAAAGCTAAGCTAAGTGGAGGATGGGTGGGTGGGCGGGCCTTCTCCTGTTGTTGGAGGTAACTGCTGGAAACAGAGTAGACATGATTTAGCCATGCGGCCTCTGAAAGTTTTCTTGTTGCACTCCTCCTTAATTTATGCAGTTTAACTTTACTTTTCTCCTTGATTTTTCAATATCCTTTTTGTTTTTCCATCTACACATACAGGTCAGCCTTTACCCTGTGCTATACTGGGAAAAACAACTCACACTTACCTTACCAAACCGCATCCACCAGGCAGGCACCTAAGATTGACCGGCGGACAGTCCAAGGAAGGACCAAGGGGAATGCTGAGATCCAACTCCCAATTGGACAATAATTATAGTATCATTTCATTTTATTCATTTTTTCTCTTCAATCATTACGACTGTGTGTGTTGTTGTTTATTATGTTTGCTTATATTTGACTCCTACAGATATTTTTTAATTTTCTTTGCTAGCTTTAAAAGGAAGCCCGGTACAACAGAACATAACATTTATGTAACTTGGGTCTCTTTGGAGGCAGACAGGCAAGGCAATTGCATAATAATAATTAATAATATACTGCTGTCCTGTACTACTAGTCTAGTACCACTCATCAAGTCATCATCATGCATGCATTTTCTTTTTCTCCCTTAACAGATTTATGATGGTCGGCTGCCAAGATTATGTGTTGTCCATGTGTACTGTTTGTCTTTGTAAAACCTTTCCCTCAAACCCCCCTTCCCAAATTCATTAAACCCTAACCCACTTCCCCCGGGCTGTGTGATTTATATTGAGGTGTGACTAAATAAAATTGACACCAATTATTTATCACACACTTGCTGCAGCGGATGTGGTGAAAGCAACACTAACTCAAGGTAGAGCGAAGATCTTCTCTGCTCTAAGTATATATACTTCACTTTAGCCCAAACTGGCAATATTAGATTGCCCACCCATGCACACTATTCGATATTCAATTTTTTTTCCAGAGGAACATAAATAATCCATCATAATAATATAATTGGTTGCCAGTATCGACTCATCAATCATCCTAGTTCCATCACTAAAGCTTACGAAGCCGCTTGTCCACTTCATCATCATAGCTAGAGTCGACTTCAGTTTGTAACTTGTACTAGGCTAGCCCTCCAGGCATTCTGGTTTATTTTACTTTAGCATTGCTTATCATCATCACGGTTTCTTGTTTGGTAGTCTTCTTGTGTACTGTACTTCTACTACTCGTTCCCGAGTCTCCCTCATGTGACTGACTGTCTCATTTCCTTTTTTTGCAAATGCCACCGTCAGTGTCTAGTACTACTACTACCACCACCATGGCACCTTGGGAAACCAAACCATCACCATGCAGCCATCGCTTCGCCTAAATATAAATAAACATCAATCATAGGTAAGAGAAGAAGTTTTGGGGAGGCATAAATAATAATGTGTAAATAAATGTATTAATTCACACACCCACACCATTCCTAGTCCATAGGGGTTTTAGTTGCAGACTGCATAGACTAGGAGGAGAGACGGATAGCACTATTAGGACAAGTCACAAGTGAGGGTACCGCATCTATCTGTTGGTTTGTTACACTATCGCAGATTATTTCAATCAAAAACTGGCTGCGGCCCTGCTGCAGCAAAGGAAACCGTGTGAAGTAAAAGAGTAACCCCCCCACAAAACATTTACATCATATTTAAACTATAAATAATATATTCCCCTAACAAATAAACTAATGAAAAAACCCACACCTGACCCACCCCTCTCCCTAACCCCAACCAATTTCCATCAAAGAATCCAATGTCCATTGTCCATATACCCCAACGCCCAATTGCCTCCCACCAAAAAAAAGATTAAAAAAGGGGCAAGACGACGGAGTTCTAGCGGCGGGCTCACCGGATCTTGTTACTCTCCATGGCCTTTATCCGTACCTCTAGGTGCGCCCTCCGGAGGAGCATGCGGTGCTTAAATGCCTTGCAGATGCATGCACAGGGATGGGCAGTAGTGTTCAAAGAAGAAGTGCGGCGGCCTGCTGCATGCCACGGCGCCGTACCACTGGAGGCAGTGGGGAGGCCAGGCTGGGGCCCGGGGCATTGGAGGAGGCTGCAGCTGCTGTCGCCTCCTCCTCCTCCGCCAGAACCACCAGCCACCGATATTCCGTACGGATGGCCTCCAGCTTCCGTTGCCAGGCCATGGCTGCTAACTCCTTCCTGTTTGGTGGTTTTGGTTGGGAAGGAGTAGCTATATCAAGAACGAAAAAAGACAATTGTAACCAATATTCTTAGCAAAACAGTAACACAAAAATTATTTATACACATACAATTATAGTGGCACAGTAGCACTAGCAAGCACAGTACATAACATTTGTGGTATCCTCCCACTTCCTCGGCCTCTAACATTTGTGGGAGTTTCAGGCATTACTACTAGGCACTATGGAGTAGACAAGTCTTCTTCTTCTCTCTCTCTTGTTTAGCTAAATTAACCTTGTAGGCATGCCAGCTCAGTCAGCTTGTGCCCTAGACAGACATATTTGTGTCACAGACTCACGTTATTTTGATTTACTACTGCCTGCGGTGGGGCAGCTGTAGTCTATAATTATCTTATTTTTCTATTATGGCCATACTCTGTTACATCAATGGCAACTGCTCAATTTCACTTTCACCCTGACTACTACAACAAGGCAGATGATATCTGATCTGAATGATTATACATGGGACACCATGAGGTACTATTGATTGATTGTGTAACTATGCAGCCGATAGACCATCCATGGCAGGCTGATAAGGTCAAAAATTTCATAGGTAGGGAGTGGGCCTCGGAGTCAGAGGGAGGCGATTGATAATGGGTGGGTATGGGTACATACATACACAATATATATGTTGCGCTTGCAAACTACTGTGAGTCAAGGGAGTATTCTGAAATACAACCTTGAAAAAAACCAGTCCTTGTTTCTCTTCCCAGCGATTTTTCCATTTATCATTGCATTGCTCTTCTAGCATTATATTATTTTATTCTAATCTTATTCTTATCTTCACCCTTGGCTTTGCTACTCTGGCACGGTTTATTTTTCTTTTACATTGTCTTCATCCAGTGACAGTCTCCACCTATGCTAGGATTGAATACCATCCAGGCATCCATCCATTCAAAGTAAACATGGCTATCATTCTTCTTAATCTCTCAACAAACCTTTCACCAACAACATACATTTGTAATTTTTTTTAAACCACCACCCATGCGTCCTTCCTTGCTTGCCTTTGAGTTTGACCCATCAAACCCCCCGGAGGATTCCTATCACCCATACAGTTTCATCCACCCAGGCAGGCATCCTTTCTTTCACCTTTCACCCATCCTTCAACCACCCATGCATCCGATTCCTTTCAGCCACCTATGCATCCCAAGCATTCTTCTCTGCCAGTCATATATTACATGTCACCCGTCCTTCCTCCTTCCATCCTTCTTTCCCTTTTCGTTCAACCCATCCATAAAGGTCGTCTGACTCTTAGACTTCTTCATAACATTTCCCAGCTGAGTTGAAGTCAGATAGAAGAGACCATTAGTTACTCAACTCCCGCCGCTAATGCTATTGCTAATGCTAAGTAAAGGGTGTCTTCTTCAACCGTTGTTCACAACAACTTAGTCTTTCTCAACAGTACAGTGTACACCCTTGCAGCGAGTGTGTATTGTCAATAAGTAAGGAATATAACTTACCACCGCCCACCATTGCTGCTGGCTCACCCACCCCTGCAGCTGCTGCATCTGCTCCCTCCTGGCTGGCGTCACCTGCCCCGCCGCTGGTCCAGGCACTGGTGGTCAGTACACCTAGAAATCTACTTGTCCTGTAAAATAATCCACTTGTCCCTTTGTTGTCAGGTAATGCGGCAATAAATTATGGCAGCAATCTTATTATATACAAGTGCTGATGATAGCCTCTTTGATTATGCCAGGGCTCATACTATAGTAGGGTTTGAATTCTAGCAATTCTAGCAATTCCTGCATTTTACCATCTTTCTACAAATCTACATACTGGGGCTGAAGGTAACGTTAAGCCATAGTTCCAGGGTTGGAAACAGGGTGTGTGCAAACCTACCAAATTGTATGTTTCAGGGGTTTTCACCAGCTCTTTTCTAAACTTTTCTCTTACTGAGAAAGGCCGGAGTTTTACTCCCGACAAGGGCAGAAATAAAACTCCTTCCACTGTTGGGAAAAAGTGGTTGTAAGGAAAGTGAACTTGTAAACACTTAACTGATTTTTGCATGAGCGAAATCCACAAATGCATATTTGCTCGTGCTAAAATGCAGTTCCACAATATTTTCTAGGAGTATGATTTCCTGGCCTACTTCTGTAAATTATTGTGGATTCATGAACGCTCGTAAATCTGCACTAATGCAGGGACATGCACTATGCATGCACTTTTGTGACTTTACTTCAGAATTGGCCCCCTACTTAGGTCTTGAGTTTACCAAGATCTTTTGTTTATATTAAAATTCTGTCTATCTCTATAGACTGGCTTCACAAGGAGCATATCAGCACACAAATTAGTTTTGATCAGTGCCAGAGGCTAGTGTGGCAATGTGTGCTTGTTTAGAACAAAAAATGTTATTGCTTTTTGCCAAATTTTCTTATAATGATATACAAATATGGAGTTTTACAAAAATCATGTCAGAACAAAACACGCTTTGACAAAACCAAAAAGATGACTACCAATGTCAGACCTATTGGCTTTGCTAATGATTGTTTATTTTCATGTTTCCCATAGTCGTGTTGAAACTGGTTGCACTGTTTTTTCATTATGAATTTTTTTGGGGAATACTAGCATGCATCAACACATTTTAGTAGATGATGCTTCAAAGTAAAAGAAATAGTACCTAACATTTCACAGTAGTTTAGCAGAAAGCTTTTTTCCTAGTTGCATTTTTTGCGAACATTTAATTTGAAAGCAAAGACTCATAATTTCTGCAAATATCTGCGTCTAATCAGAGAGCATTCTGGGAGCATTATGTGTAACCTCATATTGTTAAACTTTGCAAATGTGTGTACACATTTTTATACTGTGACCACTGCCAGCCGTGCAGTCCTAACTTGCAACATTTGTTTAGAGCGCTCACCCGAATAATAAAGGCTTTACAATAATGAACCATAAATACAAGTTTGAACAACATTAACATATTGCACAAATATTACTTTAACTGCAGACAATGCCCTTCCTTGATCCATAATGTGTTACTGTAAACTGGCAGCCAAAGGGTTTGTGCTGCAGGGAGATGGGCCTACTTGTGCAAAGGACAAAATAAACATGGAAACTTATTGTCCTTGAAACCAAACAGTATGTCCTGGGAGTCGGGCTATAGGAATTCCACACCCCTGAGTCTAGTACCTAAAAGCATCTTTACATATGTCATCTTGTCCCTAAAAAGGCGCTAACACACTCATTGAGGTCTCTAGAAATATGTTGAGACTCAGAAGAGTGGCAGGACGGGAGTCGGCCTTTCATTTTGGCTTAGACCTGGCATTGCGAGCTCTGCCTCTTCAATGAAACTTGTAGAGAAAAGTGAGGTTTAAAACATGTTGCCAGATGTATTAATCTCTATCCGAGTCCATATAAGTCTCTGCAAAGGTACACTGCAAGAAGGCCATAGATAGTGAGGTGTGTGCTTTAAACTGAAAGCGTACTCTGTCAAGTTTCAATGTCTGACTGCTACCATATCTTGGGCATGTCTCTACTTGTACTTGTAGTCTGACACGTCTGATAAACCTAACTTAAATACTATACAGATTATCATTCCCCTGGACAAATATTGTCAGAGCTACTTCACCTTTCAGTCCCTGAAGCACAGATCTGTTAGCTAGGTAGACCTCATGGAAGCACTTGAACACACAGCTTCATACCCGGCTGCCCTGTATAATGAGCAGAAAGTGACTGATGCAGATTCTTCTACACACATTTATAGAGCATGCGGTGTGAAACAGAGGTAGTCTAGTACCTATAGGCTTCTGTACATATGTCATATTGCCCCTAAAATGGCACTGACATGCTCATCGAGGTCTCTAGAAAGATGCTCTGAGAGATAGGGTTTTGTGATGAGCCAGGAAGTGTGGCGCCTTGCTATGTTTGCGTAGTGTGTATTTTGAGTGTGTGTAACACGGTGCAACCAGGATAGGGGAGGTACCCTATAACCCCTATGTGTGTGTGGGAAGAAAACCCACACTTTATGAGAAAAACAAAACCCCGGGCACACGTTATTAGGATAAATGTGCTTAATAGCAAAGTCTTAGAAATCGCAAAATATCTTCTTAATAAGTCCATTCAAGTCTTTTTGGAAAGTTTTTCAAATCGTTTTACTCATTGTTATCGATAAGCACAACCAGCCAACACGTGTTTCGTCACACAGGGAAGTATCCCGTGACTTCTTCAGGGCTGAAAAGCAAACGGAGAGCAGTCTGAGCAACCGACTATCCAGTGATAATTCCAAACCGGACGGGCTGTGTTCAGTAATAGAAGGACTAGAATCAATGGTACAGGAGCATTGGAACCGGAGTAACGGTGATCCTGTGAGCAAAGTCTCTATATTGAGGGTTGCGCGGCGGGTATGCCTGTAACGCTAACCGGATGCGCTGTGTTCGGTATTAGAAGGACTGGAGTCCTTCTAATACCGTGGGTATTAGAAGGACTGACCAATACCTAGAGCGGGTACGCTTCAGCGTACCCGCTCTAGGTCTTGGTCAACGGCACACCCGCCTGTTAACCGTCGTTCGGGAAAGTTGCAGTTTAAGGATCGCCGGTGCTCCGGTTCTCCACGGCATTACCGCTGCACTATTCACTGCACAGGCATTTTTCTTTCAGGATCTCCGTCATTTCAGTTTTCCTATTTCACTACCCGATCTGGTTTGAACACTACTTCGTTATTTAGAACATCCGCTCTTATTGTTTCACCGGCGAGGCGGTTGCCTCGAACAGTTCCACGTGTTGCGTTACAGGCATACCCGCCGCGCAAACCCCTAATATAGAGACTTTGCTCACAGGATCACCGCCATCCCGGTTCATATGCTCCTGTACTTTTGACTCCAGTCCTTCTAATACCGAACACAGCCCGTCCGGTTTGCGTTACAGGCATACCCGCCGCGCAACCCTCAATATAGAGACTTTGCTCACAGGATCACCGTTACTCCGGTTCCAATGCTCCTGTACCAGTGATTCTAGTCCCACTATTACCGAACACAGCCCGTCCGGTTTGGAATTATCACTGGATAGTCGGTTGCTCAGACGGCTCTCCGTTTGCTTTTCAGCCCTGAAGAAGTCACGGGATACTTCCCTGTGTGACGAAACACGTGTTGGCTGGTTGTGCTTATCGATAACAATGAGTAAAACGATTTGAAAAACTTTCCAAAAAGACTTGAATGGACTTATTAAGAAGATATTTGCGATTTCTAAGACTTTGCTATTAAGCACATTTATCCTAATAACAGGTGCCCGGGGTTTTGTTTTTCTCTAGAAAGATGCTGACACTCAGAAGAGTGGCATGACGGGAGTCGACCTTTCATTTTGGCTTAGGCCTGGCATTGCAAGCTGTGCATCTTTAATGAAACTGGTAGAGAAAAGTGACATTTAAAACATGTTGCCAGATTTAATAACCTCTATCTGAGTCCATATAAGTCTCTGCAAAGGTACACTGCAAGAAGGCTATAGTTAGAGAGATATGTGTTTTAAACTGATAGCGTAATCTGTCAAGTTTGAATTTCTGTGTGCTACCATGTCTTAGGTAAGTTTCTCCATGTACGTGTAGTCTGACACGTGTGCTACACCTGATCAGCCTAACTTAAAAACTATACAGTCTATCATACCCCTGCACAAATCTTGTCAGAGCTACTTCAGCATTCAGTCCCAGAAGCACAGATCTGTTTACTAGCTAGAACTCATGGAAGCACTTGAACACATAGCTTCATACCCGGCTGCCCTGCATAATGAGCAGAAAGTGACCCATGCAGTTTCTTCTACACACATTTAGAGAGCATGCAGTGTGAAACAGAGGTAGTCTAGTACCTACAGGCTTCTGTACATGTCATTGTGCCCCTAAAAAGGCCCTGACACACTCATTCAAGTCTCTTGAAAGAGGATGACACTCAGAAGAGTGCCATGATGGGAGACAACCTTTCATTTTGGCTTAGGCCTAGCATTGAGAGCTCTGCCTTTCTAATGAAACTGGTAGAGAAAAGTGAGTTTTAAAATATGTTGCCAGATGTATTAACCTCTATCCGAGTCCATATACATCTCTGCAAAGGTACACTGCAAGAAAGCCAGAGATAGTGAGGTGTGTGCTTTAAACTGAAAGCGTACTCTGTCAAGTTTGAATTGCTGACTTCTATCATGTCTTGAGTATATTCTGTGTTTGTATGTGTAGTCTGACACATATGCAGCAGCTGATGACCCTATCTTAAAACTGTACAGTCTATCATTCCCCTGGACAAATATTGTCAGAGCTACTTCAGCATTCAGTCCCAGAAACACAGATCTGTTTGCTAGCTAGAACTCATGGAAGCATTTGAACACACAGCTTCCTACCTGGCTGCCCTGTATAATGAGCATGTAGTATGTATTGTAGGTCCATTGTTGACATCTGCTAAGTTAGCATGAGCTTCGCTGCCATGAGGCTGCTTTTGTGCACGACACTGCATGCATAGATTTTGCAAGACTCTGTTTGTGCTCTTTTACATGAGAACTGTCTGCTTTTTGCGTTCTCTGTTGTGCTCTGAGTTTAGTCTGCACACGATGTACAAGGTCGATCAACAATGCCCCTTGTTATTCTCTTCTGGTCAGTCCCTCGCACCTAGACATAAAATGACATACAGCTGCACTACTGAAAATCGTATGCTTTAATATTGCAAGCAACAATGTGGTGCAAGGCACTTGAAGAGATTCCTTTCCGGAGAGAAGAGCTGTGCTTGTCCTGAGATGTAAACCTTTCATCTAGGCCTTGAGGTATGGGGTCTGCTGACAAAGCCCAGAGGTCTTCTTTTTTATAATAAACTATTTCTTACTACGGGGAGGGTGGTTAGGTATTGTAGATCTTTTCCACAGTCTTTACAAAATGATATCCCCGTTTATATTCTATGGAATTGTGACAATGCTGACTATATTCTGTTTATGCATTTTGCTGCTAGTAATGGCACGTGTACTGTACCATAGAGCGCGTTAGTTGAAATAAACATTTTGAACTATACTGTGACTCTGATTACTCGCATTGTGGACAAGTATGAGTGAGTGAGCGAAAGAGTTGTCTGGCTCCCGCGATTCCTGAGAGAGTGTCGTTTTCAGGGTTGTCTAATCATTGATAGCTTCGCTGTTAGTCGGAGAACGAATGAGACACTATAGCTAGTCAGTTTGGGATTTTGGGTACTAATGTGGTAGGTTGGTACACCCCTATTCACTGAGGTCCCGTTTTCCTGCGCATAGTTCTGTATATGTGCAGAATCCCTGCAACATGGCACCCAACGTTTGGTCTGGTTCTTATCTGCGAGACGCTTGAGTAGTGCTTGTGCTTGTCCACAATCCCCTCACCTCTGTTTCCGGAGACAGTTGTGACGGTTTTGCCTCCTATATTGATGATTTTATAGGTTCTTTCAAGCTTGAATTTTTAAAAAAGGTTTCTATTTATTATAAACCCATTATTGTGCTGCCGCACTCTAGGTTGTTGTTCCTTATTAAAAGTTATGGCGGTCCCAATTCCGGCCGCTAATAGGGCAGCACTCACGGCCTATTTGACTCAGAATGGAGTCCCTAATGCTGGTGTTGCACTGATTTTTGTAGTAGAAGCAGATGCAGCTTACCGCTTCGAAGTGTTTTATTCTTGGGTCACCTTTCCGGGGGTGGATGGAAATGATAACTTGTTTCACGAATATACCGCTACGGCCCTTCCTAATGGTTATCAGCCCTATCGGGCTCTTGAGGTTCCGCTTACAGCTTGGCAACACCGAAGTTGGTTTAATGGTGCCCTTCCTCACCCAATAACGTCAGTACGTTTAGGTTCTTTATCGATAGATGGGGCCACGTGGCCCATTCTGGCTGGGTATACCCCACACCCGCGTCGTTTGACAACGGCGATGCTTGCAGAAATCCGCGTGTTACATACGTCTTTAATACTCGTGCATAGAGGTGTTATACAGTTCATGTCTCGCAACTTTCAGGTGGGACCACCTGGAGTTGCTGTGCAACCTGGGGGACCTGGTGGTGTTGCCTTCAGTCACCGTATGGTTAATTCAGTGATGGGCAAGCGTCCACAGAATAAGGATGAATTACCTTATTGGCTCGCTGAAAAATGTGGCCAGATTGAGGCTGTTTTTCCGAACACATCTCCTGTGGAGAAAAACAGGATATTGACTATTAGTTTGCCAAAGGACTTACTTCCCGAGTTGGCTGATTGTAACACCTGGGGAAAAGTGTTTGCAGCGGTATATTCAAAGTGTTTTGGCACTCCTTCCATGACCGTACTCGCTACAGTGATTAAACGTGTTCAAGATGAACATGGAGCCGAAGCGGCTGTGGAGCTGGGGATGCGCTTGGTGGGGGTGTTTGACGTGGTTGCAGATATGATCCTTGCAAATGTCAAGGGCGATGCGGTAAGCTTTCAAGTTGCAAATCACTTGGAGGCTGTGCCTGATGCAGACAAACCACGCAAATTACCGAAAATTATTGCAAAGGCTTATAAGACTATAGGCCGCAATAGTTTGGGGGTTAAGCCTTTTACTCAAACGCAAACTCAATCTCAAACTACGCAAAAAGTCCAGACAGATAAAGATCTTTCCTAAAAAGAACTGGAAAAATAAAAAACAGGGGCAGCAACAACAGGAGCAGGGTTCGCGTGCTGGTTCACCGACACCTGACACTTCTGAGCGTACTTATGACTTGCGCGACCGAGCGAAAATTAAGTCTCCTGATAGATTTCAAGTCCCTGATCAGCGTTCTCCTCGTTCTTTGCAGGACACATCTGGCTCTCAAATCGGTGGTGGGGATCGCCAGGATCGTGGCAAGAGTCAGCCTGCGCAACAAGGACGTGATCAGCCTCGTCAATTTGACATCAAGGGGAAACAAGAGGAGCAACCATGCTTCCGTCCCCCGTTTCCAAAGAAAAAGGTTGCCGCTTTGACAGAGAGATATGCCTCAGACGGTGAGAACCCGACTGCTGGATTGGACTTGGGCGGTGACTCTGCTCGACAGCGCAGCGGAAGTTACCATAGTGCGGGAGGCACTGCGTCCTTGTCTGGAGGTGACAGCAACTGAAACTTTCATTACAGTAGAAACAGCTGACATCCGGGTTGCCCCCCCCCCGGATTGGCTGTATAATATAGTTTTTCAAATTGAAGGTGACATTGAACGTGTGGTTTCAGGGATCTGACCGCTTCCTATAACATTTTGTTTGCAGAGGCAGATTGGCCCCCACTTGACATTTCCAATGGCTTTTACAGTCACAACCTGGCCCCTGAATGTAGTCAATGGACCGCATTCACGGCGGGTGGAAAACAGAAAAAATGTTGACGTTTACCTATGGAATATAAGAATAGTCCCGGGGTTTTCGCCGCGCGTGTTGTCTCCTTGTTAGACAGCATAGACCCAGATGCATACTCATATGTTGATGATATTTATCTCACAGACGACGAATTATGGCCACATCTATGCCATGTTGACCACATCATCCTTCAGTTTGCGGACTACGGATACAAATTTAATTTTGCTAAATCACACATCGCTTGCTATGCGGTGTTGTTTTTGGGCTATGAGCTCAATAATGAAGGTCGGGGCTTGGAACCCCACTTTCTGGAGAAATGCACAAGTTTGCAATCTCCGACTACCCTCTTTGATCAAAACCGCACACGAAGGTATGGCTGCGGCCCATGCTGGAGTGTCCGCGACTGTTTCTATCTTGCTGCAACTTTATTGGTGGCGTGGTTTATATAAACAGACCCGTACTTATGAGCTTTCGTGTGACATCTGTCAACAAATCAAGCCTTCTACGGTAACACGTCCACCACAAACACAGCTTTGCATTGCGAATCGCCCCTTTGCCTGTGTTTATCTTGATCACTGTGGTCCTTTTACATCTGATACTGCATATAAATACATTTTGGTTGCAGTTGATTGGTGCACTAGGTTCCGTTGGGTTGGCCACAACGCAGTGCTGACGCTCGAAATGTCATCAGGGATTTGCGTGTCTTTGTAGGGATTTTTGCCTGTGGCACCTTTCATTCAGACCAAGGTACTGCGTTCGCCTCTAAGGCATACAGGGATGCAATGAAGTCTTTGGGTGTGCTGATGCAGTTTTCGTCTCCATACAGGCCTGAGGGAAATTCAATTGTGGAGCGAATGAACCATGACTTAAAGCAATCTTTGACAGCTAGAGTCTTAGGTACTGGCAGGAACTGGCTGGCCCACTTGTATGGGGTTCAACGTGCACTTAATAATCTCCCTAGAAGACCTCTGGGTGGGCGGACCCCATACGAGATGCTCTTTGGCATCAAAATGTTTGTGCCAGACCTTGATGGTCTAGACGTTGCGGCGGCAGCCGCGACCTTTGACGTAGATTATCATTCTACTATGTTACAGGACCTACGAGAGACCCGTGCCCGTCTTGCTACTGAACATTTGCCTTCGGCAACAGATGCTGCACTGCTAATTCCGGTGGCCGGCTGGCTTCCGAAAGTTGGTGATCTGGTCCGAGAGAAGTTGGAAAACAAAAAAGAATTTGGTCCCTCTTATCATGCACCGGTTCCAGTGCTTGGCTTGAAGGGCACTTGTACAGTCATTTTACCACCGCTTCCTGGTCACAAGGACAACAGATACATCTCTATTGACAATGTCAAGCTACAACATCTGGCCGATTCTGAATAGTGTGACGCCTGCTGTTTCGTGTCCCACAATTTTGAGAAATCCTGGGGTTAGCGTATCTTTCAGCTCACCTAATGACACTGTCATCGAGATGGACCCTGTTGTTGACCATTTATCTGTCCCTCCAGCTCCCTCCTCCAACGAGGACATTGAGTATGCATATCCCACAAGTGAGTCTTTGCATGGCTTGCCTGAAGGCTCGTTACACCATGACAATTTTTCTTTTGACTCGTCTTCCACCACTTCAATTGGCCCTACCAAATTGTCTATTTTTGTTTCCTGGTTTAAACAGACTTATTTGGTCCCTCCCTGGACATACATCTGGTTAATTCTGATCACGATTTTTCTTTTTATGTCAATTGGGTTTGTGACGGTGTTTTTCCTACTCATCAATGGTCACTATTTACCTGAACGCTCTGCTGTGAACTTGGTTGATGGTATTCTGGCCCCTCACTCATCTTCCCACATCATGAAGCGTGACCAATCTCTTGTTAACATTTCAGCATTTCCAGTTGCGGATGGCATCATCTGGGATAAAGTGGATTATCAGGTCCATGGGCCGACGGAAATTATTAACATTCCATACGTTTTTCGCGTCTCCATGGGTGATGTGGTAACGAAGGACATAAGCTCAGACAACTGGGATGTGCATGCAATACAATCATTGTTTTACGATTTGAAATATTATGCTGCTTTTAATGCTGAAGATTTATATTTAAATTCTGCCAATTATGCTGATTTATTCTGTTATCAACATTATGGACATCATTTCCTACATAAGTCTAATACATTACATCCTGTTGTCAATTACACACAGTGGGAACATTGCCCTGCACCATTAAAAGGTAGTTTGAAAACTCTTAGAGACAAATTTACATATTTTACAGACCTTGATAGGTCGTCACCCGAGTCGTATTATTTTAAATTAAATGTTCCTTTGACTCCCAAAGTAATGTTGACCCATACAAAATTAATTTATTCAAATTCTTTCAGACATGATCTGTCTGTTAAGGGTTATGAATACTGGAGGGCCACAGTTGATTTGAAATCGATCTGGGGTTCTAGGTCCTGGCAGGTGCGAGGCACTGAAGCCTTACATCGTGCCTGCCTCATCCCAACACAAATTTTGTTTTTAAATGAAACAGTTTACCAGACAACATGCTTTGGTTTCGGCAACTGCAAAAAAGTTAAACGCCCCTGCCATGCCCTCTTTAGCTGAATATCATAATTGGCGCATAAACATGAATTATACCATTGGGGCCTTACAATCTTTATTTCAAAATAACACTTTTGATGTCTCTAAATTGGATTACTTAGGTTGGCGAGTTTGGCAGGCGAGTTCAAATGCCTGCCACCTTTGTTTTCATAACACCATTTCTGGTTATATGCAAGACAGACCAGACCCATGATTTCCAGATGCACATTCAGTAACAACCTATTCGGTTGGAAAATTATGTCAACAGTGGTTGCAGCACTCTACACTATCGTCCGTTAAACAACATTTATCGTTGTAGTCCAACAACATTAATTTGGCCGACTTTGTCTTGGGACCCAGGGTTCCTAGAACAAAGAGATTCTATTATGCAGCTTACAATGAAATATGGAAACTTTCACAGATTGAAGCGGCGTCAAGTCTGCGGGAAATTGACCAAGCGAACTTAGAAAAGGTTCTAGCTGTTGTCGATAATAGTATTAACACACTATCTTCCCGCATTTACACGTTAGATAACATTGTTTCTTCTGTTATTGATTGTACATGAAGATGTGTCTCTGTAATATCATGATCAGAATCAATTACGTTCTGTAATGCAATTCGCATGGACTTTGCAAACTCTAAAAATGGGAAAAGTACCATGGGATTATTTAAATGCGACTGCTTTGTTTTTACCATTTAATTTAACTGACAAACAGCAGTTCATGTCCATGAAAGATGCAGCTTACACTCTTCTACACATCGAAAAAATAGACCCTTTACCTTTTTCTGTAGCGGAAACTGACAATGCTGTTTGGCTAATTCATGGAGTCATATCCTTTGCCTTTCTCGCTGTTCCAATTCAGCTCCAGTATGAAACATTACCCGTTAGGCCGCTTTGAACCCCTGGGTAGCGCTTTTCTGCATGAACTGTGGTCTTTGCCTTTTACCTACCGATGTTTGCGGGAAGAAACTGAAGTATACCTTACAGGGGAGGACTGTGATTCTACAGTGGGTCATTCCCTTGTTTGCAAAAATATCAAGTTGCACGGAGCATGTAATATGTCGGCTCCGAACCTTGCATGTGTTTTAAAAGGTAATCCGGTTCTCGCAATAATTCCCACGTTCACTCTGCTTACTAACGGTAGTTATCTTATTCTAAATAACCATGAATGCTGCGGCTTGCTGGCTGGCATACCATACATAGTAACGGTTTCACAGCGCGTAATATGTTGTAAAAATGTGCTTTTTTCCTCCCCCGCGTGGGCAGCTCGATAGCTCAGTTTGGCCTTCCATACCAACTTTGAAAGCAGATTTCAACAAGTTGAGCAGATTAAAGGCGCTTTTAACCCAACAAGAAGTCGCCCTTACTTCCCACAAGAAACCTTCAACCTGCAGGTGGCTAGCGCTGCTAGTGAAATTCAAACTCTTTTAACAACTAATCTCCCACTACATTTAGGGGAGCTAATACACCGCATATTTAATGCGTCTGACATAAGTGGCCTTGCTCATTTTTTTAAAGCTGTCAGCTCTGGCCTTGTGACTTCTTTTCAGACAATATTTGGTGTTATACCTGCATTCATTCATTCTATCTTTTCCAGCGTCTTTGGTGGCTTCCCTCTAATACTGGCGTTAGCTGCTGGAATCCTGCTTCTACTGTGTCTGCTGCGCAATGGCTGCTCTTCTTTTGGTACTGCACAGACAAGATTGGCTGCAATTGCTCCGTGATCGTATGCATGAATGCTTCGGTGCACTACCATTGGCAGCTCTCAGTGTGTCTTTTGGGTTGTCCTTCCGCTATCCATACTTCACTTGCGTGCAACCTGTTTTTTCATGTCTACAATGTCCGTTTACGTGGGCATTGAATTTGTGTCTCTCCAATTCGTCATGTCCGGACCCGGATTTCGACCGACTGATGGGTCCCTTAGTGGCCCATGAGCGGGACTGTTCTGGGGTTGGCTTTATGGCGCTTGCAGCTACACTTGGTATCTCGGCTCAGTGGGATGTCTGTGAGGCTGCGTAGAATCTCCTACTTCGAAGTTACATCGAATATCACGCAAGTTGTCCGGAAATGCTAATGGAGGCACCCGCATATGAGGAGCACACGTGTTCGTTTGATTTGATGAACTGGATGGCGTCCCTTTTTTCTACCAACATCAATGATTTCCTTCTGGAGAGTATTGCATTTTGTTGCTCCTACACTCTGATGGATTAAATTCACCAGTCCTTGGATTTCTAAGGCCCTTTAAACAAACTTATTTTTTTTCTTCCTAATTGTTTTTTTTTTCTCTTTCAATCACACTATAGAACTCTGCTCAAACTTTTTGAACTCTGTTTTCATACGATGTCTACATGCGAAGATCTTACCAGGGGGAGGGTGTAGCATGTATTGTAGGTCCATTGTTGACATCTGCTAAGTTAGCATGAGCTTCGCTGCCATGAGGCTGCTTTTGCGCACAACACTGCATGCATAGATTTCGCAAGACTCTGTTTGTGCTCTTTTACATGAGAACTGTCTGCTTTTCGCTTTCTCTGCTGTGCTCTGAGGTTTAGTCTGCACACGATGTACAAGGTCGATCAACAATGCCCCTTGTTATTCTGTTCTGGTCAGTCCCTCGCACCTAGACATAACATGACACACAGCTGCACTACTGAAAATCGTATGCTTTAATATTGCAAGCAACACATGTGGTGCAGGCACTTGGAGAGATTCCTTTCCGGAGAGAAGAGCTGTGCTTGTCCTGAGATGTAAACCTTTCATCTAGGCCTTGAGGTATGGGGTCTGCTGACAAAGCCCAGAGGTCTTCTTTTTTATAATAAACTATTTCTTACTACGGGGAGGGTGGTTAGGTATTGTAGATCTTTTCCACAGTCTTTACAAAATGATATCCCCGTTTATATTCTATGGAATTGTGACAATGCTGACTATATTGTGTTTATGCATTTTGCTGCTAGTAATGGCACGTGTACTGTACCATAGAGCGCGTTAGTTGAAATAAACATTTTGAACTATACCGTGACTCTGATTATTCGCATTGTGGACAAGTATGAGTGAGTGAGCAAAAGAGTTGTCTGGCTCCTGCGATTCCTGAGAGAGTGTCGTGTTCTGGGTTGTCTAATCATTGGTAGCTTCGCTTTTAGTCGGATAATGAATGAAACACTATAGCTAGTTGGTTTGGGATTTTGGGTACTAATGTGGTAGGTGGTACACCCCTATTCACTGAGGTCCCGTTTTCCTGCGCATAGTTCTGTATATGTGCAGAATCCCTGCAACAAGCAGAAAGTGACCCATGCAGTGTCTTCTACTCACATTTAGAGAGCATTTTCTGTGAAACAGAAGTAGTCTAGTACTTATAGGCTTCTTTATATGTGTCGTCTTGCCGCTAAAAGGCACTGACACACTTGTTCTGGTCTCTAGAAAGATGCTGACTCTCAGAAAAGTGGCATGACGGGAGTCGGCCTTTCATTTTTGCTTAGGCCTGGCATTGCAAGCTCTGCCTCTCTAATGAAACTGGTCAAGAAAAGTGAGGTTTGAAACATGCTGCCAGGTGTATTAACTGCTACATGAGTCTGTTAGAACTGGGGGTCTCTAGTTGGCAATGGTTTGCACCTTTGTCCAAATAGGGACCCTTGCTTCTAGTCAGGGTAAGGGGGCTACACTCCTAAAATAACCCCTGCTCACCCCCTGGTAGCTTGGCACGAGCAGACAGGCTTATCTCAGAGGCAGTGTGTAAAGCATTTGTGAACACATACAGTAGTACAGTGAAGACACTACAGATGGACACCACACAGGTCGTATGTAAAAATAAGTAATCTTTATATAGACTTCACACAAGACCCAATAGCAAAAATCCACAATACTGTCATCCAAAACAGACTTAAAATGATAGAGACAGTTCACGTTATCTTCAAAAATAGGATAGTCAATCAAATAGAGCTTGTAGCAACAAATAACTCCACTTGGAGTTATCACGACGTCGTGACCGGTGGAAATCCCAAAGTACGGCGCCGACTGCGAGGTGAGCGGCGTCGGGCCCGGAGTCGAGCAGACCCACAAAGAACAGTACCTGGAATTCGATGAAAACAAAGACGGTGCCCAGAGTCGGGGAGGTGATGCTTCGTTGGCGCCGGTGGCGTCGGTTCCTTACGACCCCAGGGGAGGTGATGTCTCGGTTCCTTGCTGCAGCGCAGGGGAGGTGAAGCGTCGGTTCCTTACTGTGTTGGGGAGGTGACGTCACGGATGGCGGCGAGGCGTCGGTTCCTTGCGCTGGTGCGGTGTCGATGGATTCGGGGGTCACCCACGTCGAGGATCGGCTCCGCGGTGATGAAGCCCTGGCGTCGGTGAAGTCGGGGCTGTGGTGCGACTCGGGACTGTGCGTCGTGAGCGTCACAAGTGGTGTCCTCGGCTCCGGTGCAGGCAGCGGCCTCGGTGACGGCTTCGGAGTCGATGTTGCACGGCGTCCGCAGGCGTCGGGCCTACGGTGCAAGTCGGGGCAGTGCGTCGTGCTCTTCACGAGCGGTGCCCACGGCTTTGGTGCAGGCTACGGCGTCGCTCGCCGGAGTCGGTGTTGCAATTTCCTTCTGTTAGCAGCTAAAACAGCAGTTCTAGATGGAGGCACACAGAAGGGGTGAAGTCGTTGTGTCCCTGTGACTTCAGGCAGGAGGCAAGCTCAGTTCAAGCCCTTGGAGATTCTCTTCTTCAAGATGATAAAGCACAGCAAAGTCTTTTTTCCTGTCCTTGGCAGAAAGCAACCACTGCAGGCCAACCCCAATCAGCAAAACAGCACAGGGGCAGTACTCCTCCTTCAGCTTCTCCGGTTCTTCTCCTTGGCAACAGGTTTCTTGATTTCCCAGAAGTGATCTAATTTCATGGGGTCTGGGCCCCAGTATTCATGGTCAAAAATCCGTTGTCCTCTGAAGGCAAATGGTCCTGTACCTGGTCCAAACCAGTTCTGGGTGCATTCTGTCAGGAGACACCTTCTCCCTTTGTGAGTGAGGGGCAGAGTCATCAGCCGCCCGGCAGGAGGTGGAGCCAGCATTGTGGAAGGCAGGCAGAGCCCTATTCAGACCCAGGTGCAACTCCTCCCACCACTCTATATGCAGGAAGGTCTATTCAGCTCTGTGCTGACTTACCCTGTCTCCTGGAATCCCCCAGCCCCTGTCACTCACAAAGCCAGACACACAATACACAACCTAGCAGAGGCAGGCTTGGACAGTTAGGCAAGAAAATACCTACTTTCTAAAAGTGGTATTTTCAAACACAGAATGTTAAAACCAACTTTTACTAAAAGATGTATTTTATCATTTTGAGTTCAGGCATACAAAATTCGTTTTTCTACCATGTTCCCTGGGTCAGTTAGGATTATAAGATATTATAATCAAACTGCCCATTCTGGCCTATGGGGAACAGGTAGCCTTGCAATAGTGAAAAACGAAAATGGCTGTAATTCACTATTAGGACATGCCACACACACCAGGACATGTCCTACCTTATACTTACAATGCACCCTGCCCTTGGGCCTACCTTAGGGGTGTCTGATATGAAGATAAGGGAAGGTTTAGGGACTGGCAAGTGGGTGCACTTGCCAAGTCGACATGACAGTCACAGACTGCCCACAGGCTCTGCAATGGCAGGCCTGAGTCACACGTTACAGGCTGCTTCTGTGGGTGGCACAATCAGTGCTGCAAGCCCACCAGCAGCATTTGATTTACAGGCCCTGGGCACACGTGGTGCACTGTACTAGGGTCTGACAAGTAAATCAAACAAGCCAATCATAGAATCACTAATCCATACAATAATTTACAGTACGGAGCACTTGCACTGTGGCACTGAACAGCAGTGGCACAGTGCCCAAAAGCATCTAAAACCAGCAAAAACATAAGAGGCAACAGCAAAAAATGGAAGGGAGACCCACGCCAATGGTGCCAAGTCTAACAGAGTCCATATAAGTCTCTGCAAAGGTACACTGCAAGAAGACTGTAGATAGTGAGTTGCGGCTTTAAATTGAAAGAGTACTCTGTAAAGTTTGAATGTTGACTGCTACCATGTCTCAGATATGTCTCTACTTGCATGTGTAGTCTGACACATGTGCTGCAGCTAATGACCCTAACCTAAAAACTATACAGACTATCATACCCCTGATGAAATATTGTCAGAGCTTCTTCACCTTTCAGTCCTAGAAGCACAGATCTGTTTGCTAGGCAGGACTCATGGAAGCATCTATGTGATCTATGGAGCTTCTTCTACACACATTTACAGAGCATGAAGTGAAACAGAGGTAGTCTAGTACCTGTACCCTACTTTACATGTGTCATCTTACCCATAAAAGGCACAGACACTCTCATTGACATCTCTAGAAAGATGCTTACACTAATAAGAGTGAAATGACAGGAATTTACTTTTTATTTTGCATTAGGCCTGGCACAGCGATATCTCTCTTTAAAAAAAGTGGTAGAGAAACGTGAGATTTAAAATATGGTGCCAACGGTATTAACCTCTATCCTAGTCCATATAGGTCTTTGTAAAGGTACACTTCAAATAGGCCGTAGATAGTGATGTGCGTGCTTGAAACTGAAAGCGTGTTCTGTCAAATTTGAATATCTGAACTTTATCATATTTCCAGTATGTCTGTACTTCTACATGTAGTGTGACATATGCGGCGCAACTGAAAAACTATATGGTCTATCATTCCCCTGGAAAAATATCGTCAGAGCTACTTCACCTTTCATTCCCACAAGCACAGATCTGCTTGTTAGGCATGCCTCATGGAAGCACTTGAACACAGAGCCTCATACCCCGCTGCCCTGTATAATAAGCAGAAACTGACCCATGCAGCTTCTTCTACACAAATTTACAGAGCATGTGGTGTGAAACAAAAGTAGTCTAGTACCTATACCTACATTACATGTGTCATCTTACCCATAACAGGCACAGACATTCTCATTGACGTCTCTAGGAAGATGCTGACAGTAATATGAGTGACATGACGTTCCCTTTCATTTTACATTAGGCCCGGCACTGCGTCATCTCTCTTTAATGAAAGTGGTAGAGGAATGTGAGATTTGAAATATGGTGCCAAGTGTATTAACCTTTATCCTAGTCCATATGAGTCTCTGCAAAGGTGCACTGCAAATAGGCTGTAGATAGTGATGTGTGTGCTTGAAACTGAAAGCGTATGCTGTCAAGTTTGAATATCTGACTGCTACCATATTTCAGGTGTATCTGTAGTTCTACATGTAGTCTGCCATGTGTGGTGCAGCTGATGACCCTAACTTAAAAACTATACAGTCCATCATATCCTTGGACAAATATTGTGAGAGCTATTTCACCTTTTAGTCACAGAAACACAGATCTGTTTGCTATGCAGGCCTCATGGAAGCACTTGAAGACACAGCTTCAGACCCTGCTGCCCTGTATAGTAACCAGAAATTGATCAATGCAGCTTCTTTTACACACATTTAGAGAGCATACGGTCTAGAGAGCATACGGTCTGAAACAGACGTAGTCTACTACCTAGAGGCTACTTTACTTGCGCCATCTTATCTCTGCATTTGCCATAGCGCTGGTACTAAATTTAGCTGCCTAGCAAGAATACAGGCACCTTTGCAACATAGTACAAGGGTGCATGCGTTGCAAGGAATGATTGTTCATGTCCAGGAAAGATTACCATCCTGCACATGAACGATCACTAATGGCAATTTGCTGTTTCTCTGTATACTGCAAAATGCAAAACACATAGAAACAGCAAAAACAAGAAGAAATTAATCAATTCTCCTTATTGCATCTATTTAACACCAAACGTTGAATTTATGAGAATATAACAAAGGGCAGCACCACAAGGAATCTTGCTATGCTGCCCTACGTCAAAACAAAAGAGCAGGAATACACTATATCTATGAGATACGGTGCATTCCTGTTGTTTTCTCTTGCACTGGTGCACAATGGGCTGCCATGCGCGAACACAGGCATCCTTCCACCATAGAGCAAGAGTGCCTGCGTTGCAGGGCTGATTGATTTTGTGCAGGAAAGGACACCTTCCTGCACAAAATCAATCAATTCAGGCAATGTTCTTTTTCCATGTGTGCTGCACAAAGCAGTACACATAGAAAAAGGAGAAAACGAGGAGAAATGAAAATATTTCTCCTCGTTGTGCCTCCCTAATGCCACCCCTGGCGTGGCATTAGATACTGATGCATTCCCAGGTTTATAATTTCTAGTAAATCTGCGAATGCTTGAGATTCCATGGGTGTTGCGTGAGAGCACCCACAGCAACACTCATGGAACGCCCCTTTCACACAGTGTTCTGGGTGAAAGAGGCACATTTTTACAAGGCAATGAAAAGCAACATAAAGTGGCTTTGTGTGGCCTTTTAAATATGCTGGGACACATTGCGCCACTGGAATGTGAAAAAAATGACGTTCCTGAAGTGCAAAAGTGCTCATAAATGAGGCCCCAGGTTGTTTCTGGTCTCATTTTTGCCACTGCCCCATATCTACTCCACACTTGTAAATAGGGGCCAATGTCAAAAAGCAATAGGTGTTGCAGTACAACAGCATGTTAGCCTGGAGACACCTCAGGGTTGATTTGATGCTCAAACATAGGTCCACCTCTTGATCGTCTCGATTCAGACAGCAATAAGCACAGAATGTTGATAGGACAAAGCGAGGGAAGGAAAGGAAGGGATCAGCTGGGAAGGAGACCTAAAGAGAAAACCTTAGACAAATATTATTCCAATGTCATACACAACACCACATTTGTAATATCATATATATATATATATATATATATATATATATATATATATATATATATATTCTCATCAGTACATGTAAAATAACATAAAAATGACTAAAATCCAAGGATTCCTCTGATGACTCACAGTGACATAAACCCTTGCCCCTATTATACACAGTTGAAATCGTTTGCTCCTGTGGAAATATAAATGAATAGGAACCAGATGATAGTCACCACGTTCTCAGTATCAGGGCAAGTCATACTATTCTACTCCTTTGCCTATCGGTTTCCATTCATACCTACCAACTAATTAGATCTGCCCAACGTCACAGGGGAAGAGAAGAATTCCTCTTGTACCTGGCCCCCTGTTCAATGACAACATGAGAAGGACAGAGAGTTACTCTACAACACATTGAGCCTTCTTTGTATCCTTTTTACATTGTTCAGAGTATAATTGAAATTACATCATTCTGAATATCTTTTCTTGTTTCTTTGAATCCAAATTAGTACCAATTTGTTTGCCAGCAATCAGACAGAATCAAAAAACAAATGAGAATAGAGGGGTTATACACACCCCAGTGGACCTTCCTATAGTGGTCATTAAAACACCAAAGTTTTTCTGCACAAACTGAATAATCTTCTCCACAGTTGAGTCTCAGCCGAGACTCTGAATCCAATTTCAACCTGACCACATAACTGCAGGGAAAAAATTCAATAAAGCGAGATCAGCCGCTCTCAGAATCCGTGACACAAGGCGCATACAATCCAAAATGATGTGGCGGCACCCTTGAACAGTTAGAAATAGGGAACAAATCAACTAGCACACAATGAGATCAGCCGATCTCAAATCCAAAGAAGGCGCATACGAGCGCAATAAAATCCAAAACGGTGCGCAGCACCCTTACCACACCAAAGTAGCCTTTCACAGATCAGCTTCTTCCTGCTGCTTGAAAATAATCTGCAACGGACAAACATTATGAGAATAGCTGTATTGGTGTATGTTTTGGGTGTGAAAGTGGGTGTATTAGTGTATAAATGGGTGTTTGAGTCACTATATCAGTGTGTGCGAGTTACTATATGAGTGTGTGAGTTGGTGTGTGAATGGCTGTATGGGTATATGAGTCTTTCTAAGAAGCAGTTTCCATGTGTAAATGGGTGTGTGACTGACTGTATGGGATTTTGAGTGGCTGCATGAGTGTATGTGTGGGTGTTACAGGATCTGTTTAAATGACTCCACAGGTGTACGAGATCTTGGGTACTTGATGGGTGTATTTAAGACCTATAACTAAAATTACTAATATACTTTTGTATAAGTTTACAAATACATTTTATAAACACATTACAAAACAATTTAAGCCAACCAGTTAACTTATTTACCTATTTACAACTAAAGTTGTGTGCACAAGTACTTCAGGAAGCACAGGTTCTTTAAGCACAGATTTGAAAGGATGCTGTCCTAAGTCTGCAACAAACAAAATCCACTACTGTGAGAAATTACTGATTTCTTTATGTAAAAAGAATACCAAGCAGGAGGTGCTTCTCATATTCATATGCTGTTGTGGGTAAAAGATGCACCTAAATTCAGAACAGACATAGATGACTTTGTACTTTCTTTCATAGAACATTATATTACATGTACCATTCCAAAAGACACTGAGGAAAAAAGCATAAAGCAAGAAGTATTGTGTTTCCATTCACATTAATGTGCGAAGTACTGTCAGCAGAAATATTTAATTGTTTTCTTAACTCTCCGTTGAACCTTCATGTTTTTCACAGCCTGAAGCCAGTTCTTTTTTCCCAGTTCTCTTTGAAAAAAAATAAAAAAGTATAAAACTGTTGGAAAACATTTCAGAAGTACCCCCACACAATCCTTCCAGGACTGGTGACACACTTTCTGACTGCCCTTATATTTCAATGTGTACTATTCTGGGGTGAATTCACACTTACTGACAAGGGTCTACTTCATAATGGGATACCTCAACCTATTCCCCTTCTCTAGGGCCACTAGGGTATCCCAACCATCACGTGTAATATGACTCTAAAGGCCAGCTTCACAATCCTCCTCAGAGATCCTCTTTACCTTTAGAGCTACTTCATATGCATCAAACAACCTCTCTATATCACCCCCTCCTTACAGTCAGGCACCAAGTCTCTGGGTATATGGACTCTTTTATCTGCACTGGGCACAGTAGTTTTTCTCCCACCACTTTTGCTATGCTCTAACAGCTCTAACAGCTAATTGGCCTTCAAGCCCACCTCCTTGACAGTCACTTCATGAGCCAACAGGACCCTTTTCTCCTCCAAGGCTCTCTCAGCTTCAGCTTCAGCTTTTCTCTCCTCAGCAGTCACCTGGGCCAGCTGCAGTCTCAGGTTCCACTCAGGCTGTCTGTTCTTGACCTCCTTAGGGGACTGGTTTTGAGAGGAGACACTACTTTCTGAATCAAATCCAGTAGGGAACTCTCTCTATGTGGGAGATTTCCTCTCTCCTCTTGAAACTTTGACCAATCATTTCTCTACTCCTTTCCATCCTTCTCAGAGCCAGTACCCTTAGGGCCTTGATTCTAGGGCCAACTACAATCAGGGTTCTCCCTTCTCAGGAGTGCTGAAGAAGTCCTCTTAAAACTCTTCCTGTGGTGTAGATTGAACTCTGCAGATGTCCTCCCAGACTGTAAGGGCAAACTAATATTAAAACTCGGACATACAGTGAGTAAATGGGTATGGGAATTGTCTTAGGGGTGTGTGAGTGAGTGTGGCAGTCACTGTCTGGCTATATGTGTGATGGGTATATACGTTTGTTTGTAGGAGTGTAACTGGGTCTTTAAGTGCCTTCCTGACCGTATGAGTATTTGCAAATTACATACTAAAAGCAAGCACCCACATCTAATTTCAAACACAATCATTTATACTGGCATAATAAAATTAATAATCATTCAGTATACCAACTCATCTTTCTCCTTTCCTGCTCACCGTGGGGCATATTAGCAAGGGCGTTATCGCCGCTTTAGCGGCACTATTTGCCGCCAAAGCGGCGATTTTTTTATCGCCCTATCAGCAAGCTGTCGCTAACAGGCGTTAGCGACACCTTTCTGGCGATAGCAGCCCATTTTCCCATCGCCTTGCATGCCAGCGATAATTATCGCTAATGACATGCAAGGTAGGCGTTCCCAACTAAAAGTGTCTGAAAACAGTCGCTACACAACTTCCCCCTATTAGCAACGCAGGCGAAGCGATAAAAAAATTTGCGCTAAGCGCGAATATCGCTAGAATTTAACACCTGCTAAAAACATGACTTACCTGTTTGTAGAATAGGAGGTGGCTTGTCAGCCTAAGTCCACCATGGCGTTAATGCGTGAATATCGCTGGATTTCCAGCGATATTCACGCATTTCGCCGCTATCACTGGATATTTTATCGCATTGGAGATGAACCTTGCTAATAGCATGTTATCTCCGCGATAATATCCAGCGATAGGCGGCGTTAAATAAATACGCGCCCCCGTATTTTTAGTTGATGTTCTTATTTAAGCACCCTTCTATTTTCTCTTCTAGTATAGTGTCTAGAAGCTATTCATTTTCTTTCAGCTTACATACACTCTCTATTTTTTTTAATCTAATTTATTTATTATATATGATATGTAAATATACTGGGGTTAAAGATTGACTCATCTTGGGCTACTAATATAGTCCAATCACTACTAACGAAACATATTCAAAGAGAAATCAACTAGACTGAATACTTTTATTTTTTCTTTAATTTTTGTACTACCATAAAAGAGGTACATCATATAAAAGAATAACAATAAAAATACAGTTCATAAGGATAAAATCAATCACTTAATCAATGTACCTAACATCTTCTCATAAATATAGGTTTGAAAGTGCATTTACTAATCAAGATATGATACTAAAGGTGTCATAAACGTAACACTAATTGCTGATCAAGGTATTTTCTATCTGGTATTATGTCTAATAAAGCAATCATTTGGTTGATATAGCTGGGTTTTTTTGTACATAGGTGGTACAGCTTCTCAATATCCATGAAATCATTTGAAATCTTGATACTGCAAATACCAAAGGTGGTGCAGAATTGTTTTGAAGAATACTGAACACCACATTATGATTTCCTTTGCCCAGGCTCCTGCATATAGGAACCAGCCATTTCAAACTAGGCCTAGTATAAGCTGGGTAAAAAATAAATAAATGAGACACTGTTTCTTTGGCGTTCCCACAACTAGCGCATCTCTGGTCCTTTAAGAGCCACATCTCTTTTCAACTGGATGTAAATCCGTGAGGAGGCACCGTATCCACTCTAAATTGCACATAACATTTTTTAGCCAGAATAGGTTCAATGTCTTCCAAGAATGATTAAATTACAAAAAGAGCCTTAATACTGTATAAATGGTTAAAGTGCCATGTGCATGGGAGGTTAAAAGATTCGACAACTTAAATGACCAATACCTATTTTTCAAGTCCTTCACAATTATGTTGGGACAAGAACCCCCAGGATCCAGCCACATATCAACAAGTCCTATTCCCTCAAAGCAGTCCCTTATATGCTTAATCCATGGGAGACAAACAGAACAAGGATGGCTGAGTATTTCCTCTAGCCCTCTGCGGTATGAAGAAATCTCAGGGGTGACCCAGAGCCTTCCCCAAAACATTAGGGGGTCATACTTTTAATTGGTCTGCAATTGATCTAACCCCAGTGTCTAATCTCCAAGGCATCAAGGGGGTACTTAGAGGAATACTCAATAACAACCTCAGAAGCCGATTTTCCTCAATTCCATGATTTTTGTCTTTTTAAATCTCCAAATCTCTGCCCCATAAAGGGCTGCACCCAAAGCTTGACTAGAGCACATCTGTAATACCGGAGAAACGAGTTTACAGAGGGACCCCTTGTGTAGCTTCAATAAACCTCCTACATAGTGAGCTAATTTTAGTTTATGTTTTGTAACATGGTGGCCCCAGTCCAGATTTTCATCTAGGATCATCCCTAGATAATCAAATAGGTGTACCCTTTTGCAGTGTAATGCCATCCAAACTAGGATTTGTGCACGTGGAATGGCAGGGGTTAAACACCATGTATTTTGTTTTATTAGTATTTATTTCCAGCCCTCTAAGAATGCAAAACCTGCTAAATTCATCCAATCTTTTTGGGATCCCCATCGGAGATTTAGCTATAAGCAGAGTGCCGTCAGTAAACATAAGGCCAGCACCCTCATGCTTGCCAACTTGGGGGCATAATTATCACCTACATTGAGATTCAACAAGGTCATTCAAATAAAATTTGAAAAGGGTGGGGGTCAATGTGAGAAGTTGGCCTGGCATATGCTGTCCACTAATTATAGTGGGCACCGTGCACCAGTCCAAATCGACTCTTATGGTAGGTAGGTTAAAGACAACCTTATTGAAAGCTATCCTAGTGGTAGCTGTGGAGAGCAGCCTTCAGGCTAAGTCTTGAAGGAATGTAAAGCAGCTTGTTTTACCAGTCTATAATCTCTTGAGTGACCAAATGAAAGAGCACCACACCAGGTATATATTCAAAATATATGTATTTATTACTAAACACTCCCTCTAGTCTCTTTATGAGGCTAGAGTTCGAAGTACATAGGTTATAAGATCTTAAATCACAGTAATAGCACAAATACACGTTTGGGCCCTAGGGGCGTACTCAAACCATATACCAATAAAGTGGTATGCGAACCACGACTGAACTAGACACTAGGCCTAGAGCCTCTAGAAGTGCTTGGACCACAAGGAACCACCCAAGGTAGTGACACAGGGGACCCACGGGAGACGCGTGCAGTGTAAATACACAACCGCGATACGCCGTTAACTTCTATGGAGAAAGTCGGGATCGGGAAAATAGAGGAAAGGGACACTTAAAAGAGGACTAGGACAAAACCCTTTGAGATCTAGGACTTTGAAGAGTCTCTACCCACGGGAGCACCGGAGTACTCGTGTTACCTCACCCAGGGAAGCCGGGTGCATAGGTGCCTTTCGGGGTCGGGTTTCGTCGTCGGTTCTTATGGCGATCTGCTGCAAAGTGCTGCTGGCGACCAGGAGAAAAGTGTCCGGGTGGATCCAAGAGTGGATCGGAGTTCTGGAAGAACCTGAAAGCAGAGGGGACAGAGTCTGGGTCACTAGCCAGTGACCAGGGCGGTGATGGACAGATGCCCACCGATGTCGAGTGCTTCAGGTTCGATGATGGTCGTCTTGACTCTTCAGCCACGAGGTCCGGGAGGCGTTGTCGGCGACCAGGAGCAGGATTGGGGCTGTTGCTCGATGTCTGTCGAGTGCAGAGGTGTCGGCGACCAGATTGGACCCAACAAGCCTTGGCAACGGCAAGTCTCGAGTAAGATGTAGATCATCGATGATGCAGACCAGCAAGGTCTGGGGAACTCACCCAGCGAGGGTAAGTGAGGGCAGGCCTGGAGCAACCAGACTGCCAAGTAAAGAAAAGATTGGCCTCCGTTAAGGGCTACTAGCCAACGGGCTAGCGACCGCGAAGGAGCCTCATGACGCTGCACGTGGAGCTAGCTTACAGGACACTCGTGGAGTGGGGGCCAGTGATCTTCGGCGCAGGTGGTGCTGGAGGCTAGGGCTACTCGGAGCCCAAAGCACGACTTCTTGGGAGACCCAGAAGATGGTGCACTTGCAAATGTGCTCGGTGTCCAGGGGTCACGGTCTCAAGTCACCCACGATAGCCACGGGCCTCAGCTTTTCTGGGGACTCAGGGTAGCCTCAGGGAAGTCTGAGAATCTACCTCTGGTGATGCGATGACTTCGGCGTCCGACGGGAGCTTCAGTGATGCGAACCGGACAGATGCTTCTTTGGTGCCTGCCAAGCAGGGGAGTCACTCCTTGACCCCAAGGGAGATTCTTCAGTCCTCTAATCGTGAGTAGAGCGTCGAAGGTCCAGGATTCTGTTTCAGAGTTTCGTCCAGGTATAATCTAAAGTCCTAGGGACTGGGTTCCTACCTTTATTCTAAAAATAGGGGATGGACTACTCTGTGGCCCCACCTATGGGTGGGTCAGGGCAGAGGGGTGGCTACACCCCTTTCCTTTGTCCAGTTCGCGCCAAAGCAGGGGCTGCAAGCCCCTGATCCGGTTTGAACTGGGGTATGCACAGGGACACCAAATGTGCCCCCAGTGCAGGACTTCAAAGCACCCGAAAGTGCTCCCGCCCAGCCCCAATACACATTGTCCTGTCTGGGGAGGTGGTCACACCTCCCTGGGACAGGAAACCTATTGTCCAGGCCTCCCCTGCCGGAGTTTCGTCCAGCAGCAGGAGGCCAGACTCGTGTCTGTGGCAGCAGCATCCATTCTGTGATGCCAGGGCTCTGGAAAGAAGTTACCGGACTCGTCAGAGTTAACATGCCTTTCCCTCTAGAAGGGTGGAATGCTACCCCCGCCGCCAGGATTGGCGGGGGTAGTATTCCAAGATGTTTGACACCAAACACGACATGTTTAGGTGCAGCCATTCCATAGTTAGCATTTTACCGCGAGGATATAATGCGTTTAAGAGTATATGGTCAGGCTGCACTACAAACAGCATCAGAGATGGTCTCCGAACGCTGCAGAGGGGCCCTGCTCATGCAGGGCACCCTCTCACATAGGAACCATGCACTCTGCCTTTAGGATTGATAAGGCCTGCCTTAGGAGTGACTTATAGGTTTATATGTGTGTATGCATTTAGTGATATAGGTAACCTATACCACAGCAAGGGGTGCATGCACCACCTTACCCAGGCTGCAGTAGCAGACCTGTGGTGTCAGTTTGGATGGCCTACCAGGGGTGGCATAATACATGCTGCAGCCCCTGGCAGGCCTCTGAGGTACCTATGCCCTTGGTACATAGTATACCATATACTAGGGACTTACAAGGGCACTCCAGATCCCAATCAGTGATGTGCCTAAGGCACATGGAGACCCTTTTAAAGAGGAAACAGCTAGGCTGGGGTTCTGAATAGCAGGGCCCCAGCCAGACTAATGTCGAAAACCAGTGAAGCATCAGCAAAAAGTGGGGGTACCCATGTGAAGCAGATCCTACTCTCCTACAGTCAACACACAGCCCTGTCTTACACCCTTGGCTCAAAAAATGGGTGTATCAGCTCTCCCAGCTTCCCACAGCGCACCTGGGTGAAGTTGTTTACAAGTAACCTCTCTATATTGTGTGCAGGTATTCTGGAACACCCATCTTTGGGACCATGTCAAACGCTGCTTTAAGATCTATGAATGCTGCATACAGTCTACCCTTATCGATGATGAGAGTCTTCCAGTAGATCAACTGGAGTCTACATAGTTGGTCTATCATAGAGGTGCTTGACCGAAGCCTGCTTGTAGGGGACATAAAACAGTTTGGTCTTCTAACCAGTGTTAGAGCCTAGTGAGTATGACCCTGCTGTCATGTCCTTTAGGCTAGTCCTGTCATGGGTACCCCTATTTACATACATTGTCTTATCCACACAACAATAAAGGTTCTGAACAGGTGACCTTTTAGCTAGTAGCTTACTCCTGTTTCTTTGACTCAGGGAGAAATTTATAAGGCTTGAGAAAGTAAAGAAAAATGAGAACAGCAAATGGTGGGATGGGGTTACATTGAAGCAGTACCTCAGACTCAACAGAATTCCCAGGGGTCTAAGAGCTCAATTTTTCCCCATATATGACGATCTTGATGACGATCTGCTCAAACTTTGGAAGGAAGCACTGACGTAAAATTCTAACACTCTGATGGTCATTCTAATAGAAAATGACCGCAAAGTCGCGGCATTACAGATAGAAATCAACAAATTAGAAGGAGAAATCAGAGATCTGGGCTTACAAGAACCCACAGAAAAAAACAATACTATTCTCACAGAAGTCCTATCCAAACATCAAGAGGACAGAAAACAACAGAAGGCGAGGAAGTTAAAGAGAGATGAGATTGACTACAGAGAGGGGAGGGTCTTCACTTTTGCCAAAAAGTACAATCTAATATTAGCAAATGATCAGGATAAGGGAAGAACAGGGAGACCACAAACCATCTCCATCTCATCGAGCTCGACATCCATCAGTGCTCCCCCATCAAGTGATAGTGAGATTGTAAATGCATCCAACACCTCTATAATGGACAGACCGGGCAACTCGTTTTTAAGGGAGGTACAAAGGATCAAAAAGGGCAAAAAAACACAACCCAACCGTGGGGAACAAATAAGAAAACTCGCAGAGGGAAAAGAGTAGGGACAAAACGACACCAGAATGAACCTAAGAGCAGGGGACAAGAGGAACTAGCTACCACACAAGACACTGGGGTAGATGTAATTAATCTATCATCCCAGACACTGACAGATGATATGGTATCACTTATGAAGAAGGGTTTGGGCTTCTGCCCAGTAGAGAGAGGGGATCTGTGCAATGTCAAAATAGATCTTTTCAAATACATCAGAAATCTGAAACTGAAAAAATTCTTTGTTAACAATCCTACTGTCAATCAAAGCACTAAAAACATTCCTGTGTGTGGCATGTCAGATGTTCTTAGTATCCAGCACGTATATGACACCCATTTACTTCTATCCATCACTGAACAGGAACAATCACCTAATGACATGAGTAACCTCCTACGAGAATTGAATGTAGACACAGACTACTCACTAGCTAGTGGTCTTAAGACTAAATCCAAGTGGACACCGATACTTCCAGGGGCAACACAATAGATATCTTACATAAATTGGTGTTGGGGGATCTTTATAAATGTGACCAAAAAGTGCGCCAGAAGAGGACACGAACTTTAGATAACCTACTGGAGGGGGAACGACGGGCTATGGCACTTCTTACCACTGACAGTCAGGTCATCATAAGAGAAGCAGATAAAGGGGGCAACATTGTGGTAATGAATAAGGAGGATTACAACTGTGAAATACTCACACAACTCACTGACACTGGCTGGTATGAAAAGTTGGCCATGAATCCCATAGGGCCCCTCACCATTCAGATAAATAGACACTTGAGAGACTGGTACTCTGAAGGTCTTCTTAACGAAGACGAACACTTATACCTGAAGGTACATAGACCTACATTCCCCGTCCTGTACACCTTACCGAAAGTGCATAAACATCTTCCTTTTCCTCCTGGCAGACCCATTGTGTCATGCATAGGAGGCCCCACAAAAAGACTGGCGGAATATGTAGACATGTTCCTCCAACCCATAGTGCAGAACCTTCCCTCCTACATCAGGGATACAAAACATAAACTAAGGGGCATATTCACAAGGACTTATCTCCGAGTTTTTGCCACCTTAATGCATCAAAAGTGGAGATAGATTTAACGCCCCATTCACAAGCGGGTGAAAACTGCAGACATCACCAGTATTCCCGCGATAACTGCCTCACAATTTATCTCCACGGGTGACACCACCAACTAACCCTAATGAGATGCAGAGTAGGCGTTCCCGTGCAAAAACTCACGAAAACACCACAACACCACTTTCACAACGAACTGCCAGTACTGCGATGCGAACAAAAAACATGCGATAAGCCGCAGTAGCAGCAGGGAATTAACACCTGCCTTTTGCTGGTGTTAAGCAGGACGACTACCTGCAGCATGAAAGGGAGCCCAGGCCAGAGCCACATCTGAAGACCCACAGATGCCATGGAGCCAATGATCATGCAGCTCGGAGACCCATGAGGGCCACAACACCCACTGCCACCCACCCCTGGCCCGCCACCACCCCCAGGACCCGTCCCGCCCCCCCAAAGAACACCACAGAGGCAGCGTACACAAAGACAGCGGACCCACCTTAAACGCACCAGCTGCCCAGACCCAACACCAGAGGAGGACATTGCCCACTACAGGCCCAAAAGGACAACCACCCCCCCCATCCTGACCCACATTGCCCTCCGGCTGATGGTACCAACACAGCAGACAACCAACATCCCTCCGCAGACAAAGCTAAAGCTGTCGGCTGTGCTGCACATGTTGGCCTCTGGTACCTTCCAACCCACAACTGCCAGAGTCAGAGGAGTCTCACAGCCAGCCCCATCCAAGTCCATCACACCTGTCCTGGATGCCATCATCAGCCTGGTACCCCAGCACCTCCACTTCACCCACACTGTGCTGGAGCAGCTGGAGACCAAGCAAGGCCCCTACGCCATAGCTGGATTCCCTCACATGTCGGGGGCAATCAACTGCACACATGTACCCCTCGTGCCCCCTGCCGACACTGCACACAACTACCGCAACAGAAAGCACAAGCATTCCATGAATGTGCAGGCAATAGTGGACCACCCGGGACTCCTCAACAATGTCGTGGCCAACTCCCCAGTCAGAGTGCATGATTCCTACATCGCCCGACAGTCCATCATCAGCCAGCGCTCCCAGGATGGCACCTATGGAAATGCAGTGCTTGTTGGTAAGTACCAAATGAACACACCACACACCTCCATCCCACAGTCATGCAACTCACGACACTGGCAATGGGCACGCAGCTGAACTACATGCAACATGCCACACAACATGCCAACCAACCATACACGACGACACAACTCCATTGGGAACCTGGGCTTGCCATGCATACAACCCAGCCACAGCATGGCACCACAGCCACACAATAGCAGAATGTGAGGAGAGGCTTGGAGCAGGCAGTGAGAGCGGCAAGTGACTAATGAATGAGAACCTACCCAATGCCAGGTGTGGCGTGGAGGTGCCGGACAGACCCTAATGTGCAAACCACAGAAATGGCCATGTGGACATTAACTGCTGGTGCATGGAGTGTAGTGGCCAGTGGACGCTACAATGTCCCCACAGGCTGGGGGGCAGAGCGCGGAAATGTTGCACGTTACGTCCCCCCCTGTATGCGTGGGCGGAGTGGGTTGGCCGTGCGTACGCCAGGCCTGTGTAGGGGTGTGAATAAAAACCCTGTCGCACTGGGCGTGGTTCTCTTTCAGAATGGCCAACGTGTCTGCCAGGGCGGCGCCTCTCAGCCCGCCACGAGGCCGGCACTGTGCACGGCGGGCCTACGTCCCTGTGCGCCTGCTGCACCCCGGGCTGCTGGTCCCCAGACCCGCCATGCCTGCCCCAGCGCACCAAGGAGGCTCCGCTCACCTGCCGACACCGGCGTGTGTCAAAGAGGGCCCACCACGTGCCGGTGCAAGCTCCAAGCCCCAGTCCTGCGACCTTTGCAGCCTCCGCAGACCATCGCTGGCCTCCACGACGCTGGCCCACAGTACTCCTTTCTCATTGACATACTCCACCGGCGTACTCTTCAGCCCAGTTGTTGGCACATGTTGTACTGAGTCGTGAGTTAAGAATGGCAGTGATCCCAAGTCTGTGGCAGCATCCACATCATTAAACTCCCTCCGATCAGTGAAGGCAAAGTCTGCATCGCAAGCCGGCGACCCGTGGTGCCACTAACCCTGTTCAACGCAAGCCGGCGACACCTGGTGCCACTAACCCTGTTCAACGCAAGCCGGCGACACGTGGATGAGGGCTCAGGCCTACACTGCGGCCCAGTAGGTCCCACATGTGGAACTGTGTCCTGAGTCTTGAATGGCAGTGACCCCAAGTCCGTGGCAGCATCCACATCACTGAACTCCCTCCGATCAGTGAGGCCAAAGTCTGCATCACAAGCACACGACACGCGTCTGTGGGCCCGTGCTGACCGCTGCCCCAGGCCTACACCGCGGTCCAGTAGGTCCCACATCCAGCACTTAGTCGTGATTCATGAATGGCAGAGTCCATACCAGAGAACGCACGGATAGGAGTAAGAGGAAGATGCGGCTCAGTCCGGATGAAAGCCGGATCCTCGTCACGGAGGTGACCAAACACTAGCAACAACTGACCTTGTGCCACCAACCCTGTTCACCGCAAGTCCGCGTCCCGTGGTGCCACTGAACCTGAACTACGCAGGCTGGTGGGACCATCCAACATAAGCCGGCAACACTCGGTGAATGGCCCCTGCTGACCGCTGCCTCAGGCCTACACTGCGGTCCAGTAGGTCCCACATGTGGAACTGTGTCTTGGGTAAGATATGGAGGAGTCCACACCATTTGACACGTCTAATTGCAGGCGGCCTCCCCAATCAGCACTGGTGCCACTAACTCTATGCGCAATGAGTCATGGGCACTTTCTGGTTTGACTTTGGTGGCGTCTGAGTCCATGGCCTGGGGGTTGTCTGCATCATCATCTTGCTGGGCCTGACTTGTTGTTCGACATGTGTCTGTTCCATTCATCTCCACCATAGTGACTGTTTCTGCGTGGTTCTGCCCTCTGCATCATGACCTGGGGGTACACCTTCCACTGTCCACCGAGACACTCCGCGACAACCCCCTTTGTCATCTACGAGAACCTGCTCTGCTCTCGTGACCCTGCCCCAGTGCACCGCAAGTCAGCGGCCCGTGGCAGTAGGCCCGTGCAGGACGTTGTGCATCCGGGGCCACTAACTCTGTGCAGCTCAAGTCATGGGGCCTTTATGGTTGAATGGTTGTGTCCTTAACGATGTACACTGTTGTTGTTTTCTGACTGCACCAGGCACTCCATGATTGCTGGTGTACACACACCCCACACACATCCAACACAGGTGTCACTCGACATGTGAGCCTGCTAATAAAAGTGGCCGGGTGCACGTGCCCATAGCCATTCACACCATCTAAGCAAGTGTGTCCCTTTGGTCATTATGTCGGCATGATGGGCCCGAGCCCTGCAACATCACAGTGTGCTGTCTTCAGCAGACGATACCATGTCACCTCAGCAGTGGCTGAGACCTCGGACATGTAGCTTCGCCCATCCCCCCCTGCATGCACAAGCGGCGTGTGCTGGTCCGGCGTACGTCAGGGTGTGCTGATTCGGCAGGGGGTTCAGGGCGTGGCTCTGGTCTGGCCTTGAGCAGGAAGTGCGGTAAGCGTGTTTCTGTGTTGGAGTGTTGTCTCCACCGGGGCCACAGTAGTCGATGTTGCAATGTAGCATGCACCCGAAGGGCGGGCCCGCACGTACCGGGAAATATAGGCGCGCAAGACCGCTGGAGGTCTTGGCTCATGCATGCCAAGTGTTATGTGTATCAGTCCTGTGGCTGCATAAGTCAGATGCCTAGCCTCAATCGCAGTGCGATCACAGCCAGCCATGGACTTTACACCTGTGTCCGCCCTGTCCATACCATTGGCCTACACTCACGTGGCCGCACAGCCTCAATGGCCAGCTTCACGGTGTTGTTGGCATGCCGCTGGACATGCGCAGACAGGCATGACAATGGGGTGCCGTAGGGGTGCATGTGATACAACCGCGCAGCGCACACAAGTGTGGGGGCTCGTGGGAGGGAGGAGCAGCTGTGAGGCAATGTGACACCCATTGTGGCTGCTCATGTGCCATGTGCTCAGCATGACATCCATGATTCCCAGGGTCGCAGACATCCCACCCCACCCACAACAGACCTCTGTACATCTCCTGTATGCAAGCAGATGGTGAAGTTACTGTAGGGATGTAAGGTCCTTTGTCTGAACTATCAGGCGGTAGCACATCTGAAGCTCCGAGCTGGGACTTGCATGTGCCCAGCATCCCCTGACAGATACGATAGCTATGCACTGCCCGAAGTGAGACCAACTTGTACACATCCCACACGCAGAAGTCCTTGGTCGTAGTTAGCGTGCATGCAATGGCCTTCACACGTACTCCCACCCCACCCCAGGCCTGCACCCGTTGCACACAGACACTGCTCATTGCTCCGAGCTGTGGCATTTCATCCACAGGACTTGCTCGGGTCAGCACAGTGCCGCTTCAAGCAGAGCCATTGACGCAATGGCAGACCATCCCGGACACATGCACAACTACAGTCACGTGGACCTGTACCATGCACGTCTGCTGCATGTACTGGGGGCACTGCCATTGGCAGTGCTGTGGATCAGTTACCGGCTAAGCTTCCGCCTTGCCAACGTCACCTGCATTCAGCCTGTGTTGCATTGTCGCTCGTGCATATTAGAGTGGACCATGGATGTCTGCCTCTCCAATGTAACGGTAGCTGACCTGAATTTTGACGTGTCTGTGCGCCCCCTGTTGGCCCACGACCAGGAGTGTCACCGTGATGCCTGTTTATGGCATGCCTGGATGTTTGGCATGCATGCTGGCAACTGGACCTGGGAGATTGCACGAGTCATCGTGTGCAGTGACCACATTGAGCTGCTCCCCTATTGGGCTTTAGTGCAAATTGGGGCCAGGGGTTGGAGTCAGCACATCTGTCCGGGATAGCTGATGGGTTACGTCGCCGACATGTTAGATGTGGTGGACACGAGCTCTCATTGGAAATGTTGGCCTACGCTGCTGCACTCGCGTTCATGGACGAGTGACAAGGTACCTGCAGCCACAACTGAATGTGACCCATTGCACGTGTCCCGACGCCCGGTTGCATGTTGGGGATCTGGTCACATGTCCCAAGATGACAGTGGACATGGCTGCATTGACCTGGACTCCGGATCCATGCGCGGACAACCAACGCGGGTTGGCACTCACTTTTGTGGGTGATGGACTCCCCCGGGGTGGACATGGGCGCTTTCCAACGTTCCTCATTCAGACATGCTGCTGCATTGGCCTGCATGTCGTGGCACTTCTCTTGGCCGTACTGACACGCAATTGTTGATAAAGTTTCCGCACCTTCACTTGTCTCCAACTGTGATGAGTCTTGATTTGTATGCCAATGTGTGTGTCACAGCCTATCTGGGTCCCTGCCATACGTGCATTGCTACCCCATCAGGGCTGTGGGTTTGTACTTGTGCATTATCATGTCCCTGTTTCGTGCTTTGCCAGATGCGTATGGCCATTTACCAGCCACAAGCGGGTGCACTTGTATCCTGTGTTCGGTTGTGCAAATGTTGCTGTTTGTACCACATTGGGTTCGATGTTGGGGTGCTCTGCTTCCTATGTGTGTGTGCTGCATTTGTGTGAGATGTCCCTTTAGCTCTGATTTGGCTCACCCTTCTCCCTTTTAGGCAGTGTGGTTTTCACTTCTGTGCTTGTTCAGTGGTGTGATATTGCCGAGTTGTGTGACTTGTGCTCTTTGTTGGTGTTGTTACTCTTGGGCATGGTTTGTCTGCAGTTGTGCTGTGCTTAATTGTGCATGTGTGCCATTGTGCCCATCTCCCCCGTCCCTCCATTCCCTGGTCGTTCCTCTCCCTGTTGCTGTTGTGTCTGTTGATTTTAAGCAGTTTCCGGTCCCCGACTCCTGCCACCATCTCCCGACTGATGTGGTGGACACCATTTCCTCCATGTCATCCAGCTCCTGGTGTGGCGCTGGACTCCCACCTCCGGTGTGCATTGCTGCCTTCTGGTTGTTGCCGTGTTTCTGCTTGTTTGTGCGTTTTGCATCATTCCAGCTGTTCTGGTTTTCTTCCATTGTCCTCCTCTGCTCTCCGGCTGCATTCACCTTGTCCACGATGGACTGACATGTACAATGTTTTGTTGCCAATGGGGCTTGTGGGGATATGTACTAGATCCGGCTGCCTCCATTGTGCTTCGCTGTTGTTTTCTGTTTGGTTTGTCTTCCTTTTTCCTGCTTTTGTTGTGCTTATTCCCGCCTGCCGTGTGTGTGTCGCGGGCCTGGCGCTGCTTATCGCTGCTTTCCTCATCGCGAATGGGCTCATTGCATGTTTTTTGGTGTTGTGGTTTGTGTTTTTATCTCCGTCGAGGTGGTTGTATCGCGGACATTGGCCGCGTTTTTGGCAGACTATCGCATGGTACCGCCGTGTTGTGAATTCCACGTTAACACGGGGTTGTTTTCCCGCGATGGACTGCGATGTGTAAAGTTGCGTTAACATTTTTTGGAGATGTTTAGCGCACGTTCTTGTGAATATCCCCCTAAGTCTGTTGTCAGACCTCACTTGGGAGGAGGATATCATTCTAGCTACTTTAGACGTTGTCTCCCTCTACACTAATATCAAACTCGCATTTGGCATGCAGGCCATGGATTGGCACTTAAGTAAGAGACCCGCCACCCACTGGCAGCATACAAGGATGCTGCTGTCTATGATGGAGCTTATCCTTAATAAAAATTGCTTCATATTTGAAGGTCAGTGGTATAAACAAACACAAGGGGTGGCTATGGGCTCTAAATTCTCCCCATCCTTTGCCAACCTCTTCATGGGTTTTTTTGAGACACGATGGATATGGAATCGAAATGGCAATATTTTCAACCAACACATAGTGTATTGGGGCGATATATTGATGACTGCCTCCTGATTTGGTTAGGGCCAGAAGAAAAATTGCAGGAGTTTTACGAATACATGAACTCTAATACATTGGGAGTTCAGTTCACACATCATCACAGCAGTACACACATAATTTTTCTAGATGTAGAACTGTATATCAGTAATGGGAGATTACACAGTAAACTGCATCGCAAACCGACGGCATGCAATGCTGTCTTGCACGCGACCAGCTCGCATCCACCCCACCCAATCAGGGCCATCCCCAATGGCGAGTTCACCAGAGCAAGGAGGAACTACAGCGAAGAGACTGAGTTCTGATCCTGCCTTAACTCCATGAAAACAAGATTCAGAGCAAGAGGTTATAATCTATCACACCTCAACAAAGCAGAATAACGAGTTCTGAAGTTACCTAGAAGGGAGACGTTAAAAGATAAAAAAAAGCAAGACATCATCCAATCAACCAGTCAGACGGATCACCAATCATAATGAACTAATGAATAATTTGGTGAAGAACATGAATAAACATTGGAGTATACTTAGAGCAGACAAATCTCTGGAAAGCTTCACCACTCAGAGACCACTAATCACATACAGAAGAGGGAGGACACTAAGATCCATTCTCAGCCCCACTGTCCCCACAGTTAAGAAAGACAGCAATTGGCTTACCCAACACTCACAGAGCTTCTACAAATGCGGCTGCTGTGGGGTGTGCAGGTGGGCGTCACACAACAAAAAAGTGTTTAGTGGACCAGACGGGCGAGAGTTTGAGATCAGACAGAATATCAATTGTGTATCTAGATATGTGGTATACATTATTGTATGCGAATGTAATAAACAATACATGGGCAGCACGATTAGAATGCTGAAAGAACGAATCAGTGAACACACCAGGGCACTGAAACAATGCGATGAAAGGTATCCAATGGCAGTTCATGCCATGGGATGCAAGGCCCAAGGCCCCTATAAACAATTCTTGTTCTTTGGGATTTAACTAGTCCCACCAAATCAGAGAGGGGGCAACAGGGAACTGTTACTACACCGTACTAAGGCCTCTTGGATCATGCAACTTAGAGCGGTAGAATGTGGTTTGAACACTGACCACGAGATGCAATATTTCGTGGGTGACTAACTTGCCTCACATGTTACCAATCACCGGCTCTATTCCTTGGTCTGAACAATGATTCATAGGTGGTACTCCAAGTGCTCACAGTAATAGATATGCTACTGAGAATGCAGAACAACCCTCAACATATAATGTATACATTGCAGTGTGGTTGGTGACCTCTTGATTTCCACCAGATCTGTTGTATTTCATGTTTCTGTACCTAAATGTTGATAACGACTGTTTTTCATGACACTCGCATTTTGTTTATCGATTTTCACCACAAAGAATCTCCCCTGGTAATTCACCATGGCTGGGAATTCCTAAATATTGACTGAACTCCCAGGTCATTTTGCGATAATACTTATGGCAAAAGGGGAAAATAATAATTTTGTTTCAAAACACCCATGAACTGTTGTTTGATGGTCACAAATTCAGAGATTGTGAGTTGAGCAGTCTTGCCTCCACAACTAAAAAAGTGTTTTCACTCACATAAAAATGTCTTCTCCCTCTAGGTACTATACTCTCACTTTTACCTCTTCTACTACATCTGACTCTGTGACTTCCCATTCTTAATTCTTAGAGCAGTTTCTTCTGGTCATACACGAGACCGGTAGTGGACTTAGACTTTGCTTTCCATGTCTTGATAATCGTAGGGGACAGTATTGACATCATTGTCTCGTATCTCGTTTGATACTACTTTCCACTCTATTCATCACCCCCTTCTTTCTTTCCTCTTTCTGCATTGGACGTTTCACGCAGATTCAAATACTCTTCCGGTAGACGTGCTATGCATGTAAGTTGACGGTGCAGCTTTTCTGGTTCTCAGTCTTTATGAGACCACTCAGCGTCGGGACCTCACATCCGGTCACCGACACTGCGGTATGGCGCATACAGCGCACTCGCTGCTTCAGGTGAGTGTAACCTTGCATACGCTCCACTCTTTACCTGAGCGTCACCCTTCCGTTTGCTGATCCCTGCCATGTGTACTCTTTCCTCAGATATCCACGACCGATATTTAATCCCTGGGCGGGAGTCGGAGTTTTGACTCTCTTAAATACAGGTACTGGACACCTTAGCAACCTTTGTATTCCCGCCTCTACTATATATCCACACCCAGTACCGGGCTTCACCACATCCCATGCTGTCCCTTTATGGGGTATTATAGTCAGGGAGCACGTTGTTTACCTAGGTATATTTACGGGCACTTTCAAGCTAACTGTGGGATCCTGAATGGAGTTCCCAATTACTCTTTAGTAGTTCTCATCTACCAGTACTCCGTCTTCTCCTCTTTGAAATAGACCCCCTTCCCACTCTGTTATCATTCATAATAGATGTTGGCTTATTTAGTTATACTCTTTTACAGTGAAGCCTCCACGTTTGGCTCCATTCCAAGGTCCCTACTCATGGACTGAATACATTTGAAGAATATTCATTCCCTTCGCCAGCCGGGACGGAAGTACAGCCGGCAGAGAGGTGAGATGCCTCTCTTACTTGCCCTCACCATTTATGTGCTCCCTGTGTTGCAAACTCATAGTAATACACATATTATGTGCTAATTCCCCAGTGACTAGGTTACAAGTAATAGTAAGCATGGATTGTATGACATGTCATAGACAACAGATTATGGAACGACCGGTGGTGAAGAGATGGTACCGAAAACCGATGTAAAGAGAGTGAAGAGACATAGATGAAGAAAGCGGGAGGGAGAACGGGAGTCTTATTCTCTGTGTTCTGCCTGAGAGAAAGGATCGTATCCATTCTAATGCTTTTCCTTGGATGCCAGCGTCGGGGAGTCTGGTGGCTGGTGTGCGGTGGGAGACGGTGTCAAAAGCTGCTGATAGGTCACGGAGGATGAGGGCTGCTGTGTGGCCTCGGTCGAGGAGGGCACGGATGTCATCAGTGGTGGCGAGGAGGGTGGTCTCTATGCTGTGGTTGCTGCGGAATCTGGTTTGGGAGGCGTCCAGGATGTCGTTGGTTTCTATGACATGAGCTAGCTGGGTGCTGACAGCCTTTTTGATGGTTTTGGCTGCGAAGGGAAGAAGTGAGATGGGGCTAAAGTTCTTACGGTCCTTTGAATCTGCGGAGGGCTTCTTTAGGAGAGGGTTGACTTTGGCGTGCTTCCAGATGTCGGGGAAAGTGGCGGTCTTGAGGGAGCAGTTGATCGTTCAGTGTAGTTTGGGTGCGATGGCTGTGGCATCCTTGTGGAAGATGTGCAGTGGGCAGGGGTCAGAAGGTGCTCCGGAGTGGATGCTCTTCACTGTCTTTAAGGTGTCTTCTGTGGTGAAAGGGGTCCAGGAGATAAGGGTCTGTTGAGTGGAGGTGTTTGGGGTGAGGGTTGAGGTAGTGCTGTGGTCTTAATCGTCAAAGTTGTCGTAGAGCATCTTGATCTTGTTGTGGAAGGAGCTGAGTTTGTCGCAGAGCTCTTAGGAGGGAGGAACATCAGTTGTTTCGCTGTTGGGTTTGCTGAATTCCTGTAGGATGGCTAAGAGTTCCTTGGAGTTGTGGGCATTGGAGAGGATTCTGTTTTGGATGAAGTTTTTCTTTGTTGATTTGATGAGTTGGTGGTGTAATGCCTGTTTTGTAGGCGGAGCATGCTTCTGGGGTTTTACTGTTTCTCCACGTCTTCTCCTGTTGTCGGCAGGAGCGTTTATATTTGAGGAGATCCATGGTGAACCAGTTGGCTTTCTGGTTGAGTTGTCTCATGTGTTCTGGAGGGGGTTGAGGGTGCTGGCTCAGTTCGCGATCCATTTTTTGGAGGTTGTTTGCCGCTGTGTTGGCATCTGTTGTAATTGGGGGTGGAGTGCAGGTGAGGGTGGTGGTGAGGAGTTCTTCGGTGACTTTGTCCCAGCTTCTGCGTGGGAGGTGGCGCGTGTGCTTGTGTGTGGTGGGTTTTGTGAAGAACAAGTGGATGCAATGGTGGTCCATCCAGAGCACTTCTGTGGTGTGGCTGAAGTGAATGTTGTTTCCTCCGGCAAAGATGGGGTTGAGTGTGTGTCCTGCAGTGTGAGTGGGGGAGGAGACGAGTTGCTTCAGTCCTTTGTTGGTGAAGTACTCCAGGAGGGTGGTGGTGTTGGGATCACGGTGGTTGTCCAGGTGTAAATTCAGGTCTCCGAGTAGTATGTAGTCTGCAGAGGCGAGGGTATGGGGTGTGATGTAGTCTGTGATGACATTGGTGAAGGGGATGCGGGGTGCAGGAGGTCTGTGTGCAAGCATTCAGCAGAGCGTCATTCTGGGGTTGGGCTGGATCTGGAAGTGGATGTGTTCCATGGGGGCAAGGCGTCGTCCGAGTTGGTGGTGGTCAGTCGGAGTGACCTTTTGTGGACGATTGCGAGGCATCCTCCTAGGCGGTTAGGGCGGTCCTTCCTCAGAATCTTGTATCCGTCGGGGATGGCGGTTGCGATGTCGGGTGCAGAGCTGGCCTTGGTCCAGGTCTCTGTGAGGAAAGTGACGTCGGGCGTGTGTGTGTTGAGGAGGTCCCAGATTTCTATGGCATGTCTGTGCAGGGAGTGCACATTGAGGAGAATGCAGTTCAGTGGTTTGTGTGCATTGGCATCCTGTGGCTTGGCTTCGGGTTTTGGAGGTGGATGAAGGTGCGGCGGCAGTGTTGGCAGGCGATCGAGCCATGGGTGTCACTGAGCATCGAGAGCTGGCAGTTGTTGTGTCTAGGGTTGAGTGCATGGAGAGTGCTGGGGTCATACCGACGGGGTTGGGTGACCAGGGTCCCTGGCACTGTGAGGACAGGCGCAGACGGACTTGCCGTTGGCACACCTTTGGCACACCAGCGGCACACCAACAGCACACCTGCTGCGCACGGCTGCCATTAAGTAGGGCTCGCGGTGAGCAGCTGGGAGGCTGGAGTGGGAGCGACACACAGGGGCAGCAGCAGCAGGGAGCAAAAGGAAAATCAGAAACCAAAAAAGCAGACAGAAAAGGGAAACAGATAGAGGCAAACAGAAAGAGGCAAACAGAAAGAGGCAAAACAGAGAGAAGGCAAAACAGAGAAAAGGCAGACAGAAAAAGCATGAGACACACAGAGTGGAGTAGCAGAAGACCAAGTTCTTCCACTAGAACACCAGGGATGAGGCGCAGGCAGGAGCCTACATGTGGAGGAGGACCTCGAACACCTATCTGGAAGGACCTCGAGCGGTGCTAAGGGCAGACCCACATTGGTGGAGCTGCGCGGGGGAGAACAGTGACTCTGACCAGGAGGTCAGAGGTCTTGCTCTCCTGCTGCGCAGCGGCCGCCATTACGTAAGCAGCTGGGAGGCAGGAGTGGGAGCAACATGCTGGGGGAGAAGGGCCGTGGGGGCAGCAGCGGCAGGGAGCAAACAGAAAACCAGGAGCCAAAAAAAGCAAACAGAAAAGGCAAACAGATAGAGGCAAACAGAAAGAGGCAAACAGAAAGAGGCAAACAGAAAGAGGCAAAACAGAGAATAGGCACACAGAGCGGACTACCAGAAGAGCAAGCTCTTCCACCAGACCACCAGGGATGAGGTGCAGGCAGGAGCCTGCGGGTGGAGGAGGGCCTCGAACACCTACCCGGAAGGAGCTCAAACGGCACGAAGGGCAGACCCACAATGGTAGATCTGCAAGAGGGGAGAGCAGTGACTCTGACCAGGAGGTTATTAATAATGATAATGTTATTATTAGGGAAAAACAGCACTAACATCTTATGCAATTGGTCATTTGGTACAACTACATCTCAAAATGAGGGTTAATTCAATCATATGAAATGAAGCACAAAAAGGATGCTACTTAGCTAATATAATGAATGTTACAATGATTGTTTTACATTTTTACTGGGCTACAAAAATAGCCCAATACTACTAAAGTTATGCTACCACTATTGCTACATTGGTAACTGCTCTACTACAACACACATTGATTCAAATAGCTACATATTGCAAACTCTACTACTATGTTAATTTCACATTCAACCATTTACACATTTTTCAGGTAAATACAACTGTATACTGCGGATGTGAAATCACACCCACATTTAGCAGTACAGCTATTATGTGATTAGAGAATTTCTATCACGATCAGTAACAGTCATGTTTCCTTATGTTTTATGTTTACAAACATGTTTCTTTACATTACGAGTATGCCTTCAAAATATTACCATAAAAAAATTGAACGAAAATATACTCCAAAGAGATGATAAAATGCTCACCACAGCTACAAAAGGAGAAAGTAAAAAGTAGAAACTAAACACTGGTAAGCTTATTATAAAATCTTTGCATGTTCATTACGGATACTCTGCTCCTAAGAAGCATATTAATGTCAAGAAGTTCTCAAAGACAACTAATATGCCTTCTGAATGGACATCCCATCAAAAAAAGGCACTTTAATTACATTCTACACTCAAACAGTTTAAAAATAGAGTACTTTCTAATTTACTTCAAAAAAAGGCCCACTCAAGCAAAGAAGAGTGACAGACTCATACAGCAACAATATTTTAAACATATTGTTCAGAAAGCCTTCACAGTTAAAAGAAAATACTTTATTTCAACAATAAATTGGATGAAAAGCCTGACACAATTAACTGGAAAATATAAAATGTATGAGTGTGAACAATGATCTAACTACACTCAACTTTTACAATATTTTTGGAGGGTGTTATCAAACCATATTTAAAAAGTGACTTGTGTCACCCATGAGGGTATCCAGGCACTGCATCCAGTACAGAATCATACTTTCCTCAAGAGACTTACCATCCATACACTAATTGGGTCTTATCTGTGACCAATGAAGGGCGTTACTATGAAGTCTTACATGGTTCTGTAGTAGGCTAAAAAAAAATTACAACAATAACACATTTGTCCCAAGAGGATTTTCAGAACAGGACTATTAAACAGCCTGTGTACTGATGGAATTGCACTTCTAGATGAAATATTCAAAATAAATCCTTTCAGAAACTAAGGATAGTTTTGACTACATTAAAATATTGCATCTCCAAGGTAAAATTAAAATATTGCAAAATGTGGACACTTGCCCATTTAGGAATTTCGTCTTCCAAATATTGTTCTACAAGACTATGGGGCATATTTACAAGCCCCTATCGCCACAGTAACGTCACTTTTTCCGGCATTCCTGTGGCTATAGGGGCTTCACCTTATTCACAAGGCATCGTTAAGCCACTTAATGTGGCTTAATCTTAATGCCGCCTTGTGAATAAGCCCCCTTTCACGCTATACTAGAAAGTGGTGGGCAATGGGTTTTGTGGTGGTCTTCCACTGAAATACTCATTGATTTTGACGCTGCCCCATAGTTACAAGGGTGGCGTAAATATGGGGCAGCGCAAAATTAAGACCAGGGAAAACCTGGTCTTAACATGGCAAAACAAGGAGAAATGCTTTATTTCTCCTCATTTTTTCTGTGTCTATGTGTGCTGCATTGTGCAGCACTCATAGAAACAGCAAAACACCATGAATGATTGTTTATGTGCAGGAAGGTGTCACTTCATTGAGAACTACAATGTCTGTTGATAAATTTGGGAGCACCAACCTGGTTCCTGACTTTGAGTTGTGCTGAATACCTATGGGATGACTTAGACAGTTTTCTACTTCAAGCGAACAATAATCTTCCAGATGTTGCCTTCAAGACAACTGGTGAGTTGCGTTCTTTAGATCATGCAAATGTTTAGAGATTTTGCAACCACAAATTCCAAACTATGCTTTGCTACTTAACAAACAATAAATTAAATCCCCTTTCTCAGGTAATTGATTACTTTTGGAGAAAAGACTATCAAACAAGAAATGCACCACAAATCCATATGCTCTTATGGATTAAAACTGCCCCAAAATGTGGCTATGTCTATGATGAATCTGCTAGTAATTTTATTGAACAATGGGTCTCTTGCACTATCCCTAATAAACAAACAAATATGAAACTGTTCGAACAGGTTGTAAAATGTGAGAGTCATAAGTGCAGGAAATACTGCTTTGTAAATTTTAGAACAAATCCAAACATTACAGCATATGTCGTTATTGTTTTCCAAGACCAATTCTAAATAAAAGAAGAGTCAGCAGTCCTATGTCTTCAGTTAGGCATGTTGTCACAGGAAAGTCACTTAATAATAGAATCTAAAAAAGACTAAGCATCACAGTGGATCAATGAATACAACCCTCTACGTATGTGGAATGCTATCATGGGCATAAAATGTGTTGCAAATAACTGTACAGTGGTAGCACACTACATGCTTTCAAACATTACTAAGGCAGACAGAACTGCTATGAAGGAAGTTTAGGAAAAGATGTCTACTGAGCAATCTATGACACAAAGGCTATATCGATTTAGCCTTCAAATGCTATCTCACCGAGAGGTCAGGAGCTCTGATATGTGTGACCGTTCAAGCTCTTCAAATTTATACGCTTAGGGGCACATGCATCAAAGGTTTTTGCGATCGCAAACGGTGCGAATCGCAAAAATCGGCCGTTTACGATCGCAAATTGGCCTTTGGAGATGCATGAAAGTGTTTCCTATGCGCAATTTAAGAATTCGCAATTAATTGCGAATTCTAATTGCGATTGCATTAAGGAATCGCAATTTGCGATTCCTTAAATGCAATGCTAGAAGCACTTTCAAATAGCGATTTCGCTATTTGGGACCGCAAATTACAGACAAATCAAACTTGTCTGTAATTTGCAAAACCTTCGAAAAATGCTCTAAAATGCATTTTTTTAAGTTTTAGGTTACACACACACATGCCCTTGGGGCATGTGTGTGCGCAACATGGGTGCACATCACAATTTCAGGAGTGCAACAGGGTGTCATTTTGACACCCTGGCACCCTGAATTGCATTCTCAATTTGCGATTCTCTAATTGCGAATCGCTAATTGAGAATGTCTTCCCATTCATTCCTATGGGCCTCTAGGCCCATAGGAATTAATGGGAGGTATTCCTTAATTGCGACTCGCAATTAGCGAGTCGCAATTAAGGAATGTTTAGGAATCGCTATTTTTATAGCGATTCCTACATGCATAGGCTTTTGCGATTCCTTAATTGCGATTCCTTAATAATCGCAATTAAGGAATCGCAAAAGCCTACCTTGATGCATGTGCCCCTTAATCTTTATCCATTACATGGCTTAGCTTAGGATTGTCATTGTCACAATGAAGAGTTCCTAAAAGTTTACCTGAAATTGAATATCTTGCTTTTTTGATCCAGAAAACAAAAATATTCTTAAAACTAATCTGTTGGACACTTAGGGGCACATGCATCAAAGGTTTTTGCGATCGCAAACGGTGCGAATCGCAAAAATCGGCCGTTTGCGATCGCAAATTGGCCTTTGGAGATGCATGAAAGTGTTTCCTATGCGCAATTTAAGAATTCGCAATTAATTGCGAATTCCTAAATTATGATTGCATTTAAGGAATCGCAATTTGCGATTCCTTAAATGCAATGCTAGAAGCACTTTCAAATAGCGATTTCGCTATTTGGGACCGCAAATTACAGACAAATCAAACTTGTCTGTAATTTGCAAAACCTTCGAAAAATGCTCTAAAATGCATTTTTTTAAGTTTTAGGTTACACACACACATGCCCTTGGGGCATGTGTGTGCGCAACATGGGTGCACATCACAATTTCAGGGGTGCAACAGGGTGTCATTTTGACACCCTGGCACCCTTGAAATTGCATTCTCAATTTGCGATTCTCTAATTGCGAATCGCTAATTGAGAATGTCTTCCCATTCATTCCTATGGGCCTCTAGGCCCATAGGAATTAATGGGAGGTATTCCTAATTGCGACTCGCAATTAGCGAGTCGCAATTAAGGAATGTTTAGGAATCGCTATTTTTATAGCGATTCCTACATGCATAGGCTTTTGCGATTCCTTAATTGCGATTCCTTAATAATCGCAATTAAGGAATCGCAAAAGCCTACCTTGATGCATGTGCCCCTTACTACCCTAACAGAAGTTCTTTGTAGCAACATTCATCACTATATGAAGTTGCTCAATTCTATACTATAGAAATATTGTATCAGAAGATGTCAATGGTGAAACATTTCAAGTTGCAGGATGCTTAATACGTAATTCAAATCCTTAACTCATTAAAGACCAAAAACTCACTTGTGAAAATTATGATAAAACCGAGTTTTATTTATTTGCACTTCTACAGCTTTTTAAACCACGGTGGAAAGAAGATGACATAATTGGAACATATCATTCCTACGAAGAAGCTTTCCATGCATTAAAAAATAACATTACAATTCCAGAATTGAAACGTTCGTAGAAATCATCGAATAGAATAAAATCTGAAATATTATACAATACTGCAAAAAGTAATATCCCTTCAACTTTAACACCTGCAGACTTGCTTGGACAATCAACAACTGGCAATGATGCTACTGTGGCTATGGGTGAGGTAGAACTTGCTATGGGCGAAGTTCAGAAAGATATCCAACATCTAGAATACCTCATATCCTAATTGAATAGTGAAAAATTTAAAATATTCAAAAAAAAATCAAGAATGTGTGGATCATGAACTTCAACATGAACATGGTTAATGTCAATGTACTTATGAACCTACATTGGAATCTATCTGAGGTGAACCCGCTACCTGCAAAAGCTTCCTTATAAATGTTATAACATCCTTACGTGCATAGAATGTCGAATTCCAATATATCATGTGTAGTTACTGTTCCAACAGGATCAGCAGTAAATATTATAAAATGATTTACACTACATCATCTATTACTATTACCAGTGAAACATGATAACAAACTAGAATACTTAAAATTAAACAGTGATACCTGTCAAAAACTCTGTGGAGTGTAAAATAAAATACAAGTATTGAATATAGATGAGGTTACCATGGTGCCCAACTTGATGTTGGCTTTTTTTTAACCACACATGACAGAAAAAATAAAGACATTTTATGGCATTCTGCTTGGAGGGAAATGTCCTTGTTTTTGGAAACCTGTTGCAACTTACTCTTGTGAAAGGCAAGCCAATTTTCAAGACTCTTTTAAAAAAAGAAACTCATAATTCTGTTGGAAATATAGGCAATGTCATAATTTGGTTGCCTTTCTCATACAGTGAATGCACACAAAATATGAGAGAGGCAATGATGAGGAATATGGGAAATATTACAAGATATTAGGCCAGGAATTCTAACAGACGAGGTGCAGGCTATTCTTCATTACTTTCAAACTTTCGTTCTACTGCTGAAGTAATGCATTATCTTCTTTTATGGACACTACCTGTAGTTTGTTTGAGGCCAACCCTCAAAGAATGCTCTGACTAAAATATTGAAATGCTACATCTGGAAAAAGTTGAAATTATTGGAAAGTCATGGAGTAAACTTTTCTAATAGTAAAGCCTTATCCACAAGTTTATTGAAGATGGAGAAATCTGTCTTATGTGCTACATGATTGTAAAAAGACTTACATCTATGTAGAAATTGTTCTGTAATTTTATGCTGAGATTTGTATGTAAACACAGACTTGAATGGAGCAATGGGATGTATCAAACCAATGAAGACATTGAATTTATTATTGTTAAGTTTGACCATATAAAGGGACCAAACAAATTAGCAGTGGATCAAAGATTTATATATTTGCAAAGAACACTTTTCAAGGACTAAACTTGGATTACATATTAATTAACATTGGCTATACTGTTTTCAAACAGGATATGACACATGTAGCTTTGCCTCATGTGAAAACATTTTTGGGTCTATACATTATAGAATTTGACAAGACCAAAATTAATGCTGACACTTCCTAGGTCCGCTAATACAATAGTTTGCGAAGAACATATACTCCTTTTCTTGGAGAATATCCAGTTATATTATAACCTAAATGTATCTGGAAAGAAAACAGAATTTCAACACTAATGAGCCTGAGGTGATGAAAGAACCTTCTAGTCAAAGTGAAAGTCAAAAGTATATTGTTTCAGCTGTCAGCCATACAATAATTAAAACTGTAGCTAAAAACATTATAAAAACATGTTAATTGCAATCTGTTGTAAAACGCAATCAAAATTAAGCACAGCATTGCATTCCAACCTAACAATCATCAAATTCATGAAATATATAATAGTGCAGGGAATAAAACACATCGGTGATATATACCATACCTCAATTAAGCACAACATTGCGTTCCAACCAAACAATCATCAAATTCAATATATGTATAAAAGTGCAAGGGCATGAAATAAATAACCCTGGGCGTAGTTCGCGTAGTAGCGGTACGTGCAGCTACGCGAAGTGCACTTCGCACTACGCGAGCTACGCGTAGAACTACGCGAACTGCGTAGTGCGGTAGGAAATGCTGTTCGCAATGATTGCACAGTGCCGGATGCTTGTCCGCACTGTGCAATCTTTGCAAACGGCATCTTGCACAGTGCAAGCGGTCGTTTTCTGCCGCTCGAGTCGATTTGTACTCGAGCGGCAGTTTTCTCAACGCGGACTGGTAGTTTCTCATCGCGAGCGGTCGCGAGCATACGTGACCACTCGCAATGAGAAACCTGACCTTCCCGCGTTGAGAATCTCGCCGGGAGGTTTATTTTCCACGCTCGCGATCGGCAACTTGATGTTGCTGATCGCGAACAAGGAAAAAGTCTCGCCGGGATGTCATTTTGCTCGCTCGTGGTCGCCAACTTGACGTTGAAGACCGCGAGCAAGCAAAAAATGCCCGCTACGCTACACGTTTTTGCACTGTGCTGCGTGCAATTCGCGTAGCGCGTAGTTGCGCAAACTACGCGAGCGTAGCGTAGTTTTCCGCCCAGGCCTAGAAATAAAACACGTAGGCAATATATACCATCCCACTAAAAATAGTCAACCTTTTCATTCCATACAATTTATATAATTCACACAGTGTGAACCAGGACTAGCAGCACACCACATGATAGAGAGTGTGCAGAGCCTCTTAGGCTATCAAGTTGAACTAATCCCTAGCATGGTGGACAGTTCTCTCAGAAAAGGCCATGCAACCCATAGAAATGACGCTACTGAATTAACCACATACATATCGTCCGACCTAATGCACAGTGCCATTGCCGACTTCCCCCACACTTTCTCATGCTTTTGAGGACATCCACGTGCTTCATATATGGGTTCTTCTTGCTGTGCACACCAGTCGATTCCAGTGCATCACGCCGATAGTGATGGAGGCTCTGGAGGCTTCCATAAATGGGCTATGTCCTGTTTGGTCACTAAGCAAGCCCATACCTATAAAGAGTTGTTCAGTGCGGGGGCCCCCAGCTCCTCCACCAGTCCCAACAATGCTATCTTGAGGTTAACTCAATTTGGTGCCCCAAGACCTCTGAGACCTCGCGCTCCACCCAGCCCGATAAGGGTCCCAGTTTGGACCAGCTCCATGCTGTATGGAAGAAATCAGCAGCGAGTAATGTACAGCGTGCACAGACAGAGTAGGTGTCGGGGAACATCCGTTGCATACGTGATGGTGATAGGTAGGTCATGTGGAAGTATTTCACCAGTATCATCCACAAGCACACGGATATTGCCAGTTCCCTTGGGCCAAGCATGTCTCTCTCCAGTCGTCATTATCATCTAGGTCAGCCACCCATCTAACCCACCTCTGTTGAAGAGAGTCAAAGCCATAAAGGGCATGAATAATCAATAGCAATAGATCTGGGTTATTGCTCCTTACCCCAACCGCCCCCTTAGTATCTTTGCCTCAAAGGGGCTGTATTCTGGGAGCTGGGTGTCGAAGGGGAGGTGAGTCCCCAGAGCATGACGCATCTAAAGAAATCAGACAAATTGTGCGTATTTGCTAGGGCATATTGTTCTTTAGGTTCCTGGAAGGACATTAGAACATTGCCTTTGAAGATATCTCCTAAGTATGTGATACCTATATGGTCCCAATGGTGGAATCCCTCTAGGGCAGAGAGCTGTTGAAGCCACATGCCCTGCCACACAGGAGTGAGCTCCATCAGCCTGCGTTCTCACTGAACCATGCGTAAGGCTACCCTCCAACAGTGTAGCACCACTCTAATGCATGAGGGTATCTCTTGAGACACCTGGCTCCCATACAGTTGCCCTAGGAGTCCCTTGATTCCCACTAAGTGGAGCTCCAGGCAGTAAACCGGGTCATCCCATACTCCTGTGAACCACTCAATGATGGGCACCAGATGTGTGGCTAGATAGTATGCATCAATGTAAGAGACCCCAGCCCCTTGTCAAGGGGCAACTGCCGTGCTGAGTTAAAAGCCACTCTGTGGTCACCTCCAGCCCAGATGAAGGAGGTTAGTTTGGAGGTCAGGGAGGAGAACCACTGTCTGGGTGTGAGGTATGGGAAATGTAATAATACACACAGGTAGTGGGGGAGACACATCATTTTAAAGACCGCACTGTGCCCCATAGGATTAAGCTGCAATCTCTTTCATCAGCTCAGGCCAGATCTGAGAGATGGAATATATGTATCTCCAAATATTTAAATGAGTTGCATCGCAGGGGAATGTTTGGGCACCAGCAGCGATCCTCAGCATCTCCCCTAACCTCCACCAGGACGGATTTACCCGCATTAATGTGTAGACTAGATAAAGAATCTTCAGGATTGAGTGCCAGAGGCCAGAGGGTCTCCGAGAAACAGTAGGACATCATCTGTATAAAGTGCCATCCGATCTTCAAGCCCATTGCCCCATCTCTATCCCACCACACACGGTTCATAGCATAGGAGGCACGCCAGTGGCTCAGTGGCTGAGGCGAATAATAGTGGTTACAGTGGACACCCCTGACGCATCCCCTACTGGTTTGGGAAGGGGTGGAGAAGATACCGTTCACTTGGACCTAAGCCATTGGGTTGTGCTAGATGAGGTGGACCATGGTTTGAACGTTTGTGCCCTGGCCGGGCCGCAGCAGGACTGCCTCCAGGAACTCCCACGAGACCATGTCAAAGGTGTAACAAAAGTCCACAAGGAGAAGGGATAGATTCCCTCAACCCCATGTGTCTGGGATAGTGCCACCTGCACCCACCGAATGCAGTGGCACATGCTTCTACACGGCATGACCTCACACTGGTCCGGGAGAATAAGATGGGTTAGGGTACAGGTCAGGCGAGTTGCCAGAATTTTGGCAAAGATCATATTATTCATTTGATAAGCGAGATTAGCCGGCACAGAGCGCATTGGTCCAGATGCAGTCCCTCTTTAGGGATAAGCACAATGTTGGCACAGTCCAGCTTGGCAGGAAATGATCCCTGCTATATCACCTCTGCATAGAAGTTCAGTAAGTGGGGCATTATAATAGAGCAGAATTTCTTATAGTATTCAATGGGGTACCCATCAGGTCCAGAGTAACTTGCAGGTTTTAAGGGTTTTCACCGATTCTTCTCTAATCTTTTTCTATACTGAGAAAGGCTGGGAATTTACTCCTGACAAGGGCAGAAGTCAAACTTCCTGTGTTCATAAAAAAGTGGTTGTAGGGAAAGTGAACTTGTAAACTCTCAACAGATTTTCACATTAGCAAATCTACACATGTATATTTGCTCATGCTAAAATACTGTCCACAAATATTGTATAGAAGTACAATTTCTCGGTCTATTTCTTGTGAATTCATGAAATATATATATATTTGCACTAATGCAAAGACATACCCTGGGTGACCTTTGGTGACTTTCTTTAAGAATTAGGCCCCTAATTAGGTATGGCGTTTACCAAGACCTTTTGTTTTTATTAAAATTCTATCTCTCTCTCTCTATCCATCTACCGGCTGGCTTCACTATGAGTGATAGCATTCTGCTCTTTCAAAAGGAGCATATCAGCACACAAAGTAGTTTTGTTCAGTGCCTGCAACTATTACGGCAATGTGTAGTTTTTGACAACAAAAAATATTTTTGCTTTTTGCCAGTGTTTGTTACAAGTGTGAGGGCCTGACAGCTCCCAAAATGAAGTTTTACAAAAGCTATGTCAAAAGAAGGCACCCATTGACAAAACCAATCGACTAACCAGCAAAGTTAAACCTAGTGGCTATGACAATGCTCATTTGTTTTCATGTTTTCCATAATCTTGTTATACTGATTTTCCATTATGAAAATTTTGGGGAATACTAGCATGCATCAACACATTTTGCTAAATGATGCTTCAAAGAAATGGTACCTAAAATTTCACAGTAGTTTAGCAAAACATTTTTTTCCTAGTTACAATTTTTTACATTTTATTTTGAATGCAAAAAATCATCAATCTTGCTTTCAAGCTGATGCAAATATGTGCATCTAATCAGAAAGCACTCTGGTAGTATTATATGTAGCCTTATATTGTTAAACTTTGCAAACGTGTATAGGCATTTTTTTTACTGGAACCACTGTCAGCAGTGTAGTATGAGCTTACAACATTTATTTAAAGTGCTCACCCTAATAATAAAGGCTTTGTATTAATGAAACATAAATACAAGTTTGACAGCATTAGCATATGGACAAAAATAATACCTCAACTGCAGACTATTCCCTTCTCTGCTCCATAATGTGGTACTGTAAACTGGCAGCCAAAGGGTTTGTGCTGCAGGTGGTTGGGTCTACTTGTCGCAAGAACAAAAGAAACACGAAAACTTGTTGTCCTTGATCCCAAACAATATGTCCTGGTTGTCGGGCTATAGGAATGCCACACCCCTGACCAATACTGCCTCATCCGCATTAAGGAGTAGTGGCAGCCTTTTCCAGCTATATTGGGGACAGCTACAGGGTCTTCCACCAAGTATTCTGCTGCATCATTCAAAAAGAGACTAATAAGTAAAGGTGCCAGCACGCACACTTGCCGGATGCCCTTCTCAAATGGGGAAGGTTCAGTACATTCCCCACTTGGGCTGTACCTGACTCTAGCCGCATTACTAGTGTGGAGATCCTTTATAACCATTACCAGTGTTGATTCTACTCCTATATCTACCAGGGATCTCCATGCGTTCTTTCTATCAACTAAATCAAAAGCTGCTTTCAGATCTATAAATGTAAGATACAGTGATGACTTCCTAACCATCATAAATTTATAAGCAATCATATAAGGCCTGAGTGTCTGGTCAATGTCCCCTATTTGCGGGTGAAAGCCAGCTTGCACTTTACCAACACTTTGCCTAACCCATCCAGAAGAGAGATCAGACGCTAGTTCTAAATTGGCACAATGATGGCAGAGCACCATAATGGGGGCATGGCATTGCTGGTTAGTGCTGCATTAAAAACTTTGGTAAGGATGCTAGCCACCATGTGGGGCTCCTCTCCATAAATATCAATAGGCGCCAAGTCTAGGCCTGGGGTCTTGTGTCTCTTCATTTCTTTTAGTCATCTCTCAACCTGGGGTACTAGTATATCAATTGCATGGAGACCAATACAAGAGATCTCCTGGGGTGGTTCAGCACCAGACAGTCCTATGGGGTTAGTGCTATATAGAGTTCTAAAATGCCTAATCCGCACCCCTCTACAGTTATGGGTTTCTATATTGTTTACTGCCCCTTCTCAACCTGTGTTACCAATTCCCAGAACCTTCTAGTATTTTTCCCATGTGAGGTCACTCTCAGGTCCTCCCAAAGAGCTAAAGGGTGTAACGATTTCTGTTCAATCAGTCTTTATTTCGATCGTACTGATCATAAAAAACACACACAATATTTACAGTAATACATAAATGATCTTTGTATAAAAAGAACAAGATCTCTAAAATGAACAATTAAAATACATCATGGTGGTTGAAAGTAGCAAATAGATAAAAATGTGCTAAAAACAATCAATTAAAAAAGGCATAATTCATTACAAAGAATATGGGGCATATTAGCAAGAAGAGGCAATAATCATCGCTAACCCTGCTTAGCGTGATTTTGTTTTATCGCCGGCTATCGCTGGAATATATCGCCACGCTAACGCTGTATTAGCAATGATTAGCGCTATGGCGATGAATATTCCAGCGATAGCGAGAAATGAGGCCAACATCGCTGAAAAACCAGCGATGTTGCATGGAGAAGGGAGATCACCTTGCTGATACGACCCTGTGGTCGTATCAGCATAATCCACCCCCATGTTAGGTATGGCTAACACCTGCTAATTGCAGGTGTTAAATAAATGGCGATGACCCCGGTTAGCGCGACTTTTCACGTCGCTAACTGGGGCCATGGCCACCTTGCTAATAGGCGATAGGCCTGTTAGCGAGTGTTTCCCATGTTTGTTCGTCGGAACGCCCACTTTGCATGTCATTAGCGATAAATATTGCTGACATGCAAAGCGGTAAAAAAACGGGCGCTAATGCCCGCAAACTGTCGCTAACTGCTGTTAGAGACAGTTTGCTGATAGGGCGATATAAATATCGCCGCTTTAGCGGCAAAAAGTGCCGCTAAAGCGGCGATAGTGCCCTTGCTAATATGCCCCTATGTTTTTTAAGAATGCTAAGCTAACATCAGTGTTAATTTTCAAAATTCATTGCTTTCATGCCTCATACTTATAGAGAACCCAATAAAGACTGTTGCATGCAGATAAATAGCTAAACATCAAGCAATAGGTCAAAGCTGATCGATAGCAACTATTACTTTTGATGATTTTGACCTTATTCTCCATATCCAGCTTAAAAATGTTGCTAAAGCTATCACAGTGGACTCTTGATTACTGGTCTTCAATATTCTTAGAGCAGTTGCATAGGACCTAGTACCCAAGTTACAACATATTGGTTTTAGCCATCTGCTTCGTGGAGAGGTATATGCCGGACATACAAATAAAATATGGGGTAGCGTCTCATCCTGATCTGAACAGAATACACATTTACTATCTAGGGTCTGCTTCCATTTAGCAGTAAAGGAGTTAATTGGCAGGGTGCCCACTCAGAACTGATAAAAGAGTTTCCTATCACTAGGCCTAGTGACATAGTCCCAAAAGTTTTCAAACATAGGATCAGGCTTGTGTTCCAAAAAAGTGCTGGTCAATATATGATTACTGGTGGACAACAAAGTTTTTTCTCTAGACATAGTCCAGTAAGCCTCTTTGAATGCTTTTTTGGAGGGAAACGTGTTACTAGCCGGATCTTCCAATAAGTGGGTCATACCCATATTCACCAGGTAGCATTTTATCTTTTGGAGCCAGGTGATCTTATGAGACGTATCAGCGTCTCTGACATCTTTGAACGCATTTGCATAGTGTAGAAGCTCCGGGGTTGACCAAAGTCTTCGCCAAAACGCAAGAGGTCTAAATCTTGCAGCCTCAGCCAGTGTATTGCATCCTAGTTCCAAGTATAGAGGTGTAAGAGGTGTTTTCTGTGGAAGGCCAGTAAGACCTCTCACAAATTTATTCTGAGCTATGGTCAATGGAAAAATGTTCGCAAACCCCCAGAGTTCTGCTCCATAGAGGGTGGAGGCCAGAACATTTGTATTATAGATCTTAAGGACTGGGCCTACCTGCTTAGTGATGGAAAGCCTATGCTCACTTAGTAATGCTCCTGCCAATTGAGAGTGCTTGAGTGCCATCACATCTATTGGGGCTTCCAATCTAATTTTCTTCCCAAAGTGATTCCCAGATAGGTAAATACATCTGTTTGTTCCAGTTGCACCCCATTCATAAAAACCCTGCCCTTGACTGCCTTGTGCTTGTGCAGAACCATGAACTTGGTTTTGTCCACGTTCACCACCAGTTCATGATCTCTGCAGAATACTTCAAAGCGACAAAGCGCTTGCTGCAGCCCTGCTTGAGTTTTGGATAAAATTAGGGTATCATCAGCAAACATAAGAATGGGGACCTTTGAACCAGCTAAAGAAGGAGCATCTGTTGGGTTAGATAGAAAATAATTAACAACCCCGTTTATGAACAGAGAAAATAAAGTGGGAGCCAATACACACGATATCTTTGTTTTTAGAAGGTGTTTATCCACACACTTGGAATAACAATTCGCTCTCGAGACTGGAGTGACACTGTACTAAGGCAGAACAGACAGCTCCCTTCATTTTAAAGCATTCTTGGTCGTACCAACTAGCCCCTCACTTCATCTCCCTCTCTGAGAGCCCATGTTTTTAGTTCTGGAGTGCTTGGACCATTGTGCTGTCTGCTCCTTCACAATCCCCTCATAAGCTACTATAATTTCCTCATTATTGGCACACAGGGAATCCATAATTATAAGTTCAAATCTAACCATTGTGTCTTCCAGCAGTGGAAGTTGAAGTTGATATTTCTCAGTACTCCATCTTATTCTCCTTCTGCTATTAGATGGGGTAATCATTGGCCTGCAATTCCCCTCCCATTGCTTTTCTACACTGCTAGTCCACCATGAGCACAGTTTTAAGGAGAGTTCCGCAGAATCATGATCACTTTCCACCCTTCTAACTAGATTAGATTATACACATACTCCTACCCCTCTATATTGAATAAAATATAATCAATTAATGTTGGGCTTATCCCATTATCAAAAGTTGTCACATCAGTAGTATCTGAGGGGATACGACCATTAATGAAGCGCAGCTGATAATTTATCAGGGGATCAGAGAATGCATCCCCCTTCTTAGTAAGATTAAAATTGGTCATTTCTGTTTCTGGAATACCCTAACAATGGTCTTCCATTAGGACCTCTCTGTTAATAATTGCATCAGATGGTTGCGTATCAAAATCACTACAGATTAGTAGCGGGTACTTCCCCATTTTCCCCTCCTTTATTGGCTTCCAGTTAGCCACCTCCTACTCATCACTCTCATTATAAGAAACAAAATTCTCCCATATCACTCGAACCACTGAAGACCATCTCAGTGGGATATAAACATTCAGTATATCAATCGCACCACCTTCTGGGCCCGCAAACCAGATCCTCAAATACTGAGCATTGGATGTCAAATTAGCTATCCCCCAGATGCTCTACATTTCAATTTGCAGGACACCCACGTGGTAAGGCACCTTGACGGCCCTTTTTGTTTCTAGCAGCCAAAATACAGTTATCAAGAAACCCATGTGCACTGACTCCCTCAAGCTCCCATGTTTCCTGGAAATAGCATATAGAAAATTGCTCAAGGAACTTCAGCCAGTCTGTGTCCTTTGTTTTGCTGGCCTTGCCCACAATGTTTCAAGATAGGACATACAAATAGTAATTGCCGACCCAGCATTTGGGGGACACTGCTTGCATCAGGACAGTAGACACAGAGGGCGAGGTCATCCATATTCAGTCAGAGGGCCTGATTCTGATATTGGGGGTCAGACTGCCATTGTGGTGGTCAGGATAATGACGCCAAGTCTGCGGCATCCTTACCACCATATTACAATTTTACTACCAGGCTGGTGGGGTTGTGGCTGCGGTGACTCAGCAGAGGCATGTTTTGACTTATAGAGAGCCTGCAGCACATGCCACCCCTGTGGCACCGCCACTTGCACAATAGTGCACTGTGTACTATGCACCATGTTGTGCATAGAACACAGTACACGCACAACAGTGCAAGCAGAGGGGGGCACAACATGTGCCCCATGCACACCCGCATGAGCAAAATCGCCCTGAGGCCGTGTTTGGTACCCCTTCCCTGCTTTCCACCAACCTTTTCATGGTGAGGTCCCCGGCATGAAAAGGTCTGCAGAATTGCAGGTTGTGATCAGCACAGCAGTGTCAGCATCAGCACTGCCACCATTGATCACTTCTTTCCCCACCACCGCCACTGCTGGATCCAAGATCCTGATGTTAGCAGCTCTCTAGCAGTGGTCTGACCGCCATGGTCATGAACAGGCGATCGGACCACGAGGAGGCAGCCGTCAGACTGCCACCATGGGTACAGCAGTCTTGGGACCGACATACTCGTAATCAGGCCAAGAATTCCCTTTGATAAGCCCTCCAGGGCAGGGAGCTAGCGCTATTGCTATCCATGAGACATCTCAGCACTCGTTCTTAATCTCTCTGAGCTCAGGGTTTAGAAACTTGATTGTCCTGAATTATTGCATGCTGCTCTTTTCAGGTTCTCAAGAGCTACTCTGTTTGTGGTCAATAAGTTGCTCTTCATCAACTCCACTGATAACTTAAGGTTCAGGAAGCGCTCATAGATGAGGGGTGCTGTTTGTGCCCGATGAAGTCATGATTTACCTGCTCCCGCTTGATCGAGACCTGGGCAAGGCAGAACATCGACCTCCATAAAATGGAAGTAGTTTACATGACTGAGCACCAATCTGGTAATACTGTCTGGGTAGTGTACATTCGACCTTTGAGGTATATACATTGTTCCTTCTTGAGCCTAACCCGGTTTGCTGAATGATCAGCTTCACTACCCTCAGGTCACCCGACAAGACCACTCTCGACTCAGGGATTGCATAAAAAGAGAACCTGCTAACAAAAAGCAAAAACAAAACCACACAGAAGCAACAGAATTTCAACTTAGTAATGACAATGGCATAACCTGCCATAGTAATGTTGTTGTTAATCATCTTCTCTACTTACCTTTGATGAGAGAAGTACCCCTGCAAAACATCCATCACCCTTTTTCCAACAGTTTCACTGATCTGTATTCTCTACTTCGGTCTTTTAAACACATGTACCACTCTTCAAGTGGTGTTGAGAGATATTGTTAAAGTCTGTACACGTGATATTCTATTTTCGATTAATCAACAACAAGATGCGCAATAATTCTGTATGGCTGTTCTCCTAATATTTGCTGATGAGACTATGCTAAATAAAGAAATTTTTAGTGTAAGCTACTATTGGGAACATAAAGGTCTCCATTGCTTGAATGCAGTTTCAACAGTGACAGAATTGGAAAGATGTGATTATATATCCAATTCCTGATTATAAATCAAAGTCATTTAGCAATATAAAAATGAAAAGCTGTGCACTCTAACTTTTGTTCAACCTTTACATAGCAGGTAATCTCCACACTTTGTTTAACTATGGTGAATATATATTTAATTTTAATGATTCAAAGAAGCGCTATGAATAATACAAAAAATAATACCTAATTACCAATTTTACTGCCACACAGATTTCTTTTTTTTGTTGAACTTTCACTTTTACTGCCAATATTTTCCATCATGGATACATAATTGTTTCAGGAAATAATACAATATATTTTAGGGATAGATGGACAGAATGTGATGATACAAAGTTATCTTTTAAACACGGATTGCGTAAATATTTGCAAAACTCTTACCTACTAATTCTAACTCCCAAATTCTAGTTAGAGGTACACACTCTCTAGAAATGTACAGTTTATGTGATATAAATAATTAGATAGGTCATTATGTGGCCTCGCATGGTTGAAGACTTTTGAAAAGATTTACCAATTTAGGAAAGAAAATTGCATGAATATAATTTGTTGCAATGCTGTTGGTAGAGAAATAAACAGATGAACAAACAAAGCATTCATGGTTTTTTCACTATCCATTTAATTTGTGTTTTGTTTTTTTCCCCAGTGTTTCACGACAACTACAACCCTATGCTCATCTTCATCTCATTAGGTGCTAAGTTATGAGATATTTCTGTAGCATTATTGTTACTGCTGTCTGAGAAACAATAAACACAATTAAAATATATGTTTACATATTTACGTAAATACATGACTGAGAGTTTTTTGTCAAGCTTTAGAACCAGCCAACACTTGAACCATCTATAGATCTTCATGTGTGTACCCTTATTTGTACCTATATTATAAAAACAGAAGACCGGGAATTAAAGTTTAATATCATCATGTTTTGATCGTAACATCATATATATGTATGATGATATTTCTGTATTTCATTTGATTGTTTTATTGGTTGAAAACAAAGATTTATAATATACTCTGAAATAATGAATTCAGTAAACGTACGTATATATATTTATTCACTGAAAAAAACAAAGGTTATAGTTAGGCTGATATTTCTGCAGTTATAGTTACCTCAGCTAACTATAACTCACCCCCAGCAATGCACTGCTTATGACCTCACATATTACATCACTCACGACATGGTCACTGACATCACTGATGACATCACTCATAACTGCTGAATTTCTTTGTTTTTTTATGAGTGAAATATCAGCCTAACAATAACATCCCTGTAACCTTTGTTTTTTTCAGTGAATTTCTAAGGTTCTTTTAAATTCAATTACCTAACTATAACGTCCCTGTAACCTTTGTTTTTTTCAGTAAATTTCAAAGGTTTTTCAAATTTTATTTCTACACTATAACATCCGATTAAGTGTTCCTTGTTTTGAGCAAATTTCAACCATTTTATAAATTTATTTTATAAGTGTAATCTGTTAAAATATATTTTTGTAAAAGGAGTATTTTATTTGCTTGAATACTGCCTCTATATTTATTGAAGACAGACCAACTGTTTTGTACAATACCTCTATCCAACTGGACACATTTGTAATGGCTGATTACTAATTGGTAGCATCTCATTTATTGTGCAGTGTATCTACTACACTATAATGATGTAGAAAATATTACTGAAATGTTTCCAATGGTCTTGTGTCTCTGTAAGTGTGCTTTGTGATTGTTTCTTGAGCATCTTTAACTGATAGCTGTACAAAATAGTACTGCAGTGAAAACACACTTGTTGATTTATTTTTTGCTAAAGTAAGTGGTTGTTTGTGTGGTGCAGATTTGACTGTATTTCCAGGCATGAAGAAACCCTAACTACATTTTTTGAGAAATCTGCTGGAGGAGTGTTTTAGAAAGGCATCAATTATTATTTGTTTCAGTGGATTATAAATGTTTTTTTTTCTAGTTTTCTTTATTGTCACAACGTCTTTGAGAACCCCACAATGACGACGCAAAAAACGCTTGTTCAGAGATACTCTAAAACACAAATACTGACATATTTTAATGGATGTTTGACAGTAGTTCTTTAGTGATCTCCTCTTCAAAGTTGTCTGTCTACAATGATTTTTTAACAAAGCCACTTTTAGTTTGTGTATCTCGTGTTCACGATGACACAGGAAATCGTGTTGATGTCACTATTCGCGATTAGCACGTGTTTTCAAAAATTCTGAAACACATATAAAGACATATTGTATTCGATGTTTGACACTATTACTTTAATAATATGCTCTTTAAAGTTGTCTGTGTGTAATGATTTTTCAACAAAAGTACTTTTTCTGGGTGCTTTCGCTGTTTGCGGCAACACCGGAAGTTGCGCTGATATCAGAAATCGCAAATAGCGCGTGTTTTTCAAGAATTCTAAAAGTCATATTTTATTTGGTTTTTGATACTAATACTTTAATAACATGCGCTCTACAGTTGTCTGTCTGTTATGATTTTTTTTGCAAACGTACTTTAACTTGGTGTTTTCCTTTTCCGCGGCAACACCAAAAGTCGAGGTGACTTCAGAAATTGCGAATAGTGCGTGTTTTTATAAATCTCTGAAACAATTATATACATATATTTTTAACATGTTTTGCTATAGCAGTGTACTGCTGTACTCCTCAAACTTGTGCTTGTATGGTCCTTTTTAAAGAAAACTACTTGTAGACTCTATTTTCATTTTCGGCGACTACACAGTGCTTTTTCAAAATTTCCTCTGAGGAATTGAAGACATAGCAAAACTTTTGTAATGCACAATCTGTCACAAAACTCTCTCTAGAGGCGCAAACAAAAAATATTCATGAGTGATGACATCAATGCTGTTCTATTTAAAAACCTATGATGGCAATCGTCTCAAGCTTGCAATAAAGAAGAGAGAAGCTGGAGGACCTTTTACATCAGTGGCAACAGGAAGTATTCCAGGTCAGAAAGTCCATTCACAGGTGCAGAGTGGTGGTACAGATATGGCTCCAGAGTTTTTAAGAATGGCCAAATATTGTATGGACTGTGGGGTTGTGTTGAGTGCCGGAGAGCAGTGTGTTGCAGTTATTTGCAATTCTGTGAAGAATCGTAAATAATCATTTTTTTTCCTTGATAATTTTTGCAGAATTCTAAGTGCATATTTTTCAAATATCACCTCTCCCTGTTGTTATTTTTGTTTGTATAAAAAAAGAACAAAACATTTTTACAACTTTAAAATCTCTAAAACAGAAAATGTAAGAAAAAAAGGTTCCTGTTGGAACTGACTTTCAGAGTTAAAAAAAGATAAAGTATGCAGTATGAATGTATGTTCGCACACATGGGTAAGTGGGTGCTTGAATTTGTGCATGGGATAGTTAGTATGTTTATATAGGTGCATGTATAGAAAAGTTACTGTACGCATCAGTGGTGTATGCATGATTGAATGTCTGCATGAGTGGTACATGGATGATTGAATGAGTGCATCAAAGGTGTGTGGATGATTTAATTATTAAATGGGTGTTGCATGGGTAATTGAATGAGTTTGTTAGTGTTGCATGGATGTAAGAATGAGTGGACGAGTGGGGTATGGATGCATGCATGAATGCATGAGTGATGAATGAATGATTGAATGAGTACATCAGTGGTGTATGGATGATTGAATTATTGAATGAGTGTTGCATGGGTAATTGAATGAGTTTGTTAGTGTTGCATGGATGTAAGAATGAGTGGGGTATGGATAAATGCATGAATGCATGAGTGATGGATGGATAATCGAATGAGTGCGTAAGTGGTGCATGGATGATTAAATGAGTGCATGAGTGGTGCATGGATGATTGAATGAGTGCATGAGTGGTGCATGGATGTAAAAATGAGTGGTTGAGTGGGGTATTGATGAATGAATGCATGAGTGGTGCATTGATAATTGAATGAGTGCATTAGTGCTGCACGGATGTAAAAATGAGTGGATGAGTGGGGTATGGATGAATGAATGAATGCATGGGTGGTGCATGGATAATTGAATAAGTGTATGATTGGGTATGTATGATTGAATGAGTGCATGAGTGATGCATGGATGTTAGACTGAGTGCATGAGTAGTGCATGGTTGATTGAATGAGTGCATGAGTGGTGAATGGATGATTGAATGAGTGCATGAGTGGTGCAGGGATGATTCAATGAGTGCATGAGTGGTGCCTGGGTGATTGAATGAGTGCATCAGTGGTGTACGGATGATTGAATTATTGAATGAATGGTGCATGCATGATTGAATGAGTGCAGTAGTGCTGTATGGATATAAGAATGAGTGGATGAGTGGGGTATAGATGAATGAATGAATACATGAGTGGTGGATGGATGATTGAATAAGTGCATGACTTGTGTATGGATGATTGAATGAGTGCATCATTGGTGCATGCATGCTAGCATGAGTGCATGAGAGGTGCATGGGTGATTGAATGAGTGCATATGTGGTGCATGGATGATTGAATGATTGTATATGTGGTGCATGGATGATTGAATGAGTACATGAGTAATGCATGGATGATTGAATGACTACATGAGTACTGCATGGATGATTGAACGAGTGCATGAGTTGTGCATGGATGACTGAATGAAGGCATCAGTGGTGCATGAATTTTAGAATGAGTGCATCAGAGTTGCATGGATGATAAAATGAGTGGATGAGTGATGCATGGTTGATTGAATGAGTGCATGAGTGGTGCATGGATGATTGAATGCATGCATGAGCAGTACATGGGCGATTGAATTATTGAATGAGTTGTGCATGGGTAATTGAATGAGTGAGGTAGTGCTGCATGGATGCAAGAATGGGTGTATGAGTGGGGTATGGATGAATGAATGCATGAGTGGTGCTTGGTAATTGAATGAGTGCATGATTGGGGTATGGATGATTGAATGTATGCATGAGTGGTGTATGGATGATTTAATGAGTGGTGCATGGATGATCACATGACTGAATGAGTGATGCATAGATGGTTAAATAAGTGTATGAGTGGTGAATAGATGACTGAATGAGTTCATGAGTGGGAGATGGATGTTAGAATTAGTGCATGAGTGGTGCATGGGTGATTGAATTAGTGGTGTATGGTGATTGAATGAGTGTATGAGTGGTACATGGATGATTGAATAAGTCAGTAAGTGGGGCATGGGTGATTGAAAGAGTATATGAGTGGTGTATGGATGTTAGAATGAGTGCATACGTGGTGCATGGATGCTGGAATGAATGCACAAGTGGTGCATGGATGTTAGTTGAGTGCATGAGTGGTGCATGGATGTTAGAATGAGTGCATGAGAGTTGGATCGATGATTGAATGAGTGCATGAGTAGTGCATCGATGTTAGAATGACTGAATGAGTGGTGCATGGATGATTGAATGTGTGCATGAGTGGTGCACAGATGAGTACATGCTTGGGTGTAGTAGTACATATATGAGTGACTGAATGAGCTCATCAGCGTCTATTTGTGTGAGTGAATTGGTGGTTTACTTTGTATAATGGTGGGTGAAACAGTAGATAATTGCCTAATGGGTCAGTAGTTTTCAGTGTGAGTTCCTATATAAGCCACTGAATGGGTACATGTACGAGTGCATAGCTGCGTAAATGGGTGTATGATGGCTTGCATGTGTGAGTGAATGGCTGCATTAGTTTCCTTATGACTAATAAATCAGTCTATGATAGAAAAGTGATTTAACACATACAATCTTGCTGAACTCCATCCACTCTGGAAAAAGAAAATCAAAGAAAAAATGTGGTAGTATTTAATCTTGAGAATTATACCAACTTGCATTACTAATACTGTAGCATATTAATACATTATAGCAAAAACATTATTTTTCCCTTTTTACTGTTCTCAGCTTTTACATTTGTTCACTATAAACAGTGGTCAGTATGAAGCATCATCAATGAACAATAGGGAAAAAAAACAATCAATGGATTAAAAAAACAACTCAATGCTGCATAGTACATTAAAATCCTATGCATAACACTCACTACAATTCATTAAATATAGTTTTGTTCTAAAGTTACTGCAAAAATGTGAAGAAAAGTTGGTTTTAACTTTTTGTTATATTGTTATATCTGGTACAGTATGACATATTATTGTGAAGCAGACACTGTTGAAAACATCCTTTCCTCCACCAAATAATATGGAAAATGGTGATGATCCATACATACAAAATATTGTACAGTACTTTGTATAAGTTCTTTTTGGAGTAACAAAAGGGTTATTTTATTTTTAAAGACAGCTTTAGCTAGTAAGTTAAGACTGTTGTTGCTTTAGTATATGCTCTCAGTATATAACTGTAATAAGAGAATATAGTGTTCAGATGTCATATAAAGTCTTCTGTAGAACGTATAAGTATTGTATTTCCAATATTTTGAAGACATTATCCCCAATAGGATGAGTAATGTCTAATAAACCATAAATGCCGTGATAAAAAATACCGTAAACCTGTCTTTTTCTACAAATAATCCTCAGAACTTTGGTTGGAGAAATAACAGATATGAATTTATTAATTTCATAGATAGCCTTAATAAGAAGGTTGCGCTAGCAGTAAAACTGCATCCAAATTCTAAACTGTGCAAGGTCCAAAACATGATGCAAGGGCTACTTATTTGCATTTTAGACTTGAAAGTGTCAGTTCTTTAACATGTGTGTGAATGAGTGTCTCAGTTACTATCTGGGGCTGTGATTGCATGTGCATGTATGTTTGTCAGTAAAGCACAGCCTTTCTTCAAAACCTCAACGGTTATCTAAATATGTCTGTAAGGGGCTGCATGGTTTGCCTATTGGAAGTGTAATTAATATATTTTTTTCAGCGTGTGTGCAAGTTCCTTCATTAGTGCTACATAGATATCACTTGCACCTGTCTAAAGAAGTGAATTTGTAGGTGTTTCTGTTAATATGTCAGAGGGTGTTTAACTGCGTGAATGCTTTTCTACTTAGCTGTGTCAGATTGAACTCTGGGTCGCAGGGAGGCTGTTTAATGGGTCTGTATGAGCCCATATAGTGAATCGTCAGACTACATGTCTCACCTTTTAAGCACATACCAGCCTTTCCTATGGCCTAGCTATAGCCTACCTCAGTGGTGAGCTATATCTAGTAGAAGATTAGTTTATACCTTGTGTAGGAGTTTAAAATATGAAGGTTGGCATAGCAGTAAACGTGCATCCACAGGGTAAACTCTGCAAGGCCTAAAACATTTGTAAGGGCTACTTCTCTACATATTAGACTTGAAAGTCGCAGTTCTTTAACAAATATCTGGGGCTGTGATTGCATGTGTAAGTACGTTTTTGAGTAAATGACTGCCTCTCTTTGTAACCTCTATGGACGTCTAAATCTGTCTGAAAGCAGAAGCATGGTTTGCCTCCTGGATGTGATACTGAGTATTTTCTTTTTAGGTGTGTGTCAAACTGCCTTCATTAGCGCTACATAGATATCACTTCTGCCTGTCAATATCAGTGAATGTTTAAGTGCCTCTGTCACTATGGCAGTGGTTGTTTCAGTGCCTGTGTGCTTTTCTTCTAAGAGATGTGAGGTTAAACTCTGGCTCACAGGGTGGATGCTTAATGGGCCATATGAGCTTCTATGAGCGCATATAGCTCAGCGAATCTTCAGATTATATGTGTTACCTTTTAAGCACATACCAGCCTTGCCTACTGCCTACCTACAGACTACCTCAGCGGTGACTTATATCTAGTACAAGATCAGTTTATGTCTTGTGTAGGACTTTAAAATATGAAGGTTGGCCTAGCAGTAAAACATTATATAGGGGCGAAACTCTACAAGGCTCAAAACATGATGCTAGGGCTACTTCTCTGCATGTGAACGCATGCCGTAGTCCCTATCTGGGGCTGTCGTTACATGTGTCTGTAAGTTTGTGGGTAAATAACTGCCTCTCCTAGTAATCTCTATGGTTCTCTAAGTGTATCTGGAAGGGGCTGCATGGTTTGCCTGCTGAATGTGTTAGTAGGTGTTATGTTGTTTAGGTGTGTGTGAAACTGCCTTAATTAGCTCTACATAGTTATCACTTGTGCCTGTCTATATCAGTGAATCAGTAGGTGCTTCCGTCACTATGTCAGTGGATGTTTTCGTGCCTGTCTTCATTTCTACTAAGGTGTGTCTGAATAAACTCTGGGTGGTAGGCTGGATGATTAATGGGGCTCAGGACTTTGTACTCGTGCCTATAGCTCAGTGAATCTTCAGACTACATGTGTACCCATTTGAGCACATATCATCTGCTCTATGGCCTAGCTACAGTCTACCTTAGTGGTGACTTCTATCTAGTAGAAGATCTGTTTATGCCTTGTGAAGCAGTTTTAAATATGAATGTTGGCCTAGCAGTAAAACTACATCCAGAGGATAAACAGTACAAGGCCCAAAACATGAATCAAGGACTGCTTCTCTGCGTGTGAGACGTGAAAATCTCAGGTCTTTAGAAAATATGTGAATGTCTCAGTCCCTTTCTGGGACAGTCATTGCATGTGTATGTAAGTTTGTAGGTAAATAACAGTCTCTCTTTGTAACCTCTATGGCTCTCTAAATATGTCTGGAAGCGGCTGTATGGTTTGCCTCTTTGATATGTTAGTGAGTATTACGTTTTAGGTGTGTGTGAAACAGCCTTCATTAGCGCTATATAGATATCACTTTTGATTGTCTATATTAGTGAATCTTTAAATGCATCTGTCACTATGTCAGTGGGTGTTTTCGTGCCTGTCTGTTTTTGTACTATGCTGTGTCAGATTAAACTCTAAGTTGCAGGGTGGATGTTTAATGGGGCATATGAGTTTGTATGCGCGCATATAGCTCAGTGACTCTTCAGACTACATGTGTAACCTTTTGACCATATATCAGCCTGCTCCATGGCCTAGCTACAGTCTACCTCAGTGTTAACTTATAACTAGTACAAGATGAGTTTATGTCTTGTGTAAGAGTTTAAAATATGAATGTTTGCATAGGAGCAAAACTGTACCCAGAGGCTAAACTGTACAAGGCCTAAAATAATATGCAAGCGCTACTTCACTGCATGTTAGATTTGAAAGTCTCTGTTCTTTATCAGATATATGAATGAATGTCTGCGTCTCTATCTGGGGCTATCATTGCATGTGTATGTAAGTCTGTTGGTAAAAGACTGCCTATGTTCACGACCTCTATGGTTCTCTACATGTGTCTCTAAGGCTACACATTTTGCCTCCAGAATGTGTTAGTGAGTATGACATTTTTTAGCTGTGTGTGCAACTGTCTTCATTATCGCTTCATAGATATCACTTGTGCCTGTCTATGTGAGTAAACATGTTGGTGCTTCTGTCACTATGTCACTCGGTGATTTAGTGCTTGTCTCCTTTTCTACGAACATGTGTCAGATTAAAGTCTGGTTGACAGAGTGGGTGTTTAATGGGACACATGACTTTGTATGATGCTCAAGTGTACAAAGCCAAAAACATGATGAAGGGATACTTTTCTGCATGTTATAGTTGTAAGTGTCAGTTCTTTAGCACATATGTAAATGAATGTCTCACTCCTTATCTGAGTCTGTATTTGCATGTGTATATATATTTGTTTGTAAATGACTGCCCCTCTTCGTAACCTGTATGGTTCTCTAATTCTGTAAGGCACTGCATTGTGGGTGTTTTAGTGTCTGTTCTTTTCTATTTAGCTGTGTCATTTAGAAGTATGGGTGGCATAGTGCATGTTTAATGAGGCACATAGGTCAGTGGGAATTCATATACCTCAGTGAATCCTCAGAGTACATGTGTTACATTTTAAACATATAGCTTCCTGCACTATGGCCTAGGTACACCCTTCTTTAGTGGGGAGTTATATGTACTAGAAGACCAGTTTACACTTGCGTAGGAGTTTTAAGTAAGAAGGTGGCCCTAACAGTAAAACTGCATGCACAGGTCAACTATACCACACGCAAAACATAATGCCTAGGTTTCTACTTAGGTATGTCAAATTGAAGTCCGAGTGGCACACTGCATGTATACTTAAGTACAAGCGTCTTTATGAGTACATATAGCTCACTCAAACTTCACAATACATGTCTTATATATTAACTACATAGCACCCTGCCCTATGGCCTAGCTAGCAGCCCCATAACATGTTTAAGAAAATGTACCAGTATCTAACTGTCTGTTTTGAAAGCACTAGAAATCTGAACATACATAGCTAAATGAATACCTCAGTTCCTCTATTACAAATTACAAAAAGTATGTGCAACTGCTTTTCATACTTCTAGAAATATATATCTACTTTCTGAGTATGTTACTGAATGTATAAGTGCTTTTATTTATCCATAACTGGGTCAGTAACATCCTATATAATTTGAAAACGTGGCTGTCACTTGCATCATAACTGGTATAGTATATATAGTGCTTCACATAACACTGTCCATATCATGACTTTGTTACGGAAACTCAAATGGAAAAAACTCACTCCTTTAACCAGAAACAACCATACTTTTTTTACATGCTGGCCGTAGAAGTACAAAGGCACACTTTGCAGTAGGAACCATAATCCATATTTGAATACTGCATGTGTAACTATGCCTAGCAGTGCTATATTATACATCTCACTTAGAAATATAATTAAAGAATATATTTCACCATCTATGCACATACAAATCTGCCCTGACATTATTCAACACCTACACTAAACATTATATAATACATAGCTATGACCTTCGACAATTGTGACTGTTTTAGTCTTCTTTTATAATGGACCAAATAAGACTATAAGTCACACAATTCCAATGAAAACATTGTTTGTGAGCAGGACAGCATGTATATACATGTACAACTTTCATATCACATACTACATTATTATATATAACTTTAACCATTAGTCTCCAGTCTTTTTTACCACTTACAGAATGGAGTATACGAGCAGAACTGCAATATGCAGCTTTATGAAATCACATTGTAAACTAACTTCACAGACACCTTTTTTAAAATACTTAAAAAAATATTTTTACAATATTTTTTTACAATATGGCATGGTTATATACCTTGGTAATCAATTTTTTTTATTAATCAAGAAACGTAATTGTCATACACAAAATTTAGTTAATTGGTAAAATCAAATTTTTTTCTCTTATGAGATAGATGCAATGCTCTCAGGTTTTGTAGAAACTTAGCAAAAGAATGGCACACCACTGTCATACAAAGCAACCATAAATGGCAACCTTCTGAACTTTCAATTTCCTGAGACTGCAAAAGTCAGCAAATAAAAACATTCCTTTCAATTTTTACTCTTGTAACTGCATTTCTTAATAGTTACTGTCTGTTAACCCTTTCACTCCTTTTTAGAGGTAGCCCAAAATGCTTGCCTTTGTTTCAATTCTTGCAATGTATTCGCGATCAACAAAATGAATTTGTGAAAAACATGGGAGTCAAAAAACCTACTTTCCTTTATAGTTTTTTTTATTTTTAACACTATACTGCAGCGTATTGCAAAATTCACAGTAGGTAATCTTACCTGCCTTATAAAACAATAAGCCTACATCGCTGCAATTTGTAAAAACTGATACCTGTCTCTTTAACACCCTTCCCCCAATACACCCTCACCACATTCTCCATAGAAACCCACTTGAACTAGTAGGTCACAAGTTCATAGCACATTCTTGAAGGGCCATACTAGTTTCAAAATGAACCACAGCAGGTGTAGGTTGCTGTAGAAACGGCATAGCATATCCAAGTTTGCATTACATTTTTTGCTATTTATCACAGCCAATGAAACATCTCTTTACTAGTTCCTTCCAAATGCTACCTACTTTTATACACCTGCATATTCCCTCCGGCAAATCAAATGTTTAACTTTTTTTAAAATCTCCAGCACATATGCATTTTAACTGCCTTTCATTCTACCAACTACCTATTTCAGCTACAGCCTTCTCCTATCTGCTGATCCTGCTTCACTTCAAAATGCTTAGAGTGTGGATTGTGGGCCACAGCTATGTCTATTAGGCCAGTGAGGCTGCAGGAAACAGAAGTAATAGCAGGGACTTGGGTTTGCCTGATGTGGACATTAGTTGGATTGGGCATAGAAGATTCAAGTTTCATCAATTGCTGCCTTTGGTTAAAACCATTCTGGATTCACCAGCCCCTGACCTTATGATTGTGCACTGTGGTGGCAATGACCTAGGCACATTACTGGGGAGGACTGGAAATCCTAATGAAGGATACCTTTGCTGAATTGATGATGCTTTTTCCTCACATTGTGTTGGTGTACTCTAACATATGCCAAAAGCAGAAATGGAATTGGTGTAATCAATTCTGTCCACAGACTGACAAAGCCAGAAAACATGTTAATAAAACTGTTTCTGCTTTCCTCAGAGACCATAACATGGGTTCAATCTACAACAACAACCTACGTTTTGACATGCATGGAATCCATAGAAGTGATGGAGTTCTCTTTAAAGACGAAGGCAAGAGGAAGTTTCTAAGCAACCTGAAACTCTGCATCCGGCCTTATATGTAGCTGTCATATGCATACAATTAACACAAAGGATCTTGTCATAGCCACCTTAGTGCCCAAAATGTTGTTAATTTTCCATATAAAGATCCTTTTTTCCCAGTTTTTGGGAATGTCCAGGACGACGTCAGGATGGTCATGAATAAGTCGTGAAATCGGAAAACAAATGCAGACATTCAATTTCCACCAGCTCATGTAAAAATTATAACTAAAAAAAATCCATTCTAAACATAGCACTACACATAGTACTATATACATGGTTCTTTAAAAACCATGGGGCATATTAGCAAGACCCACGTTAAAATTATCGCCGTTTTAGCGGCAGGAAACTGCCGCTAAAACGGCGATAATGGGCTTGCTAATATGCGTTATGGAATTCCAATAGAAGCCCAGGTTAGATGTCCTGCACATCTAACCTGGGCTTCTATTGGAATTCTATAACGCATATTAGCAAGCCCATTATCGCCGTTTTAGCGGCAGTTTCCTGCCGCTAAAACGGCGATAATTTTAACGTGGGTCTTGCTAATATGCCCCCATGTTTAAACTCATGTTTTTTGTGCTATACTTCATTAAAACCATTCTGTGTTTGTGGTGATGCCTAGGATCTCAATGGCGTCAGTAACAGAGACATTTGCGCCTTTTTTATACAGTGTAAACACATATATGCACACATATTATAGAATTTTACACACTAGGGGTTTATTACTGTACTGATTAAACTCATATTTTTCTACTAAGTTTCTATAAAAAACATCTTCCAAACCTATTTTCCGTTTTCACAGCAATGCCGGGAGTCGCGACCATCGCAAACACGTCAAAAAACGCAAAGCAAAAGCAGAAATTCAATATCCACAACCACATTCAAAATGTATAACTATATCATTTATTCTAACCATCACACTAGATGTATCACTATCTAAATAACTATATAAAACATTTAGCACTCTCAATATCTTTATAATAGTATGCATTCATGATTAACTGCATAAAGTGAGTAGCTACATGAGTCTCTGAGTGGGTCTGTGACTGAGTACATCACTCTCTAAGTGGGTCTGTCAGCGGGTGCATAAGTCTCTGAGTGGGTATATGAATGGATGCATGAGTCTGTTAGTGGGTATGTGAATGGTCATGTGGGTCTATGAGTGGGTATATAAGTCTTTGAGTGAGTTTTTGAATGGGTGCAAGAGTGTTTGAGTAGGTATGTGACTGGGCGTATGAGTGTCTGACTTGGTATACGAATGGGTGTATGAGTGTCTGATAGGTATGTGAGCAAGTGTATGACTGAGTGGGTATATGAGTGGGAACATGAGTCTGCGACTGTGACCGGGGACTGAAAAAATCAAAGGTTACAGGTACAAAACCAGTGAAATTCATCCATTATAGCTCAATCAATCAAAGACTTTTAAACCGTGACTACTCACCCTTGAGGGTCTCAAGGTCATGTGGGGGAGAGCAACAGGTCTATCGTGGCGCTGTGGTTCAGTCAAAGAGCCAGGTCTTGAGGTCCTTCCTGAATTGAGGCAGTGAGCTAACTATAACTTGCGCCCCCGCAATGCACTGCTTATGACCTCACATATTACATCACTCATAACATGGTCAGTGTCGATCACTCAAGACATCACTGATGACATTTAACTTAAATGTCATGAGTTTTGCCATGAGTGATGCCACTGCCCATGTCATGAGTGATGTTTTCACCAATATTCATGACGTCACTGTGATCTTCACGATGCTCCCCCTGCATAACATGGGGGCCAGCTGGTGATCGCAGCGTCTTCGGGAATATCGTGCGTGATTAAAAACTTCTGTTTAGGACACATAGCTTGTGTCACTACCACCCCTATTTCTGAAACATGGGGATTAGACTACCGCTACCTTGACCCCTCATATCACTGTTCACAGAAATGTTCAGCCACGTGAACCTTTTCCTGATTGATAAAATGTTGGCTGCAACTTTCTGTTCAGGTTACAGCCAGCAAATCACAGCATTCCTGTTGGTGCACAGATTCGCGATTAACTGCAAAATTATTGCAAAATATCCATGGCAAGAGATAACACTAACTTTTTCTTCTTCAATTTCTCAAAAACTACTGAACGGATTTGCACCAAATAACAAAAAACACAATCTGCGTAAAAAAAATCTACCTTTCTGCCAAATTTGGTGAAATTCCGTCCAGTGGTTCGGGCTGTAGTAATGTTTATAGGTCCTTTGGGAATTAACATGGTAAGCACACCCATTTTTAAACCCTATTTTTCTCAGCCCCCACTTCACGATTTGCCCCAAAACCATCCATGTGCCACAAGAATCACTGGAGCACCTTTTTGGGTAAATTTTGTGAAGATTTGTCAAATGACACCAAAGTTATAGACAAGTCAAAAAATGCTTTTCCTATGGAAACATGGTCCTAACTGTAAGTAGATAGTTAGATAGTTAGATAGATAGATAGATAGATAGATAGATATACACACATATATATATATATATATATATATATATATATATATATATATATATATATATATAAGAACTTACCAATCAGGAAGGAACATCAAGTATTTAAGCCATTTGGAACAAATGTACGATATTAACAGTATCTCATGGCACCGAAGAAGGCACCACGCCGAAACGCGTATGCAAGAAGATTTGCTGTGAATAAATAACTTTTTAACCCCGTTGAGTGCTCCAAACCTGTTAAATGAGTAGTTGTTTAACTCACGAGCACCCACCTCGCGTAATGGATGCATCCGCCTAGAGTTCAGTGGTTAATTGTGGGTATTGCTGAAATGGAGGTAATTGAAAAACTGCTTGAACTGCCCTTGACACAGTGTTCCGTTGTCCAATGGAGGTCACAAATGATTCAAATTTGGGGATGCCAAGCCATTCAACTGACACCCACAGAAACGCCAGTTTGTTTCATCCAGGGGCAGCGGCGAGGGGCGAATATTGTGTGCTTTGTTCCATTGGCTAAGAACTTACCAATCAGGAAGGAACATCAAATATTTAAGCCAATTGGAACAAAGTTATGATAATAACAGGATCTCATGGCACTGAAGAAGGCACCATGCCGAAACGCGTATGGAAGAAGATTTGCTGTGAATAAATAAGTTTTAACCCTGTTGAGTGCTCCAAACCTGTTAAATGAGTAGTTGTGTAACTCAAGAGCACCCACCCCGCGTGATGGATGCACCCGCCTGGAGTTCAGTGGTTAATTGTGGGTATTGGTGAAATGGATATATATATATATGATCAAAACTGCTCTCTGATGGTCGAAACGCGTCATGGCAGGCACTAGCCTGGACTAGACTATGGGCCGTAATAGAAATTAAAGCACTTTATGGAATTTCAAACTTTTCTGGTGTCTGGTGGTCCGTACCTTATTTGTCTCACCGAGGAAGCGGTGGGCCAGGATTGTTTCTATTTATTTTAAAATATGAATGTTTGCATAGGAGCAAAACTGTACCCAGAGGCTAAACTGTACAAGGCCTAAAATAATATGCAAGCGCTACTTCACTGCATGTTAGATTTGAAAGTCTCTGTTCTTTATCAGATATATGAATGAATGTCTGCGTCTCTATCTGGGGCTATCATTGCATGTGTATGTAAGTCTGTTGGTAAAAGACTGCCTATGTTCACGACCTCTATGGTTCTCTACATGTGTCTCTAAGGCTACACATTTTGCCTCCAGAATGTGTTAGTGAGTATGACATTTTTTAGCTGTGTGTGCAACTGTCTTCATTATCGCTTCATAGATATCACTTGTGCCTGTCTATGTGAGTAAACATGTTGGTGCTTCTGTCACTATGTCACTCGGTGATTTAGTGCTTGTCTCCTTTTCTACGAACATGTGTCAGATTAAAGTCTGGGTGACAGAGTGGGTGTTTAATGGGACACATGACTTTGTATGATATATATATATATATCAAAGTTCCACACACAGCGAAGTAAGTGCACTCTCAGGACACGTTCCACTTAGGTTTCAAAAGAAGTTTAATTCCGCTCTAACGCAATGCGTTTCGGCAGTTACGCCTTGCTCACACGTAACGTAAGGCGTAACTGCCAAAACGCATTGCGTTAGAGCGGAATTAAACTTCTTTTGAAACCTAAGTGGAACGTGTCCTGAGAGTGCACTTACTTCGCTGTGTGTGGAACTTTGTAGGATTTACTTCCGGGTGCTCCGCCGGGGCGGGCACCACCTTCCATGGGTCCGGATCTCGTCTAGGAGCGTTTTGGAGTTGGATATATATATATATATATATATATATATATATTACTTCTCCCAAAAGTGCCCACCAGGCAAGAAGCACTCCACAACAGCTGCCAGCTTCAAGCTTTTATTAGGTATGCCAGCAACACCGCATGGCGATTCAATTTACAGCGCTGCCGGTTTCAATGCCTGATGCATTTCCGAGTATGTCCACTCCTTCCTCAGAGGCTACGACAGTATGCACATGACACTAATGCCTCTTTAAATACCTTGATGTACGCCCCTGATGGGCTGCTCCAAAGCGTCCTGATACAGAGCATTATGGGATTAGTAGTCTCAACATTAAAAGTTCCCCATATGGTAGCGCTAATTCTGCTGCTAAAAGTTTTCAAGCCCGCAAATGGGCCTCAGTATGCGGGTGCCTGCTCAATCCTCCGCTGCTGTCCCAACAAAGCGGCCTGGAAGATACCAGACCCACGTGGCCCCCATAGATCCCGAAGTGGTGCTTTCTCAGCGGCTGGACTGCCACTTAACATTACTGCTCCCAAAAGTGCCCACCAGGCGAGAAGCACTCCACAACAGCTGCCAGCTTCAAGCTTTTATTAGGTATGCCTGCAACACCGCATGCCGATTCAATTTACAGCGCTGCCGGTTTCAATGCTTGACGCATTTCCGAGTATGTCCACTCCTTCCTCAGAGGCTACGGCAGTATGCGCATGACACTAATCCCTCTTTAAATACCTTGATGTATGCCCCTGATGGGCTGCTCCAAAGCGTCCTGATACAGAGCATTATTGGATTAGTAGTCTCAACATTAAAAGTTCCCCAAATGGAAGCACTAATTCTGCTGCTAAAAGTTTTCAAGCCCGCAAATGGGCCTCAGTATGCGGGTGCCTGCTCAATCCTCCGCTGCTGTCCCAACAAAGCTTCCTGGAAGATGCCAGACCCATGTGGCCCCCATAGATCCCAGGGTGGTGCTTTTTCAGGGGCTGGACTGGCGCTTAACATTACTGCTCCCAAAAGTGCCCACCAGGTGAGAAGCACTCCACAGCAGCTGCCAGCTTCAAGCTTTTATTAGGTATGCCTGCAACACTGCATGCCGATTCAATTTACAGCGGTGCCGGTTTCAATGCCTGACGCGTTTCTGAGTATGTCCACTCCTTCCTCAGAGGCTACGGCAGTATGCGCATGACACTAATCCCTCTTTAAATACCTTGATGTACTCCCCTGATGGGCTGCTCCAAAGTGTCCTGATACAGAGCATTATGGGATTAGTAGTCTCAACATTAAAAGTTCCCCAAATGGAAGCGCTAATTCTGCTGCTAAAAGTTTTCAAGCCTGCAAATGGGCCTCAGTATGAGGGTGCCTGCTCAATCCTCCGCTGCTGTCCCAACAAAGCGGCCTGGAAGATGCCAGACCCACGTGGCCCCCATAGATCCCGGGGTGGTGCTTTCTCAGCGGCTGGACTGCCGCTTAACATTACTGCTCCCAAAAGTGCCCACCAGGCGAGAAGCACTCCACAACAGCTGCCAGCTTCAAGCTTTTATTAGGTATGCCTGCAACACCGCATGCCGATTCAATTTCCTTCGCTGCCGGTTTCAATGCCTGACGCATTTCCGAGTAAATCCGAGCTCTGGAAAGAGTGGGCAACATATATGAGGAAAACATGTAAGGGCATGTTGGAAATGGAGGTTAAATATGACAAAATGGAAAGAAACCCATTAGCAACTGGGAAGGTGATAGAAGTCCTAGATAAACACAAAGATTGAATTTCTGAAAAAACTAGAAAAATCTAGAAGGAAGACTCAACAAATACAAGGAGGAAATCAAGCTAAATAAACAACGCAAATTCATTTGGGACAAAAAGGACTATGCGGAGGGCAGAATTTTAACCTTTGCCAAAAGATTTGACGCACTCCAAAGGGATCTCAGAATTGATCCACAGCAAAAAGAACAAGAATCAATATCCACAGGCTTAAGCTCCGATGTGAGTTCTGATCGTGAAGAATCAACAAGAAGTATCCCTTTAGTCATCTATCCTCTCACGTAAAACCAGGAACTGCAACAGCTAAAATACAAACAAGACACACCAATACAAAATAAACAGAGAGGAAGAGGCAGAGGGCGACGAACCAAAAAAGGAAAAGACCAACAAGGAGGAGGGGGCAGAAACAAATGGAGCTAGATAAGTTTCGATAATGTTTTCACAAGAACTCTGCCTGCTCCCACAGACAATTCTACAATTAACCTATCCAGTCGACCACTGAAGAAACAGCAAATATCAGTGCTACAGTTGGGCTTATCTTTCTGCTCCAGTAACAATTTCAATTACATAGAGACTCATATTGATTTATTCCTCTTCATCAGTAAATTAAAACTACGAAAATTGTTCAAAATCTGGAAAATGAAAAAAGAAATTAGAGACTGCACCTAACAGTGTTATAAATGAATGACAGTTGCAAGATATTGACACTATTCTCTCCATACATGAACTAGAACTGGATGAAAGGATTTGAGAATCAGAGGATGTTAGTGAGACATTGAGTAGCCTAGCATTCACAGTGGATCAAGCAAGTACAAGTGGACTGAGATCAATATATAAGTACATTCCTAACATTCCATATGACAACATTAAAGCCTTCCATAGTGTTCTGCAACATGAATTAATGAAAATGAAAAGTATTCATGACACAATATCACACCTAAACAAAGAAAAGCATTACGGGACTTATCCATTGACCCATTCATCATAATTAAACGTTTTCGACATGGGTGGAAATATTGTGATAATCAATATGGAAGATTACAGGATGGAAGCTCTACACCAATTAGGCAATGTAGAATGTTATGAGGTTATAACATGGGAACTTTATAGGCAATCCATAAATGTATACCATAACATGTTACAAAAATGGGACCAAGAAGATCTTTTAGATCTAGATGAATACAGATTTCTAAGAGAGGAGCATCTGAGGATACCCTGTCCATATTTACTGCCTGAGGTTCAAAAAGATGCCGTGTGGCCACCAGGGAGAACCATAGTCTCATTAAATGAGGGCCTATATTTTTAATAAATATCTGGCATCATATTTACAAAATTTGAGGTAATACTGCCAAGATAGTACAGACTATCTCAAAAGAATTTATGATATTACCTGGGAACGCACAGTATGATTACCATAGATGTGTATTCACTATACACAAGCATAAGACAGAGCCAAGGAGTAGATGCGTGTTTGTACTATTTCAAAAGCATATCCAAGACATTATACAAACACACCTGTATGTCACAACACATGATGACCTATTGTCTCGCAAACAATATTTTTTTGTTTGAAACCAAACTTTACAGACAACAAGCGAGGACATTGATGGGCGCTTGCTCTGCCCCCAGCTTTGCAAATTTATTCCTTTGCTGGTGGCTGGAGCAGGTGGTTTGGGTGGAGGAGAATGACAGGTACACCCAACACACACCATTATGGATTTGTTACATTGACGATCTATTCCTGATATGGGATGGGGTTATGTCATTAGCTGTGGAATTCATTACTAAATTCGGGAAGAATAACTTGAACCTAAATTTCACCTATAACATCAGTGACAAATATGTGGAATATCTGGATATTGGTGTACATGTGGAAAACAACAAGCTGAAGACTACCCTACACAGAAACGCTACAGCTGGCAATACAGTGCTACATCCATGAGCCATCATCCCAGCTCCCTAGAGGGGAGTATTCCTTAAGGGAAGGTATTATGGGCCCGAAGAAATTGTATTCAGGAACAGGACTATATAAAGGAACAAGATGTGATCCTAGACAGATTCAGAAAACAAGGATATCCTAGTAGAGTTTTACAACAAGCAGAGAAAATAATCCTGGGACTAAAGCAGGAGATTCTCTTTTTCGTAACAAGCAGAAACAGACAGATAAAGATGGTATGAATGGAACAACTCCCAGATTTATCACAACCTTTAACGGAAAATCACGAAAGATTAGGGACATAATGACCAAACATTGGAATTTACTCATAGCAGATCCAATAATAGGCAAGGAAATAGCAGAACGCCCAACTATTACATACAGAAAACCTCAAGCCATCAGAATTAGCGTTGTAACCAGTTACATGCAATGAAATAGATGTACTTGGTTAGCCCCAAAAGGCTTCAATAAATGTGGTGCCTGTAAGGCTTGTAAAACAAGTAAAAACAAGCAAGAGTATGAACTCCTGGTAGGTAAAAGAAACACAATCAAAGCATTCATTATGTGCACCACGGGTTCTATACTTGTATAAAAAAGTTGTGTACATAAGAATATATTTGAACAGAAGTTATCACTGGTTACCTTGGTTTTCCTATATGGGCATTTATCTTCTGCATGACAGTAGCTTGGATGTGTGATGTGGAACAGGATGAGGTTCCCGAGGATTGAAATTGCAGCATCTGTGTGACACCAGGGTGATGAGGATGTGCAAACACTTTGACACATGGTTCCAATAAGTGAATGTCTGATTATCTACTCCTCTGAGACTTTGGAGATGACAAGTTTCCTGCTGTATTGATTACAAAAATGTGTTTGTCTACGTTAATTGACTTACAATGTTTAAATTCAGTTAGGTGGCCATCGATTTGCACACACAGTAGTTTGTCAAAATAAGTCCCACATTACTATTGTTTCTCAAGAAGTGTTTACCCAGGTCATAGTGGGCAGATTGGGTTGTTCTGAACGTATTTTGTATAGTGGCAGATTCATAGATAACGTTTTAATGTTATGTATACATAAAAGTGAAGGATGGAATGCTTGAATTGATCTCAGCCACTGTCAAGTACTTGGGCTGCTATCCCAATCAATCGTTATTTTGCACACCATGTCACCTTAGTTTGGACCCAGCCAGAAAATTATTATTAGTGGGCAAATAGCAATAGTTAGTCTGGGTGTTAATATTTTTCCCACCAAACTACCTCCTAAAGTTGCAAACCATTTTCCCACAGAGGTAAATCCTTTACCTATGGATTCCCAACCTCCATTAGCTTTCAGTTCAATCAAATCTTTTCCCAAGTTAGTAATATTACTGAAATATCCCTGCAAATCTTTGCTTTTGTTAGTGATATAAGTACTGCACTGTTGGACTTTCAGCATACGACAGACTCCACCTTCTTTTGCAAGTAGGACATTTAACGCAAGTCTATTTTGTAACACCATAGATCTGAAAGCAACCATTTCAGTATCTATGACAAGGAAACCTCCAGCTATATCAGTTGATAAGCGATCAACTACAGTAGAACATTTTTGAATTTTGTGAGAATTTAGAATCACTCCAACTGATGGCATTATTGCACTAAAAATATCCCCTATTATTTCAGCAGCACTTATTCCCCTTCTCAAATGGGTATGCTTAAATTCATTGGTTTCACTAGCTTGCCCCGCATGATACATTTTTGGAAATACTATTCCCATATAGCAACATCTGTACCAATGTTTTGGTAGCCTATATTAGGCATTTTTCCCACAAATATAGTATACTCCTCGAAATACTGGATCCGATCCGCCAAGATATGAACCCCATCCTCCTACAGGAGGATGGGGTTAAATTCAGTTCAGCATCTCAATATGCATAGCTTTCCCTTGTGTTGCCAATCCAGAGCCCTAGCAGAGTGTGCATCACCCTTTTTAATTTCACCCTCCCGGTGTGCCCAAGGTAGAATTGTTGATTGTGTTTCAGCCTTTTTCATTATTTTCCTACGTCTATCTTCAACTGAATTGATAAAGTATTTTTCTACATTATGTAATAAGCAAGTTAAATAATGTCTCTACGCATACACTGTGCCTATACTTTGTGCTGGTTGGAAAATGTTGCCCATTATTTCAGCAGTTCACGTATCCGGTATAATGTTCATATTTTTATTGGTATTTCTGAAAAGATCAAATCATAATTTGAGTAATAATATTGAAAATGCCCTTTGCAATAGAATAAACTTGTGAGTACACTGCAAGAAATACCATAAGGAAGAGGCAGATGATGGTAAGTCACCCCTTCTGACACCGAGGTAGGTAGTTGCATGCACACACAGCAATCTCTAGCATCCATAGTGTCAACATACTTGTATAAGAGTTTAGTAAGGACATTTAAAGAAAAGTAATTAATAGTTTGATCATGATGTAAAGTCTTATAAGTTAGGTTATTAGTTACAATTCCATCATTCTTTTCTTCCAATGGTTTAGTAACAGGGGTAGGGTTAATGTCAGGCTTTACATAGTCAAGATGAGGAAGATTTAAAACAATAAGTAACAACACAATCATTATAGAAAACACAGCTAAGAAGCAAGATGCGTTTATGTTTTAACAATACTGGGTTTGGATCTCCCATCTCTCTAGAAAGGGAACTCATGTTTTCATGTTGAAAATGCTTAATAGCGTTGGATTTGGAGCAAATATTTTCTTTGTTTCTACAACTGTTACAATTCACAGATTTCAAGTTTTGACATAATCTGGTGTATATTTGTCTCTTCAATTATTCATAGGCCATTTCTTTTTTTTCTGCTTTGTAAAATGTCCCTTATCGCAATAGTCTTTCAAGGTGGTATTTGTGAGTTTAGATACTTCAAGCAAACAGCTTGATATGCTTTCTCCCAGTCATTGACTTCTGCTAAATAAGTCCATTCAGGTGGAGCATATCTCCGATTTGGTACATTAGCCCTTTTTGATTTTCTCACTGTTGGTGCGTCATCATCCGTATCAGTCTGTTCAGATTGACTTGAGACTTCGATTACAGTTGGGAGTACTTTGCCTTCTGCCAAAATTTGCCTCAATCTAGTAGTTCTTCTGGGCCAAGGGTCTCCATTTATCACTCGCTTCTCATTTGCACTGTTCACAACAGCTGGATCAATACTTCGCCTAGTCAGGTACTTCCTTGCATGACCCTCGTTACCTACAGATACTGGCTCTCTTGGACCCTCATTTGAACCAGTGCTATGAGACCCGATAGCTGGAGCCCACTCTACTGTATGACTGACCTGAGTTGGACGTCTTACTGTAACTACCGGCCCATCCACTACAGGTACAGCATTTTCAAGGGGACATTGGATTCAGTGAGTATGGGCAGCATGTACCCAATTAGGCAGACCACCACATTTGACAGCAGTTGTGGTAACAAGAATCACTTGATATGGCCCACACCACAAAGGCTCCAAACACGATTTAAACATGTGTTTCTTCTGTTGTGGTGAGGTGGCAGCTTCCCCAACCTGCTGAGACACAGAATGGACCACATCAGCCAATCCTTGGCAGTAATTGCGTACCAAATCATCAGTTATATTTATTAGCTAATTGGCTGGGACTGTAGGCTGTCTCATAGCCCTCCCCATAATGATTTTGTGTGGGGACAGGCCAGTTCTTCTGTCTGGGGTACTTCTCAAACTCATCAACACCAAGGGCATTTCAGAGAAGTAGGCGCACACACCTTTACCAGACAGGACTTTAGCGTTCCATTAACCTGCTTGGTCACTCAAGACGCCTCTGGTCGGTATGCACAGTGTAACTTCTGCTCAATTTGTAATGCTGCACAAAGCATTAGCAAAACCTCATAGTTAAAATGAGTCCCTCTATCCAATTCCAAAGAGGTCGGAAACCCAAACCGTGGTATAAGCTCTCTAAGGAGAATTTTAGCTACAGTAAAACTGTCATTATGCATGGTTGGATACGCCTCTACCCAACGAGAGAACAATTACACAATTACTAGAACATATTTCAGTCCATTGCAAGGGGCCATCTTGATAAAATCGAGCTGCATCCTGAAAAAGGGTCCGCCAGATCTTCCTACATGACTCATTCTGACTAGTGTTTTCTTTCCCACATTTTGTAGTTGACATATCACACACCTCTGGCACAACACCTCGGCAACAGCTCAGAATCGGGGATTAAACCATGCCTGTCGGAAAAGACACATCATAGCATCTCTCCCATCATGTGCAGACCCGGTGAAGTTTCTTGCCATTGGTGACAACAAACTATCAGGTAAAACTGGTCTTCCATCTGTGCACCTCATCTTCCTGCCTTTGTGTGCAACCTGCTTTGATCCATCCCTGTCTTTCTGTTTCTAACACTTCATCCTGTAGAGCTTTTTTTCTTTCCATGTTTCTAAAATTGAAAACATCAGCCTGCATTCTCTAACATCAGTTTATGCTTTTAATGGGTCCCCATTGAAGATGGAAGAATTTAGGGCGCAATAGCGATCGGTCTCGTCCGCATAGCGGGTACCATTCGTCACATAGTCATTTCCCTGTCGATGAGCTGGGCATTTTACCACTGAAATCTGAGTGGGCAATTGTAATGACAGCAGTATATTTTTCAAGCTCTCTCTGTTTCGGATGGGTGAACCCGAAGAGAACTGACAATGCACAGCCTTCGCGCTCACTGCAGAATAGAGTGAAGCTTTTGTTAAAGCCGGGCATTCCCAATGCTGGAGCTCGACACAATCTCTCTTGCAGTTCGTTAAAAGAGTGCATGCATTCATCGTTCCATGGGACTGGATCTGACCCATCCTTGTGTACAAGCCTCTGAAGTGGCTTGGCTGTCAATAAGAAATTTAGAATCCATTGGCGGCAATAGTAAACCATTCCCTGAAACATGCAAACTTCTTTTTGTGTGCTTGGTGGATTTATCTCCAGAATGGCAGTAATTCTATCCTGTGACACTTTTCTGGATCCTTTTTCAATGTGATGTCCTAAGTAAAGGACCTCCCTTTTTCAAAATTGTAACTTTGTTGGTGACACATTATGCCCACTCACTGCTAGATGATTCAGTAATGCAATAGTGTCACATACACAAGCTTCCTGAGTACCTGAGTACCAGATGCTACCAACAAGTCATCAATGTACTGTACCAGAACAGAATGATTTTGCATCAACAAAGATTCCAAGTTCTTCTCAATATTTGACAGAAGATGGAAGGACTCTCTGTATACCCTTGTGGAACTTAGCACCATGCCTAGACACGGTTTCCGAACCTGAAAGCAAATAAATATTGGCTATCCGGGTGTAAGGGAATAGAGAAGAAAGCTTGACACAAATCAATGACAGAAAACCACTCAGCTTCACATGGGATCTGGTATAGTATCAGAGCTGGATTTGGCATGACTAGACAACATAGTATCACAATTTGATTAACTTTGCGCAAATCCTGCACAATCCAATACTTCCCATTGGGTTTCTGAATTCCCATAATAGGTGAATTGCATAGGCTCCCCATGAGCTCCCTCAAAATCCCTTGTTCAAACAATGACTCAATCAGAGGTGTTATACCTGCGATGGTCTCGGGGCTCAGATTATATTGTGGAATTCGAGGAAATTCTGCATTTAGTTTCAAGGTGGTCCATATTGGAGCCACTCCTTTGATCAACCCAATATTCTTTCCATAAAATACCAAACTTCAGGTAACACGGTGTCTCTCAATTCTAGGGGTAAATCATCACATGTTAATAAGGGGAATAACCCTTTGGGTTCAGTCTTTTGTTTTGCCATTTTGAATACAATACCGTCATCATCATTAGACTAATTTGATTTACACAACAGGTCTTGACCCAAAAGATTCACTGAATTGGAATCACATATCATGAATGTGTGCAGATCCTCAAACAACCCAATTTGCACCTTAACAGGCTCAGTTAGAGGGGTTGACATTAAGCAGTTAGAAACTCCTACAACTTGGATTCTTTCTCCCAAGAGGGGTAGGTTTGGAACTTCCACTGTTCTCACAGTAGAACGGGTAGCACCAGTGTCGACAAGAAATTAAATAGGTGTTCCATTTACCTTGTCACCCACCTAAGGACCACTCAGGTCTAACTTTAAGGATGTGCCAAGCCTGCATTCCTCCTCCCCTCTCAGACACCGTCATTGGAACAAATCAGAATCACGGTCATCAATCTGTATTAAGTATTGCTGGGTTACCTTCGGATTTATGTCAATTTGATAATTTGTATGGAATCCCATGTTCACATTATTTTTTGTACCTGACCATTCATGTGGGGCAGAGGAGCTTGTGGCATAGTCAAATTTAATTTTTTCTGCCTTTGAGTCTACTGATTCTGCATCATATCACCTGCTTGGGCCTGCATAAGTTTACCGTGCAATACCTGCCCATTTATCTGATTCAGTGGATTAAACCTACAATTGCTCTTCCACTACTCAAACTTGCCACAATTATGACATGGGATAGTCTTTTTTAACATTTTATTGAAGCCCCTCTTCCTCTGCCTTGGGATGTCACATTTTGTTGCTGAATTCCTGCTACTCCTCACATACCAGTATTTGGTTGACCATTTCCCTGTTCTACAACAGAACAATCAGCACCATCTCCCACAAAACCTTTCTTTGCTGCCTTCATCTGAGACAACATCAACTTTTCCTCCAATCTCTTATGTTTGGAATCCACTTCATCTCCACAATACTTTGAAAACCAAAGAATTTCATCTGTGGGTTTGCTTTACCAGCAAATCAAATGCTGTTGTATCATTGCACTTATTTTGGGTCTTAATCCAAACACATATCGATATGCAAAATATCCCATATCTTTCCCCGACACGTTTTACATTCCACTATATTGCTTAAATGCCTGCAGAAGTCTCTCATAGTGCGCACACACTGTCTCTTTCAATTCTTGAGTTGTTCTGTCAATCTTTACCCAATCAGTTTCCTTTGGAGAAATGTTTCCCTTCAAATAAGTAACGACCTGGTTATATTTTTTCATTATTTCAGGTGATGGTGCACCAGTTTTTGAGTCTCTCGCAGGATCTGTTTATTGCCAATTTACTGCAATCTTACATTCAGTCCACAATTCACTTGGGACCACAATGTCAGACAAGGTATCTAAATCCTTTAATAAAACTTTTGAGACTTTCACAAATCTCTCAACTTGTCTGCTACTGAAGTTTAGTCATGCAATCATTTGTTGCATTTTAGAAAGCAGGCAATTTCATGCTTTCATCCCTTGTCTGTCCAAGTAACACTTTTGTTGCAAGTCTAGTCAAGTAAGCTACAAACATCAAAGAAGGTGATTGAATGTTAGAATACAAGTGGTAACTTTATGAAAGATTCCCATAGGCTTCAGACAATTCATTTCATAAGTTCATAATAAGAAAGGAAGCAGAGTTGAGGCCTTCATGAAATAGGGCTCATACACAATGAATTTGGTTTAAAACATGAATCTCACATTACATAAATAGTGCATTAATTCTTCAATTAAGCGTATTAATAGCATTTTAATATGAATTGCAGTAATTCATGTAAGTATAGGGTATTCATAAAAATTGTTATATTCACTATCACTTCACATATAATTTTGCAAGTCTCTTTTGTACTTTATATCTTATTACAGCATATGTGATTTAAAGGCACAGCAAAAAATAAACGAAATACAATCATAATATAACCTCATGTAGCACCTACTTTTCTTGTCAATGTTAGTGCTCACGTTATACATTCTAATATTGCCATCCATTTTCTAACATATGAAACAATTTTATCCTCACATAGAAATGTTCCTGTGTTATTGTTTATTTATCACGTTACCTAAACATAAGAACACATGCCACTAAAATGTTAGATTTCACATCTAATTATTGACTGTTCGGTGTTATCAGAAACTACTTCTAACATTCTGCATGCTTTTAGATGCAGTATCTAAATCAAAACTTTATTTGTGTGTTTTTTGATGTGTGGAATCTAAAACACACTTTGTCATTATCATGGAAAAAGGTGTCACAAACCATTTCTTTGTATAATTGTCCTAAATAGATAAGAGGTAACACTCCAATACATCCTCTGCCTTAAGGCATGCCCAGCACTGGAGGATCTCCTTGTGCATGACACACTCCTTAACTTTTTTGCATATCGACACACACTACACTGCAGTGTATCCTTCTATATTTGGGCCCATACTCCATTACTCAGCTTGTTGCTCGTAGCCTATACACCTGATGATATCTTTGGAGGACCCTCTTCCCAAGGGCCTCCAATTCTCCTTGAGAAAACCTGGGGGCCCTCTTTTTGCGCTCCTCAACCATTTTTGGGTACAAAAGAACACAAGAAGAAGCTGAATGGATGAGAATTCTGTTGTGATTGTTTGGCTCAGGATGCCCTTGTACTGTTCTTGTGTGCAATATCCTGTTTGTCGAGGTTGGTAGAAATCTTTACTCCGGGTAAGGTGATTTCTTCCCAGAGTTCCCTACCCCAAATACCCTTTACTCCATCCCAAGAACAAAGTGGAGAACGATAGAAAAAATGTCAATGAGAAAAACGTGTGAACAAAAATGTATTTGTATTGTACATGAATGTTTCATGTTTTCATGACATGTAAAAATGTGTAAAGTGATGTGTTAGTCTACCCATATTACAATAAGATTTGCATTTTTGGTTTAGTCATCATAGCAGTGCAACAGTGTTGACATAGAATGGCATTTGTGGACATAGCCTACCATTCATCATTAACTTGACACTATCTAATTACTAACATGCAGCAACCAAAGTAGCAGCCTAGTTAAAAATGAGACCACTAGTTGATCATCCACCTGCAGACCCTGACCTCTGTTCTGTGTCCCACACTGGAAATGTGGATGGGGCCATAGTTCTGAGATTAGTCTTTGAATACACCACATCTGATGACAATGTTGTGTAACACAGAACAGGTCACTGTAATCTTTAGCACAACCACTCAGGAATGCTAATGCATCCATCCATGGGATCAAGGCATCTGAACCTTGATTTTGTGGATGCCAAAAGAACTCTCAATAATGCCTCATGTGCCTGTTGTACCTCTGTTGAGGCTGTGTGTTTGGATGTCAGAAGTGGGTGAGGAAATAGTTAGCAAAGGCATAGCTGGCATCACCTGCAACAAAGGCATGGTATGATTTTTTGAAAAACACATTCAATGTAAAGCAGGAAACGTTCTATACATGCATGCATACAATGTTAATCTCACGGGTGTTTGTATAGGGATAGTGTTATGCAATGAGTGACGATATTTGAAATTTCATTCCATAGGTACACATGCAGGCGTGGCACGAGTTAGTAACATTTACTTATTAGCCACATGTCAACAAAATTCACAGCAATCAACTGATGTGCAAGAGGTGACTATCAGAGATTAAGCTGTTGTGTGTGATCCTAGGGAAAGCAGCCTACCCTTCAGTAAAGTGGACTCTGGCTTTGCAGACAGTGACAGTGGTGCATGTTGAGTAAACTGTTTTCCCTGTGGTGCGCTAGCTAAAGTGCTGCCTGGTGCAATTATTGTCAAAAATAACTAGAACGTGTTCTAGACACAGTGTGCACTACAATGTCCCAAAAAGGGGTGTACACTTTTACATAAATATACTCAATTGAAATGAACAAACATTGTCCTCAACGGAAATAAACAATCAGTCTAGCTCAAAATTTATTGGATAAATCAAGATTCTTTAATCCAGTGGATTTTGTCCAATTAACAAATTTCTTTTACATTAATCTTCCATAAGAAACAATAATGACAATGATCTCTTCTAGCTGGCGCTTCAGTCCAACCCAATGCATTTTGGGTCAAAAGGCCCTTCATCGGGGGTATCTATGAACAAAAATATAAAAATTACATGTTTTGGAATGATTGCAGATAACATCATACTGTGAATGACATCTGCCGGATGACCGTGAGAGTAGTTACAATTGTATTTTCTCATCTCCAAACATCATAATATTTTTGCGGACATAACTCACAAGTTTCTTTGTTAATCTTTGTTAATAGTCTCTGCATATAGTTTTGGGGTTCTGAACTTGAGACCTGAAACTTGGATAACCCTGCTTCCCTTTCTGTATCTGTGCTTTCCTACAACCTCCCTCTCTACCCAATGAATCAGATATACATAATGTAAATATTGTTTTCAATATCGCAATCACAAGTCAGTAGGCTTTGGTTTTTCTTCAAATTTTCATTGTTGCTCTAAAATGCCTGAATAAAAATATTTCTTGAACAGATTTCATTTTGACATTTTATATGATTTATTTTAAATGTGCTTGCCAATTTAATTTACCAGTGCTTATCATGATATATCCTTCTATGATGCTGAAATAAAGAGAAATCACAAGTATTCTAACGTTCTTCAAGTTCTAGTCACATATATTTCACTTTTGCAAAGTTACAACTCAGACATTCAATAAAAATGAGAAATTGGCATGAAGGAAGCAACTGCCATTCATTTTCATTTTGCCCTTTTATTCAAGTTAATCTTAAGCATGTTAAAAAGGTGAACTTTAAAAGTGGCATGTCTGTTTAGAAATGATAAATCAGACATATCAAATTTAAGCTTCAGCTAGGAGCTGGAAAAAAAAATGTGAACTTAGTTGACTGATTTGAAAAATGTGAATCAAAATGCAGAATACGCCAGTGTCCATATCACAAATATGCGCGCTGCCCTGATCTGTGCTAGGGTGCATTTTTAATGTGGATGCGCCAGGTGCAGACTGGGTTACTGCTCTCTATCACAGTGTATGCCCTGCACCCAGCAAGCTGTGATCTTGTGCCTGCCCTTTGGGCAGTGCATCAGTGAAAGGCAGACTGGTTGTTTGAAGACACTGGTCCGTTTTTCAATGAGCAGGTGGCATCCCACAAAGATTTCCCTGCAGGTGGGTGTAGTGAAGCCATGCACCTGCCTGAATGATGATGTCTGGGAGCCATCTTGGGGTCAGCCTAAATGAGTGCCACCTCTGTGTAGGCCTAGCTAGTTTCCCCTTTAAAACTCCTTTGCCTACATACATGCATCTATTATACAGCAAAGATCGTGAGGCAGATGTAGCCCAATGTAAATGAGGGAATGCCCCCCTTGAAAATTTGCAACTGCCATATCTGCGCCAGCGCAATTTGTATTACCGAAGTGTCTATGTCCCCTTCTGTATTACCAAAGTGTCCCAGCGTGCAATAAGGAGGCATTAAACCCCTGTTGCAAACCCTCGGGCACTTTTGATAAAGCGGCCCCCGATGTAAAAAAACAAAAAAACATTCACTCATAGTGGTCATTTAAAGTTTGATGGAAGAGCCACCAAACACTTTTGGACAATGGAGGCTTCAACACAGCATCACGTCCAACATATTTAGAGTGTTTCACAGTTCTTTTTTAATTTATTTAACATAGTTAAACAGCAAAACAGTGAGAGAGTAAGTGAAACAATAATATATTGGAGACAGTATTTACAGATATGATAATTTGAAAATACACTAAGAATTACAATTTTGCTATATGAGATTGTACGTGAAATATAACCATAAAGAATGATGGGGGGGAAGGAGGGAAAAAGTAATGCATACATGTTAACTGGTCATTCATATGATAAAAATTCATTATAAAAACCTGTAGAAATTTCATGGTTATAAATTGGAATAATAACCATGTAATTAAAGACAGAAAGATAACGTACAATCAACTTAAGGAGGTTTCTTGATCTCATCATGTGTGAAGATATTCTTACGGGCAAGTAAACTGGATTTAGTTAAAAACGTAGTAATTGGAAACAATAGTAAATCTCTTTTTATAGCTAAGGAAAGAGGTGTAACATAGTTAGTTTCAAATCTATGGTTGAAGCATATAGCGTACCACCAGGAACTAAAAGTAACATCTTGTGAATTTTTCTGATTAGAGATAATTAGGGGAAAGGCAACAGCTAACAGTAGGTCCACCAGTTTATGATCTTGACTAAGCTCAGCCCAGGCTTGAGTAATGCTGCCTAGAAATATAGTTGAAAACGAAAATGGTGTGTTGATTTTAAAAATCGTCCTAATCTGATTCCATACTCGTTTCCAAAATGAATCAATAGTAGGACATTCAAAGAGCATATGTTCTAAATCAGCATGTGGGGATTTGCAGAACCAACAAGATGGATTTGAGTCTGAAGAGAATTGGTGTGGATCAGCAGAGGTGAGCAATAAACTATGGTAAATGAAAACAATGGATTGTAAAGGGTTGGCAGCCCTGGTAGATTTATGAATCTTAGTCCAAATTTTGTCCCATAAACTAACAGGCCAACATTCCAGTAGAACAGCCCCCCATGCTCGCTCAACCTTTGACATAGATCTATTGGTAGAAAGAATGAGTGCCTTGTTGATTGCAAAGGCTTGGGATTCATGGTCAGTAGTAGGAGTATTGAAACTGAATCAGGAAGGAGCAGGTTGAGAAATATTAGATGTAAGATGTGTTAAAGGCTTTATGAAGGAGCTCATATTGTTTTGTAAATGAGGAAGGTAGGGAGAATGTAATTTTAAATTCTGAGAATGATAGAATATGACCATTAGCAAAAAGATGATTCAATAAGTATACACCTCTGGTCCTCCAAGATTTCTAATAGATTGAATGATTATTCATTTGGATGTTACAATTATGCTAGATAGATTGTTGAAGAAGATTGGTAAAATATGTGTGGGTAAAGGTGTATAGTGATGATAGAATGCAGTGTGAGTGGGTGATGACAGGTGTACGTAGTTGGGAAAAAGCAAGTTGTAAATGACAATATTTCTTGAAAATGAAAACGTCCTATAAGGGATTTTTCCAGCAGAAGCCATAACAGATTATGTGAAGAGTGAGGGGGATTATTCCAATGAGTTGATTGTTTTAAGGAAAAGGTGTGATGATGTTGATTACATTTAGGGAAGTTGAAGCCTCCTTCAGATCAGATTTTTCTTTAAAATTCATAATGTTATATGAGATTTCTTACACTTCCATAAGAAGTTGGAGAGTAGAGAGTCTATAGTTTAAAATATGAATGTGGGATTTGAGTTAGGATCATTGAAATGATTTATAAAATGATAGAGGATAACATAAGCTTAATTGAGTCTAGTCTACCGCACCAAGAGAGAAATAATGGATTCCATCTGGTAATTGTATCATTTTAGATATAGCAATACGATTGAAATGTAATTTAATAGTATCTTTAATGTTGCTTGTGAACCATATTTCCCAAATAATTTATTTTAGAAGGGTGCCATATGAAATCAACAGAGTCAAATTGTTGATTGGTATATTTAAAGGGGGTATTTCCGATGTATTAGTATTTAGCTTATAAGATGATAACATGATAAGTGAGAAAAACTGAGGCATGTTCCATGAAGAATGGAATGGATTGAGACGGATTGGAGCAGCACAGAAGTATATCATCTGCATATTCAGATAATTTGATGAGATTTTTACCAAGTTGAAGGCCGGAAATATTGAGATCTTGTTGAATTTCAGTCAGGAAAGTTTCCATTGCAATGATGAATAAGAGAGGGGATAAAGGACAACCTTGACATACTCCTCTAAACAAGAGAAAATAATCAGATGATGATGCTGTTAACAAAGATGGCAGCTTTATGACAGGTATAAAGTAAAGAAATTAAACTACAAAGTTTTGGAGGGAAGTCAATCCATTTTAATGCTACAAACATGAAATCCCATCCAGTCTTGTTAAACGCTTTCTCAGCATCCATGGTAATAGCGGCCAAAGGATAATCTGGTGTAGGAGCATCACCAAGGATGTTGAAGAAGTAATCTACCTTTGACAAAGCCAGATTGTTCCGGACCAATAAGGCCTGGGAGATTGTGGGCCAATACATATGGCTAGTATTTTAACAAGAATCTTATAATCCCTGTTAACCAAGGATATGGGTCTGTAGTTTTTTCAATGATTATAATCTCTGTTTTCTTCTGGAATGAAACAAATCATCACTTCTTGAAAAACACCTTGAGAGGGATCTTGTTTAATTAAAAAATTCAATAAAAGTAGAAGGCATTGATGTCAGTCAAGGTGATATCTCTCTCCAAAGATTTAAAATCATCATGAGGGGATTGTGCTAGATCAATATTTTTAAAGAAAGCAGATATTTCTGATGGAGAGGGAGTTGTATCTGGAGTTTATAAATGTTTATAAGCCAGAACAAATTCATTCAGAATATCTTTATCTCTAAGAAGTACATCGCCATTGCTATTAATTAAATAATCAATTTTTGAGCGTTCTTTTTTGACTTGTAAATAATTGCCAAGTAGTTTCCCCATCTTATTTTGGGCACTGTAGTAGCGGGTGCTGATTTTTAATAAATAAGTAAAAGCAGCATTAGTGGTGAGACAATTCAATTTTAACTTAGAATAGATTAGTTCCTGTAATGGGACTTCATTTTTTAAATGCTAGAATGTCTATTCAAGTTTTTTAATGTTATTTAAAAGAGTATTTGATTGGGTTTCCATAGGTTTCTTTTTGTGTGATACATAATTAATGGCGAAACCATGAGCAGTTGCCTTAAACGAATCCCAAATCATTGGAAAAGAAGAGTCTTTTGTGTTATTAATACTTAAAAAGTCTTGAGTAAACTATTCAAATTGCAAAGTAAATATCTTATCCAAAAGTAATGAATTGTTGAAATGCCATCTACCTGAGTGTGGTGAAGAAGGAATAAGTATTAAACCTCTGTATACTGAGCCATGGTCAGAGATTAGAATAGAACCTATGTCAGAATGGGAGACAAGTTGAGTAAGGTTTTTACTGAAAAAGGTATAACCGATATGGGATTGTGAATGATGTGGAGAATAAAAGGAGAATTCACACAGGTCATGATGGCATAGTCTTCAAATACAAGTGAGAGGTTTGCTGTAAATTGCAGACTTTAGAACTCCTATGCAAAATAGGATCCATGACTTGATTACAATCACCCCCAAGAATACTATATTTGTCATTGTGCTGGTTTACTTTATGAGTGATAGTAATCCAAAAAATATTATCCACAGATACTGGACCTTTTTACATTAAAAATAGTAATTGGAATAGTATTAATAAGTAGTTAATTATGGCCCCTCTGCCTTCTAAGTCATGTTCTTGGTTAACACTTAGGATTTGCAATTTTTCGATGACAGAGGATTAGTACTCCATTCTTTTTCCCATATTAGGGAAAATAAAAATATTAGCAACCAACATTTTTTCAATTTATTGGCTTCCAATTCAGATAAATGTGATTCTTGAATGAGGGTAATTTTAGTTTTGTGGTTGGCTAATTGAGAGAAAACTCTCTGTCATTTGATAGGCTTACCTAAACCTTTAACATTCCATGAAAGAACCCGAAATGTGAAAGCAAATCATAGTATGAGCAATATCCATGTCTACAAGAATATACAATAACATGAATACGAGATAGTTGAATAAATGAATTTCGAAGAAGCGAAACAAATGTGAACTAGGAATGTTAAGAGGAGAAGGAAGAGGGACAGAAGGCTGGAAAGGTGACAGAGGGATGACAATATGATACGAAAAGTGAAGGGAATAAAAAGGGGAATAAGACAGTACACAAAGAAGAAAGAAGAGACAGTGCAAATCAAATAAATGACAACTGAGAGAGGTACCTACATATATGAATTACATAAAGGGTAGTGGCAACACTACAAGATGATGAAAACAACAACGTCATTCCATAGGTGGGTAGGGGCAGATAAGGAATATGTTAGAACATCAACGGAATGGGACCACTAGAGGAACTAGACACATGGACCTGAGAACTGCATGGGAGAAAAAGAGATAAAAAAATGTAAGTTAAACAGATCATTGCAAACATTAGAATATCTATGATATAGAACACATGAAACAGATATAACAAAAGACTTATGTAAGCTGAGACGCATGGGAATATAAATAGTTAAGTTGTTCTTGAAATCTCCATAACTTCTCCTTAATGCTACTGAAGAAACTTTTGGAGAGCAGCAGGATAATCATAAGTGGTTGTTTTATCCTCATAAGTTTATTTTGAATAGACAAGGATGGAAGAGACCAAATCTGATGTTCATGGCTCTAAGAGTAGGTTGCATTTCCAAAAACCGCTTACTGCGATCCACAGTAATCTTTGCCACATCCTGGGAAAAAGAGAGCCTGAATCCTGACCAAATTATTTGTTTCCTAGCTAGATAAAACAGTTCGGAGATCAGTATATTGTAGGAAGAGCAAAATAGCTCCTCTGGTTGAGATATTTGGGCCACATCTGTGAGCTCTTTGGATGTTGGAGATTGTGGTAAAAGGTAAATCCAGAAGTTTTGGAAGAAATGTTTTCAAGTGAGCAACAGGATTGGAGCCTTCAGTTCTGTCAGGAAGGCCATAGAGTCGGAGATTGTTCCTTCTATTCTGATTTTCAAGATCCTCTGTATATTTCTTAAGTGTAGATATTTCTGATTCTAGATGAGCTATGTGTGAAGGGAATCCTTTAAGTTTTAAACCCTTTGCTCTACTTTTGAGATTTGAGTGTCTAAAGCTGACCACTTGTCATCTAGATGCTGTAAAGTAATGTTAGTTTGCTCCATACAGGGTTTTAAGGCACAAATTATGTCCGGTATTACTTCCATTGATATGAAGGATTTTTTAACTGGAGAAGGAGGATCCTTGTTGGGCCATTTATGAAACCCAAATGGTGATTTAGTAGATGTAGAGGGTTTTGAGTTAGTTATAGGAACACTGTCTAATTTCTGCACAATACAGTCCTCCATTTCGCATGCGACATAATCAAGCTCTGAGAGAAGGAATTTAGTCTGTCAACCGATGACTTTAAGTTTTCTTGTTTTCCATATATACCAAAAGCTCTAGTGAGATAAATCAAGATAAATAGTATACAAGATAGTCAAAGGTCTTTATTCAGTTAGTAGAGATAAATAAAAGGCAGCAGAAGGCATTGCACTCTGAAAAGCGTAAGATGAGAAGCATTATGAGAGGCAAGGTGTGATAAAAATTAAAGTAATTATGGAGAAAAATGTGTTAATCGGAGACAGAGTGTATAAGAAAATGCCTGCACCAGACTGAGAAAGGTAATTCCAGGAGGCATGATGAAACGAGGCTTGCTGAGGAAACGTGATGAAATGTCATTCAAATTGGCAGGTTTATCTGCAGCATTTACGTGAGGAAAATCCCCCCAGGGCCAGTGTGAACCAATGCAGAGAAGAGGAGGCATGTATGACAGTCCCCCAGGACTGGCATTTTGCAGTAAAAGGTATGAGGTAGTCAGAGAAATGCGCTCCGGGCGACTCACTGGCCTTTCAGATTTTGCATGGTGATGAATTTGTTATGCAGCGTCTGCTCCTAACGGGTCACCTCTGAAGAAAGGCCCGACCCAGCACGGAGCTCAGCGCGGCGCTGCCATCTTATAAGGCACCTAATCCATGCCCGCAGTGTTCCATAGTTTTGATGAGGAATTTTTGGAGAAAGTGCTTCAGCTGACATAACAGGAGCACTTTTAGAAAAAATTTCAGTATAGGATGAACCACCATATGTGGTCATCAAGTTTTAAGTTTTCTGGAAATAAAGCACCAACGTGGGGATTTATTTTGGGTAAATGAAAAAAAAATCCCAGAGGCGCATGGAGAATCCTCCCCAAGTGCCAGGGACAATTCTGCTTTTTCCTCCTGGAGACTGCCATTACCCTCATGGCAGTCTTGAACAATATGTAATGCTTCAATGTGGAGTCCCTGTTGTGAGTGAGGGGTGACAAGGCGTTCTGATGGCAGAGCAGACTGAGATTCTATGATTTGAAGCCTAATAACTCTCCAGCCTTTAAATGAAGTGGGACAACCATTTGATGGATGGGGCAGGACATCTGCCAATTTAAAGCAGGCACCTCAATACCTCCCTCAATAAAACCTTTAGATTACCTCCACAGTCTATCTTAGAAATATCCAAAATGAAACATATTATTTCTATTGTTAAATTGCAGTTTGGAATGTACCTAAATGTTTCAGCCATTTTACTCACAATTAACACATTATTATGTTTTGATAAACAAAAAGTTCCTATTTCAGTGTTTTTTCGGCTCCAAAAAATCATCACTTGGCAACTGGTCAAGTAACTTTTCCAGTAGGTGTTTCCTCTCTAGTATATTGAAGGGAGCCACATAAATGTTCACAACAGGTTAAAATGCATTTTCAGGGGACTCCAGATCCCAGCTGGCTGTTACCTTGCCTGGAGGCGGGGCTCTACATCACAGCACCATCAGATGCTTAAAGGCAGCCTCTTTGGACCATAGTGGGGGACGCACTTTCAAATACTACATGTCCCAGCTTGCTGTTGCCTTGTCTGGAGGTGGGGCTCTAACTCACTGCGCCGTTGGGTGTGGGAATGCAGCATCGTTGGACCGCAGTGCGTGATGCACCCAGGCACTGCCAGAGCAAAGCCTGATCCAAGGAAGGCCCGTCTGCATCCATCTGCGGCCAGACTATGCTCGGCTGGGCCACCGCCCTAACATTGGCCTTCTTCGGTAAGCAACATTTCCTTCATTATTCTGCTTCTTACGGCTGCAGCCTCCCAAATTGTTGTCTGTTCCGGGGGTGGGACTTCATCCTCCCGGATATAGTTGCCCAGTGAGTAGGGGTGTGCCAGCAAGACCTTTCAGTCCACTGCGGACGTCCGAGGCTGGGCTGGGCCAACTCTCTGACACGTTCTTCAGCTTTGCACAAGTACTTTGTTCTCTGCAGGTGAGCGCACTTGCACACCATGGGCAAACAAAAAGCAATTGGGCACACCACACTACCCCACAGGCCGACAAGCATAGATACTATGCTTGAGCGTGCTATGGGGGTTATAGCAAATTAGATAGCTCTAACTGAGTGCAGATTGGCCATGGAACATACATTTAAGGGGCCCCAGGGAGTTAGTTCTCAGTACCAGCATACCTGAGGTCAAACCCCGTGACCTAAGGGTGGAAGGTGCAATAAGGGAGGATGGTAGGACACTCATCTCTAGTCCTGCAGAAACTGAAAACGGGGTCACAGGCATTGAGAACAATACGTGTGTTTGCTTGTCAAAATCCAGCTTAATCAGTGTTAATTTATCTCCTGAACCAGTAGTTAACGGCACAAGGATCAGCACTCGAGCCCCCAGGTTGACACTACAAACTAATCAATCAAAAGCAGGCAAGGGTCTGGACCCAACGACTCCGGGGATGCTAAGTATTGAGGAAATATGTGAAAAGTTTTCTACAATTAAAATGAGCACATTAGCCCAATCAAGTAATGACTCATCCCTACGGAAGCCCAATTGGCAAACCTAATAAAGTCCCATGCAATTATTTGTAGCTAGATTAGCCCCAATGTTGGTAATGTTGAGCGTGTTTGATGCCCCAGGCCTTATGAAAGCATGGTAGGGAAACCTTCGGTAGCAACACCAGCACAGAATGGGAATTCTATAAAGCCTGCCCCAACGTACAGAACGAATAACCGCACCACTGGCTACATTCTCACTGAACAAGCTGCAGGGGATTCTAGCAGTGTTATGCATAAAGACTAGGCCTGGGCGGAAAACTAAGCTACGCTCGCATAGTTTGCGTAGTTTGCGCAACTACGCACTACGCGAATTGCACGTAGCACAGTGCAAAAACGCGTAGCGGGCATTTTTTGCTTGCTCGCGGTCCTCAACGTCAAGTTGGCGACCGCGAGCGAGCAAAATGACATCCCGGCGAGACTTTTTCCTCGTTCGCGATCAGCAACATCAAGTTGCCGATCGCGAGCGTGGAAAATAAACCTCCCGGCGAGATTCTCAACGCGGGGAGGTCAGGTTTCTCATTGCGAGTGATCGCTTATGCTCGTGACCGCTCGCGATGAGAAACTACCAGTCCGCGTTGAGAAAACTGCCGCTCGAGTACAAATCTACTCGAGCGGCAGAAAACGACTGCTTGCACTGTGCAAGATGCCGTTTGCAATGATTGCACAGTGCGGACAAGCATCCGGCACTGTGCAATCATTGCGAACAGCATTTCCTACCGCACTACGCAGTTCGTGTAGTGCTACGCGTAGCTTGCGTAGTGCGAAGTGCACTTCGCGTAGCTATGCGTAGCGCTACTACACGGACTACGCCCAGGGTTAGTAAAGACCATCACCAAAATCACCCAGCCTGCGGGGCCGTACGGCCATGGAAAAAAAAAAAGAAAACAGAGGTATTGATCTTAACGAACAAAAATATCATGAGGGGGAGTGAAGAGGAAAAAGGTAGAATTGTCCTCCTCTCAGTATCGCAATTCAACAAAGAGATTCTACTACAAAAACATATCTATGCAACAGACGGAAAATTGACAACTACTACCCATTTCAAAGAGACCTCTAAAAACTGTCTTTTACTGTATAACAGCTTCCACCCCCGACATCTCCGCGACAATCTCCCCTATGGGCAATTTCTCCAGCTTAGAAGAAATTGCACAGAAATTGAGGATTTCAAAAAACAATCTAATGACCTGACAAAGAAATTGGAGACACGTCAATACCCTAAAAAAGTGATTGATAAAGCATACAAAAGGGCGCGTAACAACAGCAGAGAAGGCCTTTTAGAACCAATAATCCGCAAGGAAGAGGAAAACCGCCCAGTGTGCATAACAACCTTCAACACCAATTCCAATGGAATTACAAAAATTGTAAACAAACATTGGCGAATCCTCAATAGTGGAGGCATCAATTTACCAAAACCTATCTTCTCACACAAAAGAGCGAAGAGTATCCGAGATGTTGTCGTACACACCAGACCAAAAGAGACAAAAGATGGACATAGCACACAAACTAGCCTATTACCACCGGTCTCTGGCCATTATCCCTGTGGCATGTGTCATGCATGTAAACTAACAAAGAAGAGCAAAGAGATATGGTTCCAAGATGGAACCAGATGGGACCAAAGGAGGTTTACAACATGTAACTCAAAAAATGTGGTTTACCTTATTTCCTGCCCGTGCCTCTTGGAGTACGTAGGAATGACCACACGCCCAGTGAAACTAAGGATAGGCGAACACAAAAGCAACATAAAATGTAAAAAAAGCACAACAAAAATGGCAGCTCATTTTTGGGAAAAAGGTCATAAATGGGAGGATCTCTCTTGGATGATAATCGAACAAATCGATAATGAAAGGTATTTATTTGAAAAGGAACAGCGTTGGGTGGTCCGTCTGAGAACCAATGAAAGAGGGTTAAATGATGATATTCCTTGGAATCTACTCTGACATTGAGGATACTACAAATATACACTACATAACAAATTGAGAACCTGCCATATGGCAAAATCTGTAACCTAAGGCACACCTACACATGATTTTGCAAATGACCGGTCTGTAATCGACCTAGTGAATCCACTTGAAAACAGCCTATTAAAATAGTCATAAGTTCCGCCATTATATATATATATATATATTCATATTTTTCAAATATCTCAATATAAATATATCATTTTTTTGAATTTTTTGGGCATCCCTGCCAGTTTTTTAATCATCGTAACACGAAAAAGAAGGATCCCAGAATTTTTCATCAAAAACTTCAAACAGGAAGTGGACCTGAATATAGCTCCTTTTTGTGCCATTCAGTGGCAGCCATTTTTGTTTCTTCTCAGTCTAGTTGTCGTAACACAAGCTGCATCAAATCGAGGGCATTTCTAAGCAAGGCACACCCTTTATAAACCGGGCTTGTGAACACATCATTCTGTTCCCGGAGAGCCACAAGAAGGTATTCCCAGGTGTTCTAGCAGCCGGCAGCATGTAAGTAAGACAAGGGCGTGTCTTTAAAAAGCCCGAGAGATCACATTCAGCATAAAGAAAATAACTACTTTAGTATGAACTTGGCTTTTTCAATCTGTTTTCCTAAAATCTACAGTGTCTGTATGAAGGCGCCCCTATACCCCTTGTGACATCTCATGGAGAGGACACATTAATATACGAATGTATGTATATATAAACATCTTTAACAGCACGTCTCTCTGAGAGCTTGGATTTTGAATCCCATGTTTAACTGCATGCTAGGGGAGCACTTATTTATAAGTGAGTGAATGCACATACATGCTGAAAACTTACCATTCTAAAGCGCTAGGCAAGAAAAACTAAGGCACATGTGCTTTTTCACAGAACTAGGACAATTCTAAATTATTTTACTTTTGTAAATATGAATGTATGAATGTATGAATGTTTAAAAACAGTGTATGAATGAATGAATGCTTTAAAATAAAAAACATAAAAAAACTTTTTTACCACCCATCTGGATGTTTGAAAGTTCTGAATGTATGTACAACTGGGTACTAATACTATCAGGAGTGTTGTAGCAATTGATATATGAGTAAAAAACACCCATATCAGGGTGAGAAAAATATATCACAGTGATGATAAGTTTTTTCCTTTACACATGATGGTGATGTGAATATACAAAGTGATAAATGATACAAGCAACTATTTATCCACCTTGTTCTCTTTTTCATAGGATATACTAATTATATAATTTTGAAATGCGCAATTGGGGCACAGAGAAGAGTACTTGTGATCAGTAGGCCTATGTACAAATATACAGCCCAGTGAGGCGTTATAGGGATCGTTTCGGTCCTGAAGAAGAAAGCCTAGGGGATGGCTTCTGAAACATGTCGACCTTGTAGAAAGTGATCCATTATAGTACACCATCTACTTTTTCCCCCCCTTTTTTTTACCATTCTCAGCTAGGGAAGCTAATAAAGTGTATTCTTTTCCACTAGCCAGGGAATTTTTAAACCATCACATATATTTATATTTTACGATTCCACGCACTACACATATACACTAATCACTAAAGTAAGTGCTCCCGCGTTCACGTAGGTAGTAGCACGCCCCGTCCCGTAGAGGGGCGGGAAGACCCCAATGATGAAACATGACACTGAATCAGGTTTCAGTGTGTGAGGGGTATTTTACAACTTTTTGAACACTGTCCTTCCTACAAACATGAGAAGGTATTCCTTTTTTCTAATCACCAATGTTTTTTAAAAACACCGCAAGTAAGATTAAGCACACACTTACGTGCGTTTATATGTTTTTGTAGTAGAATCTCTTTGTTGTATTGATCTTAACCCCAGCTCTGCAATCTTAAATTTACCCCCTGAATCTTGCCCATATGTTCTGGTACTGGCAGGAGTGCAGTCAAACTGAGACTTGGGAGCAGGTCCCTAGCAAGGTTATTCATTGGCTTGGCATCCATAAAAAGTTGAGAGAGTAACATGATTTTAATGGCGTGTAGGGTTGACTGGAATGGCCCTTTATTGGCCCTTCATCAAAAGACATCGAGGGAAACTGCACTGTATTGAACTTCAGACATCCACCCAGTGTAGAGAATCTACTAAGACCACACAAGGATGGGCTATCTTTTATTAACAGCAATGTTATGCTACCTCTGGGCTACTTCTACGAACCTACTAAGTATCTTCTGTGCCTGGCTCCCCTCGACCGTCAGTCTCAGCTAAGATGGGGCTTAACAAGCAACAACAGATGTGCACCCTTATCAGGTACCGAGAATGATTAATAGGGAGTCCCTAGGTCGCTTGTGGTGACTTCCTCACCAACTGAGTCTGTGGTTGTGCCTGATTGCCCAGTTTCAAACTATCTCACTTATGGAGAATGCCCTGCAAACTCCCCCTGTGCCTGTGTCTCTGAATGCCCAATTCTAAGTTCAGTCCCCCCTGTCACCAATGCAAAAGGCCATTTATGAAAATACTAAGCTGGAATATCACAGGCTTTGTTCCAAGATAAATCTCCCAGACTGGCAGTCATTTTTAAAGAATTTGGACATTTTGCTATTGCAGGAAACCTGGGACATCAATCCCATTACATTTGATGTGTTCTTGTGCTTAAGTTTGCCAGCCACCCCATCCCTCTCTGGCTGTGCCTCAGGGGGCCTAATGATACGAATAAAGTGGCACTTGGTGGCCATGCAGAGGCCTTAAATATTCCTGGTACTGACTTCCAGGTAGTCGTCTTCAAGGGGGTTCTGACCTTACACCATATCATTTTTTTTATAATGACTTTGACAGCGTGCCAAACCGTAGAATTCCCAACTTATTTGAATTCATCGATTTTATTGTGGGGAGAGACTCTAGTGAGGGCCAGCAAATGTATTTATGCTTGGCAGGTGACTTTAGCACAAGGTTGCCAAACCTATGCAATCGGAAAGTGGCAGTTGTTGGTGAAGGCCCTGACCAGAGGGGCAAGGAGCTGAAGGTCCTCCATTCTGCATCAGATTTGCATAATGTGCTGGAAGTGGTTGGAACCTGTGATCTGGGACTGCACACGTTCAATGGCAGGACCAGCTAATCTGTTATCAATTATATTTTTGTTTCCCACAATTTAATCAGTCTGTTGTTTCGTGGCATTATTATTTGTTCAGATTTTGGTGATCACAATCTAATGGAGCTAGCTCTGACCCTCCATTCAGAGAGACATTCATAGCAGAGGCCAGGCTCGGCAACTTAGCGCCATCTACGGACAACCTCCGGCTGTTCTTAAGACTCCGTGACCCGCAAGTATTCACTGAGAAAATAGAGCTTATCATGGAGAGCATGGCAGACGATGTTGTGAATGGGGCGATAGTTAGCTCCTTTGAGGCCCTCTGTCGCAGGATGAAACAGTCCCTCCTTAGACCCCTCAAACCGGCTCAAACACCCCCATGGTGGTTTGACCACAAAGGCTCAGTAGCAAATCAATTACTGCGCAAGGCTCTTAACACCAGTCTAAGGGACCCCTCCGTAATGGCTACCCTCCAGAAATGCTACAAAACAGTAACTACCAGGCGATAGGAGGAAGTCATCTCCCTTCAATGGGACACACTAGCCCACGCAGCTCTAACCAAAAACAGTAAGTCTTTTTTGGGAGTTGTGACAAACATGAGATCTGCCAAGCCACTAGCGCCCCCAACCAGCAGCCATATATATAGTGATGCATAGGTAGCACATTTCTGTCAGATTCCCTTCTAATTTACTCCATTGTGGAGTCAGATCCCATGACATTTGGCACCAAGGTTCCCCACCAAGCCATTCAAGTCACACTGCAGGAAGTCACTGCTGCAATACAGCAGAGGGCTAGGGGCAAGTCACCACGTCTGTACAGTGTCCCTATGGACTTAATTAAATGCAATGTCAATCCCTGGGCCCCAATGTTGACCAATTTCTTTAATAGTTTAACCCACTCTAACAAACCAAATTCCTGGGCCACATCAATTTTTGTCCCAATTTTTTAAAAGGGGGACCGATCCTCGCCAAGTTGTTACCGCCCAATTTCTTGGATCAACATACTAACTAAAATCTTGGGCAGGGTCATGAATAGCAGAATCCTGGTTTGTGCTGAGGATAATAACATTTTAAATCCCTGCCATTAGGGTTTCCGCAATTGCATAGACATCATAGAGCAATGCCTGAACTTGTATTTAAGTTTAGGAAAATACACAGTGGCAAAACAAACACCAGTATGTTACTTTCATGGACTTGTCCATGGCTTTTGACTGTGTATATTGTCCAAAGTTATGGCAACTCTTACTCAGAATGGGGCTGGACCTGACACCTCACACTTGTACATTTCCGTAGCATCCTTGCACGCGGTTACAAAGGCCAGGGTTAGATTGGGCCAAAATGGTGAAGTGTTTCCAATGCAATTAATATAGATGGAGGTGTCTGAGAAGGGTGCGTGCTCGCCCCCTTGCTGTTCACCCTATACATAAATAAGCTCACCTCCGAACCGAACTCCTGTACCCCAGGTGTTCCTTTAATAAATGGTGTCCCCATCCCTGCACTGCAATATGTGGATGATGCCATGTTAATTGCCCAGCAAAACCAAAGGGGACGATGGACGGAGTGCTGAACATTGCAAGCACTCACCCCCAGTCAACTGATCTGGGTTTAATCCATCATCATTCTTTAGCTCACTCCGCCACCCCAGTTCAGACATGGCCATATGCAAATCAGTCTGACCCTGTGCCTCATGGGAACAGTCCAGCCCGAACTGCCAAGCCATGTCTTCCCTGGACCAGAAACAAGCATTCTGGGACCGGTTTCTGGCTTACAGCCGTCATCAGCCAGGCTATCTTGAATCCAGTGGCAAAGTGAGCAAGGGACCCACGTCTGGGCATACCCTGCCAACTTAGGGCAAACACAGCAAAACCAAAGGGGACGATGGACGGAGTGCTGAACATTGCAAGCACTCACCCCCAGTCAACTGATCTGGGTTTAATCCATCATCATTCTTTAGCTCACTCCGCCACCCCAGTTCAGACATGGCCATATGCAAATCAGTCTGACCCTGTGCCTCATGGGAACAGTCCAGCCCGAACTGCCAAGCCATGTCTTCCCTGGACCGGAAACAAGCATCCTGGGACCGGTTTCTGGCTTACAGCCATCATCAGCCAGGTTATCTTGAATCCAGTGGCAAAGTGAGCAAGGGACCCACGTCTGGGCATACCCTGCCAACTTAGGGCGAACACAGCAAAACCAAAGGGGACGATGGACGGAGTGCTGAACATTGCAAGCACTCACCCCCAGTCAACTGATCTGGGTTTAATCCATCATCATTCTTTAGCTCACTCCGCCACTCCAGTTCAGACATGGCCATATGCAAATCAGTCTGACCCTGTGCCTCATGGGAATAGTCCAGCCCGAACTGCCAAGCCATGTCTTCCCTGGACCGGAAACAAGCATCCTGGGACCGGTTTCTGGCTTACAGCCGTCATCAGCCAGGCTATCTTGAGTCCAGTGGCAAAGAGAGAATGTTAATTGCCCAGACACCCAAAGCCTTGTGGCTGTTAGTTCACTCTTTCGGGCAATTTATGGCCACCCTTGACTTTTTGATAATTTTCTCAAAATCAATCATAATGGCGTGCAGCCGTAAGTGCACTTGCCTCTCCAGCATCTTAGTTGCTTCTAATTGTCTGCTAAGCGCTTGCACCTTTCCCTATTTGGGGGTTACCTTCAGTGCCGCCGGCTCATGTGTTACAAACATAACGCAGTGCAGGGTGAAGTCATCCAGGACAGTTGGCTCGCACCTTAGTCTCCCATCTCCACTGGGTGGCAAGGCACTTGCCCCACTGCTCCAGATATACACTTGCCAGTGTGTCCCGGTGGCATCCTATGGGCTAGATATTTGGGGTATTGCAGATTGCACAGCCCTCCAGATGGAGGGAAACCGTTTTTTGCAGAAAGATACTGTCCGTTCCCCGACTCACCCCCATTTCATCTGCCACAATGAGGCAGGTTTAGGCTATCTGAGTTATTGAATTCATATCCGACCTCCATTGCTATGGCTGTCCATCTGGAAAACAGAAGAGGCCTCTACAAGAGACATAGTTAACAACTGTTTAGCTTGTGATAGAGCCTCACCATCCCTTAGTTGGCACCCGTAAAGAAGTCATTTGAAGATATTGGCCTAAGTCACATTTTTGCAATGCTGCATCACACATCCCCCTTGAAAAAAAAGTAAGTACAAGCCTTACTTGCGCAGGCACAAGCTCGAAGGCTAAATATAGAAACAGCTAAATCAACTGTTACAGCTTACTTATACTTAAGCCCTGAGAACTCCCCTACTAGCTATCTGTTGAATGTTGGAGGGAGATGGGAACGTTTGTTATTGTTTAATTTTATGGCTGACACAATCAAATATCTGCTCTGTTTCCCATCAAGCAGGGCTTAATTTGAGCCGGTGGTTTCCGGTGCTCGGCACCGGCATTTCATTGTCAGCACTGTCACTCCTGACAGCTGCCACATGGTGGCTCTGTTTGTGCAATTAAAAGATGAGCAGAACAAAAGTTGTTTAATATTCAGTATACATTAAATACAACTAATATGAGCCCCCAAGCCAATCGTATATTTATTTTATTTTTTTATTTATAAAGTTTTATATAGCGCGAACATGACATTAGAGGGTATCAGAGCGCTTTACATTACACTAGTTGGATAAATTAGAAGGTTGAGGAGGTAATATACATACATTTGGTTTAAGAGGTAGACAGTGGTAGATAAGATAACATATATTGATAACAGTAAAGTATGATTTAAAGTCTTAGGATGTGAATGTGTTCATTAGAAGCATTTTCACTTCTTTTTTGAAGGAGGAGGTGGGAGAGATTCTGCATACATCTGGTGGTAAGGAGTTCCATATCTTTGGTGCGATACCTGAGAAGGCTCTGCAGCACATTCTCTTTTTGTGGAAGGTCTGTGGTTTCAGTAGTAGAGAGCTTGCGCTTCGCAAATGTCTGCAACCTCCCGAAAGCTCTAGCTTTTGTCCTAAGTTACTGGGGGTTTTGCTATGAAGGGCTTTATGAGTCATGCAGGCGATCTTTAGTTGTATTCTTGCCTCATATGGTAGCCAGTTCAATGCTTTTAAGGTCGGAGAAATGTTGTGAATTCTTTTTGTTTCGGAGACCAACCTGGCCGCGGCGTTAAGAGATGCCCTCAGCTGGGCCAGCTTGTATTTGGGTAGTCCGCATAGAATGGTGCTTCCTTAATCCAATCTTGGCAACACTAAGGTTTGTACCGCTATTTTTAAGTCGACCTGTAGGAGGAAGGGTTTAAGTTTCCTTAGGATACCCATCTGGAGATTAGCTCCTTTGGTGGCATTACTGATATGGGGAGTCAATGATGTGGGGAGAGCAGTTAAAGGTTGTTAGATGTTTCAGCCAGAGGTCTATCTTGGGTGTGTGGTTGGGGGGGGAGATGAGAAGGAATTCCGTTTTGGACGTGTTGAGCAAAATGTGGTTGCCAGCGAGCCAGATTTGAGTGTTATGCAGAATAGTGTTGAGTGAGATGAAGTCTTCTGGGGAGGATATTTTCATATACAATTGTGTGTCATCTGCATAAATGTGATAAAAAATGTTTGCAGAGTTCAAATCATTTGCCAAGTGTTCCATGAGTAGATTGAAAAGAATGGGTGATAGTGCAGAACCCTGTGGAACCCCTAGGGTGACCATGGATGGTTGGGAGAGGAATTGCTTCATCTTGATTCTTTGGGTTCTGTTGTTTATGAATGAGTTAAACCATTGTAGCACAGGACAAGATAGACCCATCCTTCATTCAAGTAAGGACACTAGGTTGTCATGTTTAACCGTGTGGAAAGCGGAGGATAAGTCAAGAAGTATCAAAAGACATGATTCATTATGGTCTAGCATTTTTAATATGTCGTCCACGATGTGGGTGAGTGCCGATTCAGTGTTGTGTCCTTGACGGAAGCCGGATTGGTGTTGATCTAGGAGGTTGAAGTTCTCAATGTGGTTGCATAGTTGAATTTGCATGCATTTTTCTAGTAGTTTTGCCAAAGTGGAGATGTTGGATAAGGCAGTAGTTGTTGAGATCTGAACAGAGGGAGTTGGATAGTATGGGTGTTACCTGCCCTACTTTTAGGCAGTCAGGTATAGTGCCTTGCCTAAGAGAGGCGTTTACAATCTTTGACCATAAAGGGAGAATGGAAGCTTTTATCATTTTGAATATGGAAGGTGGTAGTGGATCATTGAAGTGATTGAAGGGATTAATCACTAGAAGAGTGTTATAGATGTCATGTTCAGTGCAGGGCGTGAAGGTGTGCCAAGAGGCATTGTTTTTTGGAGCTCCCTCCGATGTACTAAATTGATCCTTAACCTGGGAGTAAAATGTAGACTTACGATCAGTAGCCGGTGTTAGAGCACTCTTAGATTGTAGGTTGTATTCAATGGTTTTTGTTTTCTCTAAGAAGAATTTGGCCAGTTCCTTGCAGCTAGGGGTGGCAGTCTCTCTTTGTTCCGTAGGGTTTGGTGTGTTGATCGATTGTTGTTTGACTATTTCAAATAATTTTTGGGGAAGATTACTGGCTTGGTTCAGTTGAAAGAAGTCAGACTTTGCCTCTACGATTTTCCTGTTGTATGTATTCCTCACTGATCTAAAGTGATTTAGGTGTTCAATAGAGGGTACAGATCTCCATATTCTTTCTGCTGATCTTAGCTTGCGTTGGTCAGAGTTCAGGTTCTCGTTGAACCACGGTTTGGAGATTTTAGTGGAAACATTTTTTTGTTGAAGGGGGGCCGTTGAGTCAAGTATTTCAAGAATAGTGGAGTTATAGACGGTAATGAGATCATGGACGTCTACCATGCCTGCCTGGGGGATCAGGGCGGTGTTGCATCTGTTTTCTAGGACAATAGGATTAATATTTTAGAGATTCCTTTTCCATTGTTTTGTTTTCTTAGGTTGGCATCTCTTCGGAATCACCTCAATATTGATAGAGAAAAAGATGCTGTAATGGTCAGTCCAATCACAGGGTATAATGGAGTCTAATGTGATGTTGTTAATTTTAGCTATGATGAGGTCCAGTGTCTCTCCCTTGTTGTGGGTTGGACTGTTGCAGAATTGGGTCAGATCATCATTTGACAGGAAGGATTTAAGACAGCTCACAGAATGATCATTCGTATTGTTCCAGTGGAGATTAAAGTCTCCTAGGAAAATATGAGACACTTGTGGGTTGTCGTTGGATGTGATGACTTCCATTATCTGTTCAATGAATGGCAGATTATCACCAGGGGGGTGGTATATTGTGTGATGTTTGCTAATGAGGCTGTTGCTGTTTGTGATATTGATGCAAAGATATTCACAGGTAGGTAAGGAGGTGGTATCTGTTTGGTTAACTCAGTAAATGCAGGCTAATCCACTGCCAGGTTTCACGGTTCTGTCTAGACGGATTATGTCATGACTAGGAGGGACAAGTAGGTCTAGGATAGGAGAAGAGGAGCTATTTAGCCATGTTTCTGTAAGGATAACAATCTCAGGCTCATTTGAGAGGATGAGATCGTAAATGTCGGAGGCATGTTTGCTAGCTGATCTGCAATTGAGGAGTATGCACTTCAGTTTGCTAGTAGCATGGGTGGGGGCTGTCTGCACTATGTTGATGTTTTTGAGGTTTTCGCTATTTATAGATCTGTTGTTGTAGGAGGGTTCTCTGTAAGGGTTAGCTTGAATGGTTTGTATACAACCCTGTAGAGGCTTGCTATTGTCTATAGGGCTGGCATAAGATAGGAGGAGGTCACGTATGTCATTGTCAGTTGACTCAGCAGTTATTCTCTTGGGACGAGAGGGGTCGTTGGAGGAGGGTATAGTATTTGGTATAGTAGACTCGGTGTGTGGGTTTTGGATGATATATCCGCTCTTTGGGGATCTAGTTCAGTTCACAGTGGCACTAGTGACTCTGTGCGTGTTTAGGAACTCTTTGGTGATGGTTGATACATTCTGTATTTCGTCCTTGATGTTGAATAGGCTGAGGGATATCTCATTGAAGCGTTCAATACAGTCAGAGTTAGGACAGCAAGTTATGTGGTGAGGTCTACGTTCTCGTAGGGGGCGGTTGCATGTTAGATCTGGTCGAGTGGTGATGGCTTTATTATATTCCATTGGGGTTTGTGGATCCGGGCGGATTAGTGGAGGGTCCGCATGAGTATGGGTGATGGCCTGGGTGGGTGAGAGGGTGGGAGGCCCTATGGTATGCGAATGAGATATGGTCGAAAAGTGGTTGATCAGGTTGGTGGGTATAGGTTCCGAGGGGGAGAGCAAGCGATCATAGAACAGAGCTGTTGGCAAGTCATGGGGGGCCTTGCGGGCAGGTTCAACTGTCGCGAAAACGAGTGGATTAGCGGGAGAGGATTCAGAGTTGGGGGATTCTCTATTGGTCGCCAAGGATGTCGTCGGTGTGTGTATGCACAGGATTGGCAGGTAGCTAAGTGAGTCCTTGGCCATACTGGGCCTGAGGGCCCTGGAGTGGTTGGGTCCGGGGGGTCAGAAGGGTAGCAGTCATTGGGGGTATGGCGTGATTTGTTTACAGTTGATGTAGACACAGACTTTTGTGGTGGGGTGGGAGTACCATCATGGTGATCGGTGTGATTTGTGAGGGGATTGGAGTCTTCTTGTTCAACGCTTTCTTGAGGATAGGGAAGATCTTGTCTATAAAGCGAGTTTGTCATTTGAGGCTTGTATAAGGATATTACCATTGTTGTACAGGGATATGGTAACTTTCGCATTGCAGACGTCTGAGGGGGATACCGACAATTTGAGGGCATATGGGGTTTTCCTGGAGTCGGAGATTCAGAGCATGGTGTAGAAGATATTCCTCCATTGTGCACGTTTTTTGGTTTGGAAGATGAGGTGATTAGTTAGTATGCCTTTGCTGGTGCAGAAATAAGGATCTGAAATAAGTGTTTCTGGGTGAGTTTTGATTAGCCGGTGTTTGAACTTTTTGGCTGCATTTTGGGAAAGATTGGGTGGGTATTTAATGGTAAAGGCATGTAGATCTGAGGGTTCTAGGTTTGGATCCATTTTATTTTCTTACTTCTACAGGCCTCCCTTTCTACTTCCTGCCTTAAATATATCTTCCTTTACCTGTTCGCTAGCATCTTCTTCTCTTTTATTCTTTTTCTTCCTTTTTTACCTTAAATCTCTTCTGATGGACAGGCACTGATGGAGATTGATAACATTCAAAGTTGGCAGCGCTTTTTCATGCTTTGTGTGCTAGTCGGATTTTGATTTCCTTTTTGAATAGGGAGAGGGGCGTCATCTTCGGAGTGAGAGCTGAGAGTGGGGATTATCGACACAAAATGGAGGTCTGGACTTCCAAGGCACTGGGGTCAGTTTGCCTTCAAACAGAATTGGTTGATATTAAGCGGGGTCTCTCACAAAGGTAGCTACTTCGCAAGGTGGAAGGAGAGAGCAATCATTCTCATCGTGTCTCGGTCACTTTCTTCATGGGGCCACTTAGCCCAACTAATTAAGTACGATACGGGCAGACCGTTACAATCTGTTCACGGTCCTCCGATGCAGTCTTTGCGTGTGTGTATCCTGCAGCGGATGAGATCACCACCCTGAAGAACCACCGCCTTTGTGATCACCTCAGGTGTGTCTCAATCCGATTATGTGGTGGAGACTGGCGCTCTCCACTTTGGTGGGTGAGGGGGACAAGATTCTGTCTGCCCCGTGCGAGGTGCATTTGGCTTTGGGGGCCTCGAACAGTCTGAAATGTCATACTTGTAGCAGTGTGATGGTTAGTAGTTGTGTAGGTACTGTCATTGGCAGCAGCAATGTGTGGTGCAAGATGTGGTGGCCTCTTGATGAGAGCCATGGCAATTATTTTTTTTTCAAATTAAGCACTACCGTCAAGGTATCAGCACAACCTTGAATCTGGAATGTTCCCCTTCAATGATACCTCTAGTCAATCCATGTTACATTTAATTTCTTTTGTGGTTTTATAAATGATTTACTAGGATGTTTTAGTCCCTTTAATGAAATATAGAAACTTTAGACAATGTACTCAAGCCTATTACCATCTTCGACTGTTATCTGATGAGACTTGATTTCGTGTAAGTTCCTTCTTGCATGCTGCAGAGAGTTCCCGGGGCACAATGCCCTTTCATCAAAATCGCCTTTTTTGCTTAATCTTTTATATTGCTGAAATGTATGTTATTAGGCCTCCATTCTGCAAGTTCATTCAAAAAGCTCAGGAGATCCAAAATATTTACATCTGTTTTGTCGCACCCTGCACTTTATTTGACACATTGTTAGCCCATGTAAAATGTTAAGGAAAAGATGGACATGTATGTCTGTTTTTACTGTATTTATGAACGTTTATGATATATTGTTAGCCTTGGAAAATGTAAAGAAGAACCTGGAAACGTACGCTTGTTTTTATTCACAAACATTGAACTTTTATGGCTGCTTCTGGAACCGAATAAAGTTTCTGGATTCTGATTCTTAAATGCATTTGTAATTTTTTTGGGCCCACCATAACACATTGGGAGGAACATACAAAAAACAACAACCTCTACTTATTTTATTTATTTATCTAACAGTTTTACTTAGTGCTTTTGGTCTGAGTAGTATGTGGGTGCTTTACATTTAAAAATCAGCACTTGGAGAATACACATTTAGGCATTTAAACCGCAATGGATTAAAAAAACCACTGTCAATGACCCCAAACTAAAAGGTAGTGGGAGCAAAGACAGTGAAGAACGGCCAGAATAAATGGGATTTGGAATAGTTTTAGGGACCGATAGAGAAAGCAAACGAGAAGGAGAGAATGACCAAGGCTGGTTAATATTGTTGCTTAACAGGTGTTCTGTTAAGGGGGAAAGCAAGTTGGCAAGATATGCAATTAACAGCAGTATTGCAAGTTCAGTAGATGAGATTTTATTTTGTTGTGCAAGTAAGGGCTAAGTGAGTATCCACGCTGGCGAGCAGTGGATGCAAGGGGTAGAGAGGAGTGAGAAAGGCATGACAGATTACAGAGGATTTCCAATGGAAAAATGAGGAAATACCAGACAGAGTGAAGAATCCAAACGTACTAGGGTAGGGATTTAGATTTGATGAATTCTCGCCAGTGGAGTGTTCAGTTCATTTGTGAACACAGTAGCGGGAGTTTATTTCTAATGTCTTCTGGAAGTGAATTCCACAGTAGAATTGCAGCTCCTGAGAAAGATTGATTTTGGATTTGCTTTGTTCCAAAACGAGGGCTTTCAAGTTTAGTCTGGAGGACTCTCAGCCTCCTGATAGTTTATGTATGTTGGTGCTACCTCAAAATTAGTCATTTTCAAAATACCTATAAAAATACATAATTTGCAGAGCTTACATTTAAAAATGAAATGTGTTAAATGCAAAATTTGCAATAGGCAACCATACTTAAAAACCATAGGCCTGTAACATAGAAATGAAGCATGGGTTCTTAACTTGACATAACCGAAGATGCCATGAATGAATAAGAGAATATATTAATACTGAAAGATCTGTTTTATACATAGAATAGTTGTTTGTGCAAAATGTTTTTCTTCTCTTTGCGGCAGACTTTGCAATTTCAGAAGCTACTGTTTATTAGCAAATGAATAGACACTTATTGTATTAGAGGACTGATAGCAAGGTTCTCACCGTAAAATATGCAGATGACAGGGAGGATGAGTCCTGGGAAGACATTTTGGAAAACATGAAAGGATGTGCTGCAACATTCAAGAACAAATGGTTAAAAGACGATTGTACCCTGGTGAGGAGTAAACCTGTTCCCAGGAGCATGCTGAGAGCTTATTGCTCAACATGTTGAAGAAAGAATATTGATGTTGCAACATAGAAAATGTATATTTATATTAGTGCATGTTCTTAGACTAGAAGCCAAGCGAGTAGAGATAGATTGATATTTCGTCCTTTATCCCAGACTCTCTGGGAGGAGACTCTTTATTGGGTTTCTTAGACATCTCTTCATGAGAAGTCTGAGCTTATTTTTTGGTCTGCTGTTATTTGAGCTGAGAATACTTTCCAGCTTATTATGCTAAAGCTTTATACCTGCGTTTGATTCTCTCATAAGGACCCTTCATGGTTATCTGAAATGACACCTTTATTCCTTCTCGCATTTAATTCTCATTTATTTAGAATAGGGATGTTTCTTTATGGAACACGCTTGTTGCATTATTATAGTATCAGTTGCATTATTGATTAATATATTGATTTCCTTTATCGTCAAGTATAGACTGATTGATTATAATAACTTCTAATGATGGGACTTGGAAAATAATACCTTACTAGAAAGGACAAACTAAAAGATTTGAAAATAAAACTCTCTTTATTGACTGAACTAAAATGATAATTGATAATACTTTATATTGATTCAGCTCCTTACATCTCTGTCGATATCAAAGATTCATCGACCTGTACGCGGGATTCATGATTGATGAGTAAGTGAGAGAGAAACCCTGTGATCCAACAGTGGCAGCAGAGTACGGTTTATGTCATGAGAGAGGAGCTGAAATAATTAGCCCTAGTTAGAAATGCCCATGTCTTAAGCCCAAACCCTGAACTTGAAGATGGATGGAGTTGCGGTTTCAAAGGCGGTTGCAGTGGTGGAGGTGTGAGTATTGATAGGGTCATACGTTGCTATTGTTTTTGTTGAGATATTGAAACTATGCTGGTATTTGAGAATAGTGGTGTTTTAGAGCTAACTGTTTAGCAGTTTAAGTTGTTATTAGACTCAAAGTAGTCTAAGATCCCAGGATAAACAGTTGAAATTGTAGTGTCATTTGTCTTCTAAGATTTGTGGTGCAGATTCATGAGGTACAATCAAATTGCACAATTGAGATAAGAATTATAACATTTGTCGTGATTGTACTAATATTGATTGGTGTTAGTAGAGCCTATTGCACAAAGGGGAAGCTACATAAGTTAAGAGCGATGTCCCACTAGTCGAGATTTTATTCACGCGTGTGTATGTTAGTGTAGGAAAGTTGGAGGGTGTTAAAAGCTTATTTCTCATTGCTTCTTGTATGAATGAATTTCTTAGAAATTCTTTAGTGGAGCAAACAAAAGTTATTTGTGTATTGTGCTCGCCTAAGAGTTGTAGAAATTGTATGTGAGAAAAATTATAAAGGAGGGTGAACCTCTGCTAAGAGTGAGAGGTATGACATAGAGTGTAGCAGTTAGGTTAGTTGGATGGGGTTAGTGTTGCACTGTTAGTGGTTGATGACATTACAGGGTTCCGGGTTGGGATTGCTTGGTGAGTCATCAAGTATTAAGCCGCAACTGGATTGGAGAAAGAGATTGTTGTATACGGAATTAAAAACAGAGTCAAAACATTGAAATTTTGAATTTATTCACTGTTTATTTATTGCTGAATTATTGCAAAAATATAGGGCCTCATTTGGATGTCGGTCAGAAAACCATCCATGGTTTAAACTCTGACCGCCTTATTACAAAGAAGGCAGTAGGAGTTTAAACCGGTCAGTCAATCCGACAGGCTTCTGATGGGTTCAAGGTGCCCGTCAGCCAGTCAGAAACCGTTCATAATCCTTAATGGACAGCATTTCTACCATTGAGATTATGATGTCGGTTTCCGACAGGCTTTCCAGGTCGGGCTTTCTGACATGGAAAGCCTGTCAGAAAATGACTTTGGGGGCCCCTAGCAGGGCCCCTCTCCTTCCACGGCCTCCAAGTGTGGTCTGGGGGGCACCCATGGTGCCCCCCTGTAAAGCCCTGCACCGTGTGGCAGGCACCTTGAGGTGCCTGCCTCACGGTGCAGGGATTTACAATAACTCCCATTTCTCTATGGGAGCTTGTGCTGCAGCCAGTTTTCGACCGCCGCACAAGCTCTCATATGTGCGGTTGCATCGTAATTGTGGTTTCGGACTGCCGACCCAAGGTCGGTCGGTTCTGAAACCACAGAGATATCGGTCGGAGGCAACTTCCACCAACATCATAATCAGGCCCTACATTTTTTAAAAGCTTTAGATTTGGTGTGGGGTGATGTAGGAGTCCCAGTTTGGTAAGGTGAAGAGGCACCTCTGAAGGTGCGCCAGCTCATTATATGATGACAAATGCAGGCCTTTATACATGTTTGTGGCTTCGAAAATGGTGCGAGATTACTAAAAATGAGGGTCCATTTAAATTTCCCCTATATGGTACGCTGGATTTAAAGTAGGGGTGGGCGGAATTTGCGTAGTCGCGCTACGAAAAGTTCTGCGAAACCGCAAAAAATCTCCGCGAGCACGCGGAATTCCGCGAGCTCGCGGAATGCGGTTTAATTTTTGTGACAGGACTCAGAGCATCGTGTCAGAATGAATCCTGCCCAGCATATTTATCCACAAAGATGCCACCGTTTTGTGCAATACTCAACTGGAGTACTACTGGCTAATCAGTAAGTGCTACCTCGTTTGGTAAATGTATAGCGCCTATCCTACACTACAGCTGCGTAAAGGGCCAGAAGAGAAGAGTTTTCTCCAGTGACCATGTGTGTCTGTAACTTTGCCACCGCGCCGAAAGGCGCCGGGGTCCCTTGAGTGAGCTGTCCATCATAGTGTGTAAAGGGCGGGAAGACAATGCATAGCGCTAGTGTGTGCGGCGGGGCTTCTATGCGAGTTCACATGCCTCTTGTTTAAGGTCAGAGACCGATCAGAGCAGCAGATGAGGAGAAAGAACCTCCTGGTCACAGGAACTACACGGGGATTGCGCTCGAGAAAGTCATGGATGCAAAGACCTCCATCAAGCATCACAGCTAATTTATGACTGTAGATATGGGGAGAAAGCTCTGAGGCAAGATGGCCGCCATGAGGCTGTAGCGTGCAGTAGCAGCCGTCGCCCTCTCCCCCCCCTAATGTAATAGATGAAATGCCACACTGCACTTACCTGCTGGAGCAGTTGATTTGTCGGGTGGCGGATTGCAACGGCTGGCGGTGGAATCAGGAGCTGACATCGCGGAGGACATTGGCGCGAGATATCAGCCGTTCAATTTATGCTCTGTGCCGCTGTGTGATCTTCGACAAAAATATGGCACCACGGCTGAATAAGCCCATGAAGGAGCCGAATGAGAAACAGAAGGAGACAGCGGGTGTTGTGCGCGGCTCAGTTCAGCCCAGACGTGGGCAGTCAAAGAAAATAGACGGGCCCAGCAGCAGCAGCGGTAAAGGTGCCACGCAGAAGGAGGATATCGAAGGAGGGAGTAATACTCGAGTAAGCACCCTCCGACAACCTACTCTGACGGAGACCTTCCAGGCGGCAGTCCCAGCGAACATCACGGTTGTCACAACCTCCACACAGGCTGAGATCAGTGCCGGCAAAGCTCCAGCGGCCGCGAGCTTCCATATGGAGGATACAATGTTGCAGCCTCTCTCTCGACCGGATGACAGGCAAGCAGAGTTGAGTGTGGAGAAAGTAGATGGGCTGAATGTCTTGGGTGCTATGGACATGACAGGCCAGCAGGTGACTACAGGCAGTACATTAGGCGGCGAAATACCCTCAAAGGAAATATTGCAAATACTGGGTAACAGTGGGGAAATCAAGAAAAACTGTATAAATGGTAAATCTGGTAATGATACGGAAGTGACACCTAAACATACAGAGCTGCCCACAGGGAAAGCAGCGGAGGGGGCTCACCGCGCCAAAAATATCACTGGCTCCCCAGATGGAGAATGTTTTTCTCACTTAATGACGATACTGACCTATCATTCTCCAGCGATGGCAATCTCTCTGATGGGTCTGATTCAGCTGGGACATCTTCAGCGCAGAGAGCAACAAGGGCTACCGTGCATAAATATAGATCTAAAACTAAATCTAAAGGAAGCCCAGTCATACTAGATACAGCACCAGCCCGTAAGCTTACCTGGGATTACTCAGCCACCACTCAGCTTTATCAGGACGACGGAGCAATGCCTGAAACTAGAGGGCATACGAGCCCTATGGAAACTGTCATGGCCCCGGTTCCCTCTATGGATCTAGTATATGCTACACTAAAGCAGATGCAGGGGGAGGCCAGATTGGAGAGCCGTAGGGCGCAGCAGGCAACTAAAAAACTGCAGGGCTCGCTGCGCAAGGTTAATAAACTATATGAGGATATGGCAGATAGGGTCACCCAGGTCGAAGAAAGGACTGGCAGACTAGAGGACGAGGTTAAGGAATGGCAGACTTTCAAGGAATCCCAGGAGAAATTAACTGAGGATCTACAGTGGAAGCTTGAAGATTTTGAGAATAGGCAAAGAAGGAATAACATTAGACTTTTGGGATTAGCAGAAAATATTGAAGAAGGAGATGCAAGGGCGTTTATAGTGACCCTCCTGAACGGGGCATTTCCTGATCTGGCTTCGTGGAACTGGGATACCGAGGTCCAGAGGGCACATCGGTTCCCTCTGACCCTAAAGAGAGATGGCCAAGGGGAGCGGCCTAGGGCTGTTCTAGTGTACATCGGCAACTACCTTCTTAGACAGGCTATTATCGATAAACAAGACCAGATGCCAGACGTACATTCGAGGGCCACACATTTTTGCCCGCCCTGACTTTTGTCACGCCACGGTTGAGAGGAGATGGAGACTACGGCAGCTGATAAATCCCTTTCAGGGAACTGGCAGTGAGGCCTACTTACTGTTTCCGGCTCGGCTAAAAGTTATCTCTAATGGTCATATCCGAATGTTTTTTTCTGAGATTAAGGCTCAAGCCTTTTTGGCTGAGTTGCAGAACAAAAAGGGGACGGGCGGAGGTGTATAATTTGTTGTCATCTAAGCTGTTGCCTGATTCAACCTCTGAGGGTAGCTATAGCGATAGGAGTCCTCCATCGGCTATACCTAGCGAGATGGTTTAATGAAAAACTGTATCACGTATATCACAGGCGGAAAATACTGTTTTTTTTTTTTTGGTTTTCTGCATTATAAGTTGGGTTAGTGTTTCACATTGAGCACAGTGGCACCTCAAGGGAGAATGGGGGGGTGGCTGCGATGCAAGCTATGGGCTCCGGCTGCCACGCATAGGTCATGCCTGACCTATTTGCCAGTGAGGGGGAGGGGGTGGGGTGGGGGCGGTCCTGAGGGGTGGGGGGCGGGGTGGGAGGGGGGTAAGGGTATGGCACAGCACAGCATGGTATCTGAGACATATAGTTAAACACATGAAGAGTAACAAGACACCGGAAAGGGGAAAGCTAGGAATAAAAATAAAAATCTCAAAGATGAATCTAAGGGGCAATTCGGTCGGTCTGCAGTTTGATGTTCATTAAATGGGTTTACGAATTGCCTCAATCAATGTCTGCGGCTTAAACGATCAGGTCAAAAGGCAGCGGGTGGCAGCGATACTGAGAACAATGCGCTTAGATCTTCTATGTCTTCAAGAGACTCATATAGAGGGTATAAGAGGTAGTTTGTTGGAACAGCTTGGTTTTCGCCTCATCGCTCACACTAGGCAAGGTACCAAGACTAGAGGGGTCGCCATACTCTCTAGACGTAGTGATTTAATAGTTAGGAGGAAGCTGGAGGATAAATGGGGCAGATGGGTGCTTGTGGAGTGTACGACATTGGGTGAGACGCTCACTATCTGTTCGGTGTATGGCTCGACAGAGGATGACCCCGATATCTTTGAATTTTTAGACCTAGAACTAGCTTCCTGGCCTGTACCAGTTATTATGTGCGGAGATTTCAATATAAATGGATTGGGTGGATTATGGACTGAGATTGGGGATAGGTATGCGGGTCGGAAGAAAAAGGTGTTTCGCGCAATCTCCAGCCTAGTCCGGAATAACCTATTGCCAGGTAGGTCGCTCCCCCCGCCACACAGCTCCGCCTGTGTTGTCCGCCCGCTGCTGCTGGTAAGAACGCCCTTCCCTTTTTCCTTCTGTACCCCCGTTGCCCCATTTGTACTGTGCCCGCATTTGTCTGTTTTCTCGCCCCTTTTTTCCTTCTGTACCCCCGTTGCCCCATTTGTACTGTGCCCGCATTTGTCTGTTTTCTCGCCCCTTTTTTCCTTCTGTACCCCCGTTGCCCCATTTGTACTGTGCCCGCATTTGTCTGTTTTCTCGCCCCTTTTTTTCCTTCTGTACCCCCGTTGCCCCATTTGTACTGTCAATCAATCAATCAATCAATCACGGCATTTATAGAGCGCGCTACTCACCCGGGAGGGTCTCAAGGCGCTGGGGGAGGGGGTAAGTTACTGCTCGAACAGCCAGGTCTTGAGCTGCTTCCTGAAGGAGAGATGGTCCTGGGTTCGCCGAAGGTGAGTGGGGAGGGAGTTCCAGGTCTTGGCTGCCAGGTAGGAGAAGGATCTTCCTCCGGCGGTGGTTCTGCGGATGCGTGGTACGGTGGCGAGGGCGTGGCTGGTTGATCGTAGCTGGCGTGTGGGCGTGTAGAAGGTCATGCGGTCGTTGAGGTACTTTGGGCCCAGGTCGTGGAGGGCCTTGTGTGCGTGGGTGAGGAGTCTGAACGTTATTCTCTTGCTGACGGGGAGCCAGTGCAGGTCTTTCAGGTGTCCGGTGATGTGGCTGTGTCGGGGGATGTCCAGGATGAGTCGTGCGGAGGCGTTCTGGATGCGCTGGAGTCTTTTTGAAGTTTGGCTGTGGTTCCGGCGTAGAGGGTGTTCCCATAGTCCAGTCGGCTGGTGACGAGTGCCTGGGTGACGGTCTTCCTGGTTTCAGTGGGGATCCATCTGAAGATCTTGCGGAGCATGCGCAGGGTGTTGAAGCATGAAGATGAGACGGCGTTGACTTGTCTGGTCATCAACAGGGAGGAGTCCAGGATGAAGCCCAGGTTGCGTGCGTGGTCCGTTGGCTTGGGCGCGGTGCCCAGGGCCGGGGGCCACCAGGAGTCGTCCCAGGCGGAGGGTGCCCGCATTTGTCTGTTTTCTCGCCCCTTTTTTTCCTTCTGTACCCCCGTTGCCCCTTTTGTACTGTGCCCGCATTTGTCTGTTTTCTCGCCCCTTTTTTTCCTTCTGTACCCCCGTTGCCCCATTTGTACTGTGCCCGCATTTGTCTGTTTTCTCGCCCCTTTTTTCCTTCTGTACCCCCGTTGCCCCATTTGTACTGTGCCCGCATTTGTCTGTTTTCTCGCCCCTTTTTTCCTTCTGTACCCCCGTTGCCCCTTTTGTACTGTGCCCGCATTTGTCTGTTTTCTCGCCCCTTTTTTTCCTTCTGTACCCCGTTGCCCCTTTTGTACTGTGCCCGCATTTGTCTGTTTTCTCACCCCTTTTTTCCTTCTGTACCCCCGTTGCCCCATTTGTACTGTGCCCGCATTTGTCTGTTTTCTCGCCCCTTTTTTCCTTCTGTACCCCGTTGCCCCTTTTGTACTGTGCCCGCATTTGTCTGTTTTCTCGCCCCTTTTTTCCTTCTGTACCCCCGTTGCCCCATTTGTACTGTGCCCGCATTTGTCTGTTTTCTCGCCCCTTTTTTCCTTCTGTACCCCCGTTGCCCCATTTGTACTGTGCCCGCATTTGTCTGTTTTCTCGCCCCTTTTTTTCCTTCTGTACCCCAGTTGCCCCTTTTGTACTGTGCCCGCATTTGTCTGTTTTCTCGCCCCTTTTTTCCTTCTGTACCCCGTTGCCCCATTTGTACTGTGCCCGCATTTGTCTGTTTTCTCGCCCCTTTTTTCCTTCTGTACCCCGTTGCCCCTTTTGTACTGTGCCCGCATTTGTCTGTTTTCTCGCCCCTTTTTTCCTTCTGTACCCCCGTTGGCCCATTTGTACTGTGCCCGCATTTGTCTGTTTTCTCGCCCCTTTTTTTCCTTCTGTACCCCCGTTGCCCCATTTGTACTGTGCCCGCATTTGTCTGTTTTCTCGCCCCTTTTTTTCCTTCTGTACCCCCGTTGCCCCTTTTGTACTGTGCCCGCATTTGTCTGTTTTCTCGCCCTCTTTTTTCCTTCTGTACCCCCGTTGCCCCTTTTGTACTGTGCCCGCATTTGTCTGTTTTCTCGCCCTTTTTTTCCTTCTGTACCCCCGTTGCCTCTCGCCATTCCCGCCGCTGCGTCCCTGCGGCCCCGCCCCCCTGACTGCCCATTCTCTGCCCCTGCCTCCCGCCTCCCAGCTGCTCCTCCCTCCCACCTCCCCATAAATGGCGGGCGCTGCGCGGTGAGGAGAGCGACCCTTGACCTTGCCAGGTAGGTCGCTCCCCCCGCCACACAGCTCCGCCTGTGTTGTCCGCCCGCTGCTGCTGGTAAGAACGCCCTTCCCTTTTTCCTTCTGTACCCCCGTTGCCCCATTTGTACTGTGCCCGCATTTGTCTGTTTTCTCGCCCCTTTTTTCCTTCTGTACCCCCGTTGCCCCATTTGTACTGTGCCCGCATTTGTCTGTTTTCTCGCCCCTTTTTTCCTTCTGTACCCCCGTTGCCCCATTTGTACTGTGCCCGCATTTGTCTGTTTTCTCGCCCTTTTTTTCCTTCTGTACCCCCGTTGCCCCATTTGTACTGTGCCCGCATTTGTCTGTTTTCTCGCCCCTTTTTTTCCTTCTGTACCCCGTTGCCCCTTTTGTACTGTGCCCGCATTTGTCTGTTTTCTCGCCCCTTTTTTTCCTTCTGTACCCCGTTGCCCCTTTTGTACTGTGTCCGCATTTGTCTGTTTTCTCGCCCCTTTTTTTCCTTCTGTACCCCCGTTGCCCCATTTGTACTGTGCCCGCATTTGTCTGTTTTCTCGCCCCTTTTTTTCCTTCTGTACACCCGTTGCCCCTTTTGTACTGTGCCCGCATTTGTCTGTTTTCTCGCCCCTTTTTTTCCTTCTGTACCCCCGTTGCCCCATTTGTACTGTGCCCGCATTTGTCTGTTTTCTCGCCCCTTTTTTCCTTCTGTACCCCCGTTGCCCCATTTGTACTGTGCCCGCATTTGTCTGTTTTCTCGCTCCTTTTTTTCCTTCTGTACCCTCGTTGCCCCTTTTGTACTGTGCCCGCATTTGTCTGTTTTCTCGCCCCTTTTTTCCTTCTGTACCCCAGTTGCCCCATTTGTACTGTGCCCGCATTTGTCTGTTTTCTCGCCCTTTTTTTCCTTCTGTACCCCCGTTGCCCCATTTGTACTGTGCCCGCATTTGTCTGTTTTCTCGCCCCTTTTTTTCCTTCTGTACCCCCGTTGCCCCTTTTGTACTGTGCCCGCATTTGTCTGTTTTCTCGCCCTTTTTTTCCTTCTGTACCCCCGTTGCCCCTTTTGTACTGTGCCCGCATTTGTCTGTTTTCTCGCCCCTTTTTTCCTTCTGTACCCCCGTTGCCTCTCGCCATTCCCGCCGCTGCGTCCCTGCGGCCCCGCCCCCTGACTGCCCATTCGCTGCCCCTGCCTCCCGCCTCCCAGCTGCTCCTCCCTCCCACCTCCCCATAAATGGCGGCCGCTGCGCGTCCGCGCCACTGGCGCGCCGAAGGCGTGCCTAAGGCAAGCCCGTCTGCGCCCGTCCGCGACTGGACCGCGCACAGCGCCAGAACCCCTGGCCCCCGCAGCAGCCAACCCACCCACCGGACCTACGACACCGCCACCCTCAACGCACTCAACACCGGCCGAATCCCCGGCTGCCACCGTGCCACCCCAGGACGCACCCACGGACCCTTCGCCTGCCAATCTTGCAAGTTCTCCTGCATCCGGACCTGCACCGCACCCGCCACGCCGAGCACCAGCAGCAACCACCTGAAGTGCATCCTGCTCAACACCCGCTCCGTCCACAGACACGCCGTGGAACTTTGGAACCTGCTCGACTCCACATCACCAGACGTCGCTTTCCTCACGGAAACATGGATGAACGCCTCCTCAGCGCCCGACATCGCCATCGCCATCCCGGACGGATACAAGATCACCCGAAAGGACCGCGCCAACCAGACCGGGAGGAGGCATCGCCATCGTCCACAAGAACACCATCCGCATTACGACCAACTCCGACGACACCTTCACAGCCGGCGAACACCTGCACTTCCAGATACACACCGACCCCAAGACCACCCTCAGAGGCACCCTCATCTACAGACCCCCAGGACCACGCACACAATTCAGCGAAGACATCGCCGACCTCATCAGCCCGCACGCCCTCCTCTCGGCCGACTACATCCTCCTTGGGGACCTCAACTTCCACCTAGAGAACAACAACGATCGCAACACCACCACCCTGCTGGACAACCTCGCCAACCTCGGACTCAAGCAACTGGTGACCACCCCCACACACCACGCCGGCCACACGCTTGACCCCGTCTTCTCCTCCAGCAAGGACATCTCCTTCAGCCACACCACCGGACTCCACTGGACAGACCACAGCTGCGTCCACTTCAGCTTCAGCAGGACCACCACGCACCACCACCCGCAACAGCTCCCGCGCAGAAGCTGGAACAAGATCACCACCGACCAACTCACCACATCCCTGAGCCAGAACCCTCCCGCCAGCTCAACGAACCCCAACCAAGCCGCCAGCAACCTCACAAGATGGATCACCAACTGCGCTGACATCCTCGCCCCATTGAAGACCCCCCAATCAGACCCGGCAACAAGAAAGCACCCTGGTTCACCGACGAACTCAAGAAATCCAAGAAGAACTGCCGGGCCCTCGAGAAAGCATGGCGCAGAGACCCGACTGCAGACAACATGACCACCCTCAAACACGCCACCCGAAAACACCACCAGCTGATCCACACCACCAAGAAAACCGCATTCAAGGAACGACTGGACAACAACGCCCACAACAGCAAGGAACTCTTCATCATCGTCAAAGAGCTCTCGAACCCCAGCGCCGGAAACAACGACATCACCCCCTCGCAAGACCTCTGCAACTCGCTCGCCTCGTTCTTCCACAGCAAGATCGCAGACATACACAACAGTTTCAGCACACAGCCGACGTACCCTACAACCGTTCCAACGTCCCCCACCTCCACCCTCCGAGCCTGGACCCCGATCAACACCGAAGACACTATCCGCACGATGAACTCCATCCACTCCGGATAACCAACCGACCCCTGCCCTCACCACATCTTCAACAAGGCCGACGCCGTCATCGCACCCCACCTCCGGGACATCATCAACACCTCCTTCGACACCGCCACCTTCCCAGAGAGCTGGAAGCACGCCGAACTCTGCGCCCTACTGAAGAAACCGTCAGCGGACCCCACCGACCTCAAAAACTACCGCCCCATCTCGCTCCTTCCTTTTCCTGCCAAAGTCATCGAGAAGACCGTCAACAGACAACTGGCCGCCTTCATCGAGACGAATGGATCCCTCGACCACTCACAGTCCGGCTTCCGGGCCAACCACAGCACCGAGACCGCCCTCATCGCAGCCACCGACGACATCCGAGCCCTGCTCGACAACGGGGAAACAGCGGCCCTCATCCTCCTGGACCTCTCCGCAGCGTTCGACACAGTCTGCCACCGCACCCTAGTGCAACGCCTGAACAACGTCGGAATCCAAGAGAAGGCACTGGAGTGGATCATCTCCTTCCTCGCCGGAAGAACCCAGAGAGTCCGCCTCCCCCGTTCAGTTCCGAGGCCACCGAAGTCATCTGCGGCGTACCACAAGGATCATCACTCAGCCCCACCCTCTTCAACGTCTACATGAGCCCCCTCGCAGCCATCGCACGCCAACACAACCTCAACATCATCTCCTACGCCGACGACACCCAGCTGATCCTCTCCCTCACCAACGACCCCACAACCGCCAAAACCAACCTACATGAAGGGATGAAGGACGTAGCCGAGTGGATGAGGAACAGCCGCCTGAAACTGAACTCAGATAAGACGGAAGTCCTCATCCTAGGATCATCACCCTCCGCCTGGGACGACTCCTGGTGGCCCCCTGCCCTGGGCAACGCACCCAAACCAACGGACCACGCACGCAACCTGGGCTTCATCCTGGACTCCTCCCTCTCAATGACCAGACAAGTCAACGCCATCTCCTCGTCTTGCTTCAACATCCTACGCATGCTGCGGAAGATCTTCCGGTGGATCCCCACCGAAACCAGGAAGTCGGTCACCCAGGCCCTCGTCACCAGCCGACTGGACTACGGCAACTCCCTCTACGCCGGAACCACAGCCAAACTTCAGAAAAGACTCCAACGCATCCAGAACGCCTCAGCTCGACTCATCCTGGACATCCCCCGACACAGCCACATCGCCGGACACCTGAGAGACCTGCACTGGCTCCCCGTCAGCAAGAGAATCACGTTCCGACTCCTCACCCACGCACACAAAGCTCTCCACAACCAAGGCCCCAGATACCTCAACGACCGTCTGACCTTCTACACTCCCACCCGCCAGCTACGATCGACCAACCACGCCCTCGCCGCCGTCCCCCGCATCCGAAGAGCCACAACGGGAGGAAGATCCTTCTCCTACCTGGCTGCCAAGACGTGGAACTCCCTACCCATCCACCTCCGCCTGACCCAAGACCACCTCTCCTTCAGGAAGCAACTCAAGACCTGGCTGTTCGAACAGTAGCGGACCCCCCTCCCCCTAGCGCCTTGAGACCCTCCGGGTGAGTAGCGCGCTATACAAATGCTTGATTGATTGATTGATTGATTGATTGATTGATTGATTGATTGATTGGTTGATTTGTGGGCCAGATTAAAGCCTGACGATCCTGGCAGCACATATTATTCGGCTCCACATAAGTTGGTTGTCAGACTCGACTACTTTTTTATCTCTAACCAATTAGTCCCCCGGTGTCAGATTGAGAAGTTCCCTCGGATTATCTCAGATCATAACCCATTAGTGTTAACAATGGATATTTCAATGGGGGGGCGACCAGAGCGGATATGGACTTTTGAGAGAGGGCTTCTGAAAGATCCCGGATACCTAAGTCACATGAAGGATTGGATTATGGGTTTTATGGAAATTAACAGAAATAGCGCTAGTCCAGGGGTAGTCTGGGATACACTTAAAGCTGGGGTGCGAGGTGAGACGCTCAGTTATAGCCTGCATAGACATAAGCAAGAGGCATTGCTTCAGAAGCAGATGTGTAAGGTAATAACGGAAATAGAAGAGGAGCTGAATATGGCGATCGCCTTGGGTGCTCCGCTCGATACCATTCTGCTCAGATTGGCCTTAGCCAAATCCAAAGCTCAGGACCACATTGCCTCCAAGGCAGCAGCAACTTTTCTGGTAAGAAAGCAGCAATGCTATGAGTTTAATGAACGGGTCGGGCACACATTAGCTGTGCGCATAAGGCAGAAAGACGCAGCTGGAGAGATTAGGGAAATAACGGATGAAAGTGGGGATATAGTCAACGATCCAATAGGGATCTGAGAGACATTTAGGCACTTTTATGCTAAATTATATAATGAAGAACAGGCGCAGGATTCCCTCCTAGTACAAAAGTATTTGAATGGAATTCTAGTACATCCAATTGCCGACGAGGACAGGGAGGCACTGGAAGCTCCATTTACAGCAGAAGAGATCTATGCCGCCTTAGGCAGCCTCCCCTCGGGCAAGGCAGCAGGGCCCGACCAGATACCGCTAGAATTTTATAAAACCTTTCTAGCAGTAATTGGATCTGATCTTGTGGCGATAATGTCTCAAGCTCAATTAGGCAGCTCTGTTCCAGCAACATGGGCCGGTGCAGATATTGTAGTCTTTTTAAAAAAGGGAAACCATCTAGAGAACCAGGGTCATATAGGCCAATAACACTTATGAACTGTGATGCTAAAATCTTCTCTAAAACTTTGGCGACCAGGTTAAGCAACATAATTAGTAAGATGGTTAACCCCAATCAGCATGGTTTTATCCCAGGGAGAGGTACAACGCAGCATGTTCGCCGGGTTATAACCCTGTTCGATGCGGCGGAAGTCTCAGGGGACCCCATGGCAGTAATGCTAATGGACGCCGAAAAGGCTTTTGACCGGGTCTCCTGGGACTACCTTTGGGCGGTTATGAAGCACTATGGTATTGGAGGCGGTTTTGTTAGTGCAGTTCAGGCTCTATATAAAGATCCAACAGCTCGACTCAAAGTGAATGGGGGTTATACGGCATCACTGGCAATTAAGCGTGGTACACGGCAGGGTTGTCCGTGTTCACCATTGCTTTTTGCGATATATATTGATCCTCTCATCCGGAGATTGGATTTAAATAAAGGCATTATCCCTATGAGATTTCAAGGTATGGAATATAAAACCCTGGCATACGCAGATGATATTGCGTTGGTTACCCCCGGTCCAGCGGATGCTTTGATCGTAATGGAGACAGAAGCTCAAGAGTTTGGTCAGGTCTCAGGGTACGCTTTAAATAAATCTAAGACTCAAATAGTTAAGAATGCGGGGGTGGTGTGTGATGATGTACGGGCAACAGATTCTGCTGTTTATTTGGGGATAAGGGTCTCAGCAGACTTGGGGAAGACCGTAGAAAGAAACATCGGGCCTATAATCAGTAAGGCGAAGAAGGACTTTGATAGAACACACAACCTGCATCTGTCACTAGTCGGGCGGTGTAACGTGGTGAAGATGATTTTTCTGCCAAAAATCTTGAATTTATTTAGGGCTATCCCGCTCGAATTTGAGAAAAATGGTTCACGGCACTGGAGCATATGGTTAATAGATTTATCTGGGCACATGGGAAGACCAGGAGGGCACTGCGGTATATGTCTTTGCCAAGGGAAAGAGGTGGATGGGCTGTTCCTGATTTTAAAATGTATTATTGGGCGGCGGCTTTTCAGTATATGTGTGGGTTAACTGGGGGAGATCTGATCGGACCCCGGGCTAGGCCGGATCCAACTGATATATACGCAATGTTGCTCGGAGAAGATGCTCCAGAATTGTTTTTTGAAATTTACTGAGCCTAGCTATTTTAAGAGAACTAGGTTCAAGACCCTGATGGCTGCATACAAAATCTGGTCAGCATTTTGTAAAAAGACCGGCCTTGGTCGATTAAATGGCTATACGCGGCTGTTCCGAAACCCCACCCTTCCTGGCGAAATCTTTTCAGACTCCACAATGGCGGAATGGGAAGGGTGTGGGATCCGGAGAGTGGGAGATTTAATGGGGCCCTATGGAATTCGGCAGTTTGTAGATATACAGAATAGCTTCGGTATCAGCAAAAGAGGCTTTTTAAATATCTTCAAATTCGTAGTTTTATAGGTAGGAAAAAGGGGGCCTTGTGGGTTCAGTGATAACAAAATTATGGAGGTAATTAGAGAAGGGGAAGACTGTACTATTCGGAGGATATACGCTGAACTTTCTATACTTAAACAGGATGATCTCGGAAAATATGAGAAGAAATGGACAGATAAACTTGGCATAGATAAGGATACCTTTAAGGTTTCTTTAGAGCTAGGCCAAACTCTTCTTTGTTCCGCAGGGCTTCAAGCTCAACAGTATAAAACAATCTTTTCCTTATACTATACACCTGCACGGATCGCACAATGGGGGGACAGACAGGAATTCGGTGCCCTCGGTGTGACGGTACGGACGCGGAGATAATTCACATGTTTGCGTCATGTCCTCAATTGCAAACTCTGAGGAATAAGATAGAAGTGTTTCTCTATAAAACATTAGATATTAGAGTCCGCCTCACCTCGTCTATAATCTTGTTGGGGATAAGCAATGAGGACAGGTCAGACCCACCTGAAAGCTTTATTTTTGTGGCTATGTCAGTAATGCGAATCTGCATAGCTACAGCCTGGCTTGATAAGGCACCACCAACGCTTTCAGCAGTGGCTTGCCAGATTGCTGTCGATATTCAATCTTGAAAAGGGAATTTACGAGAGAAAGGGTAAAAAGGGCAGATTGCTTGGTAAACGGATCTGGGGCCCCATATATCGGTGGAAGGAAAGCCAATCATAAATGATAGCTCGCTGCGGATATCATGGACAGTACTGGTTTTATGGTCCCTTCATGAACCAGTTATGTAGCATTAGTGATGTTCGGCATGTTACTTATGGGGTTTGAAATTTTTTTTTTGTATGATCACTTGTATCGCTTATTTGTACTATAAGTCTGTATATTATTTAGATCATTTCTGTATGTTTATTTTGGATAAGCTGCTGTGCTATAATAAAAACTTTTAAATAAAAAAAAAAAAAAAAAAAGATATGGGGAGAAAGCACACCTGCCCAGCCTCGACCGAGCTCACGATTTTTTGGGGCTGATTAATGCGTTACCGATTTTGAGCTTTAACTTGGGCCCATGCTGTAAGTGCTTCCTGTTGAGGTTTAATTTTTTTGACATGAGCATCGTGCCAGAATGAATCCTGCCCAGCATATTTATCCACGAAGATGCCACCGTTTTGTGCAATGCCTCTACTCAACTGGAGTACTACTGGCTAATCACTGTCAGTAAGTGCTACCTCGTTGGGTAAATGTATAGCGCCTTTCCTACACTATAGCTGCATAAAGGGCCAGAAGAGAAGAGTTGTCTCCAGTGACCATGTGTGTCTGTATTTTCGACACCGCGCCCAAAGGCGCCGGGGTCCCTTGAGTGAGCTGTCCATCATAGTGTGTAAAGGGCGGGAAGACGTTGCATAGCACTAGTGTGTGTGTGGCAGGGCTTCTATGAGAGTTCACATGCCTCTTGTTTAAGGTCAGAGACCGATCAGAGCAGCAGATGAGGAGAAAGAACCTCCTGGTCACAGGAACTACATGGGGATTGCGCTCGAGAAAGTCATGGATGCAAAGACCTCCATCAAGCATCACAGCTAATTTATGATGGTAGATATGGGGAGAAAGCACACCTACCCAGCCTTGACCGAGCTCACGATTTTTTGGGGCTGATTAATGCGTTACCGATTTTGAGCTTTAACTCGGGCCCATGCTGTAAGTGCTTCCTGTTGAGGTTTAATTTTTTTGACATGAGCATCGTGCCAGAATGAATCCTGCCCAGCATATTTATCCACGAAGAAGCCACCGTTTTGTGCAATGCATCTACTCAACTGGAGTACTACTGGCTAATCACTGTCAGTAAGTGCTACCTCGTTGGGTAAATGTATAGTGCCTTTCCTACACTACAGCTGCGGAAAGGGCCAGAAGAGAAGAGTTGTCTCCACTCTCCAGTGACCATGTGTGTCTGTAACTTTGCCACCACGCTGAAAGGCGCCGGGGTCCCTTGAGTGAGCTGTCCATCATAGTGTGTAAAGGGCGGAAAAACGTTGCATAGTGCTAGTGTGTGTGCGGCGGGGCTTCTATGCGAGTTCACATGCCTCTTGTTTAAGGTCAGAGACCAATCAGAGCAGCAGATGAGGAGAAAGAACCTCCTGGTCACAGGAACTACACGGGGATTGCGCTCGAGAAAGTCATGGATGCAAAGACCTCCATCAAGCATCACAGCTAATTTATGACGGTAGATATGGGGAGAAAGCACACCTCCCCAGCCTCGACCGAGCTCACGATTTTTTGGGGCTGATTAATGCATTACCGATTTTGAGCTTTAACTCGGGCACCTGCTGTAAGTGCTTCCTGTTGAGGTTTAATTTTTGTGACAGGAGCATCGTGCCAGAATGAATCCTGCCCAGCATTGCCATTTATCCAAGAAGATGCCACCGTTTTGTGCAATACCTCTACTACTCATTCCGTTCCGCCGCGGATCACAGAATTTTCGGCAATTCCACGTTCTGCGCGGAACGCGGAATTGCCGAAATTTCGCAAATTCCACGAGCGGAACGGAATTTGCCGCCCACCCCTAATTTAAAGATTACTGAACATTTAAGAAGAAATTATTTGAGATGAAACCACCTCCTAGACTCACAAAATTATAAGCATTAAATGCTTGAGAGAGAGCAGCACATGCTAAAGAGAAAGAGATATACCAGAATAGGGTATGGACAGCTGTGAGAAATTATGCAGATGCTCAATAGGATGAAGGACAGTAAAGGAAGAGAAATGATAATCGAGGGAGCAAGAATGTACCCTGTCATAACCACAGAAAAGAAGAAAAAGAATCTAGAACAGGTAAATGATGATGAAGAAGCTGCAAAGAAAACAGACACTGATTCACGGGATGAAGTCCCGGATGCTTTATTGGCTTTGAATACACCACCATATGTGGCCCCTAAACGAATACTGATAGTGATACAACTACTAGTGCTACAGTGGCTACAACCCTTCTTGATACGAATGCTATTCAGATTGAAAGCCCATTCTGTGATTGTTCCTGCACCAGTGTCACAAGTTTCATCAACACGAACATTGGTAGTGCCAGTTGCTACTGCACCAATAAATATTGTGACAAATGCCCTAGTTCACTGTGTTGTAGGAGGAGTAGCTGTGACAGGAATCACCCCAACATCGCAGAATTCACAGATTGTTGCTTGGACGCCACCACAAAATGTTCAATCATTGAGAGAAGGGAGAAGGATTGTCCTTAGTGAGACAGGACCATTTGAGAATTACATTTTTCCCATGTGGTTTGAAGAAACCACAGACATAAAAAAAGGCAGGAGGTGCAGGGACATCCTTCACTAGTTAAGAAAGAGAAAGACCATTAGACATCTCCAAACTGAAGATAGAATTAGAAGAAATTATAGGGGAAGTTCAGAGATTTCACATTTAGATCATTATCAGGAAAATTAGCTGAAATATTTGAGCAAAGAAATCACAAGGTATACAGCTGCTACACGTGACAAATTAATTGAATTAGCAGTAAAATATGAAGTGGTTTTTAATAGGTGTTTTTCATTACAAAGAAGCTTTAGGGCCATGTTAGATGATGAAGCTATTGTGACAATGCAGTCTTCTGTGATGAGATTACACATTGCAGAATTGGTAAAATGCATCCGCAAATAGAGTGAATTTGAGAGATTAAAGAGCAAATGGGCAAAGAAACAGGAAAATAAAAAGAAAACAGCAGATGCAGCAGAAGCAAATAGTAATCCGCCACCACCACCCGCAGATGAAGATGAAGCATTTACTTTTCCTATGAGGGAAATGCCAGGTGGAGGGTGTGTTCAGGTACCATATAGTAGAGGTGATTTTTGCAACATTTACAAAAAAAATTCTAAAATTGAGAGAGAATCATGCACAGTAGTATATATGAGTTGATAGATTTTTTTAAATTTCAAAGGTTTTGTGGACGGATTTGACTACTTTGACATTGGAGAACAGAGTGATTTGTGGGCTGTGTGTAAAATAGCTGTGGTGTGGCCGGATTTGGAACCTCCGAGAGATGCCCATACTCGTGCACCCTCACCTGTGGTCATATGAATATAATGAGGTGATTAGCTTTTTGAAAGGAAAAGTTCCTTCAAGAGATATTGATTGGCTGAAAATCAATAGAACTGCTCAAGAGGCAAAGGAATCAGTGCCTGCTAACAATGAATGACTTTTACAGGTGTTTAAACAGAACATTAGACAAGAAAATCTGAGAGAAGTGATATGGGGAGTTTTGTGTCACAGTTTGTTCTTGGGTTACGACCAAAGATCAGTATGCACATACAGCAAAATGTGATTTGCTGGCAGACAAAACCTGTAGATGAGATCCTGAGGGATGCAAAATACTGTAGTGATGAGCAAGAAATAAAACATAAAAGATTTAAGGAGAAATTTATGCTTGCACAGACAGAGCTAGCTCAGAAAGGATTCCAGAACCAGTCATTTGGAGGAAACATTAATAGAATGCAAGGTGTTGGTTTCAAGCTGGATGTCTGTTTGCTCAGGAGGAGTTGGTGTCTCACAGGGTAGAGTTAGAGGTGTTCTAATTGACCCGAATTCTGGGATTGACATTGCAACATTGAAGAAGTCAACTCCTTGTCATTTTTGTAACAAGATCGGACATTAGAAGAGGGAGTGCAGGCAGAATCCAAAAAAAGTGCATGGTAATGGACAAATGCAGGGAGTAAACCAAATGCAGGTGCAGAATGTTCCAGTTCAGGTGCCTGCACAAAGAATGCAAATTAACGTACAGTCGCAAGTTCCTATGAGGCAGATTCCGCAAGCTTCAGTGGCCCCACAAAAAATGGGAAATCCTAGGATCATTATGAATCAAGTCATGAGAGCAAATCCAAACCTATTTCAAAACCAGAAACCAGTCCAGCAGTTCCCCCTGTTGGAAAACAAGAGTTTTGACTCTGACAGTTCCCAATGATGGTGCCTGAGGGGGGAGGAAGATTGCATATTTGGTGCAGTCTTAGAGGTAGACCAAAGTGGAACATTGTAGAGGGAGAAAAGTTAATGTGCAACAAGTATCATATCTTATTGACATTGGAGCTACCCGATCTTATTGACATTGGAGCTACCCGATCCACTGTTAGAACAGCGGACGTCCCATTCCTACCCCTCTCAGGAAGAAAGATTCAAGCTGTAGGTGTTACTAATAAGAAAATTATGAATCTTGTCTCAGAGAAAGTTTCTGTAAAAATAGGTGAATTTGAGGAAGACCATCAGTTTGTGATATGTGATTCAAGTCTTATGAACCTGATAGGAAGAGTTCTTTTGTGCAATTTGAATTGCATTATTTACTGTGCACCAGATGGTGTTGAATTCCAAATGCATGATGGAGGAGTTGAATTTGAAGTGCCCTGACATGGAATAGCTGTAGCATTGTATCCAGTGAGAACAGTAGAGGATTCACCTCCTGATTTGAAAGATACAGTAAACCCAGAGATATGAGACTTTTCAGGAGAAGACATCAGGCTATTCAAAGGTGTAGAATTGGTCCAAATTACAGTAAAGCGGAATGCAATTTTCCCAAGAATGCCACCTTATAATTTAACACAAGAGACAGTAGCCAGAATAACACAAGTAATTGAGAACATGCTAAAACAGGGAATTTTAAAGGAGTTTGTTGGAAGCTGCTGTAATTCTCCTATTATGGGTTTACAGAAAACCAATGGGAAATACTGAATTGTACAGAATCTTTGAAAAATTAACAACATTGTTGTTCCATGGTACAGAATCCAGCAACAATACCTTTTCAGCTTCCTTGCACTTCAGAGTGGTTAACAGTCGTGGATCTCTGTCAGGCTTTCTTCTCTATTCCTTTGCAATGGAACAGTCAATTCTTGTTTTCATTTGTGTTTAGAGATAGAGTTTTGGCACTGTACTGAGTTCCACAAGGGTATACGGAGAATCCAATAATCTTTACACGGATCTTGAAAAAGAATCCTGAGACACTGCAGATGCTTTGCAATTCAGTTCTCATGCAGTACATTGATGCCATCAAATTGTTGCTCAGATATAAATTTACCTTAAAAAACTGAAAAGACAAGCAGCGTTTGGCAAAACAGGAACCGGTTGGTTTAATTAAACAAACCGGCTGGGAGAGCAGGAGCAGAGTCGTGTCTGAAGACTGTCTCGTTGTACAGAGGTTTTGGCCAGCAGTTCTTGAAGTACAATAAATGATTACACATTATTGTAGCACAAAAAATAAGGGCCCAGTCTTTAACCATAAATTTAGCCATCGGATAAGGGGACATAGGTGGCTCTCAACTTTGTGGAGACCCAATGTCCGGCATGGGGAGTGCATGATCACTGCGTGTAGTGTGCATGCTGTGTTTGATTGGCTAAGTGTTCCTTACCTCATGTTGCATCTGACTTTGTGGAAATTTGTGAACGGGCGCACCTATGGCTAAATGTGTTTTATTGGGGCCAATCTTCTTGGACCTTTTGTGGTGTAGCTGCCTATCTGTGGGATGGAGCTGGGTTTTCCCTCTTTGCATGTTTGTCTTTGGGCTAAGTGTAATCCCCACCTGTGAACTATCAATTGGTAGGCTTGGGTTTGGGTTGCAGGGCCCGTCTGACCACGTATTTCTGACTCGGGGGTGATGGGGTGGTCATCTTACGTAGATTTAACAGCAATGATACAAGTTTGTTATTACGCGTGCATATAACATGGCGGTCATTGATATTGATATTGCATTTACCCGACATTCTCCTTATTATGCGTACAATTGTCATGGCATACATTGACATCGTATTTACTGGTATTGACATTGCTTTGTGTACATATATTATGGCATACATTGGCATCACATTCACCAATATTAGCAAAGTACATGAGAAGCTTGCAAATGAGATACACTTGCTTTACTAAATTATTTAGCTGAGAATGGACATAAGGTGCCACTGTGCAGGTTGCTGTATTGTCAAAAAGAAGCTCAATATTTAGGACACATAATTGAGAAGGAAACGAGAAAGGTGTCACAGGAAAGAATTGGAATTATCTTAACAATGAATCCATCAAGAACTCACAGAAAAGTCAGGATGTTTCTGGAAATGGTTGGCTATTGTAGACAGTGGATACCAAACTTTACCATAGTGGATAAGCCTTTAAAGGGGCTGATGCACAAAGATATGCCTGATCCCCTTCTATGGGACAGCAATTGCTGAAAAGCTTTCTTAGAGCTGAGAGAAAGTCTCTGTCATGCCCCAGCACTTTGAATGTCTGATTACAGTAAAATGTTCACATTGTTTTGTCGTGAGAGGGAGGGCTGTGCTCTCTGAGTGCTTACTCAAATGCATGGAGATTCATGAAGACCTATGACATATTTTTTAACTACTCTTGACCCTGTTTCCACAGGATTGCCCGGCTGTCTTATAGCGGTTGCAGCAGTTGGTGTCAGTATTGAGAGATGTGAGAGCATTGTGATGGGACATCCTCATTAACCCTGGGCGGTGACCTATGCTCCGCTCGCGGAGTTTGCAGAGTTTTCTGCACTCCGCGTTACGCGGATCTCGCGGAGTGCATTTTTGCTCGCTCGCGTTCCTCAACGTGAAGTTGGCGACCGCAAGCGAGCAAAATCAACATCCCGGCGAGATTTTCCTCGTTCGCGATCGGCAACATCAAGTTGGCAAGCGCGAGCGTGGAAAATAAACCTCCCGGCGAGATTTCTCAACGTGAGGGGGTCAGGTTTCTCATTGCGAGTGGTCGCATATGCTCGCGACCGCTCGCGATGAGAAACTGTCCGTTCGCGTTGAGAAAGCTGCCGCTCGAGTAAAAATCTACTCGAGCGGCAGAAAATGACCGCTTGCACTGTGCATGATGCCATTTGCAAAGATTGCACAGTGCGGACAAGCATCCGGCACAGTGCAATCACAGCGAACAGCATTTTCCTATCGCACTACGCTGCTCATGTAGCTCCACGTAGCGCAGCGGAGTTGTTTTACCACTTTGCGTAGCGCAACTGCGCGAACTACGCCCAGGCTTAATCCTCATACAGTGATGGTTCCTCATTCTGTAGAAATGTTGTTCCCTTGAATGAAAAGAGAATATTTGTCGAACAGCAGACTCACAAAGTAAACAGATATTTGCAGCAGAGAATGTAATGTGGAAAAGATGTGTGCACCAAGTGGAGATCAAAGATGAACCTCTCAATGAGCCCAATTATGTAACATTTGTGGATGGCTCATGTCTAAGAAGAAGTGGTAGAAGCTTTATGGCTTTGAGGTGTTGCCTCCGCATAAGTGGCAGAATTGATTGCCCTTACAAGAGCATGTTGCTTTTTAGCACAAATGAGAGTGACTATATGTACACATAGTCAGTATGGCTTTGGTGTGGCTTTGATAATTTTAAATCAAACATGGGTGAAGTGGGAGAGGTTTGCTTTGATGACATTTGATGAGAGGATGTCTGTATAGTGAGTGGGTGGTTTAAGAATTTTGAAGATTATTGGGAGCTCCTCCGTGCTGATAATTTTCAAGAGGTCTCATGTGTTCATCATTTTTTAAGTTATCAGTCTGTTATTGGAGGTTGTGGGATGTAGTACTTTCTGATGACTGGGATGTTGTTATTGAATTAATCCATGAATTCTCTGCCTTAGTTCAAAGAACATGATAAAAATCCTGGTACAACAGTGGAGGGAAAAAGTAAATGTTATCTGCACATCTTACCTTGCTAGCAAGTTAGTAGAGATGTGACCCTGGAAGTCAATAATGGAACATGGAAATAGCAGGACAGTTATAGAAACTCTACTCAGTTGCTTACTAGCAGGTTTGTTGGTGGTTTGGCGTTAGATGGCCTGACATTTATACAGTCTCAGTATTTAATGAGAAGCCAGCAGGTTGTTTGTTGGCATGGTTTTAGGGAGACTTGATATTTTGGATAATTATCCTCTTTTACATTGTTGCTCTGTAGTGCAGGCATGAGCTAAAATTAAATAAGCTTATTCTTTAGGACTGCTTGTTATTTGATAATGTAGCTCAGATTCTGTGGGTACAATATATTAAGAAGATATCCTTTAATGACTTAGGGTGACCAGGTCTACTTTCTGACCCCAAGGGTGTAGTGAAAAAAGATCTTGCTTGGATTAGGCAGGCATACTCCCTGAGGTTGGCAGCAAAACAGGAGAGCTCTGCCTTACCCAAGCAGTTGGTGCACAAGTATATATTGGTTAAATCTGTCAGTGGGATTGAGCCTTACCTCCTTTTGGATATGCTCAACCATCCTTGTTGCCTTTTGACTTTTCAGACTGATTGTATTCCATAAGTTTGTTTCCGAAAGGGGCTTGGTTTAAACCATCCAAGCTGCTTCCTTGCAGTTGCGATAGCACTTTATTTAGTCTGGGATATTATGTATTTAGATACTTATTTGCCTGCTATTCTCCACCATCTGCCTCAAATATTTAAGACCCCTTCTGATACCTATGGATTTTAGACAGATCAGACCTGCATATCTATATTTGCAACTTTTAGCTACTTCCAAACTGTGTTTTTTTGTTTCTTGGTTCCTGGCTGGTGTTCATAATGCAAGCCACTAGCACTGTGATTCCAGGTCCTAATCTCCTCCATTGCCTTGTTTGATATTCTTTCAGTGGCTATTTTAGTATTTCTTTTTCAATTAAAATTACTTGTTTTGATTACAAATAGTTTTTATTTAGCATTTTAACAATGGAAAATACAAATAAAATACAAAATGGTTCCAAGCGGTACATCTCCCATTTGTGAGAGGGTTGTTCATATTGTTGATACATAGAGCTAGTCGTACAAATACACTCATCACAGCTATTGATAACATATTCAGTATGTGACAGTTAATCATGACATAATATACTTGTATACATCGAAGATAGTCTTAACATCTTCTGGTTGTTATGAATGTACAGGTATGATTCAGATTTAGCAATAGTTGTCAGTTAATCGTCATCCTCAGGACATAGCTCAATTAGTAAGGTTTGCAGTGGCTTTGTCATACTCTTCTTATGGGAATTTTATGGATGTACTTATTTTGTGCGGAAAATAAATAAATAAATGATGTATAAATGAAAGGAAACCAGAAAATGGGTCAAAGAGGGAAAGAAAAGGAAAAAAAGGTGGAAGGTAGCCAATGGAACTACATAGCAGACATTTATCAACAGGGGGTGCAATTATTTCTGTTTCATAAGTCCAGTATGGGGCCATGGACCTTTTGCGGTAGAGGGATTGTTAGTACTGGTATCTTCACCTCTTCATGGGGGTTTAAAGACAAGGTTAGATACATCTAGGGCGTTTCTTAGATTGGTGTGTGGAGAGCGCCACAGGGAGAGTTGTAGAGTCAGGTTTTGTGCGCCCTTAAGGAAGGTTAGCCATTCTTCCCATATTTTGTGTGAGACGCCTATATAATTCTTCCAGTGACATAAAATAACTTTACAGGCCAGAGTCAGGAATAGGTCTAATGGATCATGGTCGTTATCATTTTGCAATAAGGGATCTAGAGGGCCCAGTAGAATATAGGAGAACTCTCTACATGGTGTTATATGAAAGGTGTCTTTGATGCACTCAAAAATCCTATCCCAGAATGTTTGGAGAAGGGGGCAATAAAATAGCATGTGTGCAAGGTCTCCTACCTGTTCGTTGCAGTTCCAACATATAGGGGAGTCAATGAGGTTAGTCTTGTGTAGTCTGTTTGTTGTCCAGTAGATTCTATTGATAATGATAAATTTAGTTTGGGAGAGCATGAGTGAGATTTTGTTTCTGAAGGGTGTTCTACAAATTTGCACCCAGTCAAACTTGGTCGGGCTCGTGTTGATTTCTTTTTCCCACTTTCTCTCATTTTCTTTATGAGATTTGTGGGTTTCTGGTATGAGTAGTTTGTAAACTTTAGATACCATGTGTCCTGCGGCATTATACAGGGCTAACTTAGCGAGGAGTGAGGGAGGTGCCAGCTTTAGGGGTAGTTTAGCAATCTGTACTTTGAGTTGCAGGAATTTGTATAGGTCAATTGCATCCAGTTCTTTCTCTGTCTTTAGTATTCAGAAGGGTTTTGGGAGGGAGTTATAGTAAAGGTCCTTAATAAAGGTAATTCCTTTATTTGACCAGTCCTGCCAGAATTGAGTCAGGCCATCTATCTGTATGTTGGTGTTGTGCCATAATGATATCATGTTAGAAGTTTTAAATTTGATGTTTGAGAGTTTCTCTAATTGGAAGAGAGCCTGCTTAGTGTTTTGTATATTGTATTTGGAGTGGGGGAGAGAGGATAAGTTCATTGTCATGAATGCAGGCATGGGGATACCCTTAGTTAGACGTCGCTCCACTTCTAGCCACAGAGGTTTAAACGTAGGGTTTTCGATAAACCAGGCTGCCCCTTGCTTACATGAGAACACAGGTTTATATGCTTTAAAATTTTGGAGACCCACCCCTCCTTTGTCTTTAGTCTGTTTTAGTTTAATTAAGGAGATTCTTGGCTTCTTCCCCTGCCATAAAAAATTGCTGATGATTTTGTCTATCTTCATAAGGAATGTTTCCGAAAGTTTCATCGGAAGCATGCTGATTAGATAATTAATGAGGGGGGTAACCATCATTTTGAGTGTCTCTACTCTGCCCCACCAGGATAAGAATTTTGGTGACCATCCATCCAGTAGTTCAGAGATTTTTTTCATTAGTATTTTTTCATTTTCTTCTAGTGTGGTGAACTCCAGACCCAAGTATTTAATTGTACCAGTCTGCCAAGTCAAGCCTGGAGTTCCTAGTATATCCTTACTACCATGGTTGTGAAGTAACTTGACTTCCGTTTTATCTTTGTTCAGCGTGTATCCTGAGACAAGTGTTGTATTGACTTCATAGCATCATCCGCCCTCTCTGAGATAACTAGGACATCATCTGCGTACTTAGTAACCTTGATCACCTTTTCCCCGAAGGATAGACCTGCAATGGCCTTGTTTTCCCTCAGATGTTGTAAAAACGGTTCTATCACGAGTAAAAAAAGGGAAGGAGAAAGCGGGCATCTTGTGCCTTGTCTGAGTGGGAAGCTAGAGGAGATTGCACCTCCTGCCCATACCCTTGCTGTTGGAGCCCCTTGTAGTGCCATGATCATGCCTATCAGAGATTTACCCAAGTTGAACTTCTCTAGTGTCATACACAGGAAGGTCCAATCTACTTTATCGAAAGCTTTTTCCGCATTTTCAGCATTTTTCAGCTGAGTGTGATGGCTACTGTTGGAGTGGTGGCTAATTTTGCTTTTTCAATTGCGTGGCAAAAGGTTCTAGTATTGTCATTAGATAACCTATTAAGGAAGCCTATTTGGGAAGGGTGGATCAGTTTAGAAATATGTTTCTCTAGTCGTTTAGCAATTATCATCACGTAAATCTTACAGTCAACGTTTATTAGTGAAATGGGTCTGTAGTTTTTAGTATGAAGGTGTTGTATTCCTCTTAGGGTGTCCGTACATGGGTTTTCCTGCATCATGTCCTTATATAGGCACAATTCGCCCTGCCCTTATATAGGCATAAAATCCCAGTCCTTATTTAGGCATTAAACCGTGCCCTCCAAATACAGGCATGGTCTCCGACATCCGTCCACGCTAACGTCACAACGAGTTCTTGAAGAACAGACCCTTAGGTTTCGGGAGTTTCCCTAGCACAGGACTATTGATTTCTTCAAGGACTCATCTATTATGCATGAACCGTAATAGCTTAAGGGTTCATTCATGACGTCTTCCGCTGTCCGATTCACGTCAATGCTAACATTCTGAGGTACCTCTCAGGTATAAATATACCTTCCCCAGCCCTTGTAAATCAGAGGAGACCTCGACTTCAGAGGAGCCCGTTTCCCGGCCTGACGCACTAAGAAGACGCTGTCATCCCTGCACGCAGAGAGTCCAGCTTCCAGTGATCTGACTTCCCTCGCGGGGTGTTGGAGTTCGAGTCTGGCAAGAGATTCCCACCTCTCTCATTCTTAAGGTATGGAGCTGACTAGAAACCTAGAGGGACTCTTGGCATACTAGGCATACGGGGCGTAACATACTCTTAGTATACCATAGTAAGGAATACTCCACCTATTTCATACCTCTCCCTACACCTAGGTTAGGTTAGGTACATTGGGGTAGAACTAGCTTAAAAATGCATCGTATGAGTACTCGCATTTTTAGTCTATGTTATTTATGTAAATGAATATCTACTAAAGATCATGCTAGTGCAGTATTATTTATTTCTACTGCTTACGCTGTACATTATTTATCTTGCATATTGTCTTGTGATCATAACAGCACATATTACTTACACGAGAAACAAGACTGTTCAATAAATCTTTTATTGAAACGCCCGTCTATTCTTCCTGTGTAACTTTGAGGAAAACTAAGCATGCACGATTGAGCTGAGTGAAACGGTTATCTATTGTTTCCATGACTCTGGGACACGTTCTGATTCTAAAAGGGAAACAAAGTTGTCATGTTTTGCGGCTGCCAGAAACTACTCCCTTCTTGTTTATCAAGGAGTTTCTAGTGGCCTCTGAGCTAGCTGGCACAAGTAATTAAGTTTAATATACTCGATAGGGACATATTGACCTTAGTCCTATGTCAAACCTATAGGGTATATTATTCCAATGTGCAGAGCCTATTAGGGAAATAGGAGCTACACTACATGGCGCCCAACGGTTTGGTAAGGCGGTAATTTAACGTTAGATACTGAGTAACTCAGCCATGCTTTTTCTCTCAGAGACCCCTACCCATATACTCCAAAAGACGTCTGGAGTGGGCAGGGTTAAGTATCCGCCACGGCTACATAGGGAAGCACCATATATATTAGCTGTTTGGTTTGCTCAACGTTGAAGGAAACACTGTTCCAAAATATTGTGCACCTTATCTTTGTTTCCTTGAAACTTGTTCTACATTTTTCAAAAAACTAAATGCCTGACTCCGACAACGACGAAGTTGCGGGTCACCCAGCTTTAAGAGCTTTGAACATCACAGGTTTAGATGGAACCGAGGAGGGTGTCATAGACATCAATCCAAACTTAAGAAGAGCCATCACTCTAAAACTCATAAAACACGGCCTACCACCAAGAGGCGGTAGAGCAGTTTTCGTGATAGAGGCACACAAATCATTTCAGACAGAGGTATTCTATTCATGGGTAATATTTCCTGAATCCAATCCAGTTACAAAACTGTTTCAATTCTACAAAGAAGATGATCCACAAGAGGAATATATTCCTTTCGAGGATATAGAAATTCCACTAACATAGCAGGAGCATCAGCTCTGGTTTAAAGGCGCCCTAAAACATCACAGAAACATTACCAGGCTCGGTCCACTAGGTAGACCAGGAGCAACATGGCCAATTCTAGCCGGCTACACACCTCATCCTGAACTTGATATAATGTCAGATGAGGAGTTACTTACTCACCTTACAGAGTTAATAAAAATCTACAGACAATTGGTCCAATATGTCATGAGGACTTTCACAGTCCAACCACCATTAACAGTTCCAAATCAGACCACTCAACCAGGGACTGCACTAAAAATTACACCACAGACTCTATACGCAGTCATGGGTAAAATGCCCACAAAACGTGAACAAATTCCATTCTGGATAGCTCAAATAATTACTCCAATCGAAGCAGTATTTCCAAATACTAGCCCGTATGAGAAACACAGAATCCTAACAATCAGTTTACCAATGGGGATCACACCACAACTGGAAGACTGCACCACTTGGGGCTCAGTCTTTGCTGCCATCTATACTAAAACACATGGGATTCCGTCAATTGCGGTGATACCAGATGTCCTGAAACAAATTCAAAATGAATACGGGGCAGAACCTGCTCTAAATTTAGGTATGAAATTACTGAAAAATTTCGACCAGGTCTCAACAATAATATTATCTAATATTAAAGGGAAGGCAGCAGCAGTGGCGATCTGCCAACGATTAAGGGAATTTGATGTCACAGAAAAACAAACTGAACTACCCAGAATAATAGAACAATCTTATGCAGAATTAGGCAGAGATAGTTTGGGTGGAAGACCAGTGAAGCCAAAACTATCTGAAAGTCCTGAGAAGGACTCTGTTAAACAAACTCCTACATCTTCTAAAAAGAAGTGGGAGACTAATAAACAAAATTCAAACGAGAAACGTTCTCAATCCCGAGGTAGGTCTCCTCAAAAGGAGCCCTCTGAAAGGAGGTATAACCTCAGGAATAGGGATAATTTGAGAAAACCTGACAGGTATCAAGATACTGATACACGTTCCTCTCGTGCCTTTCAGATCTCGTCACAGACTTCGGAAAGAAGAGGACGGTCAGAACATAGAGAAGAACGCGTGAAATCGAAAGACGACAAACACGTTCCGAAAAACAAATCAAAACCTCAATTCTCCAAAAGGAAAGTAGCAGGTCTGAAGATCAGACACGCCGAGAATACTGAGAACACAACACAAGTACGGAGAATGGGCTCAGACAATGCTGGACAGTGCAGCAGAAGTCACAATAGCTCGCCAGAACCTGAAGGAACTTCTGGAGATAGTGGACTTGAATGAGTACATTACAGTTGAGACTGTAGACACCAGGGTTAGTACTCCACAAAAGTTATATGAAATAACACTCCGGATGGAGGGAGACATACCTAGACAGGTGAAAGCACTTTTTTGGGAAAAACTTTCAAGGGGCTATGACATACTTCTAGCAGAAATAGACTGGCCACCACAATATGTCAGGGAGTGCCCACACGGCGAGGACATTATTATGCCTGCCTTCTCCAACCATATTCCAATTAACCTAAAATATACATATGCCAGGAAATGGGCAGTAGCCCAGGCTCCAGCATTATATAAAAATCATGTAGGATGGGATGAGGACTCACCTCACCATAAAATACATCTGAAACATGAACCAACTGCACAAAGGCAGTACCCAATAAAGCAAGAAGCTAAAAAACAGGTCAGGGAGATCTTAGATCAACTTGAATACCAAGGGGTGATTGAAACATGCACCTCCTCAATGAACAATCCTTTGTTTCCTGTCTCCAAACCAGATAACACATATCGTCTAGTTTTGGATTACAGACACTTAAACACTTGTTCTAAAACATTTGCAGTGCAAAATGCACATAGCACAGCATTAATGAATAACATTGTGCGTAAAAAATATAAAACCACATTAGACATCTCAAATGGTTTCTTTTGTCAAAACATAGCACCTGAAAGCAGGTACTTAATAGCTTTCTCCATAATGGGGACCCAGCGTCAATTTTGTCGACTCCCACAAGGGTTCAAGAACAGCCCAGGGTTATTCTCAGCGAGGGTAACGGAGTTACTACAAATTTATGATAATGAGGCATTGTCATATGTCGATGACATCTATCTGACAGACGATGACCTGGATAAACACTTGAACAGGGTGAATACCATTATATTGGGCTTCGCCTCTGAGGGCTACAAATTCAGCTTCAAAAAGTCCAGAATTGCCCATCTCAATGTCCTATTTCTAGGATATGAGCTTTCAAGTGAAGGCAAGAGCTTGGCAGCTAACTTTCTAGAGAAATGTGCGCTGCTCCAACCTCCAAAAACGCAAAAAAACTTACAATCCATCCTGGGTTTCCTAAATTTTGGAAGAACATACATTCTAAATTATGCAGAAAGGGTTAAACCTCTCTATGCATTAATCAAACCTGATTTTTCAATCAAAAATTGGACACAAGAACACACAGAAATCTTGCGTTCACTTCAGGCTAACATGTTAGCAACAAATCACTTACAAACACGCGTAAGTCAACGCAACCTGGTGATCCGAATAATTTCGGGTCAATGCGGATTCACCTACTTAACATTTAATGACGGTGAAAAAATACCAATCGCATACAAATCTCATTTGTATACACAAGCGGAAATACGTTTCACTTCAACTGAAAAAATTCTGACAGCAGTTCAAACGGCTGTAGCAAAAGAAAGAGCCCTAGTCCAAGGGAAACGCATTATTGTCGTAACCCCAGTACCAGCTTTAGAAGAGGTCACAAAAGCAAGCATTCCAAATGCTAAAGCATTACATCCAAGATGGATACAATGGGTTAATTCTCTTGCTGCAACAGATGTTGAATATGTTTTTGATCCTGATTTAAAAACACAAGCGTTCCTGCAATATGAACAAGAATGTCCTCTGCCCACTGAAATTCTGCCTCTTTATCAGTACGAATTCATAATTTACACTGACGGATCCGCACAGCCCGCAACAGGGAGTAAGCAAGCTTACAGTGCAGCGTGTGCAATCGTTAAAGGTCGCATGCGAGATGGCATCTTCAGACCTATGGTCACAAAAACTCAATCTCTAGGAGATTGTACAGCTCAGCGAGCTGAACTACAAGCATTCAAACTGGCACTTGAAAGTACAGATCGAGGATTCCCCACACTAATAGTGTGCGATTCCTTTTACTGTGTTCAGTCGTATAATGAATATATACAAAACTGGCTTGAAAATGGGTTCAAAGATGCAAAAGGTGGCACAATAAAGCACAAAACGCTTTGGGAACAAGTAGTTCAGCTGAAAAACGAACTACCAAAGGCTCACGTGATCCACACACTGAGTCATCAACGTGATGGCGTTCACGTTGCAGGGAATTCATTGGCTGACAAAGCCACAAAGGGGGCTGTTCAGACGGCTTCCGTAGCTGCGATCACTCGTTCAAAAACGAAAATAGACAGTGAGATAATGTTGCCTGTCAATGCTACAAGCAAAGGCAGTGGTGCAGCGTTACCAAAAAGGTTTCCACTCAAGTACTCTTATGTAATTGATGGGAACAACGTTCCTTTTGCTCGAATCCCTGGAGTGGGGGATAGGGTAATTCCAAACATGGAACGTAGAGCAGCTTTGATTTATGAAGCACATTTGGGGGAGGGTCTGTCACATCTAGGGATCTCTAAAACAATTTTGACATTAAAAGAGATGTACTGGTGGGCTGGGATGAATACAGAAATCCACATCTTCATCAATAACTGCTTAGACTGTAAAGTACAGCGAGAAAGCCACCAGACACCATGCTACGATTGTAGCTGCCCAGTACAGACACCACTGTTAGACAGCATTAGACTATCTACGCGCATGCGTCCTTCTGGACAAATGCAATCCCACAAATACTGAATCAAGGTTCCTATGGATATGGCCTCAGCGCTCGGCTGACGCTCGAACTGTTATAAAAGATTTGCGAGTCTTTATCGGCACATACGCAATAGGCACGCTACATTCTGACCAGGGCCCTGCGTTTAGCTCTCGGGCTTACAAAGAAGCCATGGCTAGTCTGGGCGTTGCATTGCGGTACTCCTCTCCATTCTATCCTGAGGGAAATTCGGTTGTGGAAAGGCAAAACCGGGACATAAAGCAGTCTATAACAGCTAGGGTATAAGGTTCGGGTGATGGGTGGGTCAAACATCTTTATGGGGTCCAACGCTCATTAAATAACCTGCCAAGAAGTTCTCTAGGGGGGGACACTCCATATGAGGTCCTATTTGGGACAAGAATGTGGGTACCAGACCTCGATCACGTAGGCACAGTGGTGGAAAATAAACCGTTTGATATCAAAGATCGTTTGGCTGTTTTACAGGAACTCAATGAACTAAGATCGAAACAAAGCAACGTATTCCTGCAGCCAACCACCACTGGGGAAAAACCGGCGGTCCCAGCAAGGCCTGTCTGGATTCCAAAAGTTGGGGATCTAGTCAGAGAAAAGATTGCGGACAAGAAGGAATTTGGACCTTCTTACAGACAACCAGTACCTGTCCTAGCAGTTCAAGGAACAAGAACAGTACTTCTGCCGCCCCTTGCTGGAAAAAAGGAGACAATATTTGTGTCCATCGACCTCATCAAACCACAGTATGTGGCCAATACTAAATAGTAGGCCTCGTGGACTCCGACCTAGTAGCAGACGCACTCCTCTCGCTACTATCCAAGAGGTTCAGACTGAAAGACTGATAACCATCGAGAATTCAGCAGTAACAGATGAAGGACTAAGCAACAATGCAATGGAACTCATCCCTCTTGAAAATCAAGTAACAGTTCGTCCAAATACACCTGTCTACACCAATGTAGCAAGTGATCAACTGGTTCCAGCGATTTCTACAAATCCTCATGCAATTTCAACAATTGACAGAACTGCTTCTGGCTATTTCATTAACTTTGATACGTTCTCAGAAGATCCGAGTGAACCTGAAACGACGCCAGCATCATTAACATTCAAGCAGCAAGTACAAGACTTTCTTCACTTTCTGAAAAAGACTTATCTGGTTTCCCCATGGATTGAATTCTGGATTATTTCTGGAATATTTGTTTTCCTGCTTTGGCTAGCTTTGGTTATGACTATGAGCGTGCTTATAAATGGCAGATACATCCATGTAAACACTGAAGGAAAAGATGTGAACGTACTTTTGAAACCTCCTAAATCTTCCCATCGTGAAGCAAGAGACTTGTCAACAGTGAACATCACAGCCGTTCCTATACAGGATGGTATAGTGTGGGACAAAACAGATTTTTATATTTTTGGCCCGACAGAACAATTGAACTTTCCACATTTGTTTAAAATTTCACTAAGTGATTTCATTTCGTCCAGTACCTATTCTGATGATTGGGACTTTGAGACTGTTAACGACATAATGTTTGACCTAGAAAAATCTGCTGCATTTTCTAAAAATGAATATTTAGAGGGTTCATCAGACTATGAACAGCTGTATTGCTATAACCACTATGGTCATCATTATTTGCATAAATCTGCAAACCCTAGAAATGTGTTTATGTTTAACCAATGGGAGCATTGTCCTACACCACCAAAAGGTAGTTCAAAAACATTTGCTAACAAGTTTCCATATTTTTCAGGTTACAATACATCTGATCCAGAAACGTTTTACTATAAAAATGTAAACAAAACAGGACTGAAAATTATGTTAACTAATACAAAACAGATTTACTCTGCAGCATTTATTGCCCAACTGTCTAGACAGGGTTTCGACTTATGGAACGACACAATAGACACAAAAACCGTCTGGGGTACTAAAGATTGGTAAGTGCAGGGGATAGAAGCTTTATTTAGAGCCTGTATCATCCCTGAACAAATAATGTTTTTGAATGAAACTGTCCAACAAACATCTTGTCTTGGACTAGCCAAGATCAAAGAGATGAAAACACCTTCTGTACCAACACCTGCAAGTGATAACAATACACAGGCAGCGGTTACAGTTGACAAAATACTACAACTCAACAGATCTAATCCTGATTGGAAAAAATGGTTGATCTGGCCCACAGACACGAACAACTGTCAGGAAAGATTCCTGAATAAAACTCAGGGTTTTACTATTCATAGGCCAGACCCAAGATACGTCCAAAGACAGCATCCGGGGGTAGTAACAACATACAGTGTAGGAAAATTATGCCTCGATTGGCTGCAGAAATCTACACTACCGGATGTGAAACAACACTTATCCTTACTTAAAGAAGACGCAGACCGTAGGGAATTCTTGCTTGGACCAAGAAAACCGCGTCAAAAACGTTTCATATATGCCGGCATTTATGCTGCCTATAATGAAGCATGGAAACTGTCACAGATGAAGGCCGCAGAACGAATACGTGAACTTGATCGTATTAATTTAGAAAAAACACTCACTGTGGTCGACAATGGGTTAACAACTTTGTCCTCCAGAATATATTCATTGGACACCATTGTATCCTCTGCTATCGACATACTAGAACACGATTTGGCGATGTTACAACAAGGCCAATCTCAATTACGTTCTATTGTGTTATTAAGCTGGACGCTGCAATCTTTGCGTGCGGGCTATGTGCCTTGGCGTTTCATCAACACGTCGGCTCTGTTTGCAGAATACAATCTAACTGATAAACAGATCGAACTGGCACAAAGGGGAGCAAAGTATACAGTGCTGGGCATTGAAAAACTGGAAAAGTTACCATTTACAGTGGCAGAAAAAACAGCTACAGAATGGCTCATTCATGGCAAAATTACACTACCTGTGACTACTTTTCAGTTTCAGTATTGCCTCAAACAAATGCAAGCAGGCAAATATGAAAGGTTGGGTAAGGAATACATTAAGACATCTTGGAATTGACCATATACATATAGATGTTGGAGTGGGGATCGTGAAGTGTTTTTGAGCGGTACACACTGTAAAAGTGCACTGAGTGGTTCACTTATATGTCAGGACATTTCTTTACACGGGGCTTGCAATGGTTCTGTGGTAAATTTGTCTTGCCATCAGCAGGGTACACCAGCTGCTGTGATTAATCCAACGTTTGGACAACTTTCTAATGGGAGTTACCTCATGTTGAATGATCAGAGTTGCTGCGGCATGTTGCCAGGCATCCCATATCTAGTAACGGTCAACTCCAGGGTCACTTGCTGTATGCAAGTATTGTTTGCCCCAATAGACACAGTCAGGGAGTCGCCTTTGTGGCCTTCGCTGAATGTCTCTTTTATAAGATTTGATACTTTAAGCAGAATGAAAGCCATGCTTTTGCAACAAACCGTGCCTTTGACCTCGGCCAAAGAAACCTATGATCGACAAGTAGCAAGGACTTCGGCTGAGATACAAACTTTAATACGTACAAACTGCCCTATACATTTCGTGGAAATGATAGGACGTATCTTTAACATGTCTGATACAAGCGGAATTGTACATGTATTTAAGAGCATCTGTTCCGGTCTGTTAGCACCTTTCCAGGCAATACTCGGAATCATCCCGAACTTTGCACATTCTGTGCTTGGTGGCATACCATTAATTCTAGCACTTGTTGCCGGAATTCTATTTCTCTTCCTGCTATTACGCTATGGCCAGCCTATTCGCAGACATCACTCCGAGCGAAGTGGAGAAAGCTCTCCTTGAACGAAAGTGCCGTGAGCGAATAGTACAGCTTTTGGGCATGACTCGTCTACGGGAACTTAATACCACGTGGTTCCTGTCATTCAGACCAATCTGGCAAGATTGCATCTTACCTGTTCTATGATGCCTGCTATGCGGTGAAGAATGCGTGTTAGACACCTGTCTAACATTTCCATCAGCAACGCCAACGGATATCGATACTCTGCTGGACCCGATAACGGCCCATGCTCTGTGTTGTCCCCAGAGGCTATCAATCCTGATGACGGCATTCATTGAGATCTCACAGACGCTTCCCGCTGCTGCTGAGGTACGAGATGGATCTACAGGCACACAGGAAACAACGGACGCGAACATTGCTGCGGCATCCTATGCTGAAAGCGATGCTTCACATCTCTGTGCAATTAATCTACTACACGAGGTGTTCCAAATGTCACCAACTTCAGTGGACGATATTTTGTCTACAGAAATAGATAATCTCATGTTTACACCAGACCCGTACACTGACTCTGATTCAACCCACAGTGTACCAGAGACGCAGTAAAATTTGGCCTTCATATTTCAAAAACTTGGAACTCTTCCCAAATTGAATTTTTTTTCCTTTTTTTAAACTGAAAGGCAATTCAATCTGCTTGAAGTAGAACTAGTCTTATAGTACGGACTTCGCGGTACTTCCTCAGACACTTTGTCATCTTATTTGTCTAAAAAGTTCATTAATTTTCATGACATGAAATGACTTTGATTTTTGAACAACTTATCGATCATTTTCTGTCACATGTAAATATTACTGCATATTTTCATTCAAATTGCATTTTATTTCCAAATATATGCCTGTAATGAAAAGCAATGCTTGAAATGTACAGTACCTTTTGCATTTTAATAGGTTTTTAAATGCTTAATGCTTTTAAGAAATATTTTTAGCAATATGCGGTACTCCATTTTATGTTTAGCATATTAAATGTTTAGCATTTTATTATTATCGTACACACACAAGTGGAGTGGGTGTTGTATTTCTCTTAGGGTGTCCGTACATGGGTTTTCCTGTATCATGTCCTTATATAGGCACAATTCGCCCTGCCCTTATATAGGCATAAAATCCCAGTCCTTATTTAGGCATTAAACCGTGCCCTCCAAATACAGGCATGGTCTCCGACATCCGTCCACCCTAACGTCACAACGAGTTCTTGAAGAACAGACCCTTAGGCTTCGGGAGTTTCCCTAGCACAGGACTATTGATTTCTTCAAGGACTCATCTATTATGCATGAACCGTAATAGCTTAAGGGTTCATTCATGACGTCTTCCGCTGTCCGATTCACGTCAATGCTAACATTCTGAGGTACCTCTCAGGAATAAACATACCTTCCCCAGCCCTTGTAAATCAGAGGAGACCTCGACTTCAGAGGAGCCCGTTTCCCGGCCTGACGCACTAAGAAGACGCTGTCATCCCTGCACGCAGAGAGTCCAGCTTCCAGTGATCTGACTTCCCTTGCGGGGTGTTGGAGTTCGAGTCTGGCAAGAGATTCCCACCTCTCTCATTCTTAAGGTATGGAGCTGACTAGAAACCTAGAGGGACTCTTGGCATACTAGGCATACTGGGCGTAACATACTCTTAGTATACCATAGTAAGGAATACTCCACCTACTTCATACCTCTCCCTACACCTAGGTTAGGTTAGGTACGGTACATTGGGGTAGAACTACCTTAGAAACGCATCGTATGAGTACTCGCATTTTTAGTCTATGTTATTTATGTTAATGAATATCTACTAAAGATCATGCTAGCGCAGTATTATTTATTTCTACTGCTTACGCTGTACATTATTTATCTTGCATATTGTCTTGTGATCATAACAGCACATATTACTTACACGAGAAACAAGACTGTTCAATAAATCTTTTATTGAAACGCCCGTCTATTCTTCCTGTGTAACTTTGAGGAAAACTAAGCATGCACGATTGAGCTGAGTGAAACGGTTATCTATTGTTTCCATGACTCTGGGACACGTTCTGATTCTAAAAGGGAAACAAAGTTGTCATGTTTTGCGGCTGCCAGAAACTACTCCCTTCTTGTTTATCAAGGAGTTTCTAGTGGCCTCTGAGCTAGCTGGCACAAGTAATTAAGTTTAATATACTCGATAGGGACATATTGACCTTAGTCCTATGTCAAACCTATAGGGTAAATTATTCCAATGCGCAGAGCCTATTAGGGAAATAGGAGCTACACTACAAAGGGGATCTTTACCTTCCTTGGGAATTACCATTATGATGGCCTCTGCTGGGGTACCTGAAACTTGTCCAGAAAAGGCAAAGTGGTCATATAGGTTTAGTAAGGGCTGTCTTAGTGTGTCCGCATATGTTTTATAGAAGGTGGCATTAAAGCCATCAGGCCCTGGAGCTTTCCCTGCTTTTAGTTTTTTGATTGCGTTGTCAATTTCCTGTACAATAATTGGTCCATTAATCGAGGTCATCTCTTTAAATGTTAGCATTAGCATCATAAAGCTTTTGGTAGAAATTTTTGAATGTGCCTGCAATTTTATGTGGGTTGGTTTGTATCGAACCACTATCGTCCTTAATAGCATTGATGGCCTGTTTGTGTATCTTGAATTGAAGGTACGAGGCTAATGACTTCCCTGCTTCATTGGATTGGCAGAGGCGAAGGCTTTTCTGTTTATTTATCCAAACTCCTGCTTTAGAGCTTACAATTTTATTATACTCATATTTCATGTTTAGTATTTTATTTAGACTCTGAGGGTCATTGCTTAGTATGTGTTCCTTTTCCAGATTTGCTATATCTTTTTCTAGGTTCATTAACTTGGCATTGGATTCTTTATTCATATTTGACTTGATTTTAATTATTACTCCTCTGATTGTGGCTTTCAGAGCTTCCCATCTTGTTAGATGTGAGGTGTCGTTATCTTTGTTTTCCACTTAGAAATTTCGAATCGCCTCCTCAATCTTTGTTTTAGTTTGCAGAGAGTTGAGGACGTCGTTGTTGAATCTCCATAAGGGTTCTTTGAGCGGGGGGGTTGCATCCATGATAGTTAATGTGATACAGGACTGGGCAGATATAACCCTGGGTTCTATAGTTGATTGATATATTCTACTAGTTGCATTGCCTGATATCAAGAAGTAATCAATATGTGAGTAAGAGTTGTGTGGGTAGGAATAGAAGGTATAATCCCACTCTGTTGAGTTTTGAAGTCTCCATGCATCAACCATGTTGAATTTGTTGCATAGGACTTTTAAGGCCTTATGAGATTTATTTGGTCTAACTTGGCATTTGGACTTCATATCTAAGTTCAGGTCAAGCAGTAGGTTAAAGTCACCTGCAATTATTAGCGTTTCTGAGTCCTCTATAGATTTGATTTGTTTTGTTAAGTCTGTCCAGAAGTCAGGGTCATCATTTGTGGGTGCGTAGATATTTGCTATATATAGTGTGGAATTTTGTTTTTTTAATTTGGTGATCACCCATCTGCCGTGGGCATCGGTCGAGGATGATTCTATTATTGCTCTAGCTTTCCTTGTTACCAGTGTGAGTACCCCATTTTTTTCCCAGCGGCTGGTGAGTAAGTTATGTCTGTGTATTGGTTGTTATGGAAAGATTCCACTTGTTTGGTATCTAGCTTGGTTTCATGTAAAAGGATAACGTCTGCTTTCTGTTTATGGATATAATCTAGGATTTTCTTTTAACCGGGTGGTTTAGTCCCTTTACATTAAGTGATACTATTTTAATATTATCTTGAGCTTGTATCGCGATTTAAGGGTGTTCCAAGATCTCAGTCTCAGTGTACAACATTTCCCCAAGGGTGTTCATAACTAAGTTATGTTTCCTTTTTTGACGGAATGTGGCTAGTGTCTGTGTGATTAGAAACGGGCAGCATTTTCCATGGACTGTTGCTAGTAGGAGCTTACTAAGAGACAACCCCCTCCTTTGAAGCATGTCAGACAAGCTTAACTGAGTGTTTGTTCCAATGGTGCAAGTCAAAATACATTTGGGAAATACAAGCACAGCCAGGAGTAGCAGAAAAGGAAAGGAAAAAGAATAAGATAAAAGCAAGGATAAAGAAAGGAAAACAGGGGCCCTTGGTTCCCTCCCCAACTCCCAAACCCGCCCTCCCTCCCCCCAATATAAGCTAAAGGCATGGCGAGACCAAAGAAAAACTTTCCTCCGATGTTCGCCTAGTAAAATACTCTGAAACGTAGCAGTATAAGATCAAACATATAATGCCTGGAAGACACAAAATACCTGTAGTTCACTTAAGTATCACATTCTTGAACGAGATGAATAAACATGTTTGAAATATAGTAAAAATGCAGTGTGCCAATATAGACTATGCTAAGACTAGGTATGTAATATACGTAATGTGTAGAAGACACAAAATGCATGTAACTTACGTTAAGCATTACTTGCTTGAACGAGATGACTAGATAGATTCAAAACACAATAGTAATGTATTATGCCTGTGCAGACTATGCTAAGGTTAGGTAAGTATTATGCGTATTGAGGCTAAATGTCTCATCAGGTACGTCAAGCCGTGAGAGAGCATACTATTTGTTTAAACAAGATCGTAGAACACTAAAAATGCATACTCAGTAAGTATCACATGCTTGAAGCAGAGTGTCCCATCCGGTTCAGAAGCAGTAGTAGAGCACCTACAACAGTATTCTCTAGTGTGGTAGCCTCCTGTGCGGGCTTTACAAAAACAAGTGCAGTTAACGAACACTATATAGTATATCTGTATTAACTCTGAATATTGCACCTGAACTGGCTATTAACTCTTAATAAATTGAGACTTTTAACATTCTGAGGTCATAAACACCAATTTGAGATTTTACAGTATGTAGCAGGAAGAGGCAGACTTTAGCAGAATGGAGCCCATGTCATTGTCTGCGATTATTTTTAGCGTCTGGATCTGGTCGCTGGATCACTTGGCTTTGATGTGTCCATTTTTTGATCTTCAGCTTTCTCCAGAAACCTTCTGAGAGCTTCTCCTTCAGTAAAGAATTGAGGAGTCCCTTGAATCACAACTCAGTATTTGGCAGGTCCTGCAAAGGAGAACTGGTATCCCAGTTCCTTCAGTTGTGGACGGAGGCCAAGAAAGTACTTCCTCGTTTCTACCGTCTTTTTGGAGTAGTCTTGCGAGATAAAGATTTTCTTGCCTTCCCACGCGATATGGTTGTGTTTCCTCATATAGGACAGGATAGTTTTGACATGTTGGTATTTTAGTGGCTTGCAGACTATCTGTCTCGGTTGAATCTGATTCGTCATTCTTTTGGCGGGAACTCTATGTGCTCTGTCGAACTCTAAAGATTTGTCGAAGGTTAGACTAGTAACCTGCGGGATCCACTTTTCCAGGAAACTCACACAAGAAGCTGCGTCACCCTCGAGGCCTTCTGGTACACAAAAGATGCGTAAGTTCCCTCTTCTGTTTCTGTCCTCCAATTCGGATAGTTGTTTGGCAAAAGTGCAGGCATGTGACTCAAGCTTTGATACTGACTTTTGCACAGAGGACATTCCGTCTTCAAGATGGCTTATTCTGCTTTCTGCCTCCACCAGTTTAATGTTGGTTTCTTGAATATCTTTGTGAATGGTGGATATCTCTGTCTGCATGAAGTCTGTATTTTCTTTAGTTGATTTAGCAAGGTCGTGCACTTCTGCGAGCTTCATTATTATGGTTTCCATTGTCGTGTTGATATCCTGTTTGTTCTTGACCGGTGGGTCCGGGTTTGGTGGATCTGATTTCAATCTTTTCAGACATAATTTATTGTCTTTCTCTGCCATCGTAGCTCCTTGACCTTCCCTTGTTTAGGAAAACACATAAACTCCACTGCTGTGTATGGAACAAGAAGCGGGCCTTCTATACCAGTCTTACCATCTTACTGGTCAGACAGCGTAGTGCCTTCATTTTGAGCATTTGTTCTGCAATGTAGGAGTGACAGAATGGCAGAGTGTCGGAGTTCCTCTCTCAGGTTGACCCTCTCTTGGTGTATATGTACATTAGATCATTGTATTAGTGCTTAGTGTAGCCTCCTGCTATTTCGGTCTGTTCACATCACACTTTTCTATTTCCTCTTTAGGACTTATGTTCGACTATTCAGTGGATACTTTGGTAGTGAGCTGGACAATTCTGGACAATTCTCAGATGTTCCCAACTGTCCTGTTTATATTTGGATATATTTGTTTATATTAGACCTTGAGATCCATCACGCTTTCTTAATGCTTTCTCAAGTACATATTTGGAAGGCTTAGTAGTTCAGATATTGCATGTGTTCAGTAGTTAGATGCCATCTTAAGGTCAGGCAGCTCAGTGTTAAGGGCTGAGGAGCTTAATGCCTTTTTGGCGCCCATTTTGAAGACAGGCTGGTCGGGCTGTTCTTTAAAGAAATATTATAATAAAATGTGCCAATTTGCCCCTTACTTAGCAAAGACAGCCTTCCTTATATTTCTCTCTCCGCTGAATCAGCACCTCAGACCGGCACGGGGACTCTCCAGTGTCTGTCTTGCTGCAGTCGGCCTCTGCACGTGTTCACCAAGTGACACGTGTATATCGTAGGGCCCGCTGCTATGCAGTGCCTCCGCCGTGCCTCAGCTGTGGCAGGAACCTTCCTCGCAGTACCCTCAGTTTATTAGGAGCCTTCCCCTCCTCGCCTCATTTGCGGTGAGTGTGGTGAGTGCCTTCACAAGTTGTCTGTTCACAAATTGTCTGTTTACTCCGCTTCTGATATTGGGCTTGGCTTAGAAATAGCGGCGTCAGGAATCCCACTGCAATGCCCGCTACTTCATCCAACACCCTCAGCGTGTCGCCTAGGCACCAGTCAGATTCCGTTTCGGGGTTTCTTAACAAAAGTCATTATAACAGATGGGTCCGATATAAGCGCGGACCTCCGTGTAGCGACACTGACGCGGAGCCCGCCGTTGTCGTTGCTGAGGCTGTCCACTGCCTTCGCTCCAATTCCTGCTCAGCTTTTACTTCAGTTTTCAGATCGTCCGGTGCTTACCGAATGCTTGTCACGGTCCAGGCAGGCATGTTCATGTTTAGTTGCGCCTTCCCTGCGTTTTTATCTGCTAAAAGGCGGTAATTTTATAGAGAATGGCTTTCCTCGGTGGCAGAGCTTCACACTCACACCGCCATCTCCCTTGAGCTCCAAGCCACGTCCCCCCAATTTAAATTACTTGTTGATGTATTTTTAACGTATGTACTTTTATATATGTTTTTCTTGTTCATGTGGTTGAGGATCCTATGTTTTTGACAGGTATATTTGTATGATTTTTATCACAACAATCGCATAAAGTTAATATTGATTGATTGAGCGTAAGCCATTTTACCATGTTTAAAGGAGAGAGCACAAGCACGTTAGCACTGGTTAGCAGTAGTAAAGTGCACAGAGTCCTAACACCTACACACCAAAGAAGTCAGGTCTAACCATACCATACCATACCAAGACATTTATAAAGCGCTCGGCTACCACCAACGGCGGTGTCCCGGCGCTACACAGAGACAAAGGGAGATGAAAAAGAGAAGAAAGGCAGGCTAAGGGAGATCAAAAAGCCAGGTTTTCAGAGCACTCCTAAAAGTAGTTTCAGATTCTGCTTTGCGCAAGTAGAGCTAACATAATGCAATTTTTTTAAATCTTAAACCTAAATCTTTTTGCACATGTTGGGATATCCTATCCTAAATTGTTTGTAGTGCAAGCTTTAAATAATGATTTACATTTTCACAGTGCTTTCTGTAACAGCCTGGTACCTCGTAGCAGTAAACATACACAATCCCATTAACAAGCAGACTTTTCCTAAGGTAAAATAGTGCATTCCCACTGATAGGTTTAGCTTGCGTTTATTTTTCATTTAAGATGTGTGTGTGTTATTTTATATGGAGTTACCTGAAGGTCAAAGACCAACAAAATAGATACAGAATGTTGTTCTTTTTTGCCACTCTTTTGGCCCCACTACCATTTTCATTGACCTCACCCATTGCACTCAGGATCATAGTTCCCAATCTTTTTTAATACACCTCCACCACTACAAGAAATGGTACAGACTTGAGATCCGTATCCTTCGAGATGTGGAGTGATCTCCGAACAGTACACCTGAAGGAATCAGTGGTGCTGGAAGTTTGATTGTTTGAGAAATTGACAGTGCTACGTTAAAGGTTATAGTCCCATTATAAATTCCCACAGAAAAGTACCTATTTGTAAGATAAGACCTTAAAATAGGAATTTAAGTGAAAATCTGAAAAATTGAAAAATGTGTCCCAAGAAATGACTTGTTTGTAGGGAAAGAAATGCCATATGCTTTTTACCCACACCTGGCTGCTGCAAGAACACACACCTTATTAACCTGAAGCAACAGTGTAAACAAAAGATGTATTAACATTGTGGAAAAAACCAAACTCCACACTTCAGCACAATGTTTGAGGAAAAATGTCAGTGAGTTTACGTTCAAGATAACCCCTTCTTTTTAAGTGACATTAAGTTTTCCCTGAATAGAAAGTGGACAAGCCAAACAGATGTCCCACACCATTGCCAGGGAAAATAAAGGACGTTTGCAATGGGAAAGGAACATTCTTCTGCTGCCATTTCAAGCAAAAATAAATTCTCCACTAAGGTTTCAGTTTGCAGTAGCTGTTATTGCTAGGATATTCTTCTATATCCATGACAGTGTTAAGAAAAGTTTGCATACAGACTGACTCTGTGATTTGTCGAGCCATAAACAGCACATGCACAATTTCTGTAGAATATCAGATTAACAGCAAGTGACTTGCAAATTGAGTTGCTTTTTTAAGAAAAGATGGCATATAGTGCTCACAGAGGGGCTGAGGTGTAAAGCACCACTGGATTATTAAGGCTGAATGCGGAGGGGATTTTCAGTGGTGATACCAGGCAATAGGAATGGCAGCACCTCTGTAGAGAATATTTCTACGAGATGAAAAGTAATCTGAAGCTGGGAGAGAAGAGGCACTATAGTCTGATAGAGCTCTTTGTTAACCACTGGGCTGCACCAGTGTTATATCTGATAGCCTTAGCGTGGTCCCCCCCCAACTTTTTGCCTGCCTCCCTCCATTTTTCTGACCTCATTTTGCTGGCGTTAGGACTCTGTGTACTTTACCGATGCTAGCCAGTGTTAAAGTGCTTGTGCTCTTTACCCTAAACATGGTAATATTGGTTCATCTCCAATTGGCATATTTAATTTACTTTTAAATCCCTAGTAAAGTGTACTACATGTGCTCAGGGCCTGTAAATAATATGCATCTAGTGGGCCCACAGAACTCATTGTGCCACCCACTTAAGTAGTCCTCTAACCATGGATCAGGCCTGACATTGCAGAGCCTGTCTGTGCAGTTTAAACTGCCTTTTTGACTGGGCAAGATAAACCTTTCCCCATGCCTAAACCTTCCCTTTTTATACATATAAGTCACCCCTAATGTAGGCCCTTGGTAACCCAGAGGACAGGGTGCAATGTATTTATAAGGCAGTGTTAGCAATAAACATATATGTGAACCTCAGTTCTGCCATTTCTCTGGTCTTTCCATTGTGATTTCAGAACCTCAGTTAACTTGCCCTTACAGGCCCATATGAGGATATGTAGTTTAGAGTGTGCAATGAAGCAAGGTCAACCTTTGTCCAGGTATTAACACAGCTGGCGTTGCTCACCATATATTATTCATGTACCAAACATTGCTTGTGTGCCAAGTGTGGCAGAAGAACAGGAAAAGATAAATCATCTTTTGTGTTCTGTATACTAACTATTGCCAGCACTGCACTTCAACCAAGTATATGTTTATGAAGTTGTGCAAGAATGTATTACTCATGCAGGATGGTCCACCTCGGGACTGTACGGCAAAGACAGATATGTGGAAATTAGCTTTGACCAGCTTAGCTTTGTGTTTTTTAAAACCATATATGGAAATGTGCAAATCGGCATTGTTAATCATGCTTTATCTCAAGACAATGAGTCATTAACAACTCAAGACTGGAGATTGTATGTGTCAACAGTTTCCATGTAATCCTACTGAGACAGAAATGTATAAATATGAAATGCTAAGAGGTGTTTTCTAGGAGTGCTTGCAAAACAGCTTGTGGTCGCATCCTAACCGCTTGAGCATATTGCTTATGAATAAATGCTTGTTTGAATTTGGATGCTCTCTGTGGTGGACTCACGTGCAGGGAAGGTGATGCGCCTGTTCTTTATTCGCAGGGAAGGTGATGCATCGGTTCCTTGCTACAGGGGATGTGATGCGTTGGTTCATTACTAGGCCTGGGCGGTAAATTCCGCTCCGCTCGCGTAATTTGCGTAATTTTGGCAATTACGCGTTCTGCGGAGAACGCGGAATTGCCGAAAATTCCGCGATCCGCGGCGTAGCGGAATTTTTTTCCTTCTTCGCGCTTTCAAAATGCGTGTTTGCGCGCGCGGGAGCGACTTACCGGGATCCCTGCGTTCGCCGATGAGTTTTCCTATCCATTCGCGTGCGCCACGAGATTTTGGTAGCCGGCCGCGCGATCCCGCGAGAGTGTGCGATCACGAACACGTCATTCGGACGCGCCAGCGGACATCCGCGTTCGCGAACAGGAAACACGCATCGCGAGCGGGCGGGACAAGTGAAACAAGATGGCAGCGCCAATTGGCGACCGCATGGGCAATTTCGCGAGATATTTCCCCCCGAGCACGCAAACAGCATCCCAGAACAGGAAAAACGCATCACGAACGGGCGGAACAAGCAATTCCGCGTGCTTGCGGAATTCTGCGTAGCTCGCGGAGATTTTTTACAGTTTCGTGGAACTTTGCGTAACGCGACTACGCAAATTCCGCCCACCCCTAATTACTGCCAAGCAGGGGAGGTGATGCATTGGTTCCTTACTGGAGAGGAGGTGATACATCGGTTTCTTGCTGCGTGGGACGGTTTTGTGTCCAATACTTACTGAAAGCCCAGCGACGATGTAGATTTTGCGCACAGGTGCGATGTGTGAGAAAATCCAAGCACTACTGTGTAGCGGTAATCCTAGCTGTACATCAATTTCTGCAGCCGCAGACAGATGATGAGTCAATTTTTCCAGGCGCACGGCAGGGCCTGTGTCAGAGTCGGAGCAGGAGTTTCGGGCTTAATAGCCTCAGTATTTGGGACTCGGGCTGGGGCGGTGCCTGTGTTTTTCAAACGCACTGCAGCTTGCAGCAGGAGAAACGGCGCTAGAAGGGAGATGCATGGATTTTCAACAACAGGAGCAGTAAAACAACCTTCAAGGGCCCAGACATGGAGTTGGCACCACAAGGCAGGTCAGGACTCCCAGCAGTGGCCTTCAGGGATGCTGCAAGTGAAGTCTTAGTGTCCCTAAGACTTCTTAACCGGAGGCACGCTCTACATCAAGCCCTTGGAGAATCTGAGAATCTTCATAAGCAGGATACCAAAGCAATGTAAAAGTCCAGTCCTTTCCACTGCCCACAGATAGAAGCAGAAACTGCAGGCCAACCCAGCAAAGCAACACAAAGCAAAGGGGTAGTACTCCTCCTGGAAGCTCTTCTTCTTGGCAGGATCCTATTAATCCAGAAGTGTTCTAAAGTTCTGGGGTCAGGACCCCATTATTTATACTTGTTTTAGCCTTTGAAGTGTGCAGGTTTCAAAGAAAATCTCCCTTGCTTACTTGAATCAGTTCTGTCCCTCCTGGTCCAGCCACACTACAGGGGTTTGAGACAGCATTGTGAAAGGCAGACACAGCCCTATTCAGGTTTAATGACAACACCTCATACCACACTAGCTCAGGAAGACCCATCAGGACATGCAGGTCACACCTCAGCTCCCTTTGTGTGAGTGTCTAGAGTGAATGCACAAACAGCCCCTGTCAGTCTAAACCAGACTTTAATTCCAGAAGCAGGCAGAGGCACACAAAATGGTAAAGCAAGAAAATGCCCACTTTCTAAAAGTTCAAGAAAGAACAGGGGAACTCTACTCACTAAGGAACCAGGGTAATAGTTATATAGAAAAAACAATGGTTCCTGTGGAATAATATACTATGAGGTTATGATACATAAGCACAATCACGATATAGAGGGTTAGACAATGGCAGAGCGCGAAGGAACCACTAACACACCGATTCCAGTGTAGTATATTTTATGGATTTTTTAAACAATAAAGTTAGGAGTAAACATTATACATCAAAACAACATTTGTGCATAGTGTCCCAAGTGTCAAAGGGAACCTAAACCTAAGTGACAACGTGAATATTAAATACAAGGTTTCCACAGTTTGTACAAGTCGACCATTAGCAAAATGATGCTATGTGAACAGCAGATATATACAATGATTTGATTTGATTTTGGAATTTATATAGCGCACGATTGCCCTGGAGCGTCTAGGCGCTTTTGCGGAGGAGATTGCCGGAGATGGTGTATTTAGTTTGCAAAGAGCCATGTCTTTAGTAGTTTTCTGAAACCAAGTAGTGTTGGGCAGCTTTTGATATTTAACGGAAGTGAGTTCCACAACCTCACAGTACCCAGGACAAAGCTTCTTCCTCCCCAGCTAGCGTTCTTGAATATTGGTGTTTGGAGGAGTTTGCTCTGTGCTGAGCGTAGGTGCCTTGATGGATGGTACCAGGTGAGGTGTTGCTTCAAGAATGCTGGTCCATTTCCGTGGACAGCTTTGTATGCTAGACATAGGGCTTTAAAGTCTACTCTTTTCTTCATAGTAAGCCAGTGGAGTTTTTTCAAACCTTCGGAGATGGATTGGAATTTGAGAACGTCTAGCAGAAATCTGGCAGCAGTGTTTTGTGCTCGCTGAAGTTTAACCATATGTTGTTTCTGAAGGCCTAAGTATAGTGCATTTCCATAGTCCAGTCTAGGCAAGGCTAGGACCGTCACTAGCGTTTTTACTGCTTCCGGGGGAATGAAGGAGCGCACTTTACGGATTGATTTTAGAGTGAGAAACACCAATGAGACGACTTTATTTACCTGTTGTTGGAAGGTCAGTCTGTCATCAAAAATGACACCCAGGTTCCTCACTTTATGGACTGGGGTAGGGACAGCGCCCATACTAGAAGGCCACCAGTTTTGTGACCAAAAGGATGTGTCAGAGCCTAATAAAAGTACCTCAGTTTTTGTTCCATTGAGCTTTAGACAGTTTGTCCCCATCCATTGGTTTATGTGGGACATGCACTGGTTAAAATGCTCAGCTGTTTCCGCAGTGATATATGCTGGGGAAATGGTTCGCTTCTTCTGTTTGTCGACGGCGTTTCGACCCTCAAAACAATGTGGGGTCTCTTCAGGACTATTGATGAAGGGACATCTAAATGGTATTGAAATAAAAAGAGCATAAGGCCCATATACCGGCACAAATGCGAAAAATAGGAAAAATAAAATGAAGGCCGTTGGATAAAAGGTACCTGAATATGGTTGCGCAGCCTTGTGAAAATGATGTGCCACACGTGAAGAAAAGAGGAAAAGGTTTACTCACATGAGGACCCGTCCGGGTATGGGATGGTGAGAAAAGAAGTAAAGAAGAATATACAGAGTAATTACTTTCTATCAGGTGGCAACTACTACCAGCAGTGCTCTGGCAACAGCATGGGAGCAGCTTTTGCGCCAAATCTGGCAAATATTTATATGAACTATGTGGAGCAAACATTCGCTCTCAACATTGACAATGTGTACCGCTCCAACATTAAATGTTGGAAGCGATACATAGATGACATCTTTCTGATTTGGACAGGAAGTGAGACAGACTTTGGCAATTTTGTTACGTACCTTAACACCATCCAGACCGATCTCACATTTACATCCACAGTACATAAATCCACCATTGCATTCCTTGATTTAACCATCAATCATGATAAAGGGAGACTATACACTTCCCTCCATAGGAAACCCACTGAAAAGAACACCCTCCTCTCATACCAAAGCCAACATCCACGTGCACTAAGGGATGGACTGCCCTTCGGCCAATTCCTTAGGATACGCCGCAATTGCACCCTTAAAACAGACTACATGCGAGAAGCGGAGATACTAAGGACCAAACTAGTCACGAGAGGGTACCCCAACAGACTTGTAAAAAAGTCTCTCAAACGCGCTTGGCACTGCCCCAGGGAAGAACTTCTCAAGACAAAAGAGAAACCTAATCTCAACAAGATTGTATTTGTCACCACCTTTGGCTCACACACCAATCAAGTCCGCAACCTGATCACCAAAAATTGGAATATTATCCAGAGTATTAATCCCACAATAGACACACCTCTGTTTGCCTACAAACGAGGAAAAAATATAAAAGATCATCTGGTCAGGTCATCTACAGACTTAATCACCAACAGGACAAGCGCATTGATTACTGCATGGGGCCTACCCAAAATGAAAGGACACCACAAATGTGGCAACTGTGTTTCCTGCAATTTCACGTTCAATACTAACACATTTGAACATGGTAGTGTAAAACACGATTCACAATCATTCTCTAACTGCAATACAAAGAATGTTGTTTATTGCATAAGGTGTCCGTGTGGCCTCCCCTATATTGGACAAACACAGCAACCGGTCAAGGCTCCCATTGGCCAACATCGCAGCCATGTACGCAGATCAGTTGAAAACGCACCACTTGTGTCTCATTACAATGTAATAGGTCATACTGCTGATGAAATAAAGTGGCAAGTAATTGAGATCGCCACTCTTCCAGAAAGAGGAGGTGACATCCTTCAGATACTCCAACGGAATGAATGCCGCTGGATAGATAAGGTGAATTCAATAAATGAAGGGCTTAACTCTGCTGAGGAATGGAGAGGATATGTCACTACCCTTCGCTAAACAACTGCAAGTGATATAACAATTGTGGCCTGAATACACCTGTATGTCATCTGACATCCGACTATGCTTGCTCTAACAGCTTTATTTACTTCATTTTCGCTGTGACACTTGAACTGTATATATTAGATTCACTCTTATGCAATATGTGTTCACTAACTAAGAATTACAGTTGTGAAATGTCTGCCCACATACAATGTTCACAATCCATGAAGTGGAATCATTTTGATAATGGTCGACTTGTACAAACTGTGGAAACCTTGTATTTAATATTCACGTTGTCACTTAGGTTTAGGTTCCCTTTGTCACTTGGGACACTATGCACAAATGTTGTTTTGATGTATAATGTTTACTCCTAACTTTATTGTTTAAAAATCCATAAAATATACTACACTGGAATCGGTGTGTTAGTGGTTCCTTCGCGCTCTGCCATTATCTAACCCTCTATATCGCGATTGTGCTTATGTATCATAACCTCATAGTATATTATTCCACAGGAACCACTTTCTAAAAGTGGCATTTTCAAACACACAAACCTAAACTCTAAATCTCTAGCTCTTCCCAAATCTAATGTTACACTTGTAAAATTTTACAAGGTCGCTCCTATGATAGCCTATAGGAGAGCTACTCCTTGCAATAGTGAAAAATAACATTGGAAGTATTTCTTTACCAGGACATGCAAAACACACCGGTATATGTCCTCCCTTCACATACACTGTACCCTGCCCATGGGGGTACCATGGGCCTTCCGTAGGGGTGCCTTACATGTAGTAAAAGGGCAGGTTAGGGCCTGGCAAGTGGGTGCCCTTGCAAGGTCGACATGGCAGTTCTAAACTGAACTCACAGACACTGCAATGGCAGGCCTGAGGCATGTTTACAAGGCTACTCATGTGGGTGACACAACCAGTGCTGCAGGTTCACTAGTAGCATTTGGTTTATAGGCCCAGAGCACACATGGTACACTTTACTAGGGACTTACCAGTAAATCAAATATGCCAATCATGGGTAACCAATCATAATCACAATCAAAAAACAAAACAATACAGGAGGTAGAGGCAAAAAGCCAAGGGGAACCACACCAAGGATGCCAGGTCTAACACCTTTTCCCTCCAGCTGAGAAGTGGGGCGAGCTAAACACCCTCCTGGAAGTTCTCATCACTAAGGTGGAAGAATCTGGACATACCATCAGAATAGGCATGTTTTATACCATGGCGGGGTTCCACGATAAAGTCCATCCCCTTTAGGGAAATGGACCACCTTAACAGTTTTGGGTTCTCACCCCTCATCTGCATTAACCCTCTGAGGGGCCTGTGGTCTGTCCGAACCTGAAGTGAGTCCCAAATAAGTAGGGCCTTAGCTTCTTCAATGCCCAGACCACAGCTAAAGCTTCTCTCTCAATTGTGCTCCATCTCTGTTCCCTGGAAAGTAACCTCCTGCTAATAAAAGCTACAGGTTGGTCCAGGCCCTCTTCTTTTAGCTGTGCTAGAACTGCCCCACACCATGCTCTGAAGTGTCTGTCTGCATTATGAATTCCTTGGAGAACTTGGGCTCCTTAGGCACAGACGCTGTGCACATGGCATCCTTCAGGGCATCAAAAGTGGTCTCATAAGCCTCAGTTGAGATCACTTTCCTGGACTGCTTCCTAGAAGTCAGCTTAGTCAAGAGGGCAACAATGGTGCCATACCCCTTGAGATATCTCCTGTAATATCCAATGAGGCCTAAGAAGGCTCTCATCACAGTCTGGTACTTGGGGGTCTCCCAAGCCAGAATAGTGTCGATCTTGAGTTGTAGGTATGCCACCTTGCCGCTACCTACCTGGTGCCCCAAGTACACCACTGTTCCCTGCCCTATCTGTCACTTACTGTCCTTGATAGTGAACCCTGCCTTTTGCAGAGCCTTCAACACTTCCTAGAAGTGATGCAAGTGATCTTCCTAACTGGAACTGGAACTGAACACTGCAATGTCATCCAGGTAGGCAGCGCTGAAATCCTCCAGCCCTGCCAAAATCTAGTTGACTAACCTCTGAAAGATAGCAGGGGCGCTGTGCACCCCAAAAGGCATCACACGGAACTGGAAGTGTCCCTCTGGTGTTGAGAACACTGACCTCTCTTTGGCCCAATCAGTCAAGGCAATCTGCCAGTACCCAGACATTAGATCAAATGTTCTGAGGAACTTGGCAGCTCCCAGCCGAACTATGAGCTCATCAGCTCTGGGTATAGGGTGTGTGTCAGTCCTGGTTACAGCATTGAGCCCATGGTAGTCCACACAGAGCCAAAGTTCAGGTGTTGCACTTGCTGCAGCATTCTTTGGGACAAAGACCACTGGGCTGGCCCAGGGACTGTTGGAGGGCTCTATCACCACTAATGCCAGCATCATGGAAACTCCCTTCTTGATGCTGGCTTTGACCTTCTCAGTCAATCTGTAAATTGTATGCTTCTCAGGTGGACTGTCCACCAGTGTCCACATCATGTATACACCAATGTCAGGGAAAACAAAGCTGGCAACAGTCACTCTGTTGTTCTGGGGTAAGAGCAGGGGAGAGGTTCACACCCTCCACTGACCCATCTTGCACCCTTGCAGACAGGAGGTCAGGAAGAAGCTCACTCTCCTCCACCATTCCATCATCTGTAGCCAGTAGCATATTTACTTCAGACGTTTCAAAATGAGGTTTGAGGCTGTATATGTGAAGGACCCTCAAAGGGTTCCTTGGAGTCAGTAAGTTCACAATGTAGGTGACATCACTCTTGCGTTCCACCACCTCAAAAGGCCCAGACCAATTGTCCTGCAGGGCACAGGGCGCCACTGGGGCATTGACCTACACTTTCTGGCCTGGCTGAAACTCAACCAGAGTGGCATTCTGGTCATAGCAGCATTTCATATCTTCCTGGCTTGCTTCCAGGTTCACCTGGGTGAGCTTCCTGAAGTGAGCAGTCTGGTTTCTGAAGGCCAATATGTAGCCAAATACATCCTGGGGGGCTTACTGGGAGCTTTCTCCCAGCCTTCTTTCACCAGACTAAAAGGGCCTCTCACCATGTGATCAAACAGTAGCTCAAAGGGGCTGAGTCCTAGAGACCTCTGTAGTACCTCCCATGTGGGAAAATATCCCCATCAATGCCCAGCACACCATGAGTGCCATCACTGTTCTCAAGGGTATGGCCTCCGGGTACCGGGTGGCATGGTCCACAAAGACCAGGATGTACCTGTTGCCCATGGCTGTCTTGGGTTCCAGTGGCCCCACAATGTTGATGCCCACACGCTCAAAAGGGGTGCTAATGACAGGAAAAGGTTGGAGCAGGGTATTGCATCTCCCTCTACTCTTGCCACTTGCCTGGCAAGTTTGGTAAGACCTACAATGGTTATCAGATTGTCTTCACATCTGGGGCCACCAGAAGTGAGTGACAAGATGTTCAAAGGTCTTGTCCCACCCCAAATGTCCTACCAAAGGCAGCTCATGAGCCAGATCCAGGAGGAAGGCTCTGAAACCCTGGGGTACTACCAGCACATGGGCTGGCCGAGGCTCAGCAACATTAGGCACACTATACAGGAGACAATTCTTCCAGTAGATCCAGTGTGATCCAGACTCCTTGCCAGCTTCCTGGTCTTCAGCCGGCTGCCATGGACGCACAAGAGAAGGACATTCCTTCTGCTCCCTGCAGAATTCCTCACTGAAAGAACCCCTTCTTGCTGCCAATGGGTCAGCTCAGGCAAATCTCCCAGTTTGGCCACTTGCTCCCCTGTAGGTTTTAGGGCGTCCCCCTCAGAGTCAGCTTCTACCTGGACCATGGGAACTTCGAGGGCAGGTTTCGGGCACCCCTGCCCCTTCTCTTTCTCGCAGGAATCGGGGCCACTCTTTCAGGATTCAGATCCTCTTGATTACCCTTACTGGCTACCATAGACTGGCTGGTCACACACGCTGACCTAGGCAACCCCGACATCTCCAAGTGTGACCGGTGTTCCACCTCACTCCAAGGGAAATCCTCCAAGTCTTTATCCAGACGACAATCAACAGGCATGATTGTGCTCACAGCTACACTCAGGGAACCTGATACTCCCCATTCAAAGGGAACCTGTGCCACCTTACACTGGTGCTCAGAGTTGTCCACTGCAACTACTTGGTGAAACACATTGGGAACTACCTGCTCTTCAGACACCAGGCAGCACCTGACATTGGTCACACTGGCCCCTGTGTCTCTCAGAGCCTCCACCCTCTGTCCATTGATGGTCACCCACTGCTTGTATTTCTTACTCTTTCTCTGGACCATCTAGCTGTCCCCTACTGAGACAAGGGTCATCTCAGCTGGTCCCTACCCTCCTTCTGGAACCAATTGCTCCCAGAGTGCTATACTGACCAACCCACGTGACTGCGCACCAGTGGGTGCTAGTGTCTACTTGCGAATCTTGGGAACCCCTATCATGTGACCCTCCTGACCACATGCATAACACTTGCGGGGACCCTTCTCTGTGGGCTTCCCTGTAGAGAACCAAGGCTTTTTCTCACCTGGGTGCCTTTGCCTGCTCGTAGAATCAATGTCTGGCTTAGACTGACATGGGCTGTTTGTGCATTCACTCCAGACACTCATACAAAGGGAGCTAAGGTGTAATGCTGCATATCTTAATGGGTCTTCCTGAGCTGGTGAAGGAGTTTTCACTGACACTTGAATAGGGCTGTGTCTGCCTTTCACAATGCTGTCTCCACCCCTGTAGAGTACCTGGACCAGGGAGGACAGAACTGCTTCTAGTACGCAAGAGATACTTTCTTTGAAAGCAACACACTTCAGAGGCTGAAAGTAGTATAAGTAGTAGGGCCCTGACCCCAGAACTTCAGAACACTTCTGGATTAAGAGGAGTTGCTGCTTTTGTCTGTGGGCAGTGGCAAGGACTGGACTTTTGCTTTGCTTAGGTATTCTGCTTAAGAAGTTTCTTCAAGGGCTTGAAGTAGAGCTTGCCTCTTGTTAAGAAGTCTCAGGGACACAAAGACTTCACTTGCAGCATCCTGGAACTCCACTGCTGTGAGTTCTGACCTGCATTTGGTGCCAACTCCAGTTTTGAGCCCTTGGAGCTTGTTTTGCTGCTCATGTTGCTGAAAGTCCACGCATCGCCCTTCCAGCGGCACTTTTCCTGCTACAAGCTGCCGTGCTGTTGAAAAACACATGCATTGCCACAGTGCAGCTGAAAATATCAACTGCCGCCGCCTGAGTCCTGAGCACCAAGTATCTGAAGTCTGAAACTCCTGCTCCGACTCTGACGCAGGTCCTGTTGTGTGCCTGGAAAAATTGACGCATCACCTGTCTGCAGCTGCAGAAACTGACGCAGCACCTGGATCGCTGTTGTCAATAGAGAACAAAAGTTGCAGTTGCCCTATCCTACTGACATATGTCCTCACAGAAGACTGAGGGCTGCAGTTGTTCCAAAGGAAATATCTATATGCTCACATAAAATCATATATAGGGAAGAATGAGCTAAAGTGAATACTTACAGTTTGGAAGAGCAAATTATGCAAAAGGCACATAGCATTGACATCCTGAGAAAATACATATAGCACTGCTTTGCACCTAGGTCCAAGATGTCCTAGCAACAAGCAAACATATTAACTTCTTAAGATCACATTTGCCATTAATTGACTTTCACCATTAGACTTTTCCTTTTTTTTTTAGGAATTAGAATGTGCACCCAAGTGAAGAATGGCAACTACACTAATATCCTAGGATAACTCTAACATCCTAGAATTTGTGCACACAATGAATACATGTAATTGCAACACGAGTGTATCAGAAGGAAGTGCAAGAGCTGCTGGGTTACTAAATAGTAAATGTGCTGGCCCAAACCCTGGGCTTCTTCTTTAGTGGTCAGTATCCTAGCAGTCGTTGCTCTCCCCTCTGCTTTCAGAAGAGGTTATGGGGAATGGTCAAAAAACAATTCTCCCTTCAATTGATTTTGATTGAAGTAAGAGATAACACTCTACTATATGTAGGAACTTGCATTCACTGGTAAATACACGTGCCTTCACATTGCTAATCCTGGCTGTATATGTTAGGTGAAAGTGAAAGAATGTGTGCTCAAGCCTTCTAATGTAAATGTACTCAATAATAGAAGCAGGCTTGCCTATATAGCTTTTTTGTGTGCTGCTGGTTGGAAAGGACAATATTTGAATAACAACTGGGCAACTTAATGGGTAGAGATGGCTGACTAAAAATTCTTATATGTTTATATTATTAATAATGTGGAAAAATATCAGGCTGGTGGCTTTCAAGTATAAAGTACTAGCAGTCACTATAAATATAGTTCCCTTCGAACTTATTCTTAGCAAACTGGATTTTGGGTAGCATTACACAAGTAAGTTATTATTCTCTTATATTAAAGCCCACTGCTCCATGCCATATGCTGTAGTAGGAAGAAGCAAAATGTTAACGTCAGCAAAGCAACACAATAGTTCAAGATATTTGTATTTGATTAAAGATTCTTATATAGTTAGGAAGGTTGGGTTGTTATAGTTGCCATAGGAAAATATGTTTTTTGGTTTGCTTATAACTTTAGCGCAGCTTGACAAATGTGAACAAAACTTTCCAAAAGAGAGCCCACGTCGGCTCCTTCCATGAAAGTTTCGGGGTGTTTCGTCAAGCGGGGACCAAGAAAAAGGCGGTTCCCCATTCATTTTTGCATATGATAATCAGACAGCTAAAACCCAAACATCTGAACGGAATTCCACCACCTTTGGCAGAAAACCAGAAAGTGTGCTTTTTGTGATTTAATGTAAATCTTTTCAGTAGTTTTTAAAACGTAAGATGAATATTTTATAGATATTTCATGCTGCAGAGGATCCGCTGAACCGACAGATCTCTAGGTAAGATCTGATTGGATGCCACCACATCAACAAAGACGTGATGGCAGTCATTTTAGAACTTTGGGACTCAGTCTCCTGTCCTTAATGAAAAAGAAAAAAACATATAGTGGTGGGAGGGGAGGGAAACCCTTAACCCTTAGACCTGATGGGGCAGTTCAAGAGGGACCCTCCCTGGGGTCAAAGACTTAATTTCTTTTTCTCTGCACCATGGATCCTCGGAAGATCAGTGGATCTGCAGCGCAGAGAAAGAAATTTTAGTGCCTGCCAATTTTCAAAATGAGCCCCCCTGGGTGAGCCTGGGCCTGGGGGGTTGACGGTTCATTTATTTATTAGGAGGTAGGCAGGTAGTTCCCAACCACAAGCTTTTTTCAGGCATAGGGGATCCAATCCTCCAGGGCTGCATTTCATTAAAGGAAATGAAGGGTGCCTGGCACCTCTCCCCGAGGCTTAATTAAAAACCCAGGGACTCCATACCCCAGGGGCGCATTTTAATAAAAGAGGGGATAATTCCCCCCTCAATGAGCCTTGAATAGGCCCCAGGGACCCTATCCTGTGGAGCCTATCATCTCAATTTGGGGTGGAGGATGTGCAGCACTATCCCCAAGCCTCACAGAGGTCTTGGGAAACCCCACCCCTTGGTGTTGGTATTTAATTTTTGGGGAGGAGCACATGTGGCTGCCGCCCTGAGGTGTTGATTGGCCCCAGGGCCCCCATCCCCAGGCCAAATAGTCCTGCAGTGACCCGGGGACCCTATTCCCCAGGACACTGCTGTTTCCTGCCTGGGAGAGTGTAGGCATTCCCTATCCCCACTCACCCAGGCAAATGCTCCTCCCACCCATTTGGGAGCAAAGTTACTGAGCCGGCTCCTGCCAGCACCACAATGGGTACTTCCTGGGGAGCTGACAAGAGCACTGGGTCTCTCCCTGCAGCTCCCAATTATTCTAGGATATCTATGTGCCCCGTGTGGGCAGTGGGGCATCCCACGTTTAACAAAAAATGCCCGCTCACTGGGCACCCGATATGGGTGCTGAAGGTGAGCTGCTAGGGGCTTCAGGGTCCTTGGGTCTCTAACCCATGCCAGAAACAACTTAGCTAGATGTGGATACACTGGGTGGGCACCGGGAAACCCAGTTTTAATTAAAAAAATTCAGGCTCCCAAACATTCCAATAGTATACAATTGAAAAAGAAGAGTGGGTGCCTTGGGTGGAATGGCGCCAGGGCAACCCAAAAATTACAAGAAGCAGCCTTAAAAAAAGCTCATTTATCATTCACTGCTCTGGCAACGTGCGCCTCATAATGACCTAGGGCACTACAAGCCAGAGCTGTATGCTCTTCAGCTGGAGTGCAGGGCTGCACTTTGATGCCTGAAAGATGTTAAAAAAAAAAAAAAAAAAGCTTTATTAAAAAATAACAGACTTAATAGATAATGAATAGAATTAAAACATTGGAAAGTATGAAATTATGAAAAAGACATTTGAATATCGTTACTAGTGACTTTTCCAAAAAACAATACATGTGTTGTATATATGTTAATGTACTGACCCCTTGATAAAGCCAATAGACCCAGCCACTATTATTTTGGTATTTTGCCTTAGATGAACAGATTACATATGTATTACTTAAATTGACACCTTTTTTAGTCTTACATATCATAGCCAGCCATGCATGGCGGCTGAGGGTTGGTTATAGGGCTTTTGCCAACCCACTAGGTGCGTGGGTGATGGCTGTGCATGGTGGGGTGTTGGGTGCCAATGAGGGGGTTGGGTGCAGGGCCCGGCTGCAGGACAGGCCCTGTGTCCCACCCCACATCAGGCATGTTGATGGACATCTTACGTTATGTTTAAAAAAACATAGAAATTCAGTGGAAAAACCAAAAGTTAAAGGGAAGTTATAGTTAGGAATCATAATAATATGCTACTTTTCATTTTAAAAAAACATTTGAAATTTACTGAAAAAAACAAAGGTTAAAGGGATATTCTAGTAAGATGAAAATGTCAGCTAAACTATACTGAAATAAACTAACAAAACCACTGAAATTCACGAGTTATAGTTATCTCAAGTAACTATAACTCGTACCCTAAAGTAACTATATCTCCCTCCCAAGGTGCTGCTTTTTAACTCAAACATTTAATCACTCATGATGTTTTCTCTGACATCATAAATGACACTGCAACATCTGAACTGACATCACTAATGACAAGACTGTACATCTGGGATTCAACATTAAAAGCAACAAAATGTTACACCGTATTCAACAGCATTTATTATTAGTATCAAACATTGAAATGTGAGTCAAGAAACCATTAAATAATGTATATCTATACAACACAGCATTACACATGTATCAGAGTCTTTCCTTTGCACTCCACCAAAGCTCCAATTCTGGGAATGCTTAAAAACATCAACTTTTCCTGGTGTCACACTCTTTAGGCGCCAATGAACATAAGGTTACCGTAATTTAATTTCTGGGGAAGCTGCACCACCTGCAGCATCCCCACAACACTCTGAAAACATGTAGGTGGTAGCCCTGCCCAGATTGGGCAACCACAAATTACAAAACAACATACAAATTAGATAACAAAGGTCGTTATGATGTGCTCTTTGTCAGGTGGAATGAATAATAAATGAGCTTTTCTGGATGCTAATTTATTATTGTTTTTTGCAGCGTCTAGATGCATTATTAATTTTTGTTTTGGGTGTCCTGGTCCACAGTTTGCTCATTGTTAGGCACCCATCCTGGGTGCTGGGAGGATCCAGCCATGCTTTTTTTGGTGGGTGACCTAGCCCCACATGGAGCACCCACAACATTGCCCCCATTGGGGTCTGCATGGGGAAAACCAAGGCCCAATGGCCACACCCTCTCCACAGCCAGCACCTTCCTGGATGTCGACAGGAACCTGTGACAGTGAATGTGCTCCTGCCCTGTGGGATTGGCCTACTTTTATACACTGTTCACTGCCTGTGCTCTCATGGGCATGGAAGTAGATTTCTGCTCCCGCACAGTGGCAGAAGTTATGCTTCTCAGCCTGATTCATGTGGTCCCCATGGCCAATACCTGATTTGGGGGGTAGTCACACACTGGCCCCCATTCCCAATTTAAATGACTCAGGCCTTATGGGATAGCGTCCCCATAGCCAATTCCTGGCTCGAGGAAGGGGGCTCACACATGCCCCTCCCTATATTACATTACAAAAAATATTTATTGCCTCCCACTGGGCCCTGGCCCACACTGGGGGATTTTAGTGGAAAAGAGTGTTATTGCCCTTTCATTAAAATGTATTATCCATGGTAATCCAGTATACCCACAATACAATCATTTTTTTAATTGGCCTCAATGGGCCCCGTAGAGCCCCTCTATGAGGTGAGGCCTAATGAATTACGGTATGCCTACCCTGCCATTATATGATATTTATTTTTTCAGGATACGAAGACTGAGTATCTGAGTCCTAAAATGGCTGGCAAACATCTTTTGCTGAGGTTGTTGGCAGCCAATCAGATATTGTCTTTGATCTGGCGATCCCGACTGAGACCCTCAGCAATACAGATCTATTCATTTTAGACCTTAATTTCTCAAAAACTACTGAACAGATAGACACCGAATTGCAAAGAGCACGCTTTCTGAAAAAAGATCTAGTTTCCTTCTAAATGAGACAAATTTTGTTCAGCTAATTTTGCTGTACAATTGTCGATACATGTATATATATACCCACTGGAGGGTAAAAAAAGAAAAAAACGTTTTTCTTACACACTACGATAACCAGCATGCCAAAGGAATAATGACTCACCTGTGAGGCCCACTGAGGGGCGGATACTTAATGAGCATGCAGACTTGATGGTGTGTTTGAAAGTCTGCAGAAATCCTGTGTTGCCGTCGAGAAAGGAGCAGGGAGGCTCCGAAACCGGTCAGGCTAAAAATAAATCAAGACCACATTGCCGGTTTTCTTCCAATAAGGAATTCTGATGAATTAGTTGATGTTGAATGCGTCAATGGCCTCTTGGATGATCTTTTTGGGTATGTATTACACAGTGTCCAAGCCGTGTGGGACAGCACCACTTTCAACTGGAATGTTTGGGCTGCAGGGGCTTGAACCAGTGCAAGCCTCCTTGTGGCACAGCAACTTTGAAAAATCTTAAACCGACAATTTGTGCGCCTGAGGCCCACTGGAGGGCTATAAATAATTATAATTAACACTAGACTATGTGGAACCCACTGGAGGGTAAAAAACGAAAAAAACGTTTTTCTTACACACTACGATACCCAGCATGCCAAAGGAATAATGACTCACCTGTGAGGCCCACTGAGGGCGGATACTTAATGAGCATGCAGCCTTGATGGTGTGTTTGAAAGTCTGCAGAAATCCTGTGTTGCCTTCGAGAAAGGAGCAGGAGGCTCCGAAACCGGTCAGGCTAAAAATAAATCAGGACCACATTGCCGGTTTTCTTCCAATAAAGAATTCAGACGAATTAGTTGCTGTCGAGTGCGTCCTTGGCCTCTTGGATGATCTTTTTGGGTATGTATTACACGGTGTCCAAGCCGTGTGGGACAGCACCACTTTCAACTGGAATGTTTGGGCTGCAGGGGCTTGAACCAGCGCAAGCCTCCTTGTGGCACAGCAACTTTGAAAAATCTTAAACCGACAATTTGTGCGCCTGAGGCCCACTGGAGGGCTATAAATAATTATAATTAACACTAGACTATGTGGAACCCACTGGAGGGTAAATATATATACACACACACATATATATATATATATATATATATATATATATATATATTACCTATTGGTGGTCGCCAGTAGGTAGTTTTAGTTAGGACCTTGTTTCTGTAGGAAAAGCGTTTTTCAAAACTAATGGGGTGGTCAGGTCAGCTGCTGTGTTGGAAATTTCGGGGTGATCCGTCAAGCGGAGGCAGAGAAAAAGTAGGGGTCCCAAAACACATTTTCTCCATGTTAATTTCCTTAGGAAACTGTTGATGCAGCCACAGCCCGAACGGCTGAATGGAATTATACCAAATTTGGCAGAATGGTGTAAATCCGTTCAGTAGTTCCTGAGAAATTTAAACGTTTCTCAGATATACAACAGTGGCCGCGGAGGATCTGCGAATCCTCCTGATCTCAAGCCTGCAATCTGATTGGCTGCCAACACCAGGAAGTGTTGGCAGCCATCTTGTGACTTGGTTGAACTGAGTCACAAGAAAAAAGGTTATAAAACATTATAAAACAAGAAAAGGGGGCAGGGTTCATTTAATTAGGCTCCTGGGTGGGCCAGGTCCCGGGGGCAATTGAATTAATGCGGGGGCTGCTCGGGCCCCCACAGCCCCGGGGACCGCCACCTCCCTGGGGCTAAATACATATTAGAAGGCGTGGGGGGCTCCAGTCCCCCCACGCAGTCCCGGTGACTGCCACCTCTCTGGGACTAATGTTTTGTAATGCGGGGGGCATATGGGCCAAGGGGACTGCCACCTCCCCGGGGCTAACTACAGTATGAAATACAGGGGCCACGTAGCTGCCCCGCAGCCTGGGGACTGCCACCTTCCCAGGGCTCTCGTTACAATAATGCGTGGGGGCTATGTTTCAAAATAATTTGTGTGGGGGCTACGGCCCCCCACACAACCCCGGGGACCACCACCTCCCCAGGGCTATTTCAAAGATGGGTGGGAGCCATGCGGCCCCTCTCCTGGAGATGTAAATGTTCCTGGGGACCAACACCCCCCAGGGCCAGCTCCAGCAATGTCCTGGGGTACCCACCCCTGGGACATTGCAGTCTGTTATGGCTTGGCTGGAAGCCATAGCAAACTCTGCTTCGCTTCATGGAAGCGAGAGCATGAAAAATTCTCTTGCTTCCATGAAGTGGAGCAGAATTGCTTTTGGGCAGAGGGAGCTGCATGTTAGCAGCTCCCTCTGCCCAAAAGCAATGCGGGGCTTCTGCAGGAGGCAGGGAGTCAGCAGGGACCACAGGTGCCTTGAGGCTCCCCTGCAGTCCCCTACGATGTGGCCATGCCCAGGGGGATGGGGTCCCTGGGGCAATATTGGACCGGGCAGCGGGGCCGCGCAGGCCCCCCGACCCATTTTTCTAATTTTATTTTTTAAGAAAAAGTTAAGGCCTGGCCCCAGGGATGGTGTCCCTGGGCCCAAAATTGGCCTCAAGAAGGCGCCACGCGGCTCCCCTCCAAAATGTAAAAAATATATAAAATACAGGGCAGGCCCTGGGGATGGGGTCCCTGGTGCCAAAACTGGCCCAGGGAAGAGGGCCACACACCCCCCCTTCCTTAAAAAAAACAAAAAAATGGCTGGGACCCCTCCACTTTCAAAAGAAATAAAGTAACAAAGGCCCAGCCCCGGGGGATGGAGTTCCCGGGGCAGAAATCAGCCGAGGGAGAGGGCCCGTGAGGCCCACTCCTCTTTAATTACAATTAAAAAAAAATGGGTCAAGTCCCAGGGGATGGGGTCCCTGGGGTCAAAAGGATAAAGGAAAGTGGGGCCACACAGCCCCCCTTCCTAAAATAAAAAAAATCAGAGGCCGGCAACTCGACGAGGCTCTGCGCCCTTTCTCCACTACTCTGCAAGCACGACTCCTGGCGTGCTCTTGGTTGGGGGATGAAGTCCCCTTCACTGCTGAGTGTCCTTAGCAGCCAACTAGCCCACCTACTACCTCCAGTAAGCCCCACACAGTCAGATTGCTGAGAGGTGGTCCGAGGCCATGCCCCTTTTTCCACCACTCTGCAAACGTGCCTCTCGGTGAACTACTGGTGGGGCGATGAGGTCCCCTTGCCTCCTGAGGGCCTCAGGAGTAAAGTGGACTTCATCCCCCAAGCAGCAGTGTGCTAGGAGGTGAATTTTCAGAGAGGTGGAATATGTGACATCATTAGCAGTGCATTGCAGGGGCACGAGTTATAGTTAGCTCAGCTAACTATAATGATTACATTTCTCTGGTTTTGTACGAGTGAAATTTTAGCCTAATTATAACGTCTCTGTAACTTTTGTTTTTTTACGTGAAAATATATATATATATATATATATATATATACATAGACCAAATCGTTCGTTTTCGAATAATTTCAAAAGAAGAACAGCGGCACACCAAAGGACAACACAATTAGTTTATTGTGTCCACAACGACGCGTTTCGGCGTAGCCTTTTTCAAGTTGTTAACCTGTGCTCCACTTCCCATAGAAATACAGGTCACAGTTTAATAAACAGTGAAAACATACTGCCAAGATCGCCTGTAACGCGAGCAAATTCACAATTCATTTTACCCACTTACAAAATCAAAACATGGCATATAATCGTTAGAATTTCATACCAATGAAAACTTCATAATTGTAACCGATTATAAACCTATGATCATTTTTAGTCACGTGATGTATAAATATTTTAGACGCATACTTTCAAAATTTGTAGATCACATTATTAATCTTCATACTATGCAAAATTAGCATATACATTACTATATGGGATTGATTCAGATATCATACCAACATTACATACATCCATATATGTTTTTATATTTGCACGTAATCCCAACTTGCCTTATTTCAATTGATTGGAGAAAATATGGCAAATAGCATTGCAATAGAACACAATCTATAATTCAAGGTAATGTACCCAAAATCAATTTCACCTAATCCATTGATATGTATATAGGTTTCTAGGTTAAAGTAGCCCGTGCTAGGTTCGGATAAAGTGCCAATGCACCAGTGTCATCCTATTATCCTTTGGTACACTTTCTAAGATCAAAAGTTGTGTACCCATAACCAGGCATTGATGTGTATTGCATATTCAATCAGCCATTGCTGAATTCAAAAACGAGGTACTATGTATAAAATCAATTTGGTATTCCCAAAAGTGCTTTCTGCAGTCATAGGTTATGTGCCTATAAACAAATATTTATGAATTTAAAAAGAATAACCATAGGTAATCTACACAACGATCAATAGGCAGTAATAATAATACGGAAGTAATAGAACACAGTACAACGTGGTGCACTAAATAATAAAATGAGTGATGTGAGAGAAATTTATAATAATTAAATAAAGAAACAGGACACTGGCCTACAAACTAGGAAGTGAGCCATCGACCCTTATTCCTAATGGTAAGTTAGTTTTACCTCACAGCTATCCACCTGTAGATCCCTACACCGTGGATTCCAGAGGACGAACACATAAATTCAAACCTCGATGTCTGGCTGTTTATACTAAACATAACTACCATAGCAGAGGTCAATCTTGTTTCAAATTTGTTTAAAAAATGTGAAAGTGATTAAAAACATTATAGAACCTCTCATACTGGGATACTCAATGAAGGCATTTTAAATTCAATACATTCTTTGTCCAATGTGTGTTGCTAGCTCCTCCCCACTATTGAGCCCATTAGGAATTTTCGTGTTGAGCTCAATTATGTATCTTGATTCTGTCACACGCAACATTTTCTCCCTATTCCCACCTCTGGGGTGTGATAAAATCCTGTCAATTCCATAGAATGTAATCAAATTAGAATTACTATCATGTTTCTCTAAGTAATGCCGAGCCACTGGGTAATTCAGATCCCTGTGTGTGACTGCCCTCATATGCTGTAAGATTCTGGTCTTTAATTGCAGTTTCATGCTGCCGATATATCTAAGCCCACACGGACACTCCAATATGTAGATTACAAACTCGCTGGTGCATGTTATAAATTTAGAAATTTGTTTAATCCTGCCTTTATCAGTTTTGAAGTTGTCCCTACTTTTACTGTATTTACAGGCCTTACAGGAGTTACACTTGTGGAAGCCTTTCATGGTACCCAGCCAAGTTCCACTGCTTGGCTTACTTTGAAAACTGTGTACCAGATGATCTCTTAAAGATTTGGACTTCCTGTAAGTTATCAGTGGTGTTTTACCAATGCTCTTACCAATAATGGGATCCGTCTCTATTAATCCCCAATGGCGTTTCATAGAATAACGTAGCATCTTAGATTTGACATTGTATGTAGTAATCATTCTAGGGATATTCCCTCTCTCTTCTGAACTTTTTGCCAGAGAACAGGGCCTCATTATGCGTGATTTTATGTACTTTCTGTGCTGCAGAGGATATAGTTTTCACTTTATATCCCCTTTGTCTGAAACGTTGTTCCATTATTCCCTGTTCTTTGTGGAAAGCTCCTTCAGTGCTACATGTTCTGCGAGCCCTGAGAAGTTCCCCATAGGGAATGCTGTTTCGTAAGGGAGCTGGATGATGGCTATTCGCATGCAGCAGCGTGTTACCTGCTGTTTTTTACGAAACAAACTGGTAACTATCTGTCCTTCCTTTATGCTGATGGCTACATCCAAAAACTCACAATAAGATGTACTTATATTGTGTGTAAAAGTTAGATTTAGCTCATTCTTTCCCAAACTAGAAATAAACTCCTGTGCTAGCTCAACTGAGCCATCCCATATCAGGAACAGGTCATCTATATACCTGATCCAGATAGGGATGTGCTCAGTGTACTTTTCATTGATGTCAGTGAAGACCACCTGTTCCTCCCACCAGCCCAGGAATAAATTCGCTAGGCTGGGGGCGAAGCAAGTTCCCATCGCAACACCTGATTTCTGACAGAAAAGGGTTTTTCATAAATAAAGATGTTTTGATTAAGGCATTGGAGCATCATATTCTCCAGCATGGAGGTATGTTCCCACAATGAAATGTGTCTATTTTTGAGGAAATATAGACAGGCATCCACCCCCTGTCTTTGGTCTATCGATGTATACAGTGAACATACATCCAGTGATATCATAAGAAATGACTCTTCCCACGTGACATCATAGATGCGACGTAAAAAGTCACTACTGTCTCTGCAGTATGATCTTAATCTTGTGACATAAGGTGAAAGAAATAAATCCAAAAACATAGAAGTATTTTCAAAAAGACCTCCATTCGAGGAGACTATGGGTCTCCCTGGTGGTCTAGTAGGATGTTTATGGATTTTGGGCAAAAGATAAAAACATGGAACCCGTGGATTATCATTTTTCAGAAATGAATACTCATCTCTGTCTAATAGACCTTTTGTCCACCATTGCATCAAAGAATTGTGGTAAGTAGTGATCGACAGCTTATACTCATCCCATCCAATCTCCTCATAACAGTTGAGATCCCTCAACTGTCTCATGGCTTCATCATTGTATTGTACAAAATCCATAACCACCACATTCCCCCTTTATCTGAGGGTTTTACAATAATATTTTGATCGTTCATAAGGTCTTTCAACGCTAGTCGCTGTGGTCGTGTTAGGTTATCTCTAATGAAATTAGCATGTTTGTTTTGTAATTTGTAAATCTCTTGAATCATGATGGAATTGAATGCCTCGATATTATCATACGGAACATTGGGATTAAAAGTTGATGGAGGTTTAAAGCCACTTTGACACACTACGTCAGGTCTAAAGCCCAGTTCAGCAAGAATTCTGCCCTTATCTTTATCCTGTATTTCCTCGATATTCTCCTCCAATTGATGCAAATCTAGAATCAGATTCACATCTTCAATTCTGAAATCCAGAGCCTCCTCCGTAAGTTGACAAACACTTTTCGATTTTCTTTGGCATTCTGTCATTTTAAATATTTTCATAAGTTTTAGTTTCCTCACATACAAAAATAAGTCAATACGAGTGGTCACATAATCCATATCAGTAGCTGGACAGAAGGATAAGCCTAGTTGTAAAAGTGCAGTTTCCTCCTCCGAAAGTATCCTGGATGATAAATTGACAACAGAGTTATTCCCCTTATTTACTATACTCTGGATGTTTACAGTGGATGCTGTCCTGCCTCCTCTTCTGTTCTTTATTCTTTGTCTTTTTGGTTCCTCTGCCTTTTCCTTTTCTTGGACCGCTGCCTGTTCCTCTGCCTCTGCCCTTTGCTTGATTCTTCTCTTCCAATTCCTTCTTTTGCTTGAGGATCTGAAATTCGTGCAAAAAGGTGAGGGGCGCGTTCCTAAAGGGACACTTTGCTCACCAGCTTCTGTATCTGAGCTCAGATCCGAGCTGGAACCTGTGGATACAATTTCCTGTACTCTCTGGTTCTGTGTGGTACGCAAATTCCGAACCTAGCACGGGCTACTTTAACCTAGAAACCTATATACATATCAATGGATTAGGTGAAATTGATTTTGGGTACATTACCTTGAATTATAGATTGTGTTCTATTGCAATGCTATTTGCCATATTTTCTCCAATCAATTGAAATAAGGCAAGTTGGGATTACGTGCAAATATAAAAACGTATATGGATGTATGTAATGTTGGTATGATATCTGAATCAATCCCATATAGTAATGTATATGCTAATTTTGCATAGTATGAAGATTAATAATGTGATCTACAAATTTTGAAAGTATGCGTCTAAAATATTTATACATCACGTGACTAAAAAATGATCATAGGTTTATAATCGGTTACAATTATGAAGTTTTCATTGGTATGAAATTCTAACGATTATATGCCATGTTTTGATTTTGTAAGTGGGTAAAATGAATTGTGAATTTGCTCGCGTTACAGGCGATCTTGGCAGTATGTTTTCACTGTTTATTAAACTGTGACCTGTATTTCTATGGGAAGTGGAGCACAGGTTAACAACTTGAAAAAGGCTACGCCGAAACGCGTCGTTGTGGACACAATAAACTAATTGTGTTGTCCTTTGGTGTGCCGCTGTTCTTCTTTTGAAATTATTCGAAAACGAATGATTTGGTCTATATTTAGCGGTTTGTCGTTGCCGCTGCTGGCACCGGTGTCGAAAGGAAGGGACTGGCTATCTTCGGCATATTTCTTTGGATTTCATACAAATTGCCGTTCCCGCCGCTCCACGTTTCATGACTGATTCTCTGTCGGGTAAGCCAGTGTGAGTGAGGGTGTGCTGAGATTTGCCCAGATTCTGTGTCGGAGGGCGGGGGCTCTGGATAGAACTCGGCGCATCCAAGCAATATCACGGGAGCTGCCGGGGATTGCAGAAGAATTGGAGCAGACACATTACTCTGGCTTCGAGTAGCTAAGGGTATCGAAGGACAAGTTGCATCAAGAATTTTTTAATAAGTATGAATGCATGGGAATCTGCAAGGAAGGCAGAAGCGCTCTCCCTGTTTGATGAAGGACTCGATTCTGAAACTGTGTCTTCTGTCCCGGCAGGAGGGGACTACCGGTGGAATCATCCCTGAAACAAAAACTGATATTATGTGAGAAACTTTCAAAAAGAGAATTAAACAAATGGTGGGAGGTTACTTCCCTTATAAATTATATTGAAGTCAATAGAGTTCCGCGAGGATTAAGAATTTCCATTATACCGACATATGAAAATCCTAACCCTGAACTTTTGAAAGAATGGGCAACCTATATGGCAAAAACGTGTAAGGGCATGATTGAAATGTTGGTGAAATATGCCCAAATTGATTTAGATACCACTCGTGAAGAACTCATCGAATTAAAAAAGAACTGGAGAAACAGAAAGATAACAAAGTGGTTATTGACTTCTGGAAAACACTAGATGGCAAGTTAAAAGCCTATGAAGACACCATCAAAGCCAAGAAGCAACGGAAATTTTTAAGGGATAAAAGGACTATGCTGAAGGCAGAATCTTAACGTATGCCAAAAAATTTGATTGGGCACAGCGGAATTTGCGTACCACACAGAACCAGAGAGTACAGGAAATTGTATCCACAGGTTCCAGCTCGGATCTGAGCTCAGATACAGAAGCTGGTGAGCAAAGTGTCCCTTTAGGAACGCGCCCCCTCACCTTTTTGCACGAATTTCAGATCCTCAAGCAAAAGAAGGAATTGGAAGAGAAGAATCAAGCAAAGGGCAGAGGCAGAGGAACAGGCAGCGGTCCAAGAAAAGGAAAAGGCAGAGGAACCAAAAAAGACAAAGAATAAAGAACAGAAGAGGAGGCAGGACAGCATCCACTGTAAACATCCAGAGTATAGTAAATAAGGGGAATAACTCTGTTGTCAATTTATCATCCAGGATACTTTCGGAGGAGGAAACTGCACTTTTACAACTAGGCTTATCCTTCTGTCCAGCTACTGATATGGATTATGTGACCACTCGTATTGACTTATTTTTGTATGTGAGGAAACTAAAACTTATGAAAATATTTAAAATGACAGAATGCCAGAGAAAATCGAAAAGTGTTTGTCAACTTACGGAGGAGGCTCTGGATTTCAGAATTGAAGATGTGAATCTGATTCTAGATTTGCATCAATTGGAGGAGAATATCGAGGAAATACAGGATAAAGATAAGGGCAGAATTCTTGCTGAACTGGGCTTTAGACCTGACGTAGTGTGTCAAAGTGGCTTTAAACCTCCATCAACTTTTAATCCCAATGTTCCGTATGATAATATCGAGGCATTCAATTCCATCATGATTCAAGAGATTTACAAATTACAAAACAAACATGCTAATTCCATTAGAGATAACCTAACACGACCACAGCGACTAGCGTTGAAAGACCTTATGAACGATCAAAATATTATTGTAAAACCCTCAGATAAAGGGGGAATGTGGTGGTTATGAATTTTGTACAATACAATGATGAAGCCATGAGACAGTTGAGGGATCTCAACTGTTATGAGGAGATTGGATGGGATGAGTATAAGCTGTCGATCACTACTTACCACAATTCTTTGATGCAATGGTGGACAAAAGGTCTATTAGACAGAGATGAGTATTCATTTCTGAAAAATGATAATCCACAAGTTCCATGTTTTTATCTTTTGCCCAAAATCCATAAACATCCTACTAGACCACCAGGGAGACCCATAGTCTCCTCGAATGGAGGTCTTTTTGAAAATACTTCTATGTTTTTGGATTTATTTCTTTCACCTTATGTCACAAGATTAAGATCATACTGCAGAGACAGTAGTGACTTTTTACGTCGCATCTATGATGTCACGTGGGAAGAGTCATTTCTTATGATATCACTGGATGTATGTTCACTGTATACATCGATAGACCAAAGACAGGGGGTGGATGCCTGTCTATATTTCCTCAAAAATAGACACATTTCATTGTGGGAACATACCTCCATGCTGGAGAATATGATGCTCCAATGCCTTAATCAAAACATCTTTATTTATGAAAAAACCCTTTTCTGTCAGAAATCAGGTGTTGCGATGGGAACTTGCTTCGCCCCCAGCCTAGCGAATTTATTCCTGGGCTGGTGGGAGGAACAGGTGGTCTTCACTGACATCAATGAAAAGTACACTGAGCACATCCCTATCTGGATCAGGTATATAGATGACCTGTTCCTGATATGGGATGGCTCAGTTGAGCTAGCACAGGAGTTTATTTCTAGTTTGGGAAAGAATGAGCTAAATCTAACTTTTACACACAATATAAGTACATCTTATTGTGAGTTTTTGGATGTAGCCATCAGCATAAAGGAAGGACAGATAGTTACCAGTTTGTTTCGTAAAAAAACAGCAGGTAACACGCTGCTGCATGCGAATAGCCATCATCCAGCTCCCTTACGAAACAGCATTCCCTATGGGGAACTTCTCAGGGCTCGCAGAACATGTAGCACTGAAGGAGCTTTCCACAAAGAACAGGGAATAATGGAACAACGTTTCAGACAAAGGGGATATAAAGTGAAAACTATATCCTCTGCAGCACAGAAAGTACATAAAATCACGCATAATGAGGCCCTGTTCTCTGGCAAAAAGTTCAGAAGAGAGAGGGAATATCCCTAGAATGATTACTACATACAATGTCAAATCTAAGATGCTACGTTATTCTATGAAACGCCATTGGGGATTAATAGAGACGGATCCCATTATTGGTAAGAGCATTGGTAAAACACCACTGATAACTTACAGGAAGTCCAAATCTTTAAGAGATCATCTGGTACACAGTTTTCAAAGTAAGCCAAGCAGTGGAACTTGGCTGGGTACCATGAAAGGCTTCCACAAGTGTAACTCCTGTAAGGCCTGTAAATACAGTAAAAGTAGGGACAACTTCAAAACTGATAAAGGCAGGATTAAACAAATTTCTAAATTTATAACATGCACCAGCGAGTTTGTAATCTACATATTGGAGTGTCCGTGTGGGCTTAGATATATCGGCAGCACGAAACTGCAATTAAAGACCAGAATCTTACAGCATATGAGGGCAGTCACACACAGGGATCTGAATTACCCAGTGGCTCGGCATTACTTAGAGAAACATGATAGTAATTCTAATTTGATTACATTCTATGGAATTGACAGGATTTTATCACACCCCAGAGGTGGGAATAGGGAGAAAATGTTGCGTGTGACAGAATCAAGATACATAATTGAGCTCAACACGAAAATTCCTAATGGGCTCAATAGTGGGGAGGAGCTAGCAACACACATTGGACAAAGAATGTATTGAATTTAAAATGCCTTCATTGAGTATCCCAGTATGAGAGGTTCTATAATGTTTTTAATCACTTTCACATTTTTTAAACAAATTTGAAACAAGATTGACCTCTGCTATGGTAGTTATGTTTAGTATAAACAGCCAGACATCGAGGTTTGAATTTATGTGTTCGTCCTCTGGAATCCACGGTGTAGGGATCTACAGGTGGATAGCTGTGAAGTAAAACTAACTTACCATTAGGAATAAGGGTCGATGGCTCACTTCCTAGTTTGTAGGCCAGTGTCCTGTTTCTTTATTTAATTATTATAAATTTCTCTCACATCACTCATTTTATTATTTAGTGCACCACGTTGTACTGTGTTCTATTACTTCCGTATTATTATTACTGCCTATTGATCGTTGTGTAGATTACCTATGGTTATTCTTTTTAAATTCATAAATATTTGTTTATAGGCACATAACCTATGACTGCAGAAAGCACTTTTGGGAATACCAAATTGATTTTATACATAGTACCTCGTTTTTGAATTCAGCAATGGCTGATTGAATATGCAATACACATCAATGCCTGGTTATGGGTACACAACTTTTGATCTTAGAAAGTGTACCAAAGGATAATAGGATGACACTGGTGCATTGGCACTTTATCCGAACCTAGCACGGGCTACTTTAACCTAGAAACCTATATACATATCAATGGATTAGGTGAAATTGATTTTGGGTACATTACCTTGAATTATAGATTGTGTTCTATTGCAATGCTATTTGCCATATTTTCTCCAATCAATTGAAATAAGGCAAGTTGGGATTACGTGCAAATATAAAAACGTATATGGATGTATGTAATGTTGGTATGATATCAGAATCAATCCCATATAGTAATGTATATGCTAATTTTGCATAGTATGAAGATTAATAATGTGATCTACAAATTTTGAAAGTATGCGTCTAAAATATTTATACATCACGTGACTAAAAAATGATCATAGGTTTATAATCGGTTACAATTATGAAGTTTTCATTGGTATGAAATTCTAACGATTATATGCCATGTTTTGATTTTGTAAGTGGGTAAAATGAATTGTGAATTTGCTCGCGTTACAGGCGATCTTGGCAGTATGTTTTCACTGTTTATTAAACTGTGACCTGTATTTCTATGGGAAGTGGAGCACAGGTTAACAACTTGAAAAAGGCTACGCCGAAACGCGTCGTTGTGGACACAATAAACTAATTGTGTTGTCCTTTGGTGTGCCGCTGTTCTTCTTTTGAAATTATTCGAAAACGAACGATTTGGTCTATATTTAGCGGTTTGTCGTTGCCGCTGCTGGCACCGGTGTCGAAAGGAAGGGACTGGCTATCTTCGGCATATTTCTTTGGATATATATATACATATATATATATATATATATATATATACAAAAGGAAATCCCCACTCCGGTACGGTGAGAAAAGACGAGCCACTCCGGTTGCAAGGATGCAAGTTCTTGATTTAATGGCACGTATATATATATGTATATATATATACGTATATCTCCAAACGACCACCTCCTTAAAAGCAATTGACAAGGCCACAGCGGGGAATATTGCGGGAGACTCTTTATTCACCGGTTACAGCTTTGAATAATGCATTTCAGCATGTCCGCCTTCATCAGATGCTGCTGTTACCCCGTTGTCACCTCCTCCCTCCTTTGAACTTCCTGTGGCGCTCCCATTGGTGGGAGATCAGCTACAAAGCAGTCAAATGGGAGACTACAGTTCCCAGCATTCATCACATTAGGTAAGTGCGGCAGCAGGAATCGTTGTTGCTCATGTGAGTGCTGTTGTTTGCCAAGCAAAGGGGGGCCGTGTAGCAGCTGGTGATCACGTAATTGATGGTGTTCAGGGCTCCCTCAAGTCCCCTACGTGTAGCCCCAAAATTAAAACAAACCAGGCCATGAGGTTAGCTGGAATCAAGCTCACCTCCCCATGCAGTCACAGGCTGCCGATGGCAGCAGCCACTGGCGTGGTTCGTTCTCGAGGCGGTACTGGATGAATCAATACCTTGATTAAGAACAGTCCATGTGCCAGTGTTATCCAGGACGCTTGATAGACGGGGCCTTGTTTCGCGTTACTGGCAAGCGCGACAAAATATCTCCAAACGACCACCTCCTTAAAAGCAATCGACAAGGCCACAGCGGGGAATATTGCAGGAGACTCTATTCACCGGTTACAGCTTTGCATAATGCATTTCGGCATATCCGCCTTCATCAGATGCTGCTGTTACCCCGTTGTCACCTCCTCCCTCCTTTGAACTTCCTGTGGCGCTCCCATTGGTGATACGTATATATATACATAAATATATATGTATATATATATGTGTGCATATATATATGCGAGTGTGTGTGTAAATATATTTATATCCATACATGACCGCCACCCCCCAGGGCCAGCTCCAGCAATGTCCCAGAGTTCCCACCCCTGGGACATTGCTTTTCTCTAAGGCTTAGCAGGATCACCGCTCCCACCAAGCTATAGTAAACCTGCTCCGCTTTCAGCAATTGAGAGCGGAAAATGCTCTTGCTTGCTGAAAGCGGAGCATGTCTGTTTCCCTGCTCGCAGTCAAGCGAGCAGGGAAACAGACACATCGCTTTGAGATCCAGGGAGATGCAAGTTCCACACTACCACTCTCAAACTCATTCATATGCCCATACCAGTACTTACACAGCCACTCACTGATTCATAGATCAACACACACATCCAGTCATACACCCATACAGCCACTCACACACTGAGTCAGTCACCCATAGATCTACTCATACACCTACTCACTCACCCATACAGTCACTCACACAGCCACTTCTTCACTCATACACACACTCACTTACTCACACAGATACTAATACATACTCACTCACCTTTATAGTCACTGACACAAGCACACTCACCCAGTCACTCTTATACCCCATCACTCACCTATACTGCCTTTCACATTCCCAGTTACTCACCCATATACCACTGACACATGTACTCACTTACCGACAAATCCATATGCACACTCATTCACCCATACAGCCCCTCATACTTGCACTCACTAACCTATACAGATACTGACTCACCCACTCATTCATCCATGCAGGCAGTCACACAGACCCTCAATCACACACAGACACTCAGACATCCATAGAGGTACTCAGACAACCAATCACTCATCCATACAGAAACTCATGTACCCACTCACACAACCATAGAGCCACTTAGACACCAACTGACAGACTGATACAGACATTCACACAACCAGTCACTCACCCATCCTTACACTAAGACACCTAATCACTCACTTATACAGTTATTCACACACCCACTGCATCATCCAATCAGGCACTCATACACCCACTAATTCACCAATACACCTTGGTCTATATATTTAACACTCATAAACTTTTAAAAGCACATCCAGTCAATGGATGATGTCTTCAGTGATGTCACTGACCATGTTTAACACAAATGGGCCGCTCCCAGACAAAAGACCAAGGTGCTATAGTGCAGACATCTTACCAAAAGTGAAAGACTGGTCTCACACACCACCTGGTGTCATGCTTCATCATTGACCAGTCCTCGCCCTCTAAAAACTCGGTTTGATAGAGGGCGGGCATACACCTGACGACAGGGAGGCACTTCTAAACTAAGTTACAAAGGAAATGTGAGTTTAAAAAGCCATTATAGATGTCATATCAATTTTAATTCAGCTGGCATCTATATGGTAATTAAAATAAGTGATCGGTGTGCTGGGGATTCTATTGTCCCCCCACTGTGGTGAATACGGTCGACATGTTTCTGCCAGTTGGCCCAGAGGGGTCCATGGCAGTCATCAGGACCTAGAAGAAAAAATGGCGGGCTCCACTCTTACCAGATTTTGGGGAGAGGGTTCCACTGCGTGGGGTGACCTATGTCACACTCCACTATTGCGCGAATTGTATGTTTCAAGCCTATAAAACAAAAACAAAAATTTAGAAAGTAGCACCAAGGTCGCAAATTACATCAAACTCCATTCAGCCACATGCACAAGCTAATACAGTGAGTGGCTATATGTGCTACAAACGTGGAAGTCATCTGTGCTCTCGAGAAATTGTTGTGGCAATAGTCCACAATTCTTACCCTGCAAAGGGTGCTGATTTGCCCCATAGGAGGGTGAGGGAGGAAGACTCCTATAGTCAAACGCTGGAAATTATGGGAAAATAAAAACAGACAAGCAGAGGTAAACGTTATTGAAGAAAAAACTTTACGCATGATAAAAGAATAGCCATGAGACTCTATGAGCTATGTAGTGTGGGAATTAACAAGTTAAACCCCTTGCACCACCTGCAGAACATTCACACAAGCATTCATCCTGTCACTCGCTTACTGCCTCAAGGTGCGCCTTCCGCGTCTGCACCTAGATCTGTACTCATCGCCTCCTCGCCGGTAAATGAGGGGCGCGAATGAGTGCTATTTGTAGTATGCAGCAGGCGTTAATTGATGGTTTAATTGAGTGCAGGTGACTACCATATATGGAGATCCGGTGTCTCCAAGAGCACTACTAAATTGCGCGTTGCGTTGCCTGACCTGCCTGGTTATTGATCATCCGATCTATTAGAGCCTTCTAAGGACATCCGGTGTCCATTGCGCTGCCGCAGGATGAGAGTCAGGCATGCTTATCTCTTGCTTTGATCTTGTCAAATGCCCGTAAGGAAGCCAAAAGGAAGCCAAAAGGGGCGGGCGTAGTCCCACCTCCCTTTCCGAGAAGGAGACGTATTGTCTGTGATCTGCGCATGCGCACAGAAGTGGTGGCGCGCGTAGAGCGTTGCTGCTCGAAAATATCGAGTGGTGGTAAAATTCAGCAATTACTGAAGTAGCATCGCCTGACCTGCCTGGTTATCGATCATCCGATCTATTAGAGCCTTCTAAGGACATCCAGTGTCCATTGCGCTTCCGGAGGATAAGAGTCAGGCATGCTTTTCTCTTGCTTTGATCTTACCATTAAGATCAAGGTTATGGTGGATGAAGCACTATGCAACGACTGGATTACCAAACATGAAGCAGAATTCCTCACTAGAACACCTAGGTTTTATACTCTCCTCAAAATACATAAGGGGAAGATGCCCCTTCCAGGAAGACCTATAGTCTCTGGCATCGGCTCCATTCTTGAGCCTTTATCACAGTTTTGCGACTGGTTTCTTAAACCAATTGTACAAAAATCACCATCTTACCTGAAAGATACTAAGGATGTGCTGTGCCTCCTATGGGACTTGGAGACGAATATCTCAGAAGACCTCTTTATTACTATGGATATAGAGGCACTTTACACGAGTATCCCGCAGAGACGTACACTGGCAGTCGTGGAACAAATTCTACTGAACATGGAATGGGATTTTCTTACCCCTCGACACTTCATTTTGGAATGTGCTGAGGTGGCTCTAACTGAGAACTATTTCAAATTTGAGGAGGTGATATACCACCAAATCAAGGGCACATCAATGGGCAGTACATTCGCCCTGAGTGTTGCATGCCTATATGTACACCAATTTGAGGAGGACTATATCTTCAATCACAGCAACCCTTTTCTTGAACATCTGAAGACATGGAAACGTTACATTGATGACGTTTTTATTGTCTGGCGAGGGGATGAAGACACAGCAACAGCCTTTGTACAATGGGTCAACACTAAGGATGAGCATCTCAGGTTCACCCACTCCATTAACAAAGACAATGCAACTTTTCTGGATCTTGATATTAGTATGACAACAGTGGGCATCAGCACGAAGGTACACAATAAACCCACGGACAAGAACAGCTTACTTCTGTATGAAAGCTATCATCCGAAAGCCATGCGGAACAACTTACCAGTGGGTCAATTTCTCCGGGTACGCAGAAACTGTTCAGAGACAGAAATTTACATGGAGCAAGCTGAACAACTAGAAAAGAAACTACTTGATCGGCATTATCCGAAGAAAATGATAAAGAAAGCAAAAAAGAGAACCAGAAACAATAGTTGGGAAGCACTATTAGAAAACAATCCTAAAGAGAAAACAGACAGAATCGTGTGCATTACCACGCATACCCCAGTGTCGAATACTGTACAAAAAATCATAAGGAAGAACTGCCACCTTCTGGATGGTGCAGAAAAACATTGAGAACCCCCACTGTTCGCATTCAAGAGGAGTAAGAGTCTACGGGACGATCTAGTACATGCAAAAGCTCCTCCTAAGGTGAGGGACAACCAGGTGACCCTTTGGAACACACAGAGACCCACAGGACACTTTGCATGTGGGGGATGTGTAGCTTGTCATTTACTACGACCACGAAAGAAGTAGACATTGGTACCACAAACCCTTGGGAACTGAAAAACTTTAGCAATTGCAACACCGAAAACGTGGTATACCTCCTCACCTGTCCCTGTGGTCTAATGTATGTTGGCATGACCACTAGGAAGATCAAAATCCGCATTAACGAACACCGTAGCACTATAAGATGTAAGAAAATAAATACCAAACTTACAAGACACTTCCTGGACAACAATCATAAAGACACTGACCTCAAATGGGTGGTGCTAGAGGTAATGAAAAAACATAAGGCTGACCTGACCAAACCACTACATGTAGGAGAACAAAGATGGGTATACCGCCTCCGTACGTGGGAGAAGGGACTCAATGATGAGATCCCATGGCTCCAACTTGCAAAATAGCCAGCTCCATCCTGTGCGCAGTGCTAAATAAATTGTTTCCATAGCCCGTTTTCTCTAAAATCTCTTTTTCTAAAAGACCTAATGGCACAAGGAGAGACATCAACACTAGGTAACTTGAACTCTGGTCAAGTGTTGCTTTGAGTGTTTTTTTAGAGTGTTACGTGATTGATTCCAAGCAAAAAGAGATTGCACACCTGCCTTTGAACATGATTTTTCCTGTCTGGCTCATCACACACCATGCCAGTTATACCCTCCTTTTTTTTCTCTTTTTTTTTATCATACCCTCCTGCTACTTTCGTAATTGCTGCAGTTTACCACGACTCGATACTTTCGAGCAGCAACACTCTACGCGCCCCACCACCTTTCTGCGCATGCTCGGATCACAGATAATACGTCTCCAAGAGCAGGGTATTATGGTACACTGAGTCTTTCAATACAGCACACGTGACTTTCAACATAAAACACCTGGTGCTCGTGGAGTCGGAAATCCTATGATTAAGGTATTGCACCGAAACGCGTCAAGAGTTCATCTATGTGCTGCCAATAGAATAATAAATGCTGTTTGGAGTCTGGCTGGGCTGTGGCATCTCTGTTTTTTCATGTTAATTACCGGGATCTCCTTCCCCGTCTGCCACGACCGCCCTGCAGGGTTGGGGGCCCTCGATGAAGGAACTTTGTTTAAGGTTTGAATTGGAGGGCATGACCCGCCTTCCTCCTGATGGCGAAATGGATTTTCCGAATACTTACCAAGCTCGAGGAAGGAAACGGTGACAAGGGAGGTAACGGCCTCACTTTGGTAAGCTACAGACGACCGGCAGTGATTTTAATTGTACTCATGGCAGCAGTTATGTGAACGTCGACTTCACTGTCACTTTAGATATGCAGAGTTACGTGACTGTTATGAGTGATCAACTGCATTGCAATATCTAAACACCACTTGGATTAACAGACATTATATTGCCAAAAGCAGGGTATTATGGGACACTGAGTCTTTCAATACAGCACACGTGACTTTCAACATAAAACACCTGGTGCTCGTGGAGTCGGAAATCCTATGATTAAGGCATTGCACCGAAACGCGTCAGGAGTTCATCTATGTGCTGCCAATAGAATAATAAATGCTGTTTGGAGTCTGGCTGGGCTGTGGCATCTCTGTTTTTTCATGTTAATTACCGGGATCTCCTTCCCCATCTGCCACGGCCGCCCTGCAGGGTTGGGGGCCCTCGACGAAGGAACTTTGTTTAAGATATATATATATGTATATATATATATAATAATTGTAATTGTGTTTCTATAGCGCTTTCTACCCCTGATGAGGTGTTGAATCGCTTTTGGGCGAGCAGCACGCTACTCCGGAACCCAAAAAGTATTAGTGGTGAATTAATATAGGGCAATATGAGTTGTATTTTAGAAGTGGACATGTGAGTCTGTTAGTTGGATTGAAAAGGATAATGAAGGGGTAGAAGAGGGAAGAGTCTAGAACGTGTTTATTGAGAGATCATAGTAGTAGGAGGAGGTTTGGGATGAGTAAAGAAGAGATGGAGGAGGGAGCAGTCTCTAGAAATGGATTAGGGAGATCATAGTAGTAAAATGAGTTTTCTGATGAGTTTAAGGAGGAATGCATGAGGGAAGAATTTAGAAAGGGTTTTTTGTGAGATAATAGTAGCAAATTGAGGTTTGGGGTGATCTAAGGAGGGATTGAGGAGGGAAAAAGCTAGAAAGGGTTATTTTAGAGATCATAGTAGTAGAATGAGGTTTGAGATGAGTCAGGGAGTGGAGGTAGAGGAAATATTGAGCGAGACATAGGGTGAACCATAGGGTAGTGCATTGAGGAGACTCCATTTTCATATTTTTGTTTTTATTTTCTTATTTCACAGTAGGAGTAAAGTGATAAATATATAGAAACATAAGTACATAAAGTGTATACATCTATAAGGAAAATAATGCATCAATATTTAAGTTGTATTTAATAAACTCAGACTTTCAAGTGTTGCTGTACTTTAAGCTGATTAAATTGTAAATGTTTCTAAAATATTTTTTAAATATTTCAATACTGAAGCAAATAGTTATGATAATATTTACATATTGTGATAGATAAATAAACAGAGAATCATAAGTTCCAAATCAAATAACATATATGAAAACTATGCAGGGAAGTATATACATGATAAGCATTGAATAATATATATATATATATATTTTAACCATAAGTAATATGTACATTTTTAAGCAAACCTAAAGAATATCTACATATTTATAAGCATAATGATTATACATATTTATACAAAGAAATACACATATCTAGATACATACATATAATCAACTTAAATGTTTATATACACAGGGGATATGCTGTACTGTTTGAGTATGGTGGTTATGTAGGGAAGAATACTCTTGAATAGTCTTCTGAAGATAATGTAGTTATCCGTGGCATTTTTGTTTGAGGGAATTAGTTTGGTAGTTTGGCTGCTTGAACAGAGAAGGATGTGCCACCTATATATATTTTTTTGTATGGTGGGATTTTGAGGCGAGATGCCAAACTGGAGAGGCCGTTCCTTTGTTGATGGATTTGGTGATTTTATTCCTGCTGAAAAGCGGTCCTGTTCCATGTATTGCTTTGCGGGTAATACAAAGCAGCTTGAATGTGGATCTTCTAGCAACTGGTAATCAATGAAGAGCCCTCAAGGCAGGGGAAATGTGGGCTTGTGACTTTACATGTAGGAGTAGTTTGGTAGCAGAGGTCTGAATCCATTGTAGTATGTCGATAAAGATGATCTTTGATAGAAGCTATTGGCGCAATCAAGTTTAGACAGTACAAGAGAGATACTAGCCGGGACTTTGAGTAGAAATCCCAGGTGGGGGATGATGCGTCGTAGAGTTTTAGTAATGAAGCTTGATCTTGCTAATTTGTCTACTTGGGTATTCATTGATAGCTTGGAGTCTGTGGTAATTTCAAGGTTTCTTACTTCCTTAGATTCTTTAGGAGGTGGTTCCAGATTGTCAGGCCAGGTGCCGAGTAGGTCATAATTCTTCTAATTGCCTCATGTGAGTATTTCCATTTGAAAAGCATTGAACTTGAGATGGCCCCATGCCATCCACTGATCTATTGCTCTGAGGCAACTGAAGATTTCTGAGTTTCCAATGTCTTTGGGGCTTTCCAGTTTAAGGAGTGTTTGTGTGTCATCTGCATAGTTATAGAATGGGAGCTGAAATTCATTGGTTATTGCCGGTGATGACTTCCTGTAGATGTTGAAAAGCATGGGTGAGATGATAGAGCCTTGAGGGACCCCCGCTTTTGCAAAATACGGTTTGGATGGGAAAGAGGTAGAATTAATGACATTTGTTCTGTTTTGAAGGTAGGATGCGATCCAGTCGAGAGCAGTGCCCTTTATGCTGGCTTTGTAGAGTTTTGTATTAGAGTGTCATGGTCAACTGTGTCAAAGGCAGCTGAGAGGTCCAAGAGAAGTAGTGCACCAACCCATTTCTGGTCTACTGTGTTTCTGAGGTCATCCCAGCTGGCAATGAGGGCAGCTTTGGTGTCTCATCCTGGATGGATACCTGTTTGTAAGTCATAAAGTATGGAGTCATCTTCAATGAATTGTGACACCATGGCGAATGCTACTCTTTCTATCAATTTGCCCAGGAAATTTGTAATTGGTCTATAGATGTTGGGGTCAAGCAGGTCCAGGTTAGTTTTCTTTAATAATGGGTATATTAATGTATTTTTAGGTCTACTGGAAAGATTCCTCTAGTTAAAGATTTATTGATGATTCGTCTTACTGCTATGGCAGCAGAGGTAGTTAAAATAATGTTCTTGAAGATTTGTGGTGGGCAGCGAAGGTTTGTGGTGTAAGGGCTGTTGGCTGGCCTGCTTGCTTTGACCAGATCCATATATTCACTTTGTAATATTTGTTTGCAGGAATGTGGAGGCTGGGTTAGCCCACTCTTGGAGGGGATTTTTGGAAATGGGTTGGTGCTGTTGAATTTCCTTTGTTTTAAATAGGGGTCCAATGTGTCTGCTTTGGTTGTGTAATGATTTCCCAATTTGTCTGTGAATTCGTGAGTAATGAGATGATTTCCCTCTGTGCATTTAAGTTTATGAAATTCTGTGAGAATGTTATCAAATTCTTTATTTGCATAGATAGCATTTTGAATTTGGTGTGAATAGTACCCTGAATAGTACCTTTTTAAAAACTTTTTTGATTGTTGACATGTATAATCTGTTAAGTTTCTGTTGGTGAAATTTGTCTCATTGATGTTTGTTTTGAGCCAGGTGCGTTGCCACTTTCTAATTTGCAGTTTTATCTCTTTTAGTGCTGTATTTCTCCAAGGTGCTGTTTTCCTTTGTCCTGTTTTGTTGTTCTGAGAGTTATTAGGATATCAAAAGCTTCATGTAGTCACTCATATAGTTTTTTAATGGAAATTATTATGTCGAGATCTGTATTGGATGTTAGGCCTGTTTCTAAGTATTCAAAATTGAGTTTGATCCATGGTCGGTAGGTGAATGCATGTAAGTTAGCTTTAGTTGTGTTGCTTTGTGGTGTTTTATGTTGGAGAGCTAGCAAATGGTGGTTTGACCATGTGACTTGAGTAATCATTTGAAAGGTAACTAGTTCTGGATTTTCAAAAATGGCATCTAGGATGTATCTAGCGATGTGTGTGGGTTTGTGGATGATCTGTTGTAGGTTCAGTGTGTCTTGGCCAGTGAAGATAGTTTTTGGATTGGGCATATTGCTTTTGTCAACCAAAAATGTTTAGGTCACCAAAATGCAGAGCTTGGTGTGTAGTGTTTATCAGGTTTGAACTTGTGTCTATGAATATGTCTGGGAATGTTGCATTGCTAGGTAGAGGCCTGTAAAGGAGAAGGAAGTTACAGGAGGAAGCTGGTTTAGGGTTACATCTGGTGAAGAGGGCCTCACAACCTTGTATGGAAACGCTGTCAGCTTTAGTGAGATTTGTTGCTTGCTTGAATATAACAGCTAGTCCACCTCCTCTTTCATTTATATGATTTGGTAAGATAGGTTGATAGTTTAGAGGAACAGTGTCGTGCAACACTGGAGCCATGCCATCTCCCAAACATGATTCAATTGTGTCAGTGAGTAGTTCGTAGATGTGGTGCTTATTTTTAGAGAATGATCAAGCATTTATTAGTAGGCAGCTTAGAGATTGTGTTTTGATTGTTTTGTAGAAGAGTGAGCAGTATTGTTTTTAACTTGTAGCAGGTATGTCATTAGTGCTGGTATTTGCTGCATGAGGGTAGCAATAGTGTTGTTTTTCTATATCGTATTCCTCATCCAGTAGACTTAAGAAGGCATTTTAGTGGTCTGTGTGTGCAGGTGGTGGAGATGGTGGTTGAGCATGAGTTGTGATCTGTGTTGTTTTTGTAGCATAGCCTTGTTGTGTAATAGACGTGTAATAGACCTGGAGATACGAAGTTGTGAAGAGTGGTATGTTGTTTATTTTGTGTGCGTCTGTTTAGGGTGGAAGTTATAGGAGTTAGGGGTGGTGGTGGATCATGTGGGTCATGTTGTAAGGCTCTGAATTGTGCAATGGATGAGAGGTGGTTGAATGAGAGTTGTTGTGTGGGTGTATTTGTGTTATGTGTGGGAGAAGAGAGAAAACTTGGGACTATAGATGGTTCAGAATGTGTATTATTTGTGTAGTCAGGAGGGAGAGAGTGGGTGTATAGTTCTAGTTTGTGAAGGAATGTATGATAAAAGTGTAACAAATTCCATACTCATGTACAATTGATACTTTCCAAGATCTCTGTTTTACACAATATCAGCAATGCATTTAACTCTGCAATTAACGTTCCTGCATTTGTTATACTTTTAACATTCATCTTGCTCATGTATCCATATTATCTTTCTTTTTCTGCTAGCACCGATACAATGTGCATTTATGTTTTACATGAGAATTGAGATAGCTTATTTTTTATATGTTTGTTTGACACGATTTGTATACAGGGTATTTATTTGCTCGTAAAATGAGGCTATGTAGTTTGACAAAGGCTGTATACAGCCAAAACGTGTCACGCATCTGTGTCCGGTGTTGCTTCATGCAATATACAGAAATTATCTCTCATCTTCTAGTGCCAGGCCCTTTCTTACTGTGGGAGGCTAAGTGGCATTTATGGCGCTAGCGGTAATGCCTTCGAGGTACCACCAGTGGTCAGGAGTAGGCCGGCAGCCGCAGTGTTCTTTGGATACTGTTTAAGGCCGTCTTGCCCTCAAAAATGAAAACTGAAGAATTGAAGACTAGGCAGTGGCTGAGGCAGGAGTGGGAGCTCGGCACTGGAAGTTGAAGTACCTTGTGGCAGAGTTTTTGTCCTTTGGTAAACCTTCTCACTCAGGAATTCAATCGTTGTTCAGAGCTGGGCACCCCAAAGGAGTTGTGAAGATGTGAGACTCCATGGCTCATTAAGCTGCATCTGACTTAAAGACTCAGCAGCAATGTGAAACCCTAATGCAGAATCCTTCTTTTGGGATCCAGAATGTATCAGAAGGCACCTTTATTAAAGCTACATAGAATATTTCCATAGTAAATACTGTTAAGTGAGAACAGAGATAATACATTTAGTTCATTTGTGGCCTGATAATGAGCAGCCTTGAGGATTAAATCATAGATTACAAGTGCTTTAGGATTGGGTTGCTCAGGCTGCTGAGAGTTTCCGTTTTGCTTATTTTACCCATTTTTTTCTAACATTATGATGGTACGTCACTTGAGAATCATGTCAGTGTTTCTTAAATATTTTACGAATATCTGGTGCCTGTGCTGAAAACTGTGTGATAAATCTAAGATTGTTACAATCTTCCTTCTGCTTGTTCTGATGTAACAACTCAGTTCTTGTTACCAGACTCACTCTTTCTTTGGCTTGCATAATGATTTTATTGCTATAGCCTCTTTCTGCAAAACGTTTACACATGTTAATCTCCTCCTGGACAAATACTTTGTCTGTGCTACCCGCTGTAGACTTTTCAGAAAAACTACAGCGGGTAATAGTCTCTTGAATGCCAAGAGTGCCCATCCATCTAGCCTCATTTACAGTATTCCTTATGGGGAATTACTGCGTGCTAAGAGAAACTGTAGCACAGACAAAGTATTTGTCCAGGAGGAGATTAACATGTGTAAAGGAAGATTGTAACAATCTTAGATTTATCACACAGTTTTCAGCACAGGCACCAGATATTCGTAAAATATTTAAGAAACACTGGCATGTCCTGAAAACAGATGATAACCTAACAAAACATCTTGACAGTAATCCCCAAATTACTTTCAGGAAAGGCAAATCATTACGAGATGTCCTCAGCATCAACATGGTAACTGAAGGAGATAAATCTATAGGTACAGGATGCATTGGTTTTTATTGCTGCAGATGCTGCAAAGCATGTAGGAATAGTACTGACTGTGCTACATTTCAGATACCTAATTCAAGGAGGATGTTTAACATTAAGAAACATTTGAATTGTAACACCACCTATTGTATTTATGTCCTCATGTGTCCCTGCGAAAAAATGTATATAGGAAGCGAGATACATCGTGCAAAAAAACGTGTTTTAGAACATATGCGGGCCATCAGACATCATGACAAACATTATCCGGTGGCTCGCCACTTTCATGATTGTCATTTTCAAAATGAAAAACTTTTACGCATGATGGTAATTGATGCAGTGACAACAAATATCAGAGGAGGTAATCGTGAATTGGCTTTGAGGAAACTTGAATCGAAATATATAATCGATTTCGAAACTCTAGGGCCAGTAGGCCTTAACTCTAGTGAGGAACTGGCCATCCACCTACATGTATGAAATGGTTTTTTGTAAATAGCTTCTTTGCGCTGAGCATCTCCATGTAAATAATATGTTTTTAAATCATTTTGGTTTTTTTGCAGATGCAGGGACATATTATTTGTTGGTTAGTGAGTATTGATGTATTTATTGTTATTCTATTTGTCATGCCTTATTTGCCCACTTGGGCAGGACTTTGGTCTTTGGACTTGTGGCAGTCTATGCCCAACAGGGCTTCTGTGGCAGTATTAATTTTTAAGCATTGCCCACTGGGGTATTATATGAATTTCAAATGCCTGCAATCTTATGAAATTAGTTGTGTTATAATCACACACAAAGCCATTTGTATATATTGTGAATAATGTATTATTGATATACAAATTGGGAACAGTAGAGGTAACTCTTCATATTGCCTGTATTGTAATGAGAATTGTATATAGGTAACATGATGACTGCCAGCTCTTTACTTATTTTTTGCGCAAATATATAGCGTTCAAGGAGTCCGTTATTTGTTTTAAATGTTCGTAATGAAATAACTATTTAATGTACGAGCAGGGGCATGATTAGTGTTGTATTATACATTTATGATTTGTTGAATATGCTAACAGTGTTTATTCATTGTAAATATGCGACATAGTGAGCAACCGTCTATTGGTTGGGAAATCTGAATAACATTACAAAATGGCCGCTTTGTTTTCCTTCTCACTATGACACTTGCAAAAAGTATAGTCCCTTTTCTGTTTTAATGAATTTAAACTTAAATTTTGAAGAAAGTTAATGGATGTGAGACCATGAAGAAGGCGTAAGCCGAAACGCGTCGTTTGTGCCAATAAATTTACCTTTTGAAGTAATTTGGAGAGTCTGGTATCCTTACTTACGAGGAGGGAATTTTTGCGCAATATATATATATATATATATATACACTCTGAAACACTGTAAGAACCAAAGGTTACAGGGATGTTATAGTTAGGGGCAGGTTTTACTCGTATGAAACCAGTGAAATTCAGCAGTTACAGTTAGATGAGCTAACTATAACTCATGACCCTGCAATGCACTGCTTATGTCCTCACATATTATATCAATCATGACATGTTCAGTGACATCACTCATGACATCACTGATGACATCTCAAAGGTTATCACTTATGACATCACTGATGATATCATCACATGAGTGTAAGTATTTTTAAGATGTTATGGATGTTAAACATATATAGTAACCTACTACAAAAGTTAAATTAGTATACTAGGTGCACCACTACTGAGTGATACTAATTTTAACATATATTATGTGAGTGGCTGTATGACTGTATCCTTGTGTGTATGGGTGCATAAATGGATTTATGGGTGTATAAGTGGATGAGTAAGTAGCTGTGTGGGTGAGTGAGATGTGTGAGTGGCTGTATTGGTGAGTGAGTGGATATGTCAGTGGCTGTATGTGTGAGTAAGTGGGTGTCTGAATGGTCATATGAGTGACTGACTCAGTGTATAAGTGGCTGCATGGGTGAGTGAGTGGCTGTTTGAGTGGGTGTTTGGTTAAGTGAGTTGATCTGTGAGTGGCTGTATTGGAGAGTAAGTGTCTGTGTGAATAGCTTTATGGGTGAGTGAGCGGATGTGTGAGTGCTTGTATGGCTATTTGAATGGGTATATAAGTGGTTGTGAGGGTGTGTAAGTGAGTGTGTGAGTGCTTGTATGGGTGAGTGAGTGGCTGTGTTGAAAGGCTGTGAGTTGCTTTACAATTGAGTGAGTGGGTGTGTGAGTGCATCTGGGGAGGAGTGTTTGGGTATGTGAGTACTGGCATAGGTCTGTAAAAGGGTATGTGAGTGGTTGTATGGGTGTGTGAGTGGGTGTATGAGAGGTTGTTTGGGGTGAGAGTGGTTCTGGGAATGATATCATCAGTGATATCATTTGAGATGTTATCAATGATGTCACTGACCATGTCATGAGTGATGTATTAGGTGAGGTCAGAAGCAGTGCATAGCGGGGGCATAAGTTGTAGTTAGCTCAGGTAACTATAACAGCTGAATTTCACTGGTTTTGTACAAGGGAACTTTGAGCCTAACTATAACGTCGATGTAACCTTTATTTTTTTCACTGAATTTCCAAGTTTTTTTAAATTCTATTTCCTAACTATAACATCCATGTAACCTTTGTTTTTTTCAGTGAATTTCTACGTTTTTTCAAAAGATACTTCCTAACTATAACATCCCTATAACCTTTGGTTTTTAAGTGAATTTCTATGTTTTTTTTAACAGGTAGTTGCGATTGCAGAATGGCGGAGAAAGGGGGTGGGGCCTCTGGCCAGCTCTCAGGAATCCCACTGTAAGGGACTTACTGGAGCCTCAGCACCCAAGAGTACTTCATCCCCAACCAGTATTGCACCAAGAGGTGCCTTTGCAGAGTGGTGGAAAAAGGGGGGGTGGCCTCCGAAGTCCTAACAGCAATCGTGCTCTGTGAAACTTACTGGAGGTAACATGAGGGGTAGTTGACCTCCAAGACCTTCTGGAGCCAAGGGTACCTCATCCCCCAACCAGCAGTGTGCCCGGAGGTGCACTTGCAGGGTGGTGGAGAAAGGAGGTGTAGCCTCCAACAACCTCTGAGCAATGCCATTTTGTGGGACTTACTGGAGGTAACAGGAGGAGTAGTTGGCCCCAAGAACCCTCGCAGCCCAGGAGACTTCATCCCCCCACTAGCTGTGCAACAGGAGATGCGTTTGCAGAGTAGTAGAGAAAGGGGGCGTGGCCTCCGAATACCTCTCAACAATTCCACAGTGTGGGACTTACTGGAGGTAACAGGAGGGGTAGTTGGCCCTGAAGGAACCTCTGGAGCCAAGGGGACTTCATCCCCAAACCAGCAGTGCACCAGGAGGCATGTTTGCAGAGTGGTGGAGAAAGAAGGCATGGCCTCTGAAGACCTCTCAGCAATCCTGCTGTGTGGGACTTACGGGACATAACAGGAGGACTTGTTGGCCCCCAAGGACCCTCTGCAGCCAAGGGGACTGCCTCCCCCTACCAGTAGTGCACCAGCAGGCATGTTTGCATAATAGTGGAGAAAGGGGTTGGGGCCTCTAACGGCTTGCTGTTTTTTTTTTTATTGTTTAGGAAGGGGACAGCATGGCCTTCCGCCTCTCGGTCATTTCTGGCCCCAAGGACACCAGACCCCAAGGCCAGGACTTTTTTCTTTTAAAAAAAATAAATTAAGTGGATGGAGGCCTAGTGGTCCCCCTCCCCGGCTGATTTTGGCCCTAGGGGACCACATCTCCTTGGGACCAGCCTCTTTTAAAAAAAAAATAATAATAATAATACTACTAATAATAATAATGGGAGAGGGGCCAGCATGGCCCCCTCCTGAGCCAAATACGGCCCCAGGGATCCCATCCCCTGGGGCCCGGACTCTGTTTTGGGTGCCCTGGTCCTACCCAAGGCACCCCTTGTCACTATGGGGACTGCGGGGGGAACCTGAAGGCCCCCATGGTCCCTGCCGGCCTCCTGCATCCTGCAGGAGCCAGCGCTGCTTTCGGATAGAGGGAGCTGCTGAACGTGAAGCTCCCCCTGTCCAAAAGCAATTCTGCTCCGGTTTCTGCAAGCAAAAGTATTTTTAATGCTCTCACTTGCTAAAAGCGGAGAAGCATTTGCTATAGCTTGGTGGGAGTGGTAAAGCTCCCATCAAGCCATAGCAAACAGCTATGTCCTGGGGTGGGCATCCCAGGACATTGTAGGTGCAAGTCTTGGGGGGTTGTGGCCCCCAGGGCCATGTATAGCTCCAGGTGGGAGAGAGGTGGTGGTCCCTAGGGCTGTGGGGAGGCTGCACAGCACACCACATTAATTAAAGTTAAAGCCCTGGGGAGGTGGTGGCCCCCGGGCGTGCGGATGGGGTCGATCTTTAAACAAAAATCCCCAGGGAGGTGGCAGTAACTGTGGTTGGAAGGTCCACGTGCCCCCTACTTATAAAAGTTAAAGCCCTGGGGATGTGGCAGTCCTTGGGGCTGTGGGGCCGCCCCTGCATTTTTACTTGTAAATCCCTGGGGAGGTGGTAGTCCCCATGGCTAGGGGGTTGAGAGGCCCCCAATTAATAATTAAAGAAGCCCCATGAGGGTGGTGGTCTCTGGGGAACAGGGGTCCGTGCAGGCACACCCGCATAATTTAAATCAAAAACCCTGGGGTTGTGGGGGTTCCTGGGCTTTGATTAAAACATAAGAGAGGGGCCCCATGTGCCCCCTCTTTTATTTTTCAAATGCCCCCGGATTTGGCCCACCCGCGGGCTTCCTTTAAAGAAAGTGTGGAAGCCCGCCCTGTTTTTTTTTCAACTTTGCCACAAATCTCTTTTTAATTCATGACGGGGTCCCTGTGGGGACATCCCACCAAATCTGGGGGATCAGGGTATTTCTACCCTGCTCACTTTTATTTATTTTTTACTTTTTTTGTTGGATTCGGCTTCAAGCACTCACAGATTCACACAGAGCCACACACTTAGTCACAGACTGACCCAGCGACTGAGGCACCAACTCACAGACACACTCAGACAGTAACACATTCATTCAACCACTCAGAAGCTTAATCACCCACTCACAGACCCACCCAGACACTTATGCACCCACTCACAGACTCACTCAGAGATTCACAGACCCACTCACAGACACAAAAATACATTCACGCATCTGCTCACAGACCTACTCAGATGCTCACACGTGCAGTCACACACCCACTCAGAGACTCATACACCCACTTATACACTTAATCAGAGACTCACATACCCACTCAGTCACTCACGCACCCACTCACAGACCCACTCAGACACTCACTCACCCACTCACAGACTCTCTCATAGACTCATGCACCCACATACTGAGCCACTCAAAGAGTCATGCACCCACTCGCAGACCCAGTCAGACAGTCATACACCCCCTCACATATCCATTTACTCACCCACTCAGAAGCTTATGCACCCTCTCACAAACCCACTCAGATACTTTCGCACTGAATCAGAGACCCACTCATGTTCTCATGCATCCCCTCACAGATGTACTCAGATACTCATACACCCACTCACAAACCCACACAGACACTCACGGACCCCTCACAGGCCCACTCATATTCTCATGCACCCACTCACAGACCTACTCAGATAGTCATGCACCCACTCACTCCATCACTTCTACATATATGCTCCATGTCATAGAGCAAGTTGTTGTTATGGATGGAGCCTAAGTTGTGGTCTGTAAGAAATGCAGAAACAGCTTTATTAAGATGTTTCCTGGCTTTGTCTACTTATGTACAGAATTAGTCTGATAATTTCAATTTCTGTCTTTGGCAAATGTTGGAGTACACCAAAGCAGTGCAAGGGAAAAGTGCCATTTGTTGGCCAAAGGTATCTTTCATTTTGATTTCCAATCCTACCCCAGTAAGCATGCATAGGTCATTGTTACCACAGTGCACAATTAAGAGGTCTGGATGTTGGCAATCTGCAATGCTCCCAACGAAAGGCAGCAATTACTGCCACTTTAATCCTCTCTGGTCAATCCAAGTAATGTCCACATTAGGCAAACCCAAGTGCCTGTCAATGTCACCCTTTCTAGCATACTCTCTAGCCAACACATAGATGTGACCTACAATCCACACTCTAAAAATTTTGAAGCAAGGATTAGTAGCACACAAGGGAAGGCTGCAGCTGAATGTGACAATTGGTAGGATGAAAGGTAGTTAAAATGGAGGAGTTGACCTGGTTTAGGAAAATGACGTATTTGATTGGGTGGTATAAATAATTTAGTAGCTAAAAATAGATAGTGATTTCATAAGTAAAGTAAGTAGATGTGTTATTCACTCTGGATACATTTAAGAAAAGTTACGCTATTGTGGATATGCTTACAGTTTCAAACAATCAACCGCACCTGCTACAGTTGAACTTGCTGCTATGCTCCTGTTAGAAAGTCCCGTGAACATTTGACTTACTGGTACATTAGAGTGTTTTAAAGGAGGTTGCTCTGGGAAATGAGGTAAAGAAGTGTGTGGGAAGCGTTACAATTACACTGTACTTTGAAACAGCAAAGCAGCGTAGTTTAGAGATAATATAGATTGTGAAATACAAATTTCCTAATTCAGTACTGTCGTAGGATCTCAACTATAGTTGAGAAATGATGCCACTATAATTGTAAATGTTTTAACGGACTCTCGTATGGATTTACTACTTTGTTGAGAAATTACACCGGGGGGCAGGCTAAGCATCTCGATGAGGTCATGAATCCACCCACAGACACTACCACATTGGGCTTCTTATCAAAAGACTAACAAAGGTTAAAAATAACTGACCTATGAAACATGGAATAGGAATAGAAAGAAATGATGGAAACATTTTGATTTGCTAATTACATCAGTATCACTGGAAAAATAGAAGGAAACATGCCATTACTGGTTCTTTCTTACAGAAGTGGTACTTATCATTTTCCAAGAGAAGAAACTTAAAGTGAAAGTGTGTTAAAATGTGAGGTTCAGCAAAGCGTTTTCATAGGTATGTTAATAATAGGGACATTGATAATTTATATAAATATATTGAGTTATAAGTGGTAGTTAAATGTAAAAAAGTTACATAGCTTGTAGCATGCCTTAAAAGGGCCTAAAATTATTGATTATGTATGAATTGAAGTGCTTATGGAACTAGTTAACCATTTAACCATTTAGAGCACTTATATACAGTTTCCCTGCTAGGCCAAGTTGACATTCAGAACATGTTGCTAAGCCTTAAACTCTTCTTCTACTACATATAGGTCACTTCTGAGATAGGTTGTAGACAGGCTATAGGGCAGGGAACTGTCAGCTTAAAGTCTGATTGAGTTAGGTGCACACTTGCAGACCCATATGTCCAGTTATAGATCCACTCTCATATTACAACTCACAAACCTATGTGTAAAAGGATAGAGCCACTAATGCACCCGGTCACACAGTGACAGAGGTATTTAAACATTCATTCACATACACATACAGCTCTTGTGTATTCAGCAGTATTGCAGGCAGTTGCACACACAGTTAAATACTCAAAACTCAATCACACAGCCAGTAAGCTATCCATCCATCCGCTATACAAATTTAGAGATCTATAGAGAAATGTAGAGAGGCAGACTTATACCAATGTTGTAATTTGGCAGCACTTAAGTTAAGCATTAGCCGAAGACATCCTGTATTCAGAGGCTAAATTGTCCGCTTTGTGGAATCCATTTTGTATTTCTGGCAGCCATTTTGGTTGCCATGTGCTGCCATGTGCTCGCCATGTGCTCTGTCCTACCTTCCTGTTAACTGCTCTTGAAATCTGCCTGGAGACAAGTTATATTTAGTTTCTTTTGCTTTGCACATGCTCAGTTGAGCTCGCAGCTGTCCATGCAGCTGTTCCGAGTTTAGAAATGTCAGGATGTGTCTACTAGAAGTAGAAACTGTTAGCTCCACCCACTTGTCGACTGTGCATTTCTTGTATGACCTTATATGTACCTAAAACCAGCATTTGTGTTTGTACCGCCTTCATTTGAGCCCCTGTGTGGGTTTAAAAGGACCAAGGTCCTTCCATTCAGTGTGCTACTTCATGCATTACCGAAGCGTGCTGTGTGAATGTAGCTCCACCTCATGAGGTTTAATAAACTCTGTCTTTTCTATTCCAGTTTCTGTGCCAACTTCTTCCTATTGGTCTGAGGACTCTGTGCAAGGAAGGGAGAACCCCTAAGCACTGGTAGGCCTTGTTGAGGCTCACCACTACAAATTGGCGCTTCCAACGTGGGGCTCATCGGCGACTCGGATGCCCGAAGGACTGGTCGAGACGAAGGATTGGAATCTCGCTTTTGGACGTGATCGCTGCCTGAGGAGACCCGAGTCTTGGCACCCATGGCATTTTTCCTTTCTTTCTGATCTGACCATCCTGGCGGCGCCGGTCCTCGACTGAGATCTCTTCTGTTGATTCGCCGTGCAGTGACCATTTGGTCGATTTGAGAACTTGGCAGTTGGAACCTGGACACCATTTGATTGGTAAGAGCCGTTTTGCGGCACTTGCTGTTGGTTTGATGCCTTTGATTGGTAAGGTAGTTTAGTAACACTTACTGTGGCTTTGTTTGTATGATTGGCCAATTTTGGAATCTGTTTTGTAATTATATATGTATTGCAATACATATAGGCAGGTAATGAGGAGATTTTTCTCTAACTTTGAAAACTTGAACGGCACACATTGTGTTAAGTGTCACTTGGAGTATAATATTATATATGCTATAATATTTTTGGCATGCCTGCTTCTAGCACACTTCGTAGAAAGTGTTGCTGTTTTGGAGAGTACCAATATGGATTTAGTAAGTACTCAGCTGACTCCCTCAGAGGGGATACATAAATAGGTTTAGGTATAGTAAAAAGATATTTCTTTCTTGGTGACTAAGTACCCCATGGAACTAAATATGTACATAAAACGGATCCTGATAACATGGAGCAGTCTTTTGGGCTGTTTTGGTGCAGACTTTTGGACTACTTTTGAGAGCTCTTCTTGTAAATATGACTTACAATTAGTATTTACAAATAGTTTGGTTTTGCGTACAGTCTGTAGGCTGTCTTTTGTTTTTGCCCTAAGTGTTGATTTGTGGGTTAATTGTTTTTTTGTTGTATGTGGTTCTGGACTGACATGCTTGAAAGTACTTGTTTCAGTAAAGTAGACTATGTTTTTTGTGTAAGAATGACTAGCCTTAAGCGCGCTGTGTTGTGTGTTATGAGTGTATGACCCCCTTCTGAAAATGTCTGGATTGAGCTAAATTTGGTTTTTGTTGTCATTCTGTTATGCAAATGTCATTTAAAAAACAACATTATTTTAAATTCAGGGAATGAATAATGTAATATATGCTAAATAGCTGCACGCTACCATTAAAATTGATAAAGTAAGAAACTATAGATATGTGCAAATTGCCACACTGGTACAGATAAATCAGAATTTACATTCAATAGGAATAAAATAGGCCTCATAGAAAGGTAGGAAAAAACGAATTTGTGTGCTTTCACACAATTAGGACTAAAATGAAAAATGTTACAGTATTATCCTTATATATTAATATTGAAAGGCATTCACATCATCTGAGTGAATTGGTTGTTGCTGAAATAAACACCACATTACAGAACGATAGATTTGTGCTGGCTTGAAAGGCGTGAGATGTTGACGCCTGCTGGTCAGAACACAGCTTTGTCAACAACACATGGCTATTCTTGGTCCCAAGCCATAAGGAAACTGCCGAGTCAACTAGATTTTAAGTTAGTGCAAACATGGTTTGAAAATGTGCATTAAAAACTGCTGATTTTATAAGTCAGAAAAGACAGTTTCATTATTTTTGATAACAGAGAAAAGATTAAAAGGGATTTCTTTTCTTAATGCCTTTTTAACAAGCACATCCGTGGTTCTGATGTTAAATGATTACTGTCCTTTAAAAGTGACGCAGACTTTTCATGTTTCAGTAAGGCTTTTGTGCTTCGTATTATAAATAAATACATTTAAAGGTGATAGGGAAGGAATGAGGCTTGCTTTTCATATGTGGAACCATTAAAAGGGTTTGTGATCATTATAAAAAAAAAAAAAAAAGGAATTTTGATTATATGAAGAAAAAAAAATGTTTCTTAAAAATAATTGCCCTAAAATTGTTTTTGATCTTTGTAATGTCTGATAATCATACTGTGAATAATATATAGCTCCTAACATCAAAGTTGGATTTAAGTAGCACTTTACCATGATGTGGGGAGTGCAATGTGAAATTTCACTTTATCCAGGCATATAAAAACTTATTTTTTAAGGGTGTACCTTATACATTTCTGATCCCCCATCTCTGGAATATCTAGAGGACACCCTGGGGATCCCTAATATGCCAAAATATTGTAGGTTATTCATTTTTAAGTGCCCCTACCACCAAAGTCGAAATTGGGCAAAATGTACTTTTTACAAAGCAGTTCTGCCACTCAGGGCAGCTTTCACACTGCTCTTAGGCTTCAGTAAATGCACACATTTAAGTATAACACAAATAGCTGACCTCTAACCTGCTAGAATGCACACCATACACTGCACACAGATAGAGACAAGTATTGAAAAAAAAAAAAAAAAACAGCAGAAGTTAGATCCTACCTTTAAAATTATTAGGCGGACAGGACGGCCTTTCAGCTGTGATTCTCCAGAGTTGCTTTGAATTGCAAAGACCGCATGGAAAGCCTTGCACAAAAATGGACAGCTGGTGAAAGGGTTAAATGTCGGAGTTCTGCATTTAGCTACCTAGCAGGGCTAAGGGGAAGGTTTGCTTGCACATTTTGACCTCCGAACAGTTTTTGAAAGAAGAGATGACAGCGCAGAGAGAGGAAGAAAAGCTTTGCTTCCTATTTTTGGCAAACGAAAGTTTTGCGTAGTCATATGAAAAGAAGGAAAAGCAGTGATGTATGTGGGCCCTGAGTAGAGCATAGCTCTGCCATGTATATAAAAATAATGGTTTTAGTTTAAAGATTACTGTGCAAGGGTTGAGATCAGGAGGCAATGGATTTTAGTTTGCATTCATGCGCCCTCATGTTAATCTAGCACCATTGCTGAAGGAATTGGTAATTGGTTATTAACGCTTTCTAAAGTTAACTCAATGTGCTTGTGTTAGGCTGAATAAGAAAATAGCCACTTTCTAAGATATCTCCTACAAGTTTGTTTGTGCCCAGTTGCCACAAATAGGGGTAAATAGTGTTGCCAGAAGGTAAACCTGTTTTCAGGTTTTCCTACTGTCAAAATGGGGGAAGGAGGTTAGCTCCTGGGCAAATTAAGGGTAGGCAAATTTATGTTTTCTCTCTCTCTCATGAGTCTGTCTAAGCTGTCTAGGAAATGGCCATGAGACATTTAATTGGCTATTTAGTAATACTGTTTTAAAATTGTTAGAATTAATAAAATGATGAAAAATATACTATGTTACTGCCCATCCTGTATGAAAGAATGAGTAGAACAGATTGATGTTCCCTTATTTGATCTTTAAAGGGAACTGTATAGTGGGGGTTTCTGTTAAAAAATCTCAGGTGGCAATACCATTATTGTTTATGTTATTCTCATGTTCTATACAGTTTTGCAAGGGCATTGCTAGTCTTTTATTAGCTAGTTTGTGTAATTGAGCTGACAGCCCTTATTAGAACTGGAGATAGGGTTTTTTCCTTTTGAAAATGATGTTGCATAGTTCGGATCGTGAAAAGTAGAATGCAGGAAATACGCCCATGTGATCCTTAGCAAACATTTTGAAGGAAAATATTGTTTTATAGGAGTTCGTTTGTCACAACATGTTCTGCTGGAGAAATTTATGTACCCACTATCTTGAGTTTAAAAAAAAAGTTATTTATGAAATAAGAATCCCTGTTAAATTAGCAGTTTTAGATTTTTCCGCTGCGCCTATAACATGAAAGCATGGTCCTAAGCATAAAATGTAGATGTTTTTATTAAGAGAAATTATTTTAGAAGTGTCTGCAGTCCTGTACAAGTAATGCAAGGTTCATAAGTAGAAGTGTAGGAAAAGTTCCTTTTTCTTGAGGTTCTTCAGATGAATAATATAGGAATGCACAAATGTAAGGATTTGGAGTATGTCTGTATTGTTTTTCTTTTTTCCTCAGAATTTAGTAAATGAACACAGACTTCCTTGGTTGCTTGGGATTGGGTGACGTATTACTCTTGTCAGTTCACCAAAAGTTCCTTTTATACTTGCCAATAGGTCTAGGGTGTTTTTTTATTCTCAGATAGATGAAGTGGTTCTTGGGTGCCTTGCTAATGAATGGGGCGCCCCAAGACTAAGGAAGTATTCTGAGACTATCCTCTCTGTTGATAGATTATTTTTGTGCCTTGTCTAAAGACCTTTTGTTCTGTCCACCAATAGATATTTGCTGCCCTACAACCATTGCCAGAGGGGCCCGGATATCAGATCCAGCCTGGGAGTCAGCACCAGTCCAGCTTGGAGTCAAGATAAAGGGAACCAGCACAGGCATTGCTGGCAACTAGGACCTCAGTGAAGGCCGGAAGCACTGGGACGTGAAGTGTGTACCCCTGCCACTGTCTTGGGCGAAAGACGGGGTCACAAATCAGGATGAAGAAATCTTTCTGTGGATCCAGTTTTTGATGCCCAGCTGAGAGAGTCACAGATTGACAAGGAGGCTTTTGCTTGAGGTGACCCCCTTTGAAACAAGGGTTGCTTCAGGCCTTGAGTCCTGGTCCCAAAGTGAATGCAAGTCTGCGCCTCTGTTTGTTGATCAAGGGATGCCTGAGCATACTGGCTTCACTCTGTGGCCCCAACAAAAGAGCAGTGCGCCAGCGGAGCAATACAGGAGTTAAGGAAGGACTTGACTTTAGGGTACAGGTGCTGTGCCCTTGGTGCCTGTTAGATTAAAGTGAAGAAAACTGATGCACTGCCTAAGACACCGGACAGGATCGTTGAAAGACTTTTTCTTCTCAAACTGGGCCGTGATTCTTGAGTTGCGAGTTGTGCAGCTCCACCGTGGGAACAACAAGAGCCTGCCTGTGAGGCTCAAACGGACACAGGGAGAAGACTCCCCTCTGGATGGTTGTACAGCGGCTACAATTTCCCAAGGACTCTTTTTTTTTGTTAGTAATGTACCCCTTTGATCGTCCCATTTTTGAGGGGGATCAGCCCTGCATTAGTGTAGTGACAACCACCTTGGCCCATGGTGAAGAAATCAACGGCTGCCCAGGGAGAAGAGCTCCAACGATTGTTTTTAACAAGTTTTTAGAAAGATCAATCATTACTGTTGCTGAAATGAATAACACAAGAATCATTTGTGCTGTAGGGTTTGTTGTTGCTATGGTGGCTATGGCAGCAATTACGTGGTACATCGAGAAGGTGGCTCCTGTTCGACAGCTTTTTGTTGCCACTACACCATTACCAGTGGAACACTACTACTTCACTCTTCCCTACCGTGAGCAGAAGCATCGACAATCCTATCTAAACAATACCTTTATCCAGATGTTGCACCATACTCACAATGCTACAAATACTACTAACTGTTGGGTGTGTGGGATGATACCTGCACATCAAAAGAAAGGAGGAACACCTTTTATTCCTCTTCCATTTTCTCACAATGGTTCTTGTCAAGCTTGGTATGCGCTTTTGTTTACATCTGGAAAGCCTTCAGTAGGTGGGATTATTTTTCGACTTAATAAAGTGTGTTATCAAAATAAAGAAGGTTATCCACAAGCCAAAGGGACTAAATGGGAATGGGAATGGGAAGAGTATCAACCGGACAATATTTCAACACCATATGCCTTCACAAATGTGAGAATAATAAAGAACATTGGACCTTTTGTGATTTCTGTGACAAAAACTAAAGCAGATTTGTGTATCTGTAGTGATGGAAGAATTCCAGTGGGGAGGAGCGAGTGTACTGTAATCCTGACCATTGAAGGTGCCAATAACAGCACTTTCACAACCTCGCATAATACGTATTTTGTGTGTGGAAATAACGGATATTATCAATTACCTGTTGGGTGGTCAGGAATCTGCTATGTATCTTTTCTGTTGCCCCCTGTGTTTCTGGCACCTGCATTATATCACCGTGATTTTAAACTGTACAATGATATTTCCAAAAACAGAAATAAGAGGACAATAAGTATGGATGAAGTTGACCAAACCGACACTACCCTACAACAATATGTTGATTTCAACTTGGGCTTATTTTTCTTTTTTGGCTGATCGAGGTGGTGCATGTCGCATCATCGGTAGCAGCTGTTGCGTATTCATACCGGATCACTCACCTTCAGTATATGGCGCAATATCAGAACTGCATAAGATTGCTGCAGAAATTCATCCAGAGACTGGTACTTGGACTTTTACTGGATGGTTTTGGACTCTTGTTTCTGCTTGGGGCTGGAAGCTACTGACTATCCTGTGTGTAATAATTATGATACTTTTTACATGCTGTGTATGTATCCAATGTGGTCCAATGCTTTGCTCCATTTGCATCTCTGCTTGTATACCTGCCAAAAGGAACGTTGCTGAAACAAAGGCCCAACAAATGTTGAATAAAGAGGTGGCCAAAATAATGTTAATAGATGTACGGGATGAATATTTAGATTACCCCAGATAAACGAATGTCTTCAGCTAATGCTGAAAGGGTCGTCTGTTGTAATTTGGCAGCACTTAAGTTAAGCATTAGCCGAAGACATCCTGTATTCAGAGGCTAAATTGTCCGCTTTGTGGAATCCATTTTGTATTTCTGGCAGCCATTTTGGTTGCCATGTGCTGCCATGTGCTCGCCATGTGCTCTGTCCTACCTTCCTGTTAACTGCTCTTGAAATCTGCCTAGAGACGAGTTATATTTAGTTTCTTTTGCTTTGCACATGCTCAGTTGAGCTCGCAGCTGTCCATGCAGCTGTTCCGAGTTTATAAATGTCAGGATGTGTCTACTAGAAGTAGAAACTGTTAGCTCCACCCACTTGTCGACTGTGCATTTCTTGTATGACCTTATATGTACCTAAAACCAGCATTTGTGTTTGTACCGCCTTCATTTGAGCCCCTGTGTGGGTATAAAAGGACCAAGGTCCTTCCACTCTGTGTGCTACTTCATGCATTACCGAAGGGTGCTGTGTGAATGTAGCTCCACCTCATGAGGTTTAATAAACTCTGTCTTTTCTATTCCAGTTTCTGTGCCAACTTCTTCCTATTGGTCTGAGGACTCTGTGCAAGGAAGGGAGAACCCCTAAGCACTGGTAGGCCTTGTTGAGGCTCACCACTACACCAACATACCTTCTTACATATCCAATGACACACTCATATAGGCACTGGGACACTCATTTAGGAATGTACTGAAGAACTGACACTAACAAGTCACCCATCCAGACAACTAGGACTTTAAACATATCTTGTGACTGCTAGTGCAGAACCTGTGTGTGCAGTTTCCCTGCTAGGCCGAGTCGATGTTCCAAACATGTTGCTAAGCCTTAAACTCCTCTTCTCCTACATAAATGTCACTCCTGAGATAGGCTGTAGGTAGGCTATAGGGCAGGGAGCTATCTCATATTCTACTACATATAGGTCACTCCTGAGATAGGCTGTAGTTAGGCTATAGGGCAGGGAGCTATCAGCTTAAAAGATAAGACATGTTGTTTGACGTCTGATGGAGTTAAGTGCACACTTCCAGAACCATATGTCCAGGTATAGTTCCACTCTCCTACTCATACTACAGCTCACAAACCTATGTGTAAAAGGATAGAGCCACTAATACGCCCAGTCACACAATGACAAAGGCATTTACACATTCAATCACACACACATACAGCTTTTTTGTATTCAGCAGTAATGCAGGCAGTTGCACACACAAGTAAATTCCTCAAAACTCACTCACACAGCATGTAAGCAATCCATGCAGCCCCATAGAGTAACTAAGAAAGCCAGACACAATCCAGCATACTTACTTACATGTCCAACTACACACTTGCGTAGGCACTGAGACACTCATTTAGGTATATACTGAAGAATTGAAACTAACAAGTCATCCATCCAGACATCTATGCCCTTAAACATATCTCTGGGTTGTTAGTGCAGAACTTGTGTATGCAGTTTTACTGCTATGTTAAATTGTTATTTAAATGCCTTTGTCAGGTCTTAAAGTACTGTTCTATTATATAAGGTAACTCTTAAGGTAGGCCATAGGTATTTATTTAGGAAATTAAATTGTTAAAGTATGTCAATTTCTAATACATAATAAAATGCTAAATATATTTATTTGTTTTATTGTTTGCAAAGTTCTACTTCTACTTAAAAACAGATACTTAAAATGCCAAATAAAAGAGAAAGAAGAAAGAGACAAAAAATGATACTATCTCATTAAAAAAGATAAAGAAAAGGGACAGAGTAAAGACAATGTGACCATAGAAAAAGGAGCTGCTGGTAAGAAAATTAAGACGTTTCTTAAAATAGTATGTGGAAAATTACAAAGTAAGCAAAATCTAGTTAATAAAATGGAAAGTCTGAAATCAGCTAAGGGAAAAAACTAAGTGACATCAACACTAATAAGTCATATATAAAAGGAGATAGTTTAATAAGGAGACAGTGGCGATTTAAAGAAATTAGAGTCAGAATGTTCTGTACCAGGGAAATTCACAATCTCATACGAACTATGAAACAGTATAAAATGAGAAGAGAAGCAGTGTAACAATACAAACGTGTTGAGGGTGTAGTTGATAAGGCATTTGCCCTGAAGTTGAAGCTATTTATTTTGATACTGAGCAGAATGAGAAAACTGGACAAAATAGTGTTGTCTATGAGGAGAAGAAGCCAAAAGAAAAGGCTTATGAATAGATGTAATTTCAGCAAAGTTTTAGGTGGTGAATGGAAGCATATTTCCAGTACTGAGCCTTTCTTTAATGAAGAAAGCTACTTCCAAAAGAACACGTTAGTGCATGCAGTTGAAGAATTTGGACAATGTTATGAGACGAAGGATGGTACTCCAATTCTAAAAGAGGTGATGGTAGCTAGAAATGTAGAGGAATTGATAGCTGAAGAGGTACAGGGAAGGCATAGACAGGCTCCTGTATATAAATGGATCTGCAGCAGTATTTGCAGTGTTCAGCAGGAATCTATTGATATATCAAGAGGTTTCCTAAGTAAGTTTCAAAGCAAAAGTGTGAAACTGGAAATTGTGGCTTTGCAAGGATTAGATACATGCAAAGTAAGGAAATATAGTAATTTACAAGGACATTCACTAGCATGTCTTTCAAATGTGAAATGTAGTTAGGAGGCTTTACTATGTGAAAACTGTTGCTGCCTATTGTTTAGAAGAAATTAATAGATCTCTTTTGCATGGTACATTAGCAGACATGAAAAACGTTTTGTTTCTTTCGTCATGAGCAGGAGAGTAGGGAAAATAAGCAATTGGTATGTGGATGGGTAGAGGAACACACTTTATTTGACTTGATAACTTTACAGAAGAAATTAGGAGGTTTAACACAGTTTCTTCTGAGAAACCAAACTGTGTTTGTATTTGTTGTTGAAGGAAGAGTTGTCTACTTACCTTTAGATTTTAAACAGAATATTGAAACTGCTTGTGTACACACAGAGGATAACTAACCAGTTGTCATTCTAGTAAATGGTGTGCCTTTGAAAAATAAACAAATCTGTCAAGAGTTAGTGGATGTCAGGAAAGTTAAAAAAAAGTGATATATACCTGATACAAAATAATGTTTATTATAAAAATGTTGATGTGGTTCGAGATGCGACGTATGTAGAGGGTGAACCATTACCACCAAGCAGACAGATCGAAAAGGTGGATAAATCCAGATCAGAAGAGATTTAGTAAACACTACAGCATCCATCCTCTGCATTCTTAAGTAGTCAACTGTGATGCTATTGATCTCTTTCAAATGAAGCAAGTGAAAAGAGCTCACATGAGTGTATGGGAAAACGTTTGGAAGCTCGCTGTTTTCCACAACTATTTCCCAATGGAGAAGGTGGCTGCTTTGATGATTGCACTGTACAGATACCAGCAGCTGAATACTGGGTAACCAGATAATACTCAGAGGATCCAAGATTTTGACAGTGTATTCCCTACATGTTCCCTCTTCTGTTTGAGAGTAAATTGTCTGGACTTTTATATGCTGTTAACCATATACTGAAAACAGAAGTTAATCTTCAAAATCTGTCTTCAAAGGAGTTCATTGATAAAGTTTGTGGGAAGGACGAAAACTTGGAGTACAACTTGATTAATTTGATAGTTTTTTATTTTTTATTTTTTAGTGTTTTCTATAGCGCGAACAAGACCCTGATTAGGGTATCAGAGCGCTTCAAAGTGCAGAGCAAACTAGTTCAGGAACATTTTAGTAGGGTCCGAGATATAGATATGTGGCAAATATGAGGTTCGGCAGAGAACAAAATGATAGTGAACATAGTAGGTAGAGATAATTAGCTCTGTGCCGTAGGAACCAGTTCAAGTCCGAACAAATAATATTAGCGAGGGTATCATCACAGGCAACATAGATACGAGTTTAATGTAGTCAATTGGTTCAATGCAAGCAGGAGTGATATCGAGAGTAGAGCTTCCGTCGGAGTCGGAGAGGGGCAAATCAGAGAGTTATCTGTTGCATTTTATAGGGCCCAGGAGGGTGAGGATTGTTAAGGAGTTAAGGGAGGAATTTGCTCATCATGAAGGTTTTAGCTTCCCTTTTAAATAATGTCGCTGAAGAGATTTTTCTGATGCTCGGAGGGAGTGAGCTCCATATTCTTGGTGCAGCTCTGGAAAATGCTCTGTCAAATGTTTTTTTTTTTTGCTGAAGCATGAAGGTTTCAGGAGTAGATTGTCGGAACTCCTAGAGTGTCTGTTTCCTCCAGATATAGTAAGTTTCTGGGCTAGATATTGGGGGGGTTTTGTGGTGTAAAGTTTATGTGTGATGCAGGCCATCTTTAGGTGCATTCTAGCTACGTAGGGTAGCCAGTTGAGCGCCTTCAGGTGTGACGAGATATGGTCACATTTTCTAGATCCTGTTAGGAGTCTTGCGACTGCATTGAGACAGGCTTTTAAAGGGGCTGTTGAGATTTTGGGAAGCCCCGATAAGGGAGTACATCCGTATTCCAACCTCGAGATGACTAAAGCCTGAACTGCAGTTTTGAGGTCTGGGTTCTCGATGAAAGGTTTAATTTTTCTGAGATAGCTGAGGTGAAAGCTGGCATTTTTAGCCAACATGTTGATGTGTGTTTGCATATTGAGGTTCTTATCCAGTGTGATTCCAAGCGATTTGGTGGAGTCCACCAGAATCGGAGTACAATTTAGAGGAGTGATCATCTCGGTCTACTCCTTTATCACCGAAGAGTTTTTTGGAGGGGAAATTAGAAGTAATTCAGTTTTTTGCGAGTTTAGCTTGAGGAAGTTAGTCATTAGCCAGTTGACGGTATTTTGAAGAGCTTGATTCATCATCTTGATCTCTTTAATGGAAGTGATCTTGATGTACAACTCAGTGTCATTGGCGAACATGTGGAAGGAGATATTCGCCTGCTGTAATAGTTTGGTTAGAGGTTCGACATAGAGGTTGAATAGCGTGGGGGATAAAGTTGAGCCTTGTGGTACTCCTAGTAGATTAGGGGATGAAGGAGAAAGATTTTATTCACCATAAACCTTTGCGCTCTGTTTTCCAGAAAGGATTTGAACCATTGAAGGACTGTGCCTCATAGTCACATTCTGTTTTCTATCCTTTCTAGGATTTTGCCATGATTATCAGTGTCGAAAGCAGACGAGAGGTCGAGCAGGACTAGAGACAGGTTTCATTATGTTCGAGAGCAATTAGGGTGTTGTCGACTATATAAAGAATTGCTGTTTCTGTGCTATGCCCGGGTCTGAAACCCGATTGGCAGTCGTCGAGTAGCTTGAAATCCGTGATGTGTTGGTTTAATTGTTGCTGAACATATTTTTCCAAAACCTTGGCTAGCATGGGAATGTTGGTTATGGGTCGGAAGTTATTAGGGTCTGAGGGGTTTTCTGTAGGTTTTTTTAGGATGGGGTGACTTGACCAATTTTTAGGCAATCCGGGATGTGACCTTGTGAGAGCGATGCATTGATGATTTTGGTCCAGAGAGGGGAGATGATATGGTAGATAGGCAATTTGAGGAGAGAGGGTCATTGAAGTCGTTATTAGGTTTGATAGTCGCTAAGGTTTTTGTAATATCACTGAGATCGTAAAGTTTGAAGGTTGACCAATGAGAGTTATTTTTGGGCCTAGGCAGACCAGGTTCAATAGGATCTTCAACTTGAGAGTTCTTTAGGGTAGCTGAATTGTTTGAGGCTGTCCTGAACTCTTTTTGGAGGGAGTTGGCTTTAGCTGTGAAGAAAGAAGAAAATTCTTCACAACTTAGCTGCAATTTCGAAGTCATGAGTGTGGTTTTGGCCAATTTGTTTGATTTTTGTTTTAACATTTCAAAGAGTTTCTTCAGTCTATTTTTGGCATTGTCTAGTTCCGATCTGAAGAAGTTTTTTTGGGATATTAGAATACATTTGTTATATGAGTTTCCGGACTTTCTTAGCAGTTTGAGTTGAAGGGAGGAGGGATGTTGTCTCCATTTCCATTCAGTTAGTCTCAGTTTACGTCTTTCTTCATTCAGGGCTCCATTGAACCACAGGTTTTTGTCTTTTTCCTGTATTCTTTTGAGTCTTGGTGGCACTACGTGGTCAAATAATTTGGTCATAGTGGAGTTGTAGTGATCAGTGAGATCATTGACGTCTGACAAGTTATTAGGAGGAATGAGTACTTTCTCACAGTGTGAAGCTAGATTGTTTCAGTTAAGGTTTTTCGTGTCTCTAATCCAATGTATGGGCTTGATTTGCTCCGAGGAAGTTTTCCTTTTAGTGGAGGGTATTTGGAAAGAAATAATGTGATGGTCTGACCAATCACATGGGATGATCAAGATAGATTCAACCATTTTTTCTTTAGAGATGATCCAGTCGAGTGTAGCACCTATGGAATACGTTGGAAGAGAACAGACTTGGATCAGAGAATGGTCTGCTAGGAAGATTTTGACAGCATTGACCTGCTTATCTAAGGGGTCTTCCCAGTGAAGATTGAAGTCACCTAGGAATATATCGCTAGAGCGAGGGGTCGAGTTAGTTGCAATGATTTCCATAAGTTGGTCTGTGAATAAAGCGTTTTTACCTGGGGGATGGTAAAGTATATGTAGTTTGTAAGGGTGGTTATCTGAGGATTTTATGGAGAGCCCGAGGTATTCACAAGAATCAAGGGGTTTGGAGTGAATCTTCGAGATAGGGATGTCGGATCGATGTATGCAAGCGATGCCTCCGCCCTTTTTGTGAGGTCTGTCTAGTCTTATGATGTTGTAGTTCGGGGGGACTAGAAAGTCTAGGCATGGGGAGGATGATTCCATGAGCCAAGTTTCCGTTAGGATGGTTACGTCCACTTTCCGGTTCAGGATGAGGTTGGTGATGTCAGAGGCGTGTTTCATAGCTGAGCGGCAATTTAGTAGGAGGCAGGAGATCTGATTCGAAGCATTCCCTAAAGTAAGGTCATGATTTTCAGAGGTTAGGTTATTCTTTGAAGGTTATTTGGGTTTATCTTTCTGTGATTCGGTTGTGAGGTTCTATTTGGGTTGATGGGGACTGGGTGAATAGAGAATTTGTCCTTATTTGTGAGGGGACATGTAGTAGATTTGTAGGATAGTGGTAGGGTTTGGATTTCAGAGTCCGCTAAATAGTTGAGGTGTTTGTGTGTCCGGAATCATCGGTTAGACAGAGGCAGTGGGATAGTGTTCATCTCGCTGTTAGCTAAGGCTAATGATTTTTTAAAGTGGTTGATTTTTGAGAAAGAATTTTCTGCGAGTTGTAAAATATTTCTAATTTCTGAGATAACGTTTTGTAAGTTCCGGAATGTAATGTCTGTGTGTGTTCTGAGTGTGTCTAGTTCCGATTGGTAAGAGGGAGTAGGAAGGAGCAGTGCGCAAAGAGGACTGGGGTTAGGATTGCTGGTAGGTTCGATAGCTGTGTTCGCAGTGTGGGAGGTTTGAGCAGCTGGAAATGTGGTAGTCATGGATGAGTGGAGCTGGCATGGGTGGGAGGCTTTTTTACAGTTCGCTACAGCAGCCTTATTGCGGTGAACTTCACCGGAGGTCAGGGAAGGGTTGAGGTGGGGGTGTTGGTTCTGGGGATGGGGCTAGGGGCACTGTATGGAAATGATGAGGTTCATAAATTGAGTTCTATGGGAGGTGAGTTGCTGTTGCTTCTTTCGAGGGTTCTAGGTAAGGGTGTCGGTGAGTTGAGTTCTGAGTGAGGTAAGTTGCTGTTGCTTCTTTCGAGGGTTCTAGGTAAGGATGTTGGTCACTGTGATTCAAGAGAGATAGAGATAGAGGAATCTGTTTGATCCAGGTGGGCTATGGGTTGAGTGTCGGTGTTAGCTTTTTGTGTGGAAAAGTATTTGTTGAATTGTTCTAGGTCCTTATTGGCTGCTTGAATAAGAACAGTGCCGTTTTTGTAGGAGGTTATGTTCAGAGTAGCTCTAAGATTTTGTGAGGGTGCCGTTATAATCCTGGTTCCGTAAGGAATATTTTTCTTGTCATGGATGATTACAGTAGCTTGGAAAAGGAAGTTCGCCATTTAGCCATTTTTCTGGGGAAAAATATAAGGTCATTGATTATTATACCTTTATTTGCATTGAAGGGGGGGTCAAGGAACAGAGTCACAGGATTTTTTCGGAGAAGGTTGTGTTTGAAGGTTTTGGTAGCATTCTTAGATAGATTGGAGGGGTATAGTATAGAATAGGCATTGCTTACTGTAAGTTTCATATTTGATCCAGCCATGATGTGGTTTTCCTTGTTCTCGGTGGAGAGACCAGTTTGCAATCCTACTGAGGAAAAGCTAGGAATATGTATTTCAGAGGGAAAATATAGGGACAGGGCTAAGCCTGTGTAGGAGAAAATTTATTTCAGGGGAATTAAAGTGGAGGACAGCTGCACAGAATAGTAATATGGTCCAAGTATAACAATGACGTTACAAGATGGCTGCCATTTTGTAGGCTGCAGCAGGGGATGTATTATAGGCCTTTTTAAACAAGGGTGAATAGTCCTCTGTTTCTTTTTACTATTACAGGCTCTGATTTTTTTGTACACTGGGCAGGAGTAAATTGGTCCAGGCTAACTCAAGATGACTGCCAATTTGTAGGCAACAACTGGGTGATTAGTCCTCTTTTACTTTTTTATTTGTTTTATTGTTTTTTTTGTAGGCTCCGGCATTTTTACTCAGGGCCGGGGGAAAAAGGCTCCCGGGATCACCCCTCCCAATATCCATTAATCAGAACTGCGATCCCGTGTGACAGCAGCAGTGTCAGTCTGGAGAGGGAGCTACGCTCTCCCACAGCAGGGGACAGAACTACCGGCTAACCGGGATTCAGGGGGAGGAGGGCAGGCACTTTAAATAAAGCCTCTAGGGAGCTCTGTTGCTCTGAGAGCAGCTGGTTGGCCAACATGAGAAGGGAGGGAGCAGCTCAAAGATAAGTGCTTTCCTGAGGGGCTCTGGGGCCCCGGCATTGCCGTCAACCCGCTTGTCTCCAATCGATCGGCTCTAGAGGGAGGATGGCCGGCGGCAACAATGAGACAAGCAAAAAGGTCCTTCCAGCAAAGTTCCTTGGCTCCGCGATTGCATGCATGGCCGCCAGGCAGCTCAAGTCCGCATGGGGAAGGGGGACTCACCGCAAGTTCATGGCTGTTCTACTCATCGCTCTAGAGGGAAGATGGTGGGCGGCAACAGCGAGACAAGCACAACGAGCCTTCCAAGAATGCTCCTTGGTTCTGTGACTGCGTGTGCGTCCGCCAGGCAGTTCGACTCCGCATGGAGAAGGGGGACTCACCACAAGTTAATGGCTGTACTCCTCATCACTCCTGTGTTGTGGATGCGGCTGTCCGGTCACCTCAGACCATTCTGCAGGTGGGAAACCAGTTCGCGACTCCTGTTTAAAAGGGTCAGCGGTGGTGCCCTCAGATCTGAGGGATGGTAGTAGGAGCAGGCGGGGTGACATAGAGTCGCTTCTCAGCTGTGGGAGACGAAAGGGCTGACCGGGATCAACAGCCAGAACACAAGTGTCCCTCCAAGCGAGAGACAATCGTCGAGCTGGAGGCAGGATCGACGCGGCGGAGGCAGGGATACCTCGGTCGAGACGGCAAAGTCCAGAGGTGAGTCTACAGTGAAAAGTTCCAGAGGTAGGGGTTGAAGCAGTTTGGGAGTGATTCGGTGGGAGAGAGTTTGAGATTCGGGCTAAAACTGAGGTTTTAGCTCTTTAGAGCAATCTCCAGCCTCAGGAGCTCCTTCCTTGATCTCCTACTCCCCCGGCGGCCATTGTGTATCAATGTTGCACCAACGAGAATTGGAATCGCCATCATGGGGAATGGAAATGTATGTTGAGAAAACATGGTGTATCTACTTGGTTTCTGACACTCCTTGGGAATGCCTTGGATGACCTGCTTGAATTTTTGGGTGAAGCAAACTCAAACATAAAGGATGTCAAAGTGAAGACAGCAGGAGAACATTGTTCCTTGGATCCCGCAAATGTTTACAGATATTTTAAGCACAGATTTCAAGCCATGATGTCTTTCATCTACAACAAAACTAATCCTTCTTTTGGTGAAGTTACTGAATTCGTTTGGCACAAAGAGAACCAAGCAAGAGGTGCTCCCCATAGTCACATGCTGTTAAGAATAAAAGATGCACCAAAGTTTAGACCAGACAGTGATGAGTCTGTCTTGTTTTTCATACAATGATATGTGACATACAGAATCCCAAGAGACATGGTGAAAAAGGCTTGAGACAACAAGTTCTATGGTTTCAAATTCATAGATGTGGTAAGTACTGTTGTCGAAAATACAGATACACTGGAACATTTTAAACAAGATACTGATTTGGATTCCTGTGACCTGTGATTTCACAAGGAAGTGCAAACAGCATTATGTCTGCAGTCAGACATGTATTGATGTGGAAATCATTGAAAAACACATACAGCCTGAGAAGGACAGAGGTCTTCAAATATATGAATGACTGCAACCCTGTGATTCTAAAGATGTGGAATGCAAATATTGATCTTCAATTTGTAGCAGACAACTCCATCACTGTTGCTAAGTACGTGACTTCATACCTTACAAAATCAGAGAAGACAGACATGAAGGAGATGTGGGAAGAGATTTCTGCAGAAAATAGTCTATCTAAGAAATTATACAGCTTCTACTTGGATATGCATCCCAAAGAGGGATGGGCTCGTATGAGTACTGTGACCGGTTGAGTTTGGCCAGTTTGTTCTCAAAGTCAAGGGGAAATGTTTGGGTAAGTCTAGGCCTAGCAACTACAAGAAATAGAGTGTGAAGTTCTTTCCCAGAAATTCAGTGTCTAGCAGAGTTTAACCTGAAAAGACAGACATTGTGAAGACAAATATGTTGGATACATACTATCCAAGAAGGAGTCCACATCTAGAAGACATGTGCCTTTATGAGGTACTTCAACACTACAGATACAAAGGGAATATAAAAGAAAACATACAAGAATGAAAGTTTGCAATAGTTGGATGTGATGGTTGTTTGGTGAGACATAGCAAAGGAAATCTCAGTAAGCACAGAAAAGTGAGTTGCCAAACAGCAGGCAAAATATTTTATTTCTATTTGGCACTTCTGCAACTGTTTGAGCCTTGGCATGCTGAATCAAAATAACTTGGACACTACGGCTGCTATGAAGACTCTTTCAATGCTGTAAAACAGAGCATTCAGCGTTCAGTCTTTTCAAACTACTTGCAAATGTTGAAAGATGAGATGAACAGGAAGAACCTATTGCTGCTGAAGTAGCTGAGGAGAGTTCACAAATGAGCCAAAGTTCTGCACCACTGAGTTAAGATCCATTTGGACAACTAATTGAAATTAAAAAATGAAGCAGCCAAAGCCATGAGTCAGGTAGAGACTGCAATGCAACAAGCAAGAGAGGAAAAGGTTGATTTTGAACACTTAGTAGCACAACTGAACGGTGAACAGAAAGAAATGTATACTGAAGTAAAAGATAAAATAGAGCATGGATATTGCAAGAGAGGGAGGGATATGAGTGCTCTTCCTTTAAACTAATTCTACTATACATCAGTGGTCAATCTGGCACTGGGAAAAGCTTTCTAATTAAAGTTCTCACAGCTCATCTACAGAGGACTATAGAATAAAATGTATCATGTGTAGTAACAGCACCAACTGGATTAGTTGCACATAACATTAAAGGAATTACTTTATACAGACAACTTATGCTACCTATTGAATATGACAATCAACTGGCATAACAGAAGTTATCTGGTGAAGCTTGTCATGAGGTGTCAAGAGTATTGGAGAAACTGAAGATTTTAATCATTGATGGAGTGAGTATGATTTTGAACTTAATGCTTTCCTTCGTGAACTTAAGAATGTAGCGTTGAGTAAAAGCAGGTTATGACATGCTGTTTAGAGGGACGCATTTAATTGTCTTTGGTGACCTACTGCAACGTACCCCCATCAAAAGACAGCCTGTGCACAAGATACTTCTACATAATGAAACAAGAAATTCTCTGGGAAATATTGGCAATGTAAATCTTTGGTTAAAGTTTGAATACATGGAACTAGTGAAGAATATGCGTCAAGTATCCGATGTGGAATATGGAGATATCCTGAAGGACATTAGAATAGGAGTCCTGAAAAGGAGGGAAAACGTGCTTTGGAAATACGACTTACCAAGAAACTATTTTCATCTGACAACACAGCAGCACAACTAATGTACCAATTTCATTGAAAAAGACAAATCCACAGTGCGTTTAATGCCTATACTTTAAGAGTGCTCCAACTTTGATGAACAATTCCTAAAACTAGAGAAAGAAGATATTTTGGAAATTACAGCTGTTGATAAAATGGAGCACCAGGGAATAACAATATTACTAACTAAGAAACTACAAGCAAAATTGGATTCTTTGGAGAAGACAGTGTTTAGGACTGTAGGATTAGAAAAGTGTTTATGGGTGTGCAAAAAGTGTTGAATAGTTTTGCGGCATAATTTAAATGTGGAGGAAGGGTTAGTAAACAGTGCTATGGGCAAAGTTTTGGATTTCATTAATTTTCCAAATAGGGATAAGACTGAGTACTTAGCCAAAAAAATTGATCAGATTGATGGTGTGAAGCAGGTTGGCCGATGTATTGCACATTTTTTGCTTGTGAAGGACTTATATGTGCAGCTGCAACAGTTTCCAGTGTCTATAGCATATGCTGGAACTGTCCATAAATCTCAAGGTTTAAGTAAAGACACCGTTTTTTTATTAATATTGGAAGTACAGTATTTAAAGAAGGTATATTGTATGTAGCATTATCCAGAGGTAGAACATTGGTTTGTTTTTAGTTGAATTTGATGATAAGAAAAATAGTGCTGTTGCAAGCTGTATAAGAGAATGCAATCAGTTAAGAAGTGTATATGCTCTTCATTAGGTCAGTACCCTATTTATCAGAAATGGATAATCTGTCCAAAATTGAAGCTTACGAAGGAGTCAACTGATGTTCAAGAAAAGAAAGAAAACCAGGAAAAGCTAGAAGGCGTCATAAGAAAAAAATGAAACATGAGGGAGCTATTGTAGGGTACAAGTTGGAAAACAGCTCAGGTGTCAACTGCTATGCAAATGTTGTTCTCAATGTACTGTTTCATTCACCACATCTTGTAGAACAAATTGAACAAAAAACAGGCAAGAGAATGTGTTCTGCACTGTATAATTTGCTCCAACGTTTACTCAGTGACAGAACTGTAATACATTCTGTTTCAGGCATTCGAGACCTTTTAGATCTATGATATGCATCACTAATATTTACTCTCAACAGGATGCACAAGAATTTGTACTGGTCATGCTTGGAGTTCTCGAAAAAGATGTACATATTGATGACTTGTTTGCACTGACTTACAAATGGAATCATGACTGTGAAGATTGCTCATTTACATATATCACTCAATTCCTGAGTGATTTTTGTACTTCACACTACCAGAGTGCAAAACTGTGCCTTTTGACAGATTGATTAAAAATGTAAATCAAAATATGTTCTGCCCAACTTGTAGATCAGATGTTATGTCTACGTTGTATATGCAAAGAACTAGGAAATACCTTATATTAATGCTATAACAATGCAGAGCAGATGGATCTAAACTAGAAACTGAAATTACAAACTTCAAAGATGGACAAATATGAATTTCTGGAAGAACGTATTTGACTAGATCTGTTATCCTTTAATGAAGGAGTTAATGTAACATCTGGACACTATACTGTCTATTTAAAGAGTAAAAGTGGATGGACAGAATGCAATGACAGCAAACTGAAATTTAAACAAAAAGTGCATTTTAAACTACCAAACTCTCACCTCTTGTTTCTTCAACCAAAGTTCTAAGGAGTATTGTTGAGAAAAAGTAATATACAGTGTTTCTTGTATGTGGATCATCAATGTTTGATATATCATTCGGCCTATGAGGGGGATTGCTTCAAAAAGTTTCCCAAAATTCAAGAGTCCTTTTACCTTCCACAAAGGAGTTAATATAGCATGTGGATACTACACTTTCTAATTAAAGGCTGCTACTTGATGGACACAGTGGAATCACAAAAACCTTCAATTGACACCAAAACTGCCCTTCAAACTATGGCATTGTAACCTCTTGTTTCTTGAACCAAACTTCTATGTACTGTTTCTGGGTAAAAAGGTAATGCATTATATTTAATCTACATGGACCATCAGCATTTTAGACATCATTTGGCCCACTAGGGGCGATGTTTTCAAAAGGATCTCCAAAATTCAAGTGTGGTTCACATTTATTAGTAGTGTGTACCAAGTATAATAATAAACGGAAGAGTTTTAAGGTAGGTTTGTTTACAATAGTATAGTAAGTGTAGGTAAAACAACGGTTTAGTGAATTGTAGTGAATGCAATGCACAGTGTCACTTATTTAAACTGATGTACTGTGCAGTTATGTTTTTTTCTAAAATCCTTACAAAGGTGTTATCCCTACTGTTGAAGGATGAAGCTTAATATAGTACATTGTTTATGGTGTAAAAGTATAAAAGCTGATAACAGTAAAAAAGGGAAACTGTTTTACTATATTGTGAAATACTGTTACAGTATGAACAATGCATACTGTTTTGTTTCTTGAATTTGTAAATCAAATACTAACTTACATTTCTATTCTTTTTCTTTCACGACAGGTATTGGAGTGATATGTGTTTAGTGCCACATGCCTATTTGTTTGACATAATCATGCAGAGGGTCTTCATGTAAAAAGACCAGTTGACATCCTCTCCCACCAATTTCTTTTAATAGGTAGGGATATTATAAAACTGCTATTCAATAGATTTTTACTTTCATGAGTTCTAGCTACTGATTGGAACTCACCCAGACAGGTACTCACGTATCTACTCACTTATCCATACAGCCACTCACACACCCACTCACTCACCCATACGGGCACTCACACAGCCACTTACTCGCCCATACAGCGATTCATGCATCTTCTCACTCACTCATATAGAAACTCATGTGCCATTTCACTCACTCATACAGGTACTCACATACCTAGTTACTCACTCATACAACCACTAACACACACTCACTCACACAGCATTCACACACCCACTCACTCATCTATATAGCCACTGACAGATGCACTTACTCACTGATACAGACACTCTCCTATGTACTCACTCACCCATGTAACCACTCATGCACCCACTCATTTATCTATACAGCCACTCACAGATATACTCACTCAGTCAGTCAAACCACTTTATTCGGTTAGTAAAAACCATAAAAGTACAACACATACGACATATTACACTACACAGTAAAAACATCTAAAATACAAATCATCAATAAATATGGGCGACCTAAAAAACATTACAGAGTCAGATTTCATTGACACATAAAAAACCCGAATTGCCATTAATACATATATGGTAACAGATAACTAAGATAAAAATTAAAAAAACAATTCAAAATTAAAATGCCAGCATTTAAACTAGGGGTGGGCGGAATTTGCGTAGTCGCGCTACGCAAAGCTCCGCGAAACGGTAAAAAATCTCCACGAGCACGCAAAAGTTCCACAAACACGCGGAATTGCTTGTTCCGCCCGTTCGCGATGCTTTTTTCCTGTTCGCGAACGCTGTTTGCGTGCTCGGGGAGAAATATCTTGCGAACACGCATTTTCAAAGCGCGAACAAGCAAAAAATTCGGCGAAGCCCCGGATCGCGGAATTTTGGGTAATTCTGCGTTCTCCGCGGAACACGAAATTTCCCAAATTCTGCAAATTCCGCGAGCGGAACGGAGTTTACCGCCCAGGTCTAATTTAAACCATAATCATTTAGTCAAACGGGTACTCTCGAAACACTTGTCAGGAAATACCGTTTTCTCCTGAGTCTAACGGCTGCGACTAAGTAACTTGCAATGTTAAATATCTCCCAAGGCTCATTCAACATCTGAAGATAAAGTAAGGCAGGTCTAACCTGTATAAAAGCTTTTCCCCTTAAAATTGGAAGTAAAAACCTGCTACGGATACCACTATAATGATCACAAAACATTATAAAGTGCATAGTGTCCTGGGTTGAAAAGTTGTCACATGTGAAAGGGCCTAAATCACCCACCCTGCTCCAACCTTGCGAATCGGCTAGTAAAAAATGAATCAAGTTAAAACTAAACCTAGTTAAAAGCAGGTGTTGAAAGGGCTTAGTGACAATTGTCATATAAGGTTCGATCTGGGGAGAGGTTTTTAGCAAAAAATAGGCTTTTACTCAGGGTTTCGTTAGCTCAGTCACCTCTCTCTCAAACGACAATAAATTCAAAAAATTTGTTTTTACCCACACCAGATCCTCTTTTCTTATTTTGTCCGGAAAATCAAAGAGATCTGAAAGCGCTAGTTTATATAGGATGTACTTAACATGTTGTAGCCACGGGATACAGCTAACTCACTCCACGGAGAGACAATCCCTAATGATCTCATGATTCAGAGTTAATTCTGGATTAATCCAGGTCTTAAGCCAACAAACCACCGGGGCCAGCCTCAGCCAGTCTGATACATAACTAACACCTAACTCTTGATGTATTACAAAAGTAGAGGTAGATTGGGGGACAGACAAAAGAGTACGTAGAAACTTATTTTCGACTGTGTGTAACCCCTCCACCGAATTGTAACCCCAGATGCCAGATCCATACATTGCAATGGCTATACATTTAGACCTATAGATATTAAGCATAGCTGTGATTGGCCTGGCCCCCAATCGCTGAGCAAAACCATGAACAGCAGCCGTAGACCTTGCCATCATGTTTTTTTTAGCTTTCTGTTGGGGGACCCACGAGACCCTCTCGTCAAATAGTACCCCCAGATAGGTGAAAGAGGTCACTCTAGACAGCTCTGCACCTTCACAATAGAAAGTTTTTGGCTTTCTTGGTCTCTGACCCATGGTCATTGTATGTGATTTAGCTATATTAACTACTAGGTCCAATGATTTCATAAAGGCCCCAAAGGAGTCCAAAAGCCTCTGAAGCCCTACAGCTGTACCGGCCAATAATACAGTGTCATCCTCGTATAGGAGCACAGAGATAACCCTGTCCCCTATTCACGGAATATCTAAGCTGGCGGAATCTAAAAACGTTCCTAAATTATTTATATTTAGAGTAAAAAGCAGTGGAGCTAAAATGCAGCCCTGACGGACGCCTCTTCCGGACCTAAAGTGCTTTGTGCAATTACCTTCTTGGTTGACTCTCACCCTTGCGGAGAGATCCCTATGTAAGTCAGCCAAGAAGTGAACAAACATTGATCTATTCCCATATCTATGAAAATGGACCATAGCTTTGATCTATTTACCAGATCAAAAGCCGAGGAAAGGTCCATGAAGGCCAACTGTAATGTCCCCGCTTTGGCCAATGTGTATTTCCCTGCTAGTAAGTGTAAATTTAAACACTGATCCAGTGTAGACCTTCCTTGTCTAAAACCATATTGGAGGTTTGTTAAAACACCATTCTCGTTCAACCAGTCCATTAACTTAGTTAAAATCACTCTCCCTAATACTTTTACAGCAGAGTCAATTAAAGATATCGGCCTGTAGCAACGTGGGTCCCCTCTCTGTCCTTTTTAAAAAACTGGGATGATATTGGAAGACAACTAACCCTGGGCATAGTTCGCGTAGTAGCGCTACGCGTAGCTACGCGAAGTGCACTTTGCACTACGTGAACTGCGTAGTGCGGTAGGAAATGCTGTTCGCAATGATTGCACAGTGCCGGATGCTTGTCCGCACTGTGCAATCATTGCAAACGGCATCTTGCACAGTGCAAGCGGTCGTTTTCTGCCGCTCGAGTAGATTTGTACTCGAGCGGCAGTTTTCTCAACGCGGACTGGTAGTTTCTCATCGCGAGCGGTCGTGAGCATACACGACCACTCGCAATGAGAAACCTGACCTCCCCGCGTTGAGAATGTCGCCGGGAGGTTTATTTTCCACGCTCGCGATCGGCAACTTGATGTTGCTGATCACGAACGAGGAAAAGTCTCGCCAGGATGTCATTTTGCTCGCTTGCGGTAGCCAACTTGACGTGAGGACCGCGAGCAAGCAAAAAATGCCCGCTACGCGTTTTTGCACTGTGCTACGTGCAATTTGCGTACCGCGTATTTGCGCAAACTATGCAACCTACGCGTGCATAGCATAGTTTTCCGCCCAGGCCTAAAGACAACCACGATGACGGTGAAACCCTGTTGACTTGACACATCATATACTTTTGTCAAAACTTTGGCCCAGAAGGTTGGGTTTTCTTTATATAAGTCTGCCGGGACACCGTCAGGTCCAGGGGCCTTGTTACTGGTCATGTGCTTTATTGCCAGTTCTACTTCACCTTCATTAAAAACCATTTCAGGGGTGTTCCTTATATATTCTAAACTAGCAGGTGAATCCAAAGTGGCATTGGTCTCATATATGGATTCAAAATTGGAGAACCATTGTGCTTCTGTGATATTACATTCTAGGGGGGCATTCTCGATTCCAGAATAAAAAGGTTTATTTACAATAGCCCAGAATCTAGAGCTATCCTTTAGGAGCTCTACTGCTAATAATTCATTCCATGCATCCTCTTTGATTTCATTTTTACGGGCATTTAGGGCGGACTTATACAACTTTCTTAACGAGGCTATATAAACCTTATCTCGTGGGACCTGTTTCAATGCGACTACCAACTTACGGTGTGCTTCAGAGCAGTTACTATCGAACCATCTCTCACCAGTTTGTTGCCGAGACCTAGTGGGCAAGGAGAGTCCTAACGCTACCTGCGCGCAAATGCCTTCAATAGCTGTGAGTACCTCAACCCCCGATTAAATTTGTCAAGGCAGAATGCAAGCTTGTCCTCAGCCTTCTTACAGAGATCCTGAAAGAAAAGATCTGGGATTACTTTGGCCCATTTTAGCCTCCGTCCCTGATCAGATGATTTTAGACAGATATTAGTATGTTGCATTTCCTGCTTACCCTTTAGGCCACAACCCCTGCCCAGCACTAGTAGGACTGGTTTGTGGTCACTAAAATGGGACCACCTGGCATTGTAAAAAATTACCTTGGATGATAAAATGGGGGAAATAAATATATAATCTATTATAGTATCCCGCCCGCGTGCTTTAAAAGTGGGGATTCTCGTCTCTATTGCATTAAAGCTGGGTTCAATAAGGTCTACTACAGCCAAAAGATCCTCCAAACATTCCCCATACTGTGTATGCTTGAAATAAGGACTGGAAGAATTTGCCGGCCCTAAAAAGTCTTCAACCTGACAGTTCATATCACACTGATGAGTAATAAAATCGCCCATAATTATAATAGAATAATAAGTGGTTTGCTTCAATCTATACTCCTCTAAAAAATATTTCAAATTACATAAATGTTCATTTAAAAAACTACTCTCCCCAGAATTATAAAAATTGACAAACAGCATTTTGGATGTGTTGGTAGAAGTGAATTCAAATGCCAAACAATTATGAGAACCAACATCCACCCTACTGTGAGTTCCTGACAATTTAAGTGAGATGAACATTAAGAGACCCCCTTTTGCTCTGCCTGACAGGGAGGGCCGTGCCGGCACACCATAGGATTTGAACCCATCCACCCAAATATTATTCTCCAGGTTCCAGGTATCCTGTAAGCTAACTATATTGTATTATTTTATAAAATCAAGCCACCTGGAATCATCTTTTTTACTTCTAAAAACCCGCTATATTCCAGCTAATAATCTTACAGTTGGAGTTTTCATTCACACCAGTCCCCTGACCACTAGTGGTATCACTAATGGAGCTCCGATGACAGAGAGAAAGCTCCAGTCAGTCGTTTTCATCTAGGAGAGTTAATGGCAGGAATCTGTTTTGGCAGGCTAAGCTGTGTTCCCCTTCTACCATCTCAGTGGGCAATGTTGGCAGTTTAGGTAGGGTCGATGACCTGCAGGGGAACATATCAGGTAAAATCTCCTCCCTGGGACTTGGTCAGAGAGATGGACACCCCTTTCTGTCTACTGAGGGCCCAACCCCCTGCTGAGTTCTGCCAAATAGCTGTACTCCCTCGGGTGGTGGATAAAAAAAGCCCAGGGGTAAGGCCCTAATGCCCCCCTGGCCTTCCTTAGGGCCTTCCTGGAATAACTGCCCCGCTATGATTGCTCTATCAAAGTTGTCGACGATACAGTCGCCTGCTGCCTGTTTAGGCCTATGGCCGACCCAACCCACTCTCCTAGCCATTATGATATGAGAGGAAACCCTGGCCCTGCTGCTAGAATGTTGATCACACCAGTGTTTAGTTTTACGTAACAGCTCATATGTAGATTCCAGACAGTGCTCTCTAAGCGGGGGAACCCCTATGAGAATAGCAACTAGGGGAGTAGCTTCTGGTGGCAAATTGAGTCTGCAGCTATTTGTCACCCTATTGTCCCTTGATTACTGTGAATCCTACCCTGATCCGGAGGCTCATAGTTGGGCACTGGGTATGGAACTGACTCAATATGATTACAGTTGATGCCCACTACATGTCTCTCAGAGGTTGCACCTAAATTTATTATGGGAATAAACCCTAGACTATTCTTGGACAAAGTTTGATTAACGAATCCCTCATCCCTTTTGTTTGCTATAGAATGCATTTGTAGCTGGGTAGGGACATGATTGTTAAATGGCACACAGTTGTTTATTAGACCCCCTAATTGGGTCTAAAAGCACTCTAATTTCCCCATTACCCCCTCTACAAGAGTGTTGAGCAAGTCTATAATGTCTTTGGCAATAGTCAAGAAAACGGACTCCCACCGTAAGTTAAATTGTTCCTCCATAACTTTCCGGACAGCTGATTGGACGAGTGAGTCCAAGTCGCCAGCATGATTAAAAGATGTGTCAGCAGTTAAGTGTCCGTGTTTAGTGGGTCTCTTTTTCCCCTTTTTTTCCCCTGGGTGTAACAATTGAGCCTTCTGCAGAGGTGCGTCCACTCTCAAAGTCTCTTCCCTGGTCTCTCTTTCTGCACCCCTTGGCACTCTAACATTAGTTATGGGGCCCTCCCCCATTGTTCCCATCACACTAGCCGAGGCTCCTGGCTCGATAATGACAGTATTTTGGGGAGATACGGCTGGTAGAGTATTTGTCCCAGGACGGTCAGAGCTCAAACCTAGTTCAACCTCAGCATTTTGAATTTCCTTGTTTAAAACTCCCACTGCGGAAGTCAAATACAATATAATGGAAGCTGAGTTCCTGGGCACCTTTACTCTTGCACTCCCCTGATCCAAGCTACAAGGTTGTTTGCGCTTACCCATGTTGGTAGCAGAAGCGTCGATGTTAAGGGGGTGGCCCAGCACAGCCTCCTCCAGGCTCTGACGGGCGCAAATGTGCCCGCCTTGGCCCGGGCTTCGCCCACGCGCGTCCCATGCTGCGGGAGCCCTGGCCGGTATTTGAGCGCCTCCTGGTGCGTGCGGAGTGCGTAGGCGGTGTCCACGCCGCAAAGCAGGCTGGGGGTTGTGGTTCCTGCTCCCCCTTGGGCCACCGCGGTCACAGCAGCAGCGGCAGGTAACTTAGATCGGGCTCTCGTGCTGCGGGAGCCCTGGCCGGTATTTGAGCGCCTCCTGATGCATGCAGAGTGCGTAGGCAGCATCCACGCTGCAAAGCAGGCTGGGGGTTGTGGTTCCTGCTCCCCTCGGGCCCCCGCAGTCACAGCAGCAGCGGCAGGTAACTTAGATCGGGTTTGCAGGAGTAAGTAACTTCCTTATTGATGAAAAGGGATTTACACCCTGTACTCCAAAAACAGTCAGCAAGTTCCAGAAGTACCAGATGAAACAAACCGAGGGACCTGGCACAGCCCGTCCTCCTCCGGCTGCTGACGGGCACAGACGGGCCCGCCCTTGGCCCCGGCGCACCTGGGCACGTCCCACTCTGCGGGAAGCCCTCGTAGAATTTATTTTGAATTTGAATGGGTATTTATAGAGCGCAACTGTCACTCTAAAAGGAGCATCCTGGCGCTGTGCGGGCGAGAGTTAGGTGGGCAAGAGCGCTCCTATATGAGCAATAAGCAAAAATCCTCTGAGGATCCAAAGATCCAGGTTTTCAAGGCCTTTCTGAATTGAGTTTCGGTTTCAGTCAGCCTTAAGTGCATGGGCATGAGATTCCAGGCTTTGGTTCCTAATGCAGCTATGGTTTTTCCTCCTTTGGTTTTACACCGAAAGCAGGGGGGCTTAAGAAAGTTTGCAGATGTGGATCTAAGTGTTCTTGCCATGGTATAGGGAGTGAATCTGGCCAAGAGGTATATAGGTCCTAGATTCCTGGATGCTCTGAAAGTGATTAGGAGAACCTTGAATAGGATTCTCTTATGTAGGGGTAGCCAATGAAGGGTTTTTAGAGCAGCTGAGGTGGAAGACCTACGTGGTAGTTTTAGTACTAAACGTGCGGCTGCGTGCTGCACCATTTGTAATTTCTTAAGTGTTTGTTTATTTGCTCCTGCGAGTAGGCTGTTGCAGTAGTCTAGGTGTGATAGGATGAGTGCCACCGCAACCGTCTTTTTCGCAGGAAGTGGGATAAAATCAAAGTATTTTTAATTTTTTTTTATTATGTTAACCCACGTCCCTGCACCATCAGTGGTTGAAAGGAGAGTGAAGTATCGAATTTCACTCCCAGGTTTTTTGCCACTTCAACCGTGTTTGGGGGTGCTGGTGCGTCTTCCGGCCACCATATACTCGGCTCAAAGGGATTGTCCTTTCCTATCAATAGGATTTCTGTTTTATCTGTGTTGCATCTAAGATGATTAAGCTTCATCCACTGGATGACCTCTGTTAGGCATATTTTGAAATTGAGTTCTGCCTTGGAGGAATCTTTGTCCAGGGTTAGGATCAATTGTGTGTCATCAGCGTATGACGTTACCTTGATATCAAACGAGGAAATCAAGGAGATGAGAGGGGCCATGTATATGTTAAATAAGAGAGGGCTAAGGGAAGAGCCCTGTGGGACACCAAATGTGATGGGACGTTCGTAAGAAAGAAACATTCCTAGTGCCACTGCTTGTCTACGGTTAGTGAGGAAGGATCTGATCCAAGTCAATGCTGTATTTGAGATGCTGCTGTTCTTTAACCGTGTGAGGAGGATGTCATGTGAAATGGTGTCAAAGGCGTCTGACAGATCAAGTAAAATCAAGACCGCCTTCCTGCCTTTATCTAAAGAAGATTTTAGGGTGTCAAGTATTTCCAGTAGTGCGGATTCCGTTGAATGCTTGGGGCAAAAGCCTGATTGGCGGGGATGTAGAATCTTATTGTTTTTGAGAAAGTTGGATAATTCTCTGTTGACCAATCTTTCTGTAATTTTGCCCAGTATTGGTAGCAACGATATTGGTCGGAGGTTTGAGAGAGTTAGTGAGTCAATGTTCTGTTTTTATTTCAGGGGTTTAACTATGGCCAGCTTCCATTCATCTGGGACTATGCCTGTGTTTAACGAGGAGTTAACTATCTGGTTGACTACAGGGTTGATGATGTCTATGATTTGGTGCACCTCCGGGTGCTCTCGTGGCTGTCAGCACCTCCCAGATGCAAGGACTCTTGGGGGCTGTGGTCCCCCTGTTGCTGGCCGGTGCTCAACGCAGGAAAACAAACACTGCTGCTTGGGCTCCCCACTGATGCAGGCACTCACACTTGCAATGATTCTGCCATAGAGCCACTCATGCATGCATTTAGCCAACCATACAAGCACTCAAACACCCACTCAACCACCCATACAGGCAGTCACGTACCCTTTTACTCATCCATACAGGTACTCACATACCCACTTACTGATATAGGTACTCATATACACACTCACACACCCATGCAGCCACTCATTCAGCCACTGATTCACCTATACAGCCACTCATAAATAGACTGACACAGGTACTCACACACACACTAACCCATACAGCCACTTATATACACACTCAGCCACCCATACAGGTACTCACACACCCACTCAAACACCCATACAAACAGTCATGTACCCTTTCACTTACCCATACATGTACTCACACACCCACCTGCTCACTGATACAGCCACTCACACACACACTGACTCCCCCATATAGTCACTCATGCATTCACTCACCTATACAGCCACTTGCAAATGCACTCACACATGCACTCACTCACCTATAGAGCCACTCATGCATATACTCAGCCACCTATACAGGCACTCACATACCTTCTCAGCCACATATACAGGCACTCACACACACTTTCACTAAATCATACAAGTACTTACACACTAATTTACGAAACAGCTACTCTCACACACACTGACTCACTGATACAGGCACTAACATATGTACTCAGTCACCCACACACCCACTCATGGTCCCTGTCACTCACTCATACAACCTCTTATACACCCATTCACTCACCTATGTATCCACTCACATACCAACTCACTCACCCATACATATACTCAGACATGCACTCACTCACCCATAGAGCCAGTCAAGTACCCTCCCACTCACTCATGCATCCAGTCACATACCCACTCAGTCACCCAAACAGGTACTCAGACACCCACTCACTTACTCATACAGATACAAAGGCTTGGACTCCTTCACCTATACAGTTATTGACACAACAACACATTTACCCATGCAACCACTCATCTACTTGCACACTTACCTGTATAGCCAGTCACGCAGCCACTCACTCACCCATCCAGCCACTCATACATAATCTCAGCCATCTAACCAGCCACTCATACACATACTAAACCATCTAGCCAGGTACTCACACACCCACTCACTCACACATACATCTACTGATAGACTCACTCACTCACCCATACAGACACTCACTCAGTCATAGATCCACTGACACAGCCACTTTATCAGCCACTCACACATACACTACTCATTCACCCATTCACTCACCTATACAGTCACTCATGAATCCAGTCACTCACCCATACAGCCACTCACACACACACTCATTCACTCATAAAGTCACTTATACAAGTACTCAGCCACCCATATAGGCAGTCACACACCCACTCACTCATCAATACAACCACTGACTCATCCAGTCTCTCATCTATACAGCCACCCAACAGCCATTCACTCATCCATAGAGGCAATCATGCACCCTCTCAATCACCCATTTAGCCTCTCATGCAGCCACTCACTCACCCACACAGCCACTCATACACCATCTCACACACCCATATAGATACGCATAAACCCACTCATTCACCCATATAGCCACTCATCCATTCTCTCATTCACCCATATAGTTACTCAAAGCCTCTCATTCTCTTATACAGTCACTCAGGCACCCACTCACCAACTCATATAGCCACTCACACAGCTACTCACTCACCGATACAGCCACTCATATACTATCTCACATATCCATACAGCAACTCATACACTCACTCATTCACCCATACGGCCACTCATACACGCTCTCATTCACCCATATAGCCACTCATACAGCCTCTCACTCACTCATACAATGACTCATGTACCCACTCACTCACTCACTCACTCATACAACCACTCACACAGACGTTCACTCATCCATTGAATTACTCACATACTCACTCATGCAGGCACTCACATACCCAGTCACTCACCCATACAGGCACTCATGCACCCTCTCAGCCACCCATATAGCAGTCATGCAGATATTCACTCCCACATATAGCCATTCACACAGCCACTTACTCACCCATAGAGTTTCTCACATACCTACTCACTCACCCTTGCAGCTAGTCATGCACCCTCTCACTCACCTATATAGCTACTCATGTACCCACTCACTCATACACCAACTCATGAACCCTGTCACTTACTCATACAACCACTCACACACCCACTCATTTACCCATGCAGCCTCTGAATACTCACTCACTCACTTATCCATTCAGTACCCATGCACCCTCTCACTCACACATATAGACAGTCATGCAGTCATTCACTCACCTATAGAAGCACTCATACACCCAGTCACACACCCATACATCCACTTACACACACACACTCAGTCACACACATAGTTACTATAAACCCAGTCAATCATCTATACATTAACCCACACACCAACACAGAAAAACAAGGTGGATTCACAATGTTACAAACATACATAAAACAAACAATTATTCTTGCTTAAACCAGAATGGGTGGTTCTAACAAGAACTTTTTTCCATTTCACTTTTTTTCACCATTTTGTTTTTTAAATTTTTTTATAATAAAGTTTGAAACACTGCGCTTTGTAATAAAACCAGAAAACATGCACCAGCAACTGGGGAAAAATTAAAACTTATGAGTGTTTATGATTTGAAAAATCGCAGGGATTGGTTGCTCCCCTACGCACAAAATGGCCTTGCATTTCAGGCAATGCTGTATGACTGTGGCAAACTCCTGGACAGTGAGAGGTGGTTGTTTCACCTGCACTGGAGCAGATGATGTGCTCCATTGTGCACCATCACCGCAAGATGCATGATCTCTCCTTTCCCTCTCTCTCTCTCTTCTCTCAGAAGGCAGGTTGTGTGCATGCTGTGCAGATGTTTCATCATAGATGATGTACCGCATGAATACTTTTTATCAGACCCACTGAACAGTATTTTGTTGCAAAGACTGCTTGTTACCTTCTTTGTATTCACCTTCTTCTCTCCTTCCGGTATTGGGAAGAAGACCCATAGTAAACTCTCCTTCTTTGCTTTTGGTGGTTCTTTATCCTAGGACAAGTTTTCATTATCTTCAGGACTCTTTGCACCACCAGATGACATCTTCAACTCCCCAAAAAATCCAGTGAAACACCAAAAAAAACAGAATTGTCAGAGACAATACAAGAGACACACCAAAATGTTTGTGGAAAAGGGGTGGGATATTTCTCTATTAATGACTGAAATGTGTTCAACCCATCAGACCCATTGGTTCCTATGTCACATGGGAGTCGCACTGCCATTGCGCTCCCATCGTGGTGACGTTGTGATGATGTCACAACTCCGCAACGTGTTAAAACCACCTTTAAAATGTTTTTTTGTCAATAATTACACTACTTTTATTATTTTTTAGCAAACCTCTGACTGTGAAAAAACCTTTAAAATTACATCTTTACTACTCTTGAAAATATGAAGGAGTCACATCCCCGCCACGGTCCCGGAAATATGTTCCAACCCAGTGCGCAATGGCTGAGCTTCTCCCTAAAAAGTATTAAAACATCCTTTAAAATATATTCATCTATAATTATACTACTTTTATCACTTCACTAGTGAATCACTCACCTTAAACAAAACTATTAAAGTATCTATATATCTATTTCAGTTCTGTCAAAACCATGCCATATTCACGACCCCTCCATGATGCGTTGTGATGCGTCGCGACAGTTGTGTGTGACTCCCAAATTTTGTAAAAAAAATATTAGTAACATAAGCAATATATTATTATACACACAACACAGCCACACTAAAAATTCTCACATTCAATGGTCTTCCCACCTTATGCCAGGATATTTGACAGCTTACCTGAAGGCCGCCTGACACCATCTCCACTGTATTTCGTGATTCGTTCCTGAATAAGAAGACCAAACATACAAGCAGTTACTTCATATACCTAAGAGGAAGTTCCTTTGTTCGGTGGAGATTTATCTTTGTTGTCTCATTATTCTCTCTGTAGGAGAATTCATGTTGTCACAGATTTCTGCAGAAAGAGGCATGAGGAACAGTCACATTGCCAAATGCATACAACGTCCCTGGAGACATTTCCTTGTGGTTCATTATGCAGCTACAGCATGCAGTGCACACCGGACATTTACCCAACGTGGTACCACTTACTAACTAAGTAGTAGAAAGTACTTGAGTTGGATACACATTTTGTGTAAAGATGTGTACTCTTAATAAGTAAACAAGCAGGTGTTCTTCTGTTCTGGCCCTGAAGCACATTTCACAGAAAATAAGCCCAAATAGTAAGCACTTACAAATGCAAACATAGCAGGTGCCCCAGTTTAAACTCTACATCTATAAAGGACAAATGGTTTTAACTCCTGGGCTTGATGAAAGCAAAGCAAGCGTGTTTTCTTGGGAATTCCAAATTCAAAAACAATCAGAAATCCTTTGTGAAGGCAAATCCATTATAGGTATATTGAAGTGTAATCTGTAGTGATTGTGACAAATGAGTTCTTTCTTGCCTGGTCAGGGCAGAGTCAATTGTTCTCCCATTAAATCACTAAGAGTATGCAAATGTGCAAATCACTTGGAAGCTGCTCCCATTTAGCCCTGTCCTGTCCACCTCAGTAGTATGCAAATGCCTTCCCGCCTTTTTGCCAGGAAGATGGTCAGCTTACCAAAAGGCCCTAGTAATTTTCCCACCGATATTGGTGACATGTTGTGATGCTGAGCAATATGAGGATATCTCCACCAAAAAAATGCACTTTCTTCATAAAGTTAAGAAAAGGGACCCTTGCTTGGTGAAGATTTATCTCTTTGTACTCTTGTCGACTTTTCTATAAGAAGATTCATGTTATCACAAATTTCTGGATAGAGAAGCAAGAGGAACATTATATAACTGGTGACATTTTCTCATGCTCCATTATGCAGTTATAGTGTAGAATATACACTGGATATTTAACCAAGGAGGTACCACTTTGTAATTAACCAGTAGATAGTACTCCACTTGGGTAGATATGTTATGCAAAGCTGTGGACTCTTTTTTAAAAGGGGCAGGTGCTGTTCCATTGTGTCCCAGTCACTAACACAGATGCTGACATACCCACACAGACATTTAGACAGAGTCACTCAGAGACGCACAAACCCACTCGCAGAGTCACTTATACATCTACTCACAGATCTACTCAGACATTCTCATATGCTCTCATAGTCCCACATGACACATAGACATGCATGCACCAACTCACAGAACCATTCACTAAAAAAACAAAGGTTACAGGGAATCCATAGTTAGGAAATAGCACACAAAGGTTACAGGGGCGTTATAGTTAGGCTCACATTTCACTCATACAAAACCAAAGAAATTCTGTAATTATAGGTACTTGAGCTAACTACTGTCGTACTGTTTCCACTTAGGAACGTCTCGTTTGTTGGGCAACATGAACATTGGGATTGGTGCCAGACTGATTCTATGCATCACCTAAGGATATGTTGTCCTAGAGGCCAGCTAGCTTACAATGTCACCATAAGCCCCCCTAACCTAGATGGGCGGTGAATGGTTTGGGTAAAATCAGAGCATGACAACCCTGATCCCTCCCAGGAATCGTGGCAACAGATCTAGCACCTCTTTGCTCAGTCAAAGTCATAAGTTCTCGGAGAGATATTTAAGAAAGACACAAAAGGGGCGTTTTAACTACTTATAGAACCATTGTGATTCTTGTATAAAATGTATGTGCTGCAATTAGACAGAAGCAGATAAAAGTGATTAGAAGTATAAGGACAGTGAAGAGAATGAACAATTCCACCATCATGCTAAAAGTGTACATATGCTGGCATATAAATATCGAGTAAAGTGTACTCCTACTATGCGTTCCCTAATTAGTTGTATAGAATTTCTAGGATGTGTGTGCTCTGACAAGAATCCCATAGAGGATGATCTGACTCTCCTTTACCTGTATGCAATGTATGTCGGTCCCTGTCTTGCTTGCAGGTTGGACATCCACCCTCAAGGAGGGATCAACAGGAACCAGCTAAGCTGAAATGCCAACACAGCTATGACCTCGCAAGTGACAACCAAGGACTCCTCTCTCAAGCTTGGAAGTGTGTGTGTATTTATAACAAAGGCATCCATGCTTCCGTGTTGATGCCTCAGCTGAGCTGTGATAGCAAAGTTGCCTCTTGAAAGAAAAACAAATAACAACATTTGCACAATGTTTGTCAGGCCTTGTATGAAATGCTCTTGGTGTAATGATAGCATTCTGTGTTGTGGTTTTGTAAGCAAAGTGGTCTCAGAGAAACTAACCCTGCACTGTCACACAAGCAAATGTCTGTCAAAAGTCATCAAGTGAAAGAGAAGGCAACTTAAGAAATGTATGCATGTTAAAATGCCAGTGTTTCTTACTGGGGCCTAACTGAACCAAATGACACTGGAACTTATGCCCCCGCAATGTACTGCTTATGACCTGACATATTACATTACTCATGACATGGTCAGTGACATCACTGATGACATCTCATATATATACATATATATTACCTACTGGCGGTCACTAGTAGAAAGTTATAGTTAGACCATGTTTCCATAGGAAAAACATTTTTTGACTTGCATATATCTTTGGTGCTGGTTGAGGAATCTTTACAAAATTTTCCCAAAAAGAGTGCTGGTAATTCTGCATGAAAAGTTTTGTGGTGATCCATCAAGCAGGGGCCATGAAAAAGGGGGGTGTCTAAAAAAGTGTGTTTCCCATGTTAATTCCCATGGAGTTTATAGACACACCTGCAGCCCGAACTGCTGAATGGAAATACACCAAATCTGGCTGAAATCTAGCTTTTGGTCCGCAGATTGTGCTTTGTGTTATTTGGTGTAAATCCGTTCTAGATATTAAAGGAAATCCACATTTTATATATCTGTGTTCGCAAAGCCTGTGTGAAAAATGACAAGCTCGTACAGAGATCTTTAGAGCTCTGATTGGCTGCCAACTCTTCAACCAGGAAGGGTTGGCAGCCATGTTGGTACTCAGCTTCAACCGAGTCCCCCCCAAAAAAGCACAAAGAAAAGTAAAGGGGGCAGGGTAGGAATACCCTGACCCTCTAGCTCTGGTGCAGGGGTTCAAGAGGGACCCTGCCAGGGCAAAAATGCATTCTCTTTAAATTCACATTGAATTTCACGAAATATTCATGAATATTGCAATGAATTAAAAAATAACAGTGGAATCCTGCACTTGTTTTAAATGTAGTCCCCTGGTGGGCCAGGCCCGTGGGCATGCGGCCTTCATTTAAGAAAAAAAGAAGGAGGGCACACAGGGCCCCCCTCTTAGGGCTTCATAATGCCCCGTGGACCACCATCTCCCCCTGGGGGGGTCACATCAGCCCCCCCAGGCCTAGGGGACCACCACTTCCCCAGTGCCCAAATTATTATTATTATTTTTTTTTTTTTTGCAGAGTTTTATATAGCGCGAACTTGACAATAATCGGGTATCAGAGCGTTTTACATAGCACCAGTTACGTTACATTAGGACACACATTCATTTTTGTTAGGCACGGGGAGATTAAGTGATTTGCCCAGAATCACAGGATGTTCAGCGTCATTGCCGAGACTCGAACCCAGTTCCCCAGATTCGAGGTCGGACACCCTAGCCGTTAGGCCAACTCCTCTCCCCTAATCCCTATTAAATGCTATAGAGGGGCTGTGCAAACCCCCCGGGGACCACCACCTCCCTGGGGCTAAAATAAACATTAGAAGATGGGGACCATCAACTCCCAGGGGTCAATTATTTTTTTTAAAGGGGAGGGGAGCCACACGGTTCCCCTCTTGGGCCATATATGGCCCTGGGGACCACCACCTCTCCAGGGCCAGCCCATGCATAAAAAGGAGGTACCCAGGGCTGAAATTGGCCCAGGGAGGAGCGCTGCATTGTCTTCTTTCCATTGAATTATTGCTGGGCCGCGGGCGATGCGGTCCCTGTGGCAGAAATCAGCCTGGGGAGAGGGCCTCATGACCCCCCTCACCCTTTAAGTTTTTGCAGGGCCGTTCTGGCCCTAAAGGTGATTTCACAGAAATGAAACCTCAACATGAGGGACTTATAAATATACATATAGCAGGTGCCCCCTTTAAAGCTTCGGTAAGGGGCAAATGACCCTAACTCCTGGGCTTGGCAAAGGCAAATCAAATGTGTTTTCTCAGCAATTCCACATTGAAAAAGGATCTGAGATCCTTTGTGGAGGTGAATGCATTGTTGATCTATTGGAGCGCAATCTGTATGTGACTGTGAGAAGTGGGTTCTCTGCTGCCGTCTCTTGGTGAGGACAGAGTCGATGGTTCTCCCTTTAAACTACGGGTATGCAAATGTGCTTGGTAGCCTCACCATTTGGCCCCGCTAACCTTAGTATTATGCAAAAGTCTACCAGCCTTTTGCCATGATGATGCACAGATTAACAAGCGGCCCCCCAGTGTGTTTCCTGCCAATTTTGTTGAAGCTTTCTTGATGCCTAGGAATATGAGGACATCTCCACCAAACAAAGAAGCACTTACTTCATATAGTTAAGAGGAAAGACCTTTGCTTGGTGGAGATGTACCTCTTTGTATTCTTGTTGTCTTCTCTATTGGTAAATTCATGTTATCACATATTTCTAGATAAAGATGCACCAGGAGCAATCACATTGACAAAATGCATACAAGGTCACTGGTGACATTTCCTCATGTTCCATTATGCAGCTGTAGTGTAGAATGCTCACTGGATATTTACCCCAGGAGGTAGCACTTAGTAATGAGGAAGTGGAAACTACTCCACTTAGGTAGATATTTTCTGTGAAACTGTGGACTGTTGCTGGATAAAGGGCAGGTGCTGTTCCTTTGTGGCTGATTCTTTCACACAGCTGCTGACACACCCACATAGACACTCATACACTCACTCTCATACTCAGACACTTACACACCCAGTGACAGACCCACTGAGACACTGATACACCCACTCACAGACCCACTGAGACACTCACACACCTACTCAAAGGCCTACTGAGACACCCACTCTGACACTCATGCACCCACTCAGACACCTACTCAGACACTCACACACTCCCATACATACCAACTCAGACACTCATGCATCTACTCACACACCCAGTGAGACACTTATGCAGCCACTCCCAGACCCACACAGACACTCACACACCCACTCAGATACCCATTGAGACACTCGTGAACTCATTCACACACCCAGTGAGATACTCATGCACTCGCTCACACACTACCAAAAGTTACAGGTTACCGTTAGGAAATAAACTTTTAAAAACCTTAAAAATTCACTTAAAAACAAAAGCTTACAGGTATGTCACAGTTAGGAAACAACGTTAAAAAAATGAGAAATTAGCTGAAAAAACCAAAGGTTACAGGGACGTTATAGTTAGGAAATAGAATATAAAAAACCTTAGAAATTCACTTAAAAAACAAAGCTTACAAGAACGTTATAGTTAGGCTCAGATTTCACTCGTACAAAACCATAGAAATTCAGCAGTATTAGTTACCTGAACTAACTAGAAATTACGCCCATGCAATGCATGACTTATGACCTCACACATTACATCACTCATGACATGGTCAGTGACATCACTGGAAAGGGCATGAAACATATCAGCTCAAACATTCTCTCCCAAGAGAGGAAGAAGTCTGGTAATAGTGCACACAATGTATGTGTCAGCCAAGAGAGTCCGCAAGTCTACAAAAGAACAAGATCTCCAAATAAAAGGAAAGTGTCTCCAACAGCAACTGCTGCTTCTTTATCACATAGCATATATTAATCCACAAGTTCCGGGGTGACACCTCCTGGTTCACCTCATCTGGTCAGACCACCCAGTCCATTGGTCAGTTCGTATAGGATGATTGTAATGCAACCTTAAGAAGACATATTTTATGAGAAAAAGGTGGTGATCATCAAGTAAGCTATTGAACCATTCAAAAATGCACGTTGTGAACAATAGTGTTTTAGCAAATGCACATGAGTGAGTTCAAGGGGACAAATGCTCCCAAAGTAGCAAATTAGTAGCGAGTAGTCTTAGCATGTGCATGCAAAATCTTTCCATGAAACATAGTTTCATCTCACACTGCAAGTTTGCTAAGACTTTCATGAGAACAGAATGAAGCAAGAAAAAGAAAATGCAGGCCTCAATGGAATTTAGTTCATAAAATACACAATATAAAATAAGGGAAATATGCATTGCGTTTAGAGTCTTTAGAACCTTTACATATTACTTTCAATTCATTCCACTCATGAAGCATTTTTAGTGTCATTGTAATTTGCACGTGTAACTATAACACATTACTACATTTCAAAAGTACCAATGTATGAAATCATTTCAAAATATAAGAAAGCAATCTTGTTTCTAGTAATTTTCATTAGTATATGTATCAAGATTATTTTGCTGAAGTTTCAGAGAAATTGGAATTATTATAAACTTGCGGCACCTTTATTTCTTTCACAACTAGGTGCACAATTTCATGTATGTAAAACATGGAGTTTTAAAATAAGACTCCTAAAATACACACAGAATATCATCTTAATTACATTAATTTTATTAGTTCTTCACACATATCGTTATTTAAAAGAGGACGGTTAATGAAATCTCTACAACACGTGTCATCACATTCAAATTCCTATTCCACGTTAAAAGAATCCACCATTGCCATTTAGTAAACATGAACCAATGTTATTCAATGAGCGATTTTGCCTAATCTACACACTTCTGCATGATTTTACGATGCAGTAACTAAGTCTTCTTCATGATCTATTTTGTCAAGATTCTCCAATGTATAGTGGGAACGAATCGGACATGTTTGTCATTTTTCTCTCAAAAGGTGTAAACTTTGGTTTTATGTGTCGATTGTGGATTCAGCAGTTTCTCTGCTTCATCAATCCCCCATTTGATGGCAAATTAAGCCATCACAAAAAAAAATTCTGATGTCACACATTACAATTCTGTAGTCTTCATCATTTTTAATCTAGAGTTTCCAAAGCCTTCATCTCAACATAGTACCCACATTATCTATCTTCCATTTCTATTTCAGCTCTTTTTCTTTTTATTCCTCTATTTTCTTTCTTAGTTTTCAAATGTCTATAGACCTTAAAGATAACAACCAAGGTCAATACACATAATGCAATTGTCAAGATGAACTTCAAGATTTTCCCCAACAATCCACTTCCAAGATTTGAAAACCATTTACCTATAGAAGAAATCCTTTCCCAATTGACTCCCAAGCACCATCAGCTTTTACATCTTTTAAGTCCTTTCAAAGGTGTGTGATGTTCTGAATGTAAACTTTCAAATATTTTCCTTTGTTTGGACTATACGCGCAACAAGTTGCACCTTCAGCATTCAACAGACTATGGCTTCCTTTGCAAGAAGGACATCTAAAGCAAAGCAATTTTGAAGAACTGTAGATCTCATGGCAATAATTTCAGTATCTATATCTAAGAATCCTTCTGCGGTATCAGTAAACAGCTTATCTGCCACAGTAGACAGTTTTAATATTTTGTGAGAGTTCAATATCACCCCAACCAATAGAATCAGGGCTCTAAAAATATCTCCAACGGTCTCTCTTGCACTTGCATGTCTCCTAAGTCTCCTATGAGAGCCTCCATTGTTTCCATCAGATTGACACACATCATACATTTTGGGAAAAACGATCCCCATGTAACACAATCCATACCATATTTTAGGCAACCTATAATAAGCATTTTTTCCACAGATATAATAAACCCCAGGGAATACAGGAGCAACACTTCCCAAACACAGTCCCCCATTTCTCAGAACTTGGAATGTGTGGTCATATTTGCTGGAACCAACAAAATTAGTATCAGCTTCAGTCATATGGTTTAATATACATAGCTTTTCTCTATGTTGCCAATCTAGTGCGATATCATCTTTGTTTCCTATTGCTTTGAGATCTGGTTCCCTAAGTGCCCAAGATGGTATCCTAGAATGATTTGCAGCTTTAGCCATGATCTCTCTTCGTCTACCTTCTATCAATTCTATGTATTCCCTTTCTACATTATGCAAAAGGCAAGTTAGGTTGTGTTGGTGTGTATAAGCTGAGTCCAAACTTTGTGCAGGCTTAAGGAATATTCCCATCATTTCAGCTGTTTTAGTACCAGGCACAGGATTTAAATGCTTCCTCACAGGCACTTCAGAAAAGATTAGCTCATAGTTAGAATAATAGCACTGACATGGTCTCTTGCTATAGAATAAGCTTGTTAGCACACTACAAGAAATACCATATGTTACAGGTAGGTGATGGTAGGTCATCAGAACCTGATGTAGGCGATTGTAAATACACATAACAATCTCTAGCATCCATGGTGTCAATGTATTCGTACATTAATTTTGTAAACACGTTTGTTGAAAAAACACCAATAGACTGATCTCCATGAAATATTTTGTCATCTGTATTGCTTAGTTCATTGCAATTCGACAAATTATTTTTAGGCAAAGAAGTAGGCTCAGGCTTGCTTGTTTAAATATGATGAGGCAAATTCAAAACTATAAGCAATGCTTCAAATAAAATAGAACATATAGCAAGTATACAGGCACTTATACATTTGCATTTTGATGATACGGCATTAAGATCCATTGCTTCTTTGGAATCAGGCCTTGCAACCTTTTTATAAACTTAGATTAAATGTTGTGTTAGCAGCAAAAGTAAGTTCCAGGAAGATAGTTCCTTTCAAGACATCAGTTACGTTATTCCACAGCACAGTTTGCACTTTCTTTAGTTCAAGTACTGATAATGCGCATCCCTCGCACTCACTGCAAAACAGAATAAAGCATTTGTTGTAGTCAGGCTTCCCTAAGCTGGAGCTCGAGAAAGACTTTCTCGCAGTTCAGTAAAAGAAAGAATGTAATCATCATCCCACATCTTTGTGTGTCAGCCTCTGAAGAGTTTGGCTGTCAATGAAAAATTGGGAATCCATTGCCAACAATAGCCAACCATTCCCAGAAACATTTGGACTTCTTTCTGAGTACTTTGCGGATTCATATTCTGAATCGCAGTGATCCTGTCTTAAGACAATTACCTTGCTCCTTTCTCAATATGGTGTCCAAGGTGCAGAACGATCCTTTTTCAAAATTGCAATTTGGAAGGTGACACTTTTTGCCCATTTCCAGCCAAATGATTCAGTAAAGCAATGGTATTGCATGTGCAAGCCTCTTGTGTACTCAACGCTATCAATAGGTCGGCAATGTACTGGACAAGGACAGAATGATTGGGCATCTTTGGGGATTCCAAATGTTTCTTCAAAATCTGATTGAATATGGAGGGCCTTTCCATATACCCTTGAAAAAATTGTCACTATGCCAAAACACGATTGTCGAATCAGAAAGAGAACAAATGTTGGCTGTCCTCATGCAATGGAATGGAAAAGAAGGCTAGACAGAAATCAATGATTGAAAACCATTCAGCTTCACATGGCATTTAGATAGAATCACTGCAGGATTTGGTACCATAGGACAACATGGGACAACAATCTGATTAATTCTGCCCAAATCCAGAACAATATGGTATTTACCGTTGGGTTTCTGTAACCCCATGATAGGAGAGTTACATGGACTCCCCACTATTTCTTTCACAATTCCTTGCTCAATCATCGAATCAATTAAGGGAGTAATTCATGCAATAGTTTCTAGACTCAAATTGTATTGTGGGATTCATGGAAATTCAGTTTTGGGCTTCACAGTAATTTTTACTGGATCCACACCTTTGATCGGACCAATATCTTTTCCTGTAAAATCCCAGACCTCTTGAAATACAGTATCTCTAACTTCTGAAGGCAGTTCACCTCTTTTTAACAGGGGAAATAATTCTGTACTTTCTGTCTTTTGTTTAGCCAATTTAAAGACAACATCCTCATCATTTGTATGGAACTCGATTCCCTTTTGAGTGTAATATATTGAGCAATTTAATTGTAAGTCTCGTCCCAATAAGTCTACTTGGTTTGAATCACACACAACAAATTTGTGTAAATCCTCAAAGGAACCAATTTTCACAGGTGCAGGTTCTGTAACTGGATTTTACATCAATCAGTTTGCAACTCCTACAACTTGGATTCTTTCTCCAGAGAGGGGTAGGTTTGAAACTTCAGCTGCTCTCACAGTGGACAGGTAGCACCAGTGTCAACAAGAAATGAGATATGAGTCCAATCCACCTTGCCAGCCACATATGGACCACTCTGGACTACCTCCAAGGATGTACCAAGTACGCATTCCTCCTCCCCTCTCAGGCACCATCATTCCAACAGGTCATGTAGTTGGATCAAAGAATATTGATGGGACACATTCTGATTTACATTTGATCCTGCAATGCATTGAAACCGTTAATTTGAATTGTATTTCTGAACCTGACCATTAATGTGAGGTATCAGGGCTTGGGGTCATTTTGATTTTGGTTTCTTTGTCTGTGAACCTGTTGAGTCTGTACCATGTCATAGCCCTATGATTATGCATTACAAACATTCTGACTCTGTCCCCCATTCCCTTGATTAACTGGATTAAATAGACATTCCCACTTTCAATGCCCCAACTTGCTACAAACATGGCATGGATTTGTCCTTTTCAGCACATCAATTGGAACAGCCTTACCTCTACCTTGAGGCTGCATACCCTGCTGTTGTCCTCTGCTCACCCCTCGCATCCTGGGGGGTTGCTGATAACCTCACTGCATAATGAAAATGGGATCAGCACCTGTTTTGCCCTGGCCTTTCTGCACCGCTTTTATCTGAACAATCATAAACTTCTCCTTGAGCTTCTTGTGTTTCAAGTCAATTTCATCTCCACAATATTTAGCATAACAAAGTATTTGGTTGATTGGTTGACTTTGCCAGCAACTTTAATGCTGCTGAACCATGCTGCTAATTTCAGGACTCAATCAGTACACAAACCGATAAACAAAGTATCCCATGTCCTTTTCTGACACATTTTCTATCACACTATACTGCTTAAATGCCTGTGAAAGCCTTTCATAATAAGAATGAGCCATTTCTATCAGCTCCTGTGTTGTATTGTCAATCTTTACCCAATCAAACTTCTTAGAAGAAATTTTCCATTTCATATAGGTGATGGCTTGGTAATACTTCTTCATCACCTCAGGTGATGGTGCACCTATCCGAACATTCCTTGCTGGTTCTGATTCTGGCCAATCAACAGCAATTTTTTATTCTGCCTACAAACCACTTGGTACCACAATGTCAAACAAGGTATCTAAATCCTTCAACAAAACCTTTGAAAGCTCCACAAATTGTTCAACTTGTTTGTACCATTCAACAGGATTCACTTTCAATTTTGGGAAATCATTTGTAAAGGACAATATGTCTGGTCTGGTCCAAGGGACATGCACATATCCTCCTCCAGGTACATTTCTTCATTGGAAGCATCCTTACCTCCTCGCTTCCGTCATCCTCAATGACCGGAACCGTTTGCATAGTTGCCCTTTTGTGTCCTTTTAGCCCATCAACCTTCTCATTGTTCTAGCTTTCCCTATTTCCTGAGGATGGCCAGTAACTCTTTAACCTGTAATCTCAATCCTGAAGATCTCATGTACTCGATATCCTGGTAAATAAAATCCATTCTATAGGATTTTTGCAATGATTTTGACCGTTGTACATCCACTCCATATTTTTTTGCCAATTCAGATACTTTTAATATGTGTTTCGAGTGCGTCTAGTAATGTTTTTACAGACTAACAGTGATTCATCATCCTTACATGTGACTATCCTAGCAGGGCTTATGGTTCCTCTAATCATTTCTTCCAATTGCACCTTGGGCCTTGCAACATCGAGGAACCTATCTTTTTTTGCCCCCAAAGTGGTTGTTCCTTTAACACCCACACCGATGTAATTTACAGGAGTAGCTATACCTTTAAGCCAATCGTCAATTTCTTGAGAAGTAGGACCTGTTTGTCCTTCTGCGACATTCCATAACAAAGCCTCATCCTGACATTTCGTTCTGGTAATTGGTGGGGAATGTAAAAGGGACAAGTCAGAATCTGGTATTCCCGTCTAGAGAATGTCTTGTGCAATACTCTGTCACCCTTGGTGGAATTACCATACCATATTCAGGTACATAAAAAGTTTGGCTCTGTCCTGCCAGTACACCGGAAGAATTTATTTGAGTTGAACATAAACTCAAATGAGTGCTGGCTCTACATGGAACGTCAGCTGGGGTTTGGATTAAAGGCTTCTGAGTAGGTTACCTTGTCTTATCTCACATCTGTTGAAGTAAAAGATGAAACATTTATTCTAGTAGGGACAGCCAATGTGTGTACATTTTTCCCTTTATTCCCAGACTGATATAAGGGAACAACAGGACCTATAGTCACTGGAACAGTCAAAGCAGCTGGTGCATTTAAAACAGTCTGCTTATTCACATGAGGTATCCCTGTATTATCACCCACTGGTGTAAAAGGAGGGTGTGGAACTGGATCTATGGGCACAGCAAGTGCATCTGGAAATATCCCTGAATAAGAGTTTGATAAACTCTGGGGTTGGTCTTTATTATATGGTGGTGGACGATTCAGTAGCAATTCATTCAGAAATTCATCATCAAATTCATGATCACTATCTCTAGCCTGATCTAGTGTTTTTGACTCTTCAAGATGCTTTTTCTATTCCTTACGCTTTTCTACATCTTCTTTTTCTGCCACTATCACGGAATACATTCTAGTTCCCTCTGCTATATCTGTTCTACAAACCCTCTGTTGAGCATCCCACGTAGCCTCGAGATATAGGATCAAAGTGTCCTTGTACCTTTCCTGAAATTTCAGTCTGTCTTTCTGATGAGCTATATGTTCCCATTCACCAGGCGCCTCAAATTGCATGGGTCTTGGAGATGGTTTAATCTCGTATAATTGTCTCCTCAAATTTTCAAGAATTCTGACATTAAATGATCCATATTGTGGGAAAGCTATTGGTCCATTATTTTCGGTGTACTTCATCCAATTTTCAGGCCTTATGCACATGTGTTATCCTCTCTCTGGAGTCATATACAATGCTTGTGTATCCTCAGGTGATATGGGTACCCCTCCCCGGGTGGGTATAAGTGCATCCCCCTGCATCAGACTCTTCAAATTTCTCGAAATTTTCATTTCCCCTAAATTTAAAAGGCTGCCCTTCACAAATAATTCTCTTTGATCAAATTCTCCTACACTTCCTTGTTTAGTTCTCATACAACCAATACCAGTGTGACACGCTATGACGTCAATCTCACTCCTCGCAGTGGCTACCCCTCCTTTACAATCCTTCTGGCGTGTTCTTCTCTAAGCAATAAAATGCACACAATACAAGCTTATTTCACCAAAGTCTGTCTGATCCACTAAAGAAATAATAGATCCCTTCACACAAGAAGTCTAACCAACTATGATGATTCAATCTACCTTCACATACACTTCAAGTGAGACCTCGACCAGTGCGACCTCACTCAGGCTGATGCAATAATTTCCCCATGCACTGAAAACAATTGTGACAACCTTAACCCTCACTAACACAAACACATTTCCCTTCTCTTGGTGGTACTGATGATGATGTCTCATGAACAGCACCTTCGAAATACAGCAGACATCTTACTCTGTGTTTGCCACAGTGAGACCACCCACAGGTGAGTATCCCTGGATCTCAGGTCACAACGGACCCGATAACAACTTCAACTCCTCTGCACAAAAGCATCACTCAAACATGAACTCTAACCAATTCGCATAACCTCATACATCCATTTCATAATACCTCAATTTAAGCTTTAAGCATTTGCAACGCTCAACCCTATTGATACCCACACCACTGCTTTAAACCGTCTTTGTTGCACTCCTCCGTTGGTACCGGCACTTGGTCTCCTTCAGCCTGACATAAGCTTTGACCTTGGGCTAGGTTGGACAATTTTTAGACAGGGAATTCTAATAGGGATCTTTGCAGGGGCCCCCTTATATCACCAGACGGATAAACCATCAAACACGCTAGCAGAAATAACAGCTGTAGCACCACTGGGCCCATTTACAATGTATCATCTTATCCCCTTAATCTACATCTCAGTGTGGTCCTCCAATGGATCCAGAAACCATGCCAAGAGGGGTTATCCAATGAGGACCAGGAATTGCGTAATTGACCTACAAATTAGTGATCAAATTCATGTATATAACTCTCACGACTAAAATATAACTACCAAATTATTACAGTAGGACCAACTTGCTTGAAGAAATTCAGTCGAAGTAGGATCATGCAAACAAACCATTCAGTTAGAACTATACAAAATAGTAACATTAGCTGACCAGAGGTCTCTCTATTAGAATTCCCATCCCTCAATAATGCTCAGATTGGAATTGCTCAATCAGCTATTGGAGACAAGTCATAGTGAGACAGAAACAGGATGTAAGGATGGTTAGATTTTATCAGTAAATTCAGAAAATAAATACATCAATATCAGGCATTTGAATTTAGGAGTGGAGAATAATCAAATTAATCTCTTTTGGGTCATCAATTACCAGAGCTCTAGAGGAAGAGTTCAGAAAAGGGCATGAAACATATCAGCTCAAAGATTCTATACCAAGAGGGATAGTAGTCCGGGAATAGCTCACACAGCCAAGAGAGTCCGCAAAAGAGGAAGATCTCCAAAGAGAAAGTAAGGGTCTCCAACAGCAACTGCTGCTTCTTTGTTACACAGTGTATATTAATTTACAGTCCATTAGTAAGTTTGGATAGGATGATTGTCATGCAGCATAAAGAAGACACATTATATGGGAAAAAGGTGGTGATCATCAAGTAAGCTATTAAACCATTCAAAAATGCAATGTTGTGGCCAATAGTCTTTTAGCAAAGGCACATGAGTGAGTTCAGGAGGACAGTTTCTCATGCCAGATGTTCCTAAAGCGGCAAATTAGTAGCAAGAAGTCATAGCATGTGCATAGGAACTCTTTCCATGAAACATAGTTTCGTCTCGCACTGCAAGTTTGTGAAATCTTTCCATGAGAACAGAATGAAGCAAGAGAACGAAAATGCAGGCCTAAATGGAATTTAGTTCATGAAATGCCCGACGGATTACTTCATCACAAACATTCCGTCCTCCATATTACGAGTTCCATTAAATTCCAATTAATGGAACTCGTAATATGGCAGATGGGATATCTGTCATGTTTGTAATGGAGTAACCCGTCTGCCAAACTGGTAATCATGCCCTTAGTGTCTTTAGAACCTTTACAGGTTACTTCCAATTCATTGCACTCATGAAGCATGTTTAGTGTCATTGTAATTCACACGTGTAACTATAACACATTACTACATTTCAAAAGTTCCAACGTATAAAATCATTTCAAAATATAAGAAAGCAATCTTCTTTCTAGTGATTCTCATTAGTACATGTATGAAGATTATTCTGCAGAGGTTTCAGAGAAATTGGAATTATTACAAACGTGCAGCACCCTTCTTTCTTTCACCACTTGGTGCACAATTTCATGATGTGAAACATGGACTTTTAAAACAAGACTCCTAAAATACACACATAATGTCATCTAAATTATTCTTCACACACATCATTATTTAAAAAAGGACAGTTAATGAAATCTCTGTAACACGTGTCATCACATTCACATTTCTATTCCACTTTAAAAGAATACACCATTGCAATTTACATGAACCTATGTTATTCAATCGTCAATTTCATCTAATCTACACTCTTCTGCATGGTTTGGCGATGCAGTAACTTAGTCTTTTTCATGATCTATTTCTCATGATTCTCCAACATATCTCGTGCAAGTTGGTCATTTTTCTCTCAAAAGGTGTCAACATTGGTTTTATGTGTTGACTAGGGATTTAGCAGTTTCTCAGCTTCATCACAACATATCACTAAATGAACTGTGTAGCATTGGCGACGACTCAATAATAATTGCATGTTCTCATTCAATTTGATTTTGCGGGTACGCCAAGACTGGGCACTATAATAAAAGCTCAGCATGCTTTTGAGAATCTAATGGCAATCTACAAAAATCTTGCAACAAATTTCCATCCTTATGGGGTAATAGTGATGTGGTCACTGCTTCACAAAAAAGCCCCAAGGCCCAGAAAATGTTATTCTACCCTGAGAGTAAAGTGCCAGAGGCAAACTGACACTATATCGCCTAAGGCATTAGAAAAGACCCATAAGACATTAAGGCATTAGCCAGTTGAATAATTGCTGTAGGTGAAAGAATGCTTAAGAAGTGTAGTCATAATTTTGCTCTTGTATTCGATTAACAATTTAACATGTGTTACAAATATTTCAGCAGTATTGAGTCAAAAACGCAAAATTCTTATAAATTGGCAAGCTTAGTTTATAGTGTTCTCCCTCAGATGGATGCTGCGTGCACACTATGACAACAATAAACTTTTGGGAAGTATTTAAACAACCATGCGTTTTCACTTCTAACTGATAAGTAATTAATATGACATCTATTTATTCACGGGCCTCAGGAAACATTATATTGTCTTAAAGAATGACATATCAAATTCATGTTCACCCTATGGAGCTGCGAATGCAGAAAAATATTCAGTAAGCATGGCTCAATTTTGCTTTGGCATCCAAAACAGATTGCAAACCATGTTTTACATTTCTGCACAAAGAGAACAGTGTATCATGAAAAATGCATGAAGCAAGACCTCACAGAGTTCCGGAATACGCTCTCATGATATATACTCATCTTGATATCCACAGAGACTTGCTTTTCAACCTTTCAAGTTGAAGACACTACTTTGCAAAATTTTCACAAAATGCTCGATGGCATGCCTCAGGGAGTTCGTATTTCTATAAAATAAAACTTTGCAAACATAATAGAAGAGTCACAGCTTTTCATCAGTTTGAACTCTGCACCGAAGTACAAGCTAGCTTTACAGTGCAGATTGACAGCATGCACAGACAGTCTATTTATGTGGACGTCTCCTTAGTCTGTTAACCCAGCCTATATATTCTTTATGCCTGCTAAAAATGTAATTTCTCAAATTATCTACTTAAAATGTACTCCTTGAAGTGGTACAGAATTAGTACTGCAGTACTAACCCATTATTGGTATTTGTGTGTGTATGCATAAAGTTATTTATAATTCTGTAAATAAAAGGATTGTTTCATTATATTTCAGTTTCCTTCCTAATGGTGATTGTAGTAGCACTCAGTGGGCCGGATCCACTCAATTTTCACGCAAATGTGCTCTGTTGCACAAGCAGGAAAGCACAGCTCAGAGCCACGTCTGTTAAGTTTGGACTGCTGCTGATCTAATCCCCTTCACTGGGACTCAAACAGGTTGCCTAATACAACATTCAGCCTTGCACCATGATGTAGAGCATATGATTTGAACTAGAGACATACCCTTCCAGTACATGTTATTATGCCTAGAAAAACTCGGAAGAATCTAGTGCATTAGATCTATGCTAGGTATTGCAACCCACATGCAGTGTGTGGGATTTGTGGGGAAAATGACACATTTCCCACACAAACAATGTATGGCAGCACAAAATAGATTTTACACTGAGTAAGGGGCTCCTATCCAGAGCAAACTCCCTTTTTGATGTAACATAAATATCATGCGCTTCTTTGCATCGATTTACATCACTGCGCCACTGCAGGGACATAGTAAACCTGGGTCATTAGATTTGCAGTACTAAATGTCAATACTATAAAAATATATTGAGATAAAGAAATATAGAAGTCAAAATGAAACACCAATAATATCATCATTCCTGTATTTATAATAAAAATAAAAATATCGAAACCTAAAATATAGATATCAATTATATAGACTTCTTAAATTAACATTAAAAATAACCAACATTTCAAAAATCTAACTATACAGTTTTAAGCAATGTATACTTTTCAAATAATAATGTAAATAATTTACAAACACACCTTATGAATACATTAAATTAATTATCTTATAAAATATATATGTACATTAAAACACAAAAATAGATGACATAGAAAATAAAAAAGTGAAAATGTTTATTCAAAAAAACCTTTGAAATTCACTGAAAAAAACTAAAGTTACACATTTCACTCAGTAGATTTGTTTTAATTCAAACTCCTGACTATAAGGTTCCTGTAACCTTTGTTTTTTTCAGTGAATTTCTAAGGTTTTTAATTCTATTTACTTGGTGTAATGTCCCTGTCACCTTCGTTTTTTTCAGTGAATTTCAACAGTTTTTTAAATTCTACTGCTTTGTTGTAACCTGTTGAGGTTTAATTTAATTTCTGTGAAATGAGCATCGTCCCACAATAAAATCCTACCCTGCGTATTTATCCAAGAAGAGGCCACCGTTTTGTGCAACACCTCGACCCCAATGGAGTACTTTCTACTGGCTAATTAGTAAGTACTACCCCACTGGGTAAGTGTACAGTGCATCTCCTACACTTCAGCTGTGTGAAGAACACTAAGAAAATGCCTCCAGGGACCTTGTGTGTCTGTAACTTTGCCAATGTGATTGTTGCTCGAGCGTCTTCAACAGATAACTTTTACAAAGTGGAACTGCAGACAGAACACACTTGAATGATTTGTACTTTACAGAAGTAAGTGCTTCTTTGTTTGGTAGAGATGCAATTGCATTCCTAGGCATCAAGACCCCGCCTCAAAAATTGGTGGGACATGCACTCGAGGGGCCTTTTAGTAAGCTGTCCATCATCCTGGGAAAAGGGCAGAAAACGTTGCATACCGCTAATGTATATGGGGTGGGACCAAATGGGCGGGCTTCTAGGCAAGTTTATATACTTCTAGTTTTGAAAAGTTTAGAACAGGATCTCTGGTCTCAGCAGCAGATGACAAGAAAGAACCCTCTTGTTACAGACACTACGTGAGATAATGCGTTTGAGAAAAGCAAGGATAAAAACAACTCCAGTACAGATTACAGATAACTTTTCATTGGAAATGCAGAGAAAACACATTTGCTGTGCCTTGGCCATTCGTATGAAGTAAGGAATATTAGTACTTTGCAGAAGTGGAGCTTCAACGTGGGCATATGCTTTGTTTATATCTGTAAGTGATTCCTGTTAAGGTTTCATTTCTGTGAAATGAGCATCGTGCCAGAATGAATCCCGCCATGTTTATTTATCCAAGAATAGGCCATCGTTTGTGCAACACTTCTAGGCAACTGGAGTACTTTCCACTGCCTAATTACTAAGTGCTACCTCATTTGCTAAATGTATAATGCATTTCCTACAATACAACTTCATAAAGGACGCCAAGGAAATGTCCCAAGTGACATTGTGTGTCTGTAAATTGGGCAATGTGATTGAACCTTGAGCGTCTTCATCAAATAATTTTACAAAGTGGAACTGCAGAGAAAACACACTTGGATGAATTTTCCTTTACAGAATTGTGCTTCTTTGATTGGTGGAGATGCAATCGTATTCGTAGGTATGAATACACCGTCTCCAGAAGCCTCGGGAAATGCACTCGGGGTTGGGGGCCTTTAGTAAACTGTTAATTATTCTGGGAAAAAAGGCAGGAAGACGTTGCATACCGCTAAAGTGTATGTGGCGGGAGCTAATGAGCGGAGCTTTTAGGCAAGTGTGCATACTGCTAGTTTTTATAAGTTTAGAACATGATCTCTGGTGTCAGCAGCAGATATAAGAAAGAACTCATTGACAAATGGGGAAGGGGGCCAATTTTAGCCTCAGGGACCTAATTCCCTGCGGCCTGGCCTTTCAACTTTTTTTAATAGGGGAGGGGGCCACACAGCACCCCTCCTCCGGCTCTTCTCAGCCATTTGGACACCATCCCCTTGGGACCGGCCAGCATACTATGTGGGAGGGGGCTGCTGGGCCCCCCTCCTTGGGACAATTTTTGCCCTGGGAACCCCATCTCTTGGGACCCGGCCATTGTTTCCAGGGTGCCTCAAGGTTATCCAGTCTGCACTAGGACCGCGGAGGAACCTGAAGGCCCCGTGGTCCCTGCTGGCTCCCTGCCTCCCGTGGGAGCCGGCATTGCTTTTATAAACAGGGAGCTAATAAACATGCAGCTCCCCATGTGTGAAAGCAATTTGTCTGTTTCCCTGCTCGCTTGACCCCAGGGCAATACATGCCTCCACGAGGGGGGTGCTCAGCCCCCCTCCATTGTAGTACAAAGCCCAGGGAGGAGGTGGTCTCCAGGGCTGCGCATCCCCCGCTTTATTTGAATAAAGGCTGTGGGGGTGCCCCACGGGCCCACTGCATTAATTTCATGTTTAGCCCCGGGCAGGTGGCGGACCCTGGGATGCAAGTGATGCTGCCTACGCACCCTCCACATACATAAAAAGCAGTGCCCTGGGGAGGTGGATGTCCCCTGGGTTTTCATAAGCCTGTGGAAGGGGGTCCCAAGTGACCCCTTCCTAATTTTGTTATGCCTGGCCTACCCGGGGGTCAGTTAAAAGAAAGTGCGGGGGCATGTGCTTCTCTTTTTTTTAGCACAAATGTTTCTGCAATTTAGTTTAAAAAAAAAAAAAAAGCTTTTTTGGCCTAGCAGAGTCCCATGGGGAACCTAAGACCAAGGCTTGGGAGTCAGAGCATACATACCCTGCCCCCTTTTCTTTAACTTTTATTTGAGACTCGGCTGAAGCCAAGTCCGAAGATGGCTGCCAACACTTCCTGGTTAGAATGTTGGCAGCCAATTCGAGCTCTGCATTTCCCTGCACAAGCTCATAATTTTTCACAAAGTCGTCGGGGCCACAGATGCCACTAACTGTATTTTCTCAACAAGTTATGAATGGATTTACATCAAATAACAAAAGGCACAATCTGTGTAGCAAAATCTACCTTTCTGCCAAATTTGGTGTTATTCCATCCAGCGGTTCAGGCTTCAGGCATGTCTAAAGACTATATGGGAATTAACATGAGAAAATTTACTTATTTAACACCCCTTTTTCTCAAAACCTTCCATGAACAAGACCTAACAACACTTTTTTGGGAATATTTCGTGAAGATACGTCGAACAGCGCCAAAGATATAGGCAAGTGAAAAAACACTTTTCCTATGGTAACATGGTTCTAAATATAACTATATATATATATGTATACATATATTACCTACTGGCGGTCGCCAGTAGGTAGTTATAGTTAGGACCTTGTTTCTATTCAAAAAGCATTTTTTCTTTTGCCAATATCTTTGGCATTGCTTGACGAATCTTCGTAAAATGTTCAAAACTAATGGTTCACTCAGGTTAGCTCCTGTCTTGTAAGCTTTGGAGTGATTCGTCAAGTGGGTGCCGAGAAAAACGGGGGGTCCCAAAACGTGTTTTCCCCATATTAATTTCCATAGGAACTTTAGACACGGTACAGCCCGAAATGCTAAACAGAATTACACCAACTGTGGCAAAAGGGTAGCTCTTGGTTCAGAAAACAACCTTTTTTTTAAATGGTGTAAATCCGTTCAGTAGTTCATGAGAAATTAAAAAAAAACAAATATCGATATCTGAGGGCCGAGGCGGGTTCACGAACCCTCCCGTGCACGAGCTTCATTGTTATTGGCTGCCAACACTCCAAACCAAAATTGTGACACGGTTGAATCCAGTCACAAGGAAAAAGGAAAAGAAATGTTATAAATGAAGGAAAGGGGGCAGGGTAGAAACACCCTGACCCCCTAGGTCTGGTCAGGGGGTCCCACAGGGTACACCAGGGACAAAAAAAGTGTTTTTTTTGTTATTTTTTCTGCGGAAGTTGCGCTGGGTGCGCGAATTCCACCGAGAAAATGTTTAAAAAATGAAGCGCGGTCTCCCGTGCTTCATTTTAATGAGCCCCGGGTGGGCCAGGTCCCGGAGGCATGTGTGTGTACAGCCCCGGGGACTGCCACCTCCCCAGGGCTTTTATTTATATATGCAGTGGTGGGGGGTACGTGGCCCCCTGCAGCCCCGGGGACCACCACCTCCCTGGGGCTGTGTTATAAATATAGTGTGTGGGGGTCTAGCCTCCCCACACGCCCCGGGGACCACCACCTTCCCAGGGCACTAATTATGTTAATACAGTGGTCCGTTGCGGACCCCCGGGGACCACCTACTCCCTGGGGCTTTAAACTTGGTGGGAGGAGGGCCACGCATCCCCCCTCCTGGAGCCCTCTATGCCACCCACCAGGGCCGGCTCCAGTAATGTCCCGGGGTGGCCACCCCCGGGACATTGCAGTTTGCAATGACAGGGCGGGAGCACGGCTCCCGCCTTGTCATTGCAAACTCTGCTTCGCTTCATGGAAGGGAGAGCAGAAAAACTGCTCTCGCTTTCATGAAGCAAAGCAAATTGCTTTTGGACAAGGGGGGCTGCATGTCAGCAGCTCCCCTTGTCTAAAAGCAATGCGGGCTCCCGCAAGAGGCGGGGAGGCAACTGGGACCGCGGGGGAATTGGGGCTCCCCCCGCGGTCCCCAATGTAAGGTCAGGCCCTGGGGGATGGGGTCCCCGGGGCCATAATTGGCCTCAGGTGGGGGGCCACGCACCCCACCTCCAAAATAAAAAAATTAAGGCTGGCCAGGCCCTGGGGGATGGGGTCCCCAGGGCCAGAAGTGGCCCAGGAGGTGGGCCACTCAGCCCCCCTCCCGTAGTAACTTTAAAAAAAAAAAAAAACGAGGCCAAGCCCCGGGGGATGGGGTCCCCGGGGCCAAAAGCAGCCCAGGAAAGGGAGGGCCAGGCGGCCCCCCTCCCAAAAAATAAATATGGGGATGGGGACCCCGGAACGGATACCGAATAATGGAAGTGGGGCAAATTAATTTTCTTTCTATTTTGGAGACGTGACCCCAACGCGGCTCTCAGCGCAGCCCCCCGTGTAACGTTGCATTGGATTCACGGATCCACCTCAAATAAATAATTTAGTAGTATACAATATAGAAGGTAGTGTTGCATTTGTGAAGTTGTTCGAAAGAGGTAGTGTGATTGAAGTTAATGATAAGATTAAAATTGATAGAGTGAACTTGAAAAGTGTATTGTGTTGTAGTACATTGAATTCATGCTTTTGCAGATTCGCAACGGGTGAATGAATCCACAACAAATTTAAAAGAGTATGCATGTGTTAAACAAATATAGATTCACTATTGTGTTATAGGGTGGCTCTAAAAGAGCCCTTGTTTTTATTATGAGTTTTTGTAGCTACAAGTAAGTGCGGATGCAGAGCTTTCGGTTGTTGAGAAAGACTCTGTTTCCTTGATCTGTGAAGTGAACTCCATCACTTCTGTAGATGTCTTCCATATCAAAACATATATTGTTGTTATAGATGGAGCCCATCCTATGGTCTCTGAGGTAAGCAGAAACTGCTTTATTGACATTCTTCCTAGCTTTCTCAATCTGTGGACAGAATTGATTTGAACACTTCCATTTCTGTCTTTGGCATATATTAGAGTATACAAAGAAAGTTTGAGGCAAAAGCAACATCAATTGTGCAAAGGTGTTCTTCATTAGCATTTCCAGACCTACCCCAGTCAATGTGCCTAGGTCATTGCCACCACAGTGCACAATAATGAGTTCAGGGGGATGGAGATGCAAAAAGGTTTTAACCAAAGGCATCAATTGGTGCCACTTTAATCCTCTCTGTGCAATCCATTTAATGTACACATTTGGTAAAGCTAGGTCTTTGTCAATACCTCTGCGTTCAGCATACATTTTGCACCAAAAAACATAGCTGTGTCCAACAATCCATACTGTAAGCATCTTGAAGGGATGTCTGGAAGTAATGAAAAGATGTCTGTAGCTGAGGTAGACAGTTGGTAGAGTAAGAGGTATCTAAAAAAAGAAAGTATATAAATGATTGGCTGTTTCTGAACATTGTACACTGAAAAATAGGGTGCATGTTACTTTCTTTAAAAAGCATGTTTCTTATTGGTTATTTAAAATGTTTTAAAGGTACAGTAGATAGGATAAGGTTATATTTTGCAAAAGTCAACCACACCTCCTGTTTGCATTTGTAACCTTGTGTGCTGAATTTGAAAATATGGTGAACGTGTGACCTGCCTGTTCAGTTGAATGTTGCAAAAACTGTTACTATGGAAACTGGGATTAAGCAGTATGGGGGAAGGGTTGAATCTTAACTGTGGTTTTAAAATATGGAATTGTAATTTATATATAAGTAATATGCTATTAAAGTAAGATTTCCCAAGTCAGTATTGTGTTTAGAAATGGTGTGTTCTTAAAAAATAGTGCTATTATTATTAGTAATATTTTTTTGAACTCCCTTGTGGATCCGCAGCTCCATCGCGAAGGTGCACGGAGGAGTCGCAACTCTAGAAAATTCCAGAATCAGTTTGGGCACTTTTAGAAGTGAGTTGGTAAGGGTTAATATGTCTAACCATTAGAAATGTGTTTTACAATTTGAAATAATGTAGGAAGCAATGTGGTTTGTTATTTACATTTATTTATGTGGAGAAGGAGAGGGAAAGTTTGCCATTACTGTTTTACCTTGTTGAGAGTGGTACATAAGAAACATGGTACATTGATTGGGTGCATAAGAAAATCTTTTATGAGTTTGTGATATTGCATATTCTACAAAACTATTTGGAAGGTGAGTTATATATTTGTGAGGTGTATTATATATTAGTCTTATTTTCAAACTTTAAAAATTATTCAAGAACTGTGATGTTTTAAATATTTTATTAAATGTAGAGGTGTGTATTGTAGTTTGTTTTATTGTAGTTAAGTGTTGTTTGAAATGGATTGTGTATAGTAATATGTGTATATTGGAAGATGGATTAGTGATTATGGAAGTTTGTATTAGTGTTTGGAAATCTAAAATTGAAGTATACCATATAATTTTAGGTGTCGCTTTCAAATTGGATGTGCCCTCTGTCAAGTTTTAAGGTGTGCATGGAGTTGAGATTGAAGTATGTCTGTACTTGTATATGTATTCTCAAATGTTTTATACATTTGAAGATGCATGATGTATAAGAAAGAGGTCTTGTTGCTTTGATGTGGCTAAGCTCAAGACTGTGAGTAGTAGTAGAATGGTGAAGTTGTAGTGCAAAAGTGTGGTTTAAAACATGTTTACATAAAGTATTAGTGATTAGGGTACTTTTTATAAGTCTGTAGAGAGGTACATTTGAAATATGCCACATAAATGTTGGTATTTTCTTGAAATGGAAAGTGTGTTCTGTGAATGTTTGAGGTGTGCATAGTGTTGTTATTGAAGAAAGTCTTTACTAGGAGATATATTGTGATGTGTGTTATGTATCTAAAGATGGTAGATGTATAAAACACATGTATGTATCTATTTGTATGTTTCTTTTATATATGATGCTGCTAGCAAAAGCTACAGACATATGCATGCATGCTGTCAGGAATATGGTGAGACTTATAGTTGAGACATGTGAAGGGTTTGTGCTTTATTTTTGGCTAGGTGTAACACTCTAAGTAATTGTAGAATGGTAAAGCTGCAGCAAAAAAGTGAGGTTTAACACATGTTTGCAGAGAGATTAAAATTTTTATTATGCTTGATTAATTAAAACCGTTGCATAGAATTTATAGGCATTAAAATCGGAACAAGTTGCGCTGATACAAGGAATTAAACAATTTTAAAATAATCCACTTTGTATTGTACGTAAAACAGTATAAAAATTATCTCATAAATATTAATTTCCTCAACACAATTGGTGCTTAGTCAATTTAAAAGTCAGTTTAGAAGGGTTATCTTATTAGGCTGTTAATACACCAAATTCCTTCACAAAGTTTACTCTTTGGATTTTTCTTTCAAGAGGTACTGTAGCCACTCAAGGTGTTCCAGGGCTACGAAGACAGCTTCAAAAATCGCCTATTAGTAAGCTCATGATACTGTTCTAAGAGTTCTGATGTGACATTACAGGGCTGTCTAAAGTGGCGCCCAAGTCCATTATGTGAAGCTAGTTCGTAACCGGTGGAGATAGGTTTTTCAGTCTCTGTTCAGTAAGATCAAAGAATTTTGTAAGGCGACAATTTAACTGTACTAAGGTTGGATTAAAGCACAGAATTACCGCCTGCCTGCAGGACCTGGTAAAATTCTGGTTAAAGGATGGTTTTAATAGGGTATTCCTTATATCCTTTAATTTGTCACAAATACAAATGATGTGGATAAGGTTCTCGGGACAGCAAGCACACAACCTACATGGCTGGTCTCCTCCTCTTCTTTCCCAAGGTGGTAAAAATGGGTTAATCGAACCAACTCCCAAGCGAAGTTTTAAGAATTTTTCCTTAGTGGCTATCTTTGTACCTGCATTGAAATAGGGTTGGGGTTTACAGGCTTCATAATTGTTGAGCACAACCCAGCCGTGGGCTCGCTTTGACAGTGCTTTCTTATCTTCTGTGGCTGATATAAGTCTTGTTGACTTTGTAACAATTTTTTAAATGCTGAGTGAGCCGTTGAGGTGTTTCAGAGGTCTGACAGACCTAAGGCCTTGATGGAATCCAAGAGGTACACGTTGGCTGGCAATTTCCTAGTACGGGACAGCTCTACCCAGAGGTGGTTATTTAGGGACCCTTCTTCGGCAGCTCTAATTTTATGCCAGCATTTTACATAGGCTCCCATTCACTCTGTCACCTGGTTTTGGAGCCCAAATTCCAACCTTATTTGGGCCGGAGAAACATATTTAGGAAGCTGGAAAATCGCTCAGTAGGATGTTGCTATTATGCTGTCTAGAGTTGCTGCATCTTTTCCTCTCAATGGTTCACTCCCATAGGTAATCGTGGGCTGTAATTTGGCTCGCAGGACTTTTAAAAAAGGATCTAGCGATAGATCCGGCAGCATCTTCTTCAGGGGTTTAGATGCCAGGTAGGTCATAACTCCCTACCTTGGCAGGGATTCCATCTGTGGCTTGAAGGAATTGTTTTGATCTAAAAGTATGCCCAGGTATTTGTAACTTGTTAATTGATTTAGACGATTCCCGTCCAGGTACCAGCTAGGATTCGTCTTCTTATGATAATTTACTGTCATATTTTTGGGTTTTTTTAAGTTTATTTTTAGAGCGTTCCTTTGGGAAAATTTATGAGTCACATCCAGAAGATGTTGAAGGCCAATAGGGGCCCGGCTGATCAAGACTATGGGGCCGATTCCGATGTCGGACGGACTCAGGTCCGTCCGACATCGGTCCGGAGCCGTAACCGACCGACCTGCTGTCGTCGGTTACGGCCCAGGCAGTACGATGCGACCGAACCCTGTTCGGTCGCACTCGTATCTCCCACAATGGGAGCATGCATTCCGGACGGAATGCATGCTGGCATTGGAGAAAGCAGGGGTGCAGTTCAACCCTGCACCCTGTGGCCGGCACCCCAAGGTGCCTGCCACTGGGTGCAGGGTTCAACAGAGGGGCATCATAGGTGCCTCCAGGCCGCCATTCGGCAACCTTGCACCCATGGGGGTCCCACTGGGGGCCCCCAAAGACAGTGACCGACTGCCTTTTTGTGCCGGAAAGACCAGCACGAAAAGGCAGTGAAAAACTGCCATCGTACTCCCTCGGTCGCAAAGAGGCAGCCGGGGGAGTACAGAGGGATTTCCGGATGGCTGACGGGCTCTCCGAACCCGTCGTGAGCCATCCGGAAATCCGAGTCGGATTCTTTTCCGACCGAGCCCATCGGAATGGCTCGGTCGGAAAGGAATCCGAGCGGCACGTTCCGATTCGGTCGGAAGGGCTCCGACCATCGTTCGGTGCCCTTCTGGCCAAAATCGGAATCGGCCCCTAAATCGTCAGCGTATAGCAGGTTTGTCAGTGTCATGCCTCCTACCTTCGGAGCGTGTGATGCACAGCTGTCCAGTTCTCCCAGTAGATCTGCCAGAAAAAGGTTAAATAATAGTGGGGCTAGGACGCATCCTAATTTTAAACCCTTAGTGGTGGGAATTCTGTTTGAGAGATGCGTCCCACCACCTAGCTTTATTCTGCTCCACGTGTCAGTATGCAAGTGCCTAAGTTGATCTAAAAGAGAAGTTGGTATCCCCCAAGTGTCCAGTTTGTGCCAGAGCTTAGTGCGGTCTACGTGGTCAAAGGCTGGTGTGTAGTCTATAAAGCAAAGGTATAGGGGGTATTTACCCTGCTTCGCAGCATCCATAAGCATGGTTAAGGCCATGATGTTATTTATTGTGCCTTGTCCTTGGCTGAAACCTGTTTGCGTTGTGGGTATAATGTGGTTTTCGTTGGCCCAACTAGCTAGTTCATTTAAGATGATCCCTGCATAGTATTTAGCCTCAGTATCTATAAGGGCTATGAGCCGGTAGTTGTTTGGAATGGACCTCTCGCCTTGCTTATGTATTGGGCTAATAATTGAGCCTCTCCATGACTCTGGAAATAATGTAGTTCTTAGAGCATATTGTAGAACTGGTACTAGCGCATCACTCCAGAAGTCGGGGTCTTGTTTGAACAGCATTGGTGGGATACCGTTAGGACCAGGAGCTCGCACCCGTCTGCCTCTAGCTATTTGTGTCTTTATTACCGGTGCTGCAGGGCCATTTTGTTCTTCTGCTGGACTGGGTGGGCAGTATTGGCTTAATGATGATTCTGTCTCGAACTGCGTCGGACATGTGTATCTGGTGTTCTCTTCACTGGGACAATGTTGATTTATTACTTCTATTATTGAGCTATTAGTGCTTGCCTTTCCCGGATGAGCAAAGGGGGTAACAGTTTTTTGCTCCAAATCGTTGAAATGTTTAAAAAGGTAGTCAGCCCAGACAGCCTCTGTAATGTTAGAGTCTATGCCAGGATGGTTAGGCCGCTGTCATTTGTTAACTGATTGCCAGAATTTGGCGCTGTTTTTCTGATTTGCATCATGGAGAAGTTTCGCCCATGATTCGTTGTTCTTTGCTTTTTTGTTAGACCATCTCCTCCGTTTTAGTGATGTCTTAGATTCAGGGAGGGTTCTTTGCAGACTCAGATTGTATGGAGATTTGCGAAGTCGCTTTAGAGTTTGATTTATAAGTTGATTTAATTTTTTAGAGGCTGGACTTTTTGCCATCTTAGTTTGAATTGCTAAGGCATTCCTCTGTTTTGGACCTTGCCTATTTGAAAATGCTTCTCCAAGTAATGAAACAAACTTTTCCCAACGTTCCAGAGGTTGGGCTGACTTATCTCCTCCTTGATTGTACAGGTCTTTGGCGGTGGATGATATTTCCTCTATATTCTTAGAGTTACACCTTATTCTTTTAAGATTACTGGTTTCGTCCTGCACAATGGTTTTACTAATTGCTTGTTACTGACTTGAGCTTGCTTTAAGACTCAGCTCTTGTGGCATGTGATCACTGAATTCGTTATTGTCGATCTTGAAAGCGGCAATTTTGTTAAACAATGTTAGAGTTGTGAATGTAAAGTCTAGATGAGACAATGCTGTGGCCGAATGATACGTGGCTGCTGGTGGATTATCCTCCTTAAAACGGCCATTTAGAGCTCTCATATTTAGGTGATCCAGTTCCCGGAGCAGGTACTTCGCACTTCTCACTGGCTTGATGGTCTCAATTTGGCCTTGCGTCGGAATTGCCCATGCGCCTGGTAGGTCCTGCATAGGTGTGCCCTGCATGGGTGTGCCCTAGGAGGTGCATATTGAAGTCGCCAGCCAGGATAATGAGATCTGTGGCTTCCTCTTCCATTGACAACTACTTTGCTGCTTTTAATTTTTGTTTTGGGAGTACGTAAATATTTATTATTATTACTTCCTGTTTGAGCTGGTTGAACTTGAGCATTACTTTTACGGCCTGAATGCAGCTTGGTGATGATAAGCAAATTTTTATAGGAAGGGTTTCTCCTATTTCTGTTATTGAGGCTAAGAGCAGTAAGCCTCCCGAGCGACGACCAAAAGCAGATCCCTTGGTTGCCGGAAGTAGGTGAGAGGTATAACCCTGCAGTTCGAAGGGCTTGTCTTCCCAGGTCTCCTGAAGCAGGATTATATCAAAGGATTTCAGATAGTTTAGGATCTCTTTGTCACTTGTTTTGGATGCTAAGCCATTAATGTTCCAGACACATATTGTGATTCCATCTCGCTCTGTTAGAGGTGGCTGGTTTTCGGCCAGCTGTTGTCAATTTGTACGTGCTGATGTTATTAAACGCTGTATGCCCGACCAGTTGTTGTTTATTGGAGGATGTATTGGCATGGATTGGCCTTGAGTTGGTAACAGTGCAATTGACAGGTTTGCCTCAATCTGTGTGCCTGGAGTTCTGCTCCTTGCTCCTTTCAAAACTGAAAAGGCCATCAAGCTTAGGCTGTTTACATTGTTACTTAGGAATAGAGTTGGATATTATGGTTTTGGGACTGGTTTCAAAATTATCCCCCAGTTTTGAAGTCTGTCTCTTTCCTGTAAGATTCTGCCTGCTACCTCAGAACTTTTCCATCTTGTTTTGGTAGGTTCTGAATTTTGGCAATTATCATTGGGCAAAAATGTAATTGCCAGTAGATTGGAGGATGCAATATCGGCTAAAGTTGTAATGGAGTGTAGGAGCCGTAACACGTTCCCTCTATTTAGTATGTCCCCACGTCCTCGTGATTTATATTGGGGGAAGAGTATAATGGTATCAGTCTCTTCTGCCTTTGATGACTCCTGATTATGGAGGTTAGTTTCATCACTATTAATTACTATGTGGGCAAATGATTCCTGATGTTGTGCATGTGTGCCGGTACTATTAATTGCTGTATGGGCAAGAGGGACATTGACAGTATTTATTTCACGGTTAGAATTGATGTGGGGGAATATCAGTTGGTCAATTAAAGTCCGATTTGTATCTTGCTTACTGGTGCCTTGCTCAAGGATTCGGCTCAAGGGTAATGTTTGCTCTTTTTGACTGTCCTGCAAGTCTAAGTCCCGCTTCGGACTTGTAGTTTGTGTTCCTTCGGTAGGTGCCTTACTTACTGAAGATGTTGTGAGTGGCGCTTTGCTAAGATTAGTATTTACCAAGTTGCTACCCTTAGTAGAGGGGGTTGATATGAAATTACTGCGGGTAGTCTCCTGGTTAATATTTGATTTCCTTCCGGATTATTGCTAACACTTACTGGAGGGCAAGATCCCCTTTGCTGCACCTGTAAGATATTTGATCCTATGAGCCGTGCCTTTTTGTTTTCTGCTTGTGCTGGAACTGGGGAGTTTAAAGTTTCCTCACTTGTAAGGTCAGCTTTAACTAAACTCGACTGGAGCTGGGCGGCCAAATGTTGGACCTGAACATTTGATTTCTTATTTCTTCCTTTCCTTTTTTGCTTGCAACCAGTTTTTGCAGGTGAAATGTTTTTTTCTGATGATCCTAGTTTGATATTTTGCGGGAGTCCACTTCCTTCAGTTGAAGATGCGCTATTTGGTGCGCTAATTGATGGTGTCGTCGCCGTTGAAAGAGGGACCGTCATTATTTTGCCCTCCGTAAAATTACCGTTACCTGCAGTGTTCTGAATTTTAACTGTTGATTTCAAGACGGACAATAGGACAACTAGTATTTTCGGGAGGGTTAATAATTTATCCACTATTGGGGCACAGAAACATTCTTGTTGCAATGACTGCGTTTTGAAGGCCGCTTCTTGCCCTCTCTTTATTAATCCATTCAAGTCGGCTAACTTCCTGTCAATCCCCGAGGTAAAATCAGCTACAGTTTGGAGAACTGTGAGCTGAAGATCCAGTTTGTGAGACTGATATTGTAATGCCGCTGTTGAATATTGCATTGTGCTTAGTATCGATTCCCAGATTAAGTTTTTGTTTGAAGTGTTACTTCTTTCTGATCGAACAGTTTTTGGAGGATTATTAGGATCGTGATTGTAAGAGGCGACTAGTTCCTCCCACTCTTGGGAGGCTAGGAAGGACATATCGCCATTAGAAATGCAAAGGTCTTTGTGGGAAGGTGGCTGGCCATACTGTGGTAATGGTTTTTCGAGATGCTTGCAGGATGTCGAGGGCGTTGTGGCTTCCGAGTAGGTGGTTGATGAAAGTTGAAGGGGAGATTTTTTAATAATGATGATTGTTCCTTTGTTTTTTGTTCTTTTATTTTTTGTTCCTCCTGCTGGGCTAGTACTGGTGAAAGAACATGGTGGTGCTTTAAAGCAAGTCCCGTATCAGATCCTGCTTGTTGTAAGAAAATGTGGGTGTCTGTACCAAGACGGGTCACCACAGTGTGATGGGAGGCCTGATGATGCTTGGGGTCTGGTCCAGGTATTGTTCCCCCTTGCTGGTGAGGTGTTAGAAAAGCCGGCTCTAATGGACCCTCAAATACTGCCGTAAGCGATTGAGAGGACTGAAGAAGATTATGAGCGTTATGTACGTTGTGTAAGCTTGCCTGTGAAGTGGTTTGTAAATTGGTAAATTTAATTTGTAAATTAGTCGTTCGCTCATTGTTGTTGTCCTTCTGATGAGCGATTTGATGGTCCTGTTGGTCACAATCATGCTCCTCGTTTATACGTGATACATTTAGGTCTTCAGCTGCTTGCATTAATTCGTGATTTTGCCGAGAGAGCAACTCTTTCTCTCTGGTGTACCCCTTGGTTTTTTCTAGAAGACTTTCATTAGAGTGAATTAATGCGATGGTTTGCTTCGTTGTAGATTGTAAAATTTGGTCGGAGCTGCCTGGTTGTAAGGGTAAGAGAGGGGATTGCAGCCCTTCTATAGTGCCACTTTTGGAGAATATTGCAGTAGCGGGATCTTTCAGGAAAAATTTTTTTGTATATATTTTAGGCTGGTAAGAAGAGAGGTTTCTCCTTAAAGGGGACCCTTCTGCTCTAATTAAATCCTGGTCTTCTGGACCCAGCCTCGTGTTGGCTGTGTCTCCCTTTTCTGTTGCAGTTGTTATTAAAAGTTTGTTACCTTCCTGGCCTAAAAAGTTGTTGTTGTTTGTGATATTAAAAGACGATCTATTGAGGGATTTAGGGGTCATGTTGGCCATCGGTTTTTCTTTTGTCTCATCAAATTTGTCACGTTTTATCTTTTGACTGTCTGGGTCAAAATCAAGTGGGCTAGTGTCTCTAGGCACGCTCTTGCCATCATTCTTTCATTTTGTTGGTTTGGGTTGTGGTCTTGGTTTCGTTGAGGCCTTCCGCACTCTGCCTGACCTCATGGCACCATGCCCTCAGGTTGTAGTCCTCGGTTATGACCGACTTGCAAGTTTAAATTTGTCTGTGTTGCCTCAGTTTCGCCTCAGTTATGCCTCGAAGTGTGCCTTAATGATGTTATACCAACTGGTGGCTTTTGTCGGGTTCGCAAAGGCTTGTTTGTAAAAAGGCCTTGAGCAGCTGAAAATTAGGTCGGGGGGTTGAGGGGTCGTGGGGAGGCCATAGAGTGGGGTCCGGGGTCAGGAGCCTCCAAGCTCTCGGCAGCCCACAGGCGCAGAGGCGCTCCACCACCAACTAAACCACCCTGCCGGGCCAAAAAGGCTGTCCTTCCAGTTAGAGCTCACTCAGCCCTACGCGCCTGCCAACCCCCTCGGCTGGGGGCTGCTGAGTTTCCAACGGTTGCAAACAGTGTTCAGCTAGGGACAAACAGAGGCTCCCCCAATGTGGCAGTCTGCCCCACCTCAGCTCACCTTGCAACCTGCAGTCTGGAGGGTCGAGCGGCTGTTGCAGCAATTTAGAGGTTAAAGCTGTTAAGCTGTGGGGCAGTTTGGGCTGTTGAGGCAGCTGGGACAGTCACTCAGGGCATGAAAAAGGCATGAAGAAGGCAAAAGATCGATGCTGGGTTGTTGCTATACCGCACCACGTCGTCCAGCCCCCAAGAAATCAGCCGAGAGGGCCGCAGGTACGTAGCGAGCCTCAGCCTCGGCCTCAGCAGCCTTCCGCAGCTCCCGACCACTGCCGCTGCCGGCCGCTGCACTCCCAATTCGGTGCCCCCCTCGAGCAGTTCCTCGCCTGCTGCCTGCTCCTGCTCCTCACCACTGCTGCTCCTCGCCGCTGCTGCTGCCGCTGTGGTGAATAGACTGACTGCAGAGAGAATAGTTATTAGACTAATTGTTGTGAGTCTGTGGAAAGCTACAGTTCAAATATACCGCATCATTTTCAGTGTCTGTTTGAAATTTGAAGTGTAGTCTGTCTAGTTTTAAGATGTGGATGGTGTTGTGAGTGAGGGTATATCTCTACTTGCAAATCTATTATTGAACGTGTTATACGTCTGAAGATGTTAGATTTATAAAATACAGGTATACATCTATTTGTATGTTTCGTTTTATATATGATGGCACTAGGAAAAGGTACAGACACAGACATGCATGCTTTTAGAAATATGAGGAAACTTAAAACAGAGATATGTGACGGGTTGCTGTTTTGCTCTTATCTATGCTCAATACCTGATTAGGAGTAGAATAGTGAAGCAGCAGCAGTAGATAAGGGATGTTTAAGATATGTTGGGTGTGGAATTAGTGATAATGGTACTTTATTAGACTCTGTGTAAAACTTCACTTGAAATATGCCGCATAATTTTAGGTGTGTGTTTGAAATGTTAAGTGTAGTCTGTCAAGTTTTAAAGCCTTTATGGTCTTGTGAGTGAGGTATGTCTCTATTTACACATGTATTGTTATGCTTTTGGCAATAGGTACAGATACAAGGATGCATGGTTTTAGGAATATGGTGAGACTTATGGCAGAGATATCTGATAGGTTGCTGTTTTATATTCGTCTAGGCACAACATTCTGAGTTTTCGTAGAATGGTGAAGCTGCAGCACAGTAGTGAGTTTTACAATATTTTGGTAGAGAGATTAGTGATTAGGCTACTTTCTATGAGTCTGGGGAAATGTATACTTGAAGTACAGCGCAGAAATGTAGATCTCTCTTTGAAATGTAAAGTACAGTCTGTCAAGTTTTAAGTTTAAGGTCTTCATGGTCTTGTGATTGCTGTATGTCTCTACTTGCACATGTGTTGTCATGTCTGCTATGCATGTGAAGATACTAGACGTATAAAATACAGGTGTACATCTGTTTGTACATTTCTTTTAGATATGATGATGATTTGAAAAGGTAGAGACATATGCATGAAATCTTAACAATATGGAGAGACTTACAGTTGACTCATGCAATCACTCAGACATTACTCATGCACTCCTCCAATCACCCCCACATTATCCCTGCACTCAAGCAATCACCTAGGCATTACCCAAGCACTCCTTCAATCACCGAGCCACTACCCATACACTTATATAATGACCCAGGCACTACCCTTGCAGTCCTCCAATTACCCAGGCACTAGTCATGTACTCATGCAATTAACCAGCCAGTACCCATACACTTATAAAATCACCCAGACACTACTTATGTACTACCACTGCAGTCATGCAATCAGGCAGGCTCTACCTATGCACTCATGTAGTAACCCAGGCACTACCTTTTCACTCATAGAATCACCCAGGCCCTACTGTTGCACTCATCTATTCATCTAGGCACTACTCAATGACTCATCTATGCCTTCAGGTACTATTCATACACTTATCCATGCACTCAAGCTCTATGTGTGCACTCATGCAATTAGCCAGTCACTATCCATCCTCTCCTCCAATTACCCAACCACTACCCTTGCACTCATACAATCACCCAAGAACTACCTATTGAGTTATGGAATCACTCAGGCCGATCTATTACATGTCTCAGTTGTAGGTTTCACCATATTCCTGAAATATTGTATACATATTTCTTTTAGATATGATGATGATTTGAAAAGGTAGAGACATTTGTATGCATGCTTTTAACACTATGGAGAGACTTACAGTTGAGTCATTGTAAGCCCTCGCATGGATCAGGCTGGACACGGGATCTGGTTAGACCTGGTTTTATTTTTATACGGGGTTTGTCGCGATGGGCCAGCTTTATAGTCTTGGGGAACCCAGTCCAAGGTGTATCCTGTTAATGTTCCACAGGTCTCGTCCGGTCCTGTTCACGTCACAGGTCGTGGTTTTTCTCCCTCCTCAGGCTTCTTCCTGGGATCCCTCGGGCTCGCTCCCACCAGGCGAAAGACAAAACAAAACAAAAGGAACTGTGAGACTCCCCGCTATCATCGAGTCGGGATCAGGGTAGGAGTGAGGGAGCACCAGTGCCACAAACACGCTTCCGACGGCGTGAGGGGCTGTGCTAGGGATCGGGTGAAGTGAAGGGGTAGTTGGAGGTGCCCTATTTAAAAGCGGCTGTTCTCCTCCCCATCCACCCAGTCATACGTTCTCGTACCTGTTGGAGCCACACTCCTCCAGGAGTGTGGCGGGGCGCAGACCCGAACCGTTGGCCTCCTGGCGTCCTGGTGTCGGGTTCTCCCTCCGGTAATGTCAGCAGCGCCAGTCGTTCCCCTCTCTGATGCCTGCCTTCACACTCTCCTTCTTCGGCGTCCTCTTCTCGCTCCGGTTCCCTCTGCTCTCTTCCGGGTTCGTCGTCTTCCACTCTCCTGGGCGGGCCCGATATGACGGCGGGGGCGGGGCCTTTGATGATGCCCTCCCCGTTAAAGGGACCAGGCCCGTATTGCACCACGTCGTCCTCCGTAATGTCAGGGTCGTCGGGGTCCCAGTCATCTGGCTGGAAAGAGAGGAGACGGCCAGATTCAGGGGGGCGGACCACCACTCGCCCTTCTGCTCCTCCCGAAGCCCGTCGAAACTGTGACAGTCATGTAATAGACTGTTGCTTTATATGTGGTTGGCCCAACATCCATGCAGGTATAAAAGCACCCAAATACTACCCATGCAGTCTTCCAATCATCCAGGCACTACCTATGCACTGCTGCAATCACCCCAGCACTACCCCTGCACTCATGCAATCACCCAGGCACTACCCCTGCACTCATGCAATCACCCAGGCACTACCTATGCACTCATGCAATCACCCAGGTATTACCCATGCACTCCTTCAATCACCCAGCCACTACCCAGGCACTTATATATTCACTCAGGCAGTACCCTTGTACTCCTCCAATCATGAAAGCACTACCCCTGTACTTATGTAATCACTCAGCCAGTACCCATGCACTTATAAAATCACCCAGGCACTATCTTTGCACTCCTCCAATCACTCAGGCACTACCTCAGTACTCCTGCAATCACCCAGGCCGTACTGTTATATTCCAGGCGATTGCCTTTCTCAATGCTCGTCCAAATACAAACAGGTTTTTTGCAGACTTTCCTTTCAAGGTGTTCAATCACCATGTAATTTCCTGTCTAGAGAGGGGAAGGATGCTTGATTCACTGTGCTGCTGCGGGCGCCATCTTAGGTGTATCCTAATATTTCCCTGAATGGGAGTGTCCTCGCAAACTTACAGCCCTGGATGGGCTATCTCCCCCTTCAATCTGCAGCCCCTCAATTAAATGTGTTACGTCCTTTGCCCCTCGCTCATACCGCAAGCCACGTTTCCTTGGCAAATGGCTGCCCGCAGGGGTTGGTCCAATGACCTCTCCCAGAGACTTGGATAGTCTCTGCATTCAACGATGTTCGTTAACTTTTTAGAAACACTCAGTCACTGGATGATGTCATCAGTGATGTCATTTGAGAAGTCATCAGTAATGTCATCAGTGATGTCACTGACCATGTCATGAGTGATGTAATATGTGACATCATCAGCAGTGCATTGCGGGGGCGTGAGTTATAGTTAGCTCAACACACTATAACAGCCAAATTTCTCTGGTTTTGTACGTATGAAATGTCCAACTAGCTATAACGTCCGTGAAACTTGTGTTTTTTTCAGTGAATATATATATATCTATCTATATATATCTATCTGTATATATATATATATATATTCACTGAAAAAAACAAAGGTTACAGGGACATTGTAGATAGACTCAGATTTTACTCATGCAAAACGAGTGAAATTCAGCAGTTATAGCTACATGAGATATCTATAACTTAGACCCCGCACAATGCACTGCTTATGATGTTAAAACATATATGTATATATGTGTATATATATCACAACAAACGCCATTTCCGATAAAGAACAGCTACTGTGGACACAGTTTCCTTAAGAAAGCAGTTTAATGAATCAATCACCAGCTCGACGCGTTTCGGGAAACACTCCCTTGCTCACATGTATATAAGTGTGTGTGTGTATGTATATATTCACTGAAAAAACCACAGGTTTCAGGGATGTTATAGTTATTTGGAAATTTCACATGTATAAAACAAGAGAAATTCGGCTGTTATAGTTAGTTGAGCTAACTATAACTCGCGCCCCAGCAATGCACTGCTGATGACGTCACATATTACATCACTCATGACATGGTCAGTGACATCACTGATGACATCTCAAATGACATCACTGATGACATCATCCAGTGACTGTGTGTTTCTGAAAAGTTTAAGTATGTTTTATATATATATATACGCCAAGGTATCTTGAAGAATGAGTGGGTGTATGAGTGTCTGAATGGATGATTTAGTAGGTGTGTGACTGACTGTATAAGTGAGTGATTAAACGTGTTTTACTGAATGTATGGGTTAGTGACTAATCTGTGTGAATGTCTGTATCAGTCAGTCAGTTGGGGTGCAAGCGGCTGGATGGGTTGGTGAGTAGCTACATGAGTGTCTATATGGGTTATTGATTGGTTGTCTGAGTACCTGTAGCGATGCCTGAGTGTCTGTGTGGGTGGATGCGGGGTGTGTGACTCCCTGCATGGTTGTGTGAGTGGGTGATTCACTGGGTGTATGGGTTCAAGAGTGCAATTGTGAGGGGCTGTATGGGTGGGTGAGTCTGTGTATGGCTGTGTTGGTAAGTGAATGGATGTCTCAGTGGCACATGTGTGAGTTACTACATATATGAAAGGCAGTATATGTGAGTGTTGGATTATATAAGTGACTATATGTGAGAGTGAGTGATTGTGAGAGTGGCTGTATGGATGAGTGTGTGCTTGTGTCAGTGATTGAATAAGAGAGTAAGTATGTGTTAGTATCTGTATGAATAAGTGAGGTGTTGTGTTTATAACTGTATAGGTGAGTAAATGGGAGTGTGATTGATTATTTGCATGACTGAGTAGGTGTATGAGTAACTCTATGGGTGAGTGGCGGTATATGAGTGTCTGTATGGGTCTATGAGTGCATATGATAGTGGCTATATTGATGAGTGACTGTATGTATGAGTGACTGTATGGGTGAATGAGTGGATGTGTGTGTAGACCTAGGAATCAGTGAGTGGGTATGTACTAACTGGTATTGGTGTGTCTATGGTTTCGAGAATGGTAGTCTGTATTTTAGAGTGGGTGTATCAAAGGTTATATTAGGGTGTGAGGAGGTGCATCAGATGATCACGTGGATGATGTCATCAGTGATGCCATTTGAGATGTCATCAGTGATGTCACTGACCATGTCATGAGTGATGTAATATGTGATGTCATCAGCAGTGCATTGCGGGGGCGCGATTTATAGTTAGCTCAACTAACTATTATGGCCGAACTTCTCTGGTATTGCACGAGTGAAATGTCCAACTAACTATAACGTCCCTGAAACCTGTGGCTTTTTCAGTGAATTTCTAAGGTTTCTTAAATGCTAATTTCTAACTATAACGTCCCTGAAACCTATGGTTTTTTCAGTGAATTTCAAATGTTTTTTAACTGCTAATTCCTAACTATAACGTCCCTGAAACCTCTGGTTTTTCAGTGAATTTCTAAGGTTTTTTAAATGCTAATTTCTAAATATGCTTACAAAGGTAGGACATGTGCAGAAAGAGGAAGAAAGGCACAGAAAGAAGCAAGAGAAGTGCAGAAAGAGGCAACAGAAGTCCATAAAGAGGAAGAAAGGTGCAAAAAGAAGGAAGAGAAGTGCAGAAAGAAGCAACAGAGGTGCAGAAAGAGGCATACTTCGACTGTACATTTCCACAGACTCATACAAAGTAGCCTAATCACTAATCCTTCTCTCAAGATGTCTTAAACCTCACTTTTCTCTTGAAAGTTCACTATTCATTGACTGTTCAGAATGTTAGACCTACCAAATGTAAAACAGCAATCCTAACCATATCACTGTTGTAAGTCTAACCAACGTTTGTGAAGGTATGTGTGCATGTGTCTCTGCTTTTACCTGGTGATATGTTACATAAAAATAAACATACAAAAACTTGAATATCCGTGTTTCAAACAGCATACTCTGTAAATTTGTGTACAAGAAGGTGCATGTATTTCTTTCTGCTCCTAATACAGGGCACATGCATATTCAATAGTACATTTGAGGGGCTCTATAACACTTATATACATAACACATGTCTGCCTGTGCAACCGAATGACAGAGCAGAACTAACAAGATTTGACCACCTATAACAGAAGCTACCCGCTTTTTAAGCTACCATCTTCAGATCCATAACACATGTGAGAATACATGTACGAGTAGACATATAAATCAGTCACGAAAGCATGCAGACCTTTAAACTTAACAGCTTGCACTTCCCATTTCAATATAGAAACAGGGGAAAGAGGTATAGAAAGAAGCAAGAGAAGTGTAGAAAAAAACAAGAGAGATGCAGAAAGAGTAAGAAATGTGCAGAAAGAGGCAAGAGAAGTGCAGAAAGAGGCAACAGAGGAGCAGAAAGAGGCAAGAGAGGTGCAGAAACAGGAAAGAGAACTGCAGAAAGAGGCAAGAGAGTTGCAGAAATAGGCAAGAGAGGTTCAGAAAGAGGGAACAGGGGTGCAGAAACAGGCAAGAGAGGAGCAGAAAGAGGGAACAGGGGTGCAGAAAGAGGCAAGAGAAGTGCTGAAAGAAGTAACAAAGGTGCAGAAAGAGGCAAGAGAAGTGCTGAAAGAAGGAACAGAAATTCAGAAAGAGGGAAGAGAAGTGCAGAAAGAAGCAACAGAGGTGCAAAAAGAGGCAAGAGAAGTGCAGAAAGAGGCAAAGAGGTACAGAAAGAGACAACAGAGGTGCACAAAGAGACAAGAGAGGTGCAGAAAGAGAGAAGACGAGTGCAGAAAGAGGCAAGAGGAGTGCAGAAAGAAGCAAGAGAGGAGCAGAAAGAAGCAAGAGAAGTGCACAAAGAAGCAACAGAGGTGCAGAAAGAGGCAAGATGGTTACAGAAAGAGGCAAGAGAAGTCCAGAAAGAAGCAAGCGAAATATAGAAAGAGACAAGAGAAGTGCAGAAAGAGGCAAGAGAGGAGCAGAAAGAGGCAAGAGAGGCGCAGAAACAGGAAAGAGAACTGCAGAAAGCGGCAGGAGAAGTGCTGAAAGAAGAAACAGAAATGAAGAAAGAGGGAAGGGAAGTGCAGACAGAAGCAACAGAGGTACAGAAAGAGGCAAGAGAAGTGCAGAAAGAGGCAAAGAGGTACAGAAAGAAACAACAGAGGTGCACAAAGAGAGAAGAGAGGTGCAAAAAGAGAGAAGACGAGTGCAGAAAGAAGCAACAGAGGTGCAGAAAGAGGCAAGATGGTTGCAGAAAGATGCAAGAGAAGTCCAGAAAGAAGCAATAGAAATGTGGAAAGAGGCAAGAGAAGTACAGCAAGAAGCAAGAGAAGCACAGAAAGAGGAAAGAGAAGTGTAGAAAGAGGCATGAGAAGTGCAGAAAGAGGCAAGAGATGCGCAGGAAAAGGCAAGACAAGTGCAGACAGAGGCAAGAGAACTGCAGAAAAAACCAACAGAGGTGCAGACAGAGGCAAGAGGGGTGCTGAAAGAGGTCAAATAAGTGCAGAAAGAAGCAACAGAGGTACAGAAAGAGGCAAGAGAACTGTAGAAAGAGGGAAGAGAGGTGCAGAAGGAGGCAGGAGAGGTGTAGAAAGAGGGAAGAGGGTGCAGAAAGAAGCAAGAGAGGTGCAGAAACAAGCAAGATAAGTGCAGAAAGAAGCAACAGGGGTACAGAAAGAGGCAAGAGGGGTGCAGAAAAAGGCTAGAGAAGTGCAGAAAGAATGAACAGAGGTGCGGAAAGAGGCAATAGAAGTGCAGAAAGAGGCAAGAGAAGTGCTGAAAGAAGGAACAGAAATGCAGAAAGAGGGAAGAAAAGTGCAGAAAGAAGCAACAGAGGTGCAAAAAGAGGCAAGAGAAGTGCAGAAAGAGGCAAAGAGGTACAGAAAGAGACATCAGAGGTGCACAAAGAGACAACAGAGGTGCAGAAAGAGAGAAGACGAGTGCAGAAAGAGGCAACAGGAGTGCACAAAGAAGCAACAGAGGTGCAGAAAGAGGCAAGATGGTTGCAGAAAGAGGCAAGAGAAGTCCAGAAAGAAGCAAGAGAAATATAGAAAGAGACAAGAGAAGTGCAGAAAGAGGCAAGAGAGGAGCAGAAAGAGGCAAGAGAGGTGCAGAAACAGGAAAGAGAACTGCAGAAAGAGGCAAGAGATGTGCAGAAAGAGGGAACAGGGGTGCAGAAACAGGCAAGAGAGGTGCAGAAAGAGGGAACAGGGGTGTAGAAAGAGGCAAGAGAAGTGCTGAAAGAAGTAACAGAGGTGCAGAAAGCGGCAAGAGAAGTGCTGAAAGAAGAAACAGAAATGCAGAAAGAGGGAAGAGAAGTGCAGACAGAAGCAACAGAGGTACAGAAAGAGGCACAGAAGTGCAGAAAGAGGCAAAGAGGTACAGAAAGAAACAACAGAGGTGCACAAAGAGAGAAGAGAGGTGCAAAAAGAGAGAAGACGAGTGCAGAAAGGCAACAGGGGTGCAGAAAAAAGCAAGAGAGGAGCAGAAAGAAGCGAGAGAAGTGCACAAAGAAGCAACAGAGGTGCAGAAAGAGGCAAGATGGTTGCAGAAAGATGCAAGAGAAGTCCAGAAAGACGCAAGAGAAATATAGAAAGAGGCAAGAGAAGTGCAGAAAGATGCAAGAGAAGCACAGAAAGAGGAAAGAGAAGTGTAGAAAGAGGCATGGGAAGTTCATTAAGAGGCAAGAGAACTGCAGAAAGAACCAACAGAGGTGCAGACAGAGGCAAGAGGGGTGCTGAAAGAGGCAAAAGAAGTGCAGAAAGAAGCAACAGAGTTACAGACAGAGGCAAGAGAACTGTAGAAAGAGGGAAGAGAGGTGCAGAAGGAGGCAGGAGAGGTGCAGGAAGAGGGAAGAGGGTGCAGAAAGAAGCAAGAGAGGTGCAGAAAAAAGCAAGAGAAGTGCAGAAAGAAGCAACAGAGGTATAGAAATAGGCAAGAGGGGTGCAGAAAAAGGCTAGAGAAGTGCAGAAAGAATGAACAGAGGTGCGGAAAGAGGCAATAGAAGTGCAGAAAGAGGCCAGAGAAGTGCAGAAAGAAGCAAGAGAAGCGCAGAAAGAAGAAAGAGAAGTGCAGAAAGAAGCAAGAGAAGTGCAGAAAGAGGCAATAGAAGAGCAGAAAGAGGCAAGAGATGTGCAGAAAAAGGCAAGAGAGGTACAGAAAGAGGCAAGAGAACTGTAGAGAGAACCAACATTTGGTGCAGACAGAGGCAAGGGTGGTGCTGAAAGAGGCAAGAGAAGTGCAGAAAGAAGCAACATAGGTGCAGAAAGAGGCAAGGGACTATAGAACGAGGCAAGAGAGGTGCAGAAAGGAGCAAGAGAAGCGCAGAAAGAAGAAAGAGAAGTGCAGAAAGAAGCAAGAGAAGTGCAGAAAGAGGGGTGCAGAAAGATGCAAGAGGGGCACAGAAATAAGCAAGAGTGGTGCAGAAAGAGGCAAGAGAGGTGAAGAAAGTGGAAGGAGGGGTACAGAAAGAGGGAACAGGGTTGCAGAAAGAGGTAAGAGAAGTGCACAAAGAAGCAACAGAGGTGCAGAAGGAGGCAAGAGAACTGCAGAAATAGGCAAGAAAGTTGCACAAACAGGCCAAGAAGGTGCAGCAAGATGGAACACGAGTGCAGACAGAGGCAAGAGAGGTACAGAAATAGAGAACAGGGGTGCAGAAAGAGGCAAGAGGGGTGCAGAAATGTGCAAGAGAGGTGCCGAAAGAAGCAAGAGGAGTGCAGAAAGAACCAACAGAGGTGTAGAAAGAGGCAAGAGGAGTGCAGAAAAGGCAAGAGAAGTGCAGAAAGAAGCAACAGAGGTGCAGAAAGAGGCAAGTGAACTGCAGAAAGAGGGAACAGGGGTGCAAAAAGTGGAATGAGAGGTGCAGAAAGAGGGAAGAGGGGTGCAGAAAGAGGCAAGAGGGGTGCAGAAAGAAGCACAAGAGGTGTTGAAAGAAGCAAGAGAGGTGAAGAAAGAAGCAACAGAGGTGCAGAAAGAGGCAAGAGGGGTGCAGAAAGAGGAAAGAGAGGTACAGAAAGAGGCAAGAGAGGTACAGAAACAGGCAAGAGAGGTGCAGAAAGAGGGAACAGGGGTGCAGAAAGCGGCAAGAGAGGCGCAGAAAGAGCGAAGAGGGATATAGAATGAGGTAAGAGCGGTAGAGAAAGAATCAAGAAAGGTGCAGAAAGAAGCAAGAGAAGTGATGAAAGAGACAAGAGAGTTGCAGAAACAGGCAAAAGAAGTGCAGAAAGAGGCAAGAGAAGTGCTGAAAGAGGCAACAGAGGTGCAGAAAGAAGCAAGAGAAGTGATGAAACAGACAAGAGAATTGCAGAAAGAAACAAGAAATGTGCAGAAAAAAGGAAGAGAAAAGCAGAAAGAGGCAATACAGGTGCAGAAAGAGGTAGGAGAGGTGCAGAAAGAGGCAAGTGAGGAGCAGACAGAGGCAGGAGGGGTGCAGAAAGAGGGAAGAGAAGTGCAGAAAGATTGAAGAGATGTGCAGAAAGAGGGAAGGGGTACAGAAAGAGGCAAGAGGGGTGCAGAAAGAAGCAACAGAGGTGCAAAAAGAGGCAAGAGAGGTGCAGACAAAAACAACAGTGGTGAAGAAAGAGGCAAGAAAAGTGCAGAAAGAGACAAGAGAGGTGCAGAAAGAGAGAAGAGGGGTGCAGAAAGAGGGAAGCTGGGTGCAGGAAGAGAGAAGAGGGGTGCAGAAAGAGACAAGGGGGTGCAAAAAGGGTAAACTGGGGTGGAGAAAGTGGCAAGAGGGGTGCATAAAGAAGCAAGAGAGGTGCAGAAAAAAACAAAAGAAGTGCAGAAAGAAGGAATAGAGGTGCAGAAAGAGGCAAGAGGGTTGAAGAAAGAGGGAAGATGATGCAGAAATAAGCATGAGTGGTGCAGAAAGAAGCAAGGGAGGTGTAGAAAGAAGAAAGAGGAGTGCAGAAAGAAGCAACAGAGGTGCAGAAAGAGGCAAGAAGGGAGCAAAAAGAAGGAAGAGGGTTGCAGAAAGAGGCACAAGGAGTACAGAAAGAAGCAAGAGACGTGTAGAAAGAAACAAAAGAAGTGCAGAAAGAAGGAACAGAGGTGCAGAAAGGGGCAACAGGGGTGCAGAAAGAGGGAAGAGGGGTGGAGAAAGACGCAAGAGGGTGCAGAAAGAAGCATGAGAGGTGCTGAGAAAAGCAAAAGAATTGCAGAAAGAAGGAAAAGAGGTGCAGAAAGATGCAAGAGTGGTGCACAAAGAGGGAGGAGGGGTGTGAAAGAGCCACGAGGAGTGCAGAAAGAAGCAAGAGGAGTGCAGAAAGAGACAAGAGAGTTGCAGAAACAGGCAAAAGAAGTGCAGAAAGAGGCAAGAGAAGTGCTGAAAGAGGCAACAGAGGTGCAGAAAGAAGCAAGAGAAGTGATGAAACAGACACGAGAATTGCAGAAAGAAACAAGAAATGTGCAGAAAAAAGGAAGAGAAAAGCAGAAAGAGGCAATACAGGTGCAGAAAGAGGTAGGAGAGGTGCAGAAAGAGGCAAGTGAGGTGCAGACAGAGGCAGGAGGGGTGCAGAAAGAGGGAAGAGAAGTGCAGAAACATTGAAGAGATGTGCAGAAAGAGGGAAGGGGTACAGAAAGAGGCAAGAGGGGTGCAGAAAGAAGCAACAGAGGTGCAAAAAGAGGCAAGAGAGGTGCAGACAAAAACAACAGTGGTGAAGAAAGAGGCAAGAAAAGTGCAGAAAGAGACAAGAGAGGTGCAGAAAGAGAGAAGAGGGGTGCAGAAAGAGGGAAGCTGGGTGCAGGAATAGAGAAGAGGGGTGCAGAAAGAGACAAGGGGGTGCAAAAAGGGGTTGCAGAAAGAGGCACAAGGGGTACAGAAAGAAGCAGGAGACGTGTAGAAAGAAAACAAAAGAAGTGCAGAAAGAAGGAACAGAGGTGCAGAAAGGGGCAACAGGGGTGCAGAAAGAGGGAAGAGGGGTGGAGAAAGACGCAAGAGGGTGCAGAAAGAAGCATGAGAGGTGCTGAGAAAAGATAAAGAATTGCAGAAAGAAGGAAAAGAGGTGCAGAAAGATGCAAGAGTGGTGCACAAAGAGGGAGGAGGGGTGTGAAAGAGGCACAAGGAGTGCAGAAAGAAGCAAGAGGAGTGCAGAAAGAAGAAACAAATGTGCAGAAAGAGGCAACAGGGGTGCAAAAAGAGGGAAGAGGGGTGCAGAAGAGGCACGTGGGGGGCAGAAAGAAGCAAGAGATGTGCAGAAAGAAACAAAAAAGTGCAGAAAGAAGGAACAGAGGTGCAGAAAGAGGCAACAGGGGTGCAGAAAGAGGGTGAATGGGTGGAGAAAGAGGCAAGGGGGTGCAGAAAGAAGTGCAGAAAGAAGGAGCAGAGGTGCAGAAAGAGTAGAGTAAAGAGGGGTGCAGACAGAGGGAAGAGGGTTGCAGAACGAGGCAAAAGGGGTGCAGAAAGAAGTGAGAGGTGCAGAAAGAAACAAAAGAAGTGCAGAAAGAAGGAACAGAGGTGGAGAAAGAGGCAAGAGGGGTGCGGGAAGAGGGGTGTGAAAGAGGCATGAGGGGTGCAGAAAGAAGCAAGAGAGGTGCAGAAAGAGGGAAGAGGGGTGGAGAAAGAGACAAGAGAAGTGCAGAAAGAAGCAACAGAGATGCAGACAGGGGGAAGAGGGGTGGAGAAAGAGGCAAGAGGGGTGCAGAAAGAAGCAAAAGAGGTGCAGAAAGAAACAAAAGAAGTGCAGAAGGAAGGAACAGAGGTACAGAAAGAGGCAGGAGGGGTGCAGAAAGAGGGAACAGGGTGCAGAAAGAGGGAAGAGAGGTGCAGAAAGAGGCAAGAGGGGGGCACAAAGAAGCAAGTGAGGTGCAGAAAGAGGCAACAAAGGTGCAGAAAGAGGCAAAAGACGTGCAGAAAGTAGAAGAGATTTGCAGAAAGAGTCAAGAGAAGTGCAGAAAAAGAAAGAAAGGTGCAGAAGAAGCAACAGAAATGCATAAAGAGGCAAGAGAGGCGCAGAAAAAAGCAAGATTAGCTTCTACACCATTAGTACCAATTTAACAGCCACATTTAGCAATAAGTAACAGGTGACCATTATAGGATTACAAAGGACCTTCCACCACGCTGTAACACTTGTCACTGCATTTTTGGTAACGTTTGAGCCGTTTGAGCTAGAAACAAGGCTTTTTTTGTTCAAATCTGCAGATTAGGCAGCAGATGATGGATTATGTGGCTAATGGGGAAAATGTATAATTGTGCGAAGGCCGGTGCAGCCAAACAGTCGCATAATTCCAGTGGCCCTGCTCATGCCTCTGACTAGGTCCAGAAGTGCTCCTCAGTGATTCCTTCTTTTTTTGTCTCATTGAGTTCATAGTTTAGCTTCTATGGAAATGAGGAAGACTAAACCTGAGGTTACCACTCCACAACACAGACTACCATACCACATAATTACTCTCCATAACACATAATCCCACTCTACATAATTCCTATACACTAAATACCACATACATTCTATATACATAATGTCACTGCACAACATACCACATAATTCCACTACACACAACATACATCCACTCCACTCCCAAAAATATTAGTAAAAAACCTTTACATTTACAATGCCAATATCTCTAACTCTTGCAAATGCGGGACCTATTACATTGCAAATGCTTCTTTAAATAGTAGTCGCATTTGCAGAGTGGTGGAGAAAGGGTGCTGGGCCTCCGACCAGCGCTCATGAATTCCGCTGCATAGGACTTACAGGAGGTACCAGGAGGGCTTCTTGGCCCCCAAAGTCCCTCAGGAGTAAAGTGGACTTCATCCCCCAACCCGTAGTCTGCCAGGAGGTGCGTTTGCAGAGTAGTGGAGAAAGGGGGCCGTGGCCTCCGAATACCTCTTAGCAATCCCACTGTGTGGGACTTACTGGAGGTACCAGGAGGGGTAGTCGGCCCCAAGGACATCTTTGGGGGCCAACTACCCCTCCTATTATCTCCAGTAAGTCCCACACAACAGGATTGCGAAGTTCTCATAGCAGGCCACGCCCCCTTTGCCCACCACTCTGCAAATGCGCCTCAGGGCACGCTCTTGGTTGGTGGATGAAGTCCCCTTCGCTTGTGGGGGTCCCTAGGGGCCAACTAGTCTACCTGTTACCTCCAGTAACCCCCACACAGTGGGATTACTGAGAGGTAGACACAGGCAATGCCCCCTTTCTCCACCACTCTGCAAACGCACCTCCTGGCGCGCTCTTGGTTTGGAGATGGAGTCCCCTTGCCTCCTGTGGGTCCCCGGGGTCTAACTAGCCCTCCTGTTATCTCTAGTAAGCCTTACACAGCTGGATTGCTGAGAGTGGTCCGAAGCCACTCCCCCTTTTTACACCACTCTGCAAACCCGCCTCCTGGTGCACTGCTGCTTGGGGGATGAAGTCCACTTTAGTCCTGAGGTCCTCAGGACATAAGAGGACCTCATCTCCCCACTAGCAGTGCACCAAGAGGTGCATTTGCAGAGTTGTGTAAAAAGGGGCGTGGCATCGGACCACCTCTCAGCAATCCCACTGTGTGGGGATTACTGGAGGTTTCTGGTGGTCTAGTTGGCCCCTAAGAACCCTTAGGATTGAAGGGGACTTAATCCCCCAATTCAGAACGTGCCAGGAGGTGCGTTTGCACAGTGGTGCAGGGAGGGGGCGGGGCCTCCGGCGAGATGCCGGCTTTTTTTTTACTTGGTTTTTGGAAAAGGGGGCTGTGTGGCCCCCCTTCCCTTAATTATTTTTGGGCCCTGGGGACCCCATCCCCTAGGGCCTGAGCATTTTTTTTTTAAACAGGAAGGGGGCTGCGTGGCCACCCTTCCCTGTGCCACTATTAGCCCCGGGGACCCCATCCCCCGGGGCCGGGCCTTGTTTTTTTTTTTTTTTTTCCCGGGAAGTGGTATGAGTGGCCCCGATCCCCTGTGCCACTTCTGGCCCCAGGGACCCCATCCCCCAGGGCTTGGCCTCATTTTTTAAAACAAATTTCCCAGGAGGGAGGACCTGGGGACCCCCTCCCCTGGGCCACTTCTGGCCCCAGGGTCCCCATCCCCCGGGGCCGGCCCTCAATGTTGGGGACCGCAGGGGGAGCCCAAATGCCCCTGCAGTCCCAGTCGGCTCCCCACCTCCTGCAGGAGGCGGCATTGATTTTGGACAACGGGAGCTGTTAACATGCAGCTACCCTTGTCCAAAAGCAATTTGCTTCGCTTCATGGGAAGCAAGAGCAGGTTTTCTGCTCTCGCTTTTATGAAGCGAAGCATAGTTTGCAATGACAGGGCGGGTTCTGCCGCCCTGTCATTGCAAACTACAATGTCCCGGGGGTGGGCACCCTGGGACATTGCCGGAGCCGGCCCTTGGTGGTGGTGGTCCCCAGGGCCATCTAGGGCTCCAAGAGGGGGGCCGCACGGCCCCCCTCCCATCATGTTTGAAGCCCCGGGGAGGTGGTGGTCCCCAGGGCTGGGGGTCCGCAACACACCCCCAAATTTCAATTACTGTGTGCCCCGGGGAGGTGGTGGTCCCCGGGGAAGTGTAGGGGGGGCAGGAGCCCCCCGCCCACACTTTCTTTATTTATTCATTTTACAAAGCCCCAGGGAGATGGCAGTCCCCGGGGCTGCGGGGGAGGCGCGAGGCCCCTCGGCAATTAAAGTCAAAAGACCCGGGGAGGTGGTGGTCCCTGGGGTGTGGTTCTACCGAGTCACAAGATGGCTGCCAACACTTCCTGGTTTGGAGTGTTGACAGCCAATCAAAATGAAGCTCGTGCCCGGGAGGGTTTGCGGATCCACCGTGCTCACCAGATATAGATATTTTTTATTTTAAAATTTCTCAGGAACTACTGAACGGATTTACACCATTTAAAGCAAAGAGTGCACTCTGGACCAAGAGCTACCTCTCTGCCAGATTTGGTGTAATTTCATTCAGCAGTTCGGGCTGTAGCTGCAACAAAAGTTCCTTTGGAAATTAACATGGAGAAAACGAGTTTTGGGACCCCCTTTTTTCTCTACCCCCCACTTGATGAATCACCCCGAAACTTTCAAGACAGGAGCTGATGGAGCGCCCCATTAGTTTTGAAAATTTCGTGTAGATTCAACAAACAGCGCCAAAGATATTGGCAAATCAAAAAATGCTTTTCCTATGGAAACTAGGTCCTAACTATAACTACCTACTGGTTATATATATATGTGTGTGTGGAGGAGATCTAACAATGGTGTCATTCATTAGTAAGGGTGGGCGGAATTTGCATAGTCGCGTTACGCAAAATTCCGCGAAACGGTAAAAAATATCCGCGAGCACGCAGAATTCCGCGAGCATGCAGAATTGCTTGTTTCGCCTGTTCGCGATGCGTTTTTCCTGTTCGGGGACGCTGTTTGCGTGCTCGGGGGGAAATATCTCGCGAACTTGCCCATGCGGTCATCAATTGGCGCGGCCATCTTGTTTCACTTGTCCCGCCCGCTCGCGATGCGGGTTTCCTGTTTGCGAATGCATGTGTCCGATGGCGCATCTGAATGACGTGTTCACAATCGCACACTCTTGCGGGATCGCGCGAACGGATAGGAAAAGTCGTCGGCGAACACAGGGATCCCGGTAAGTCGCTATCGCGCGCGCAAACATGCATTTTGAAAGCGTGAACAAGGAAAAAATTCCGCTATGCCGCGTATCGTGGAATTTTCGGCAATTCCGCGATCTCTGCAGAGCGCGGAATTGCCAAAATTTCGCAAATTCCGCGAGCGGAACGGAATTTATCGCCCAGGCCTATTCATTAGGTGTAATAGGATTGAAGTGGATCAAATGTCATTTAAAGTAACAACATCAATGATGATATTCATACAATGTGAATCATTGGGTGAAGAACGCAAATGTCTTTCATGAGACCGTGCAATTATTTTTAACAATGCCCATACAGGGCTTAATTGTAGAGGAGGTCTAATAATGGTATAATTTATTAGGTGTAACAGGATTAAAGTAGATCAAATTTAATTATAAGCAACTGCACCAATGATGGCATCTATAAAATGTGAATTACTGGGCGAAGAATGCGAATACCCTTAATGAGACTGTACAATTACACCTTTGATAGACCTTGTAATTGCTTTTAATGACAGATATTATGATTAATTAATTTTCCTATATAACTGGATAAGTGATACCAATCAATGGATTTTGGATCTTTTTGATTCATGCATTAATTTATTTCAAATGTTTGGTCACACAAATACCTTATATCTATGAAATATAGGCTTTATTTTGTTGATTGAACCTGAACTGAAATTAAGCACCTAGTCACTTTAAGATGGCACCACTTGAAAGATAGAGAAACTGGTGGAAATATGTTGTCCTCTGTCTAAGTCATGCTAAAATGAGCCACTATAGAAAGCATATATTTACTGTGATGTATGCTAGCTCACTGAATGTAGAAAACGGCAACTGCCAAAATGCGTCTGTGATTCTTACCATATCGCATTCAATCTCAAAATTCAGGGCTTAATTCAGGAATTGACGAAGCATGAGCTTGATTAGTTTTATGATGATAAATCAATTATATATATATATATATATATATATATATATATATATGCCACACAAAGAAAGGAATGTCAGCGCTCTCAGGAAGTGCCAATATTGGAATTTAATGCATAATGGTTATGTGTTATGACAGACTCGCTGTCTTGATCACACAGTGAGTAAACAGAAAATGTTCCTCTACATAGCCTCTTGTAAACATGGAGAACAGACTCGAGGTTCTATACATGTCAAAACAAAGTAATACTATGGCGGCCATCTTAAAACAGTGATAATAGCAGTGAAATTAGTGAAATTAAAATGAGTGTTAATGGTACACTCTGAGTACAACCACATAATCCAAATGATATGTAAAACCCCACGTTAATACTTTGCACGTCAGACCCCATTATACCAGGAGGGTAATCTTTGATGGTTATGAGTACCCTGGGATTCTGATAGAAAATTGGCGGCCATCTTAGAGTGGTGAACTGTGTATCCGGTTACCATTGTCTCCTGGGTATATGGCAAATCATTGTGGGTTAAATTAATTCCAACATAAGCACTGGTGCTGAATATGCGTACCCACTGTGTGCGAAAATGGCAAGTTCCCTAATGTATGCAAGGGAATACCACGTAAACAGGTAGGGATCCCTATTAATGTGGACGCCTACAATACAGTCATGAGAAAGTAACAAAATACAGGTTCCACGTGATAGCAAATATTGAGAGACAAAGTGCCTTAAGGAACCGTTACCCGTGATAGTGGGCGGGTCCTCCGACCTGCGTTTGTGCTATCAGAATCCAAATGAGGTAATGCCCTCCACAAAGGTGCATGTCGATATGCAGGATCGGTTGGACATTATATATTAGATCGAATACGATATACTGCGCCATAGTGGCTAAGTCACATGCTTGTATAAATATATGATCATATGTTGAGGCCTCCTATGTTAGGGGATGGAAAGCCAGAGTGTCGGGTATACTGACGAAATACGAACATATCAATAATAAATTTTGTCAGGTTATCAGGTAAGACAGCATACAAGCAAATTAAAACTGCATCTGGCCAAGTCTATACAAGAGGCAACAAGCAAATATACAAAAGGAACATCAATTGTAGATACCAAGTAGAAGCAAGTGATAAAGTAGAATAAATCTTATCTGAGTGAAGAGTGTCAAAGAGTGGGGAAGAAAAGGGTAGGGAGCCCGTGTAAGAAGTGTCCATCCCATGGCGGAGGGTCCCTTCCTTTCCTCCTATGAAAATATAAAAGAAAAGAAAAATAGGATGAAAAGATTCATAATATGTACATCTCATAATATGCATAATCATACTTTGCATATAGGTCTAGTAGAACAGATCATGGAGGATAGGAGAAAAAGAGAGAGGTAACAACTTAAGTGGAGTACTTTAACTCTCATGTAAGTGTATATTCAGTTCCTCATCTAAATTGTGTCCCCCAGGGTATTTAGTTTCAAGTTCTAGAATCCATTTGGACTCACGTTTGCGAAGCATGTAAACTCTGTTGCCATCCCTGGGACCAGTGTGTACTTGTTCAATGATGAAATAGCTCAACAAAGAGCTATTAGAGAGATGGTATTCTTGGAAGTGTCTTGCGACCGGGTAGTGCATGTTCCCTATTGTTTATGGCACACATGTGTTCCAATAACCTCTTTTTTGCCATTAAGGTGGTACTGCCAATGTAGCGCAGTCCACAGGGGCAATCTAGAGCGTAAATATCAAAAGTGGTGCTACATGTCAAAAATTGCATCATTGGTTTCTTTTTCATTCTTCCTGGTATCGAAAATTCTTTAATCATAGGACTATTATGACACGTCTTGCAATGTCCACAAGGAAAAAAGCCTTTGAGGTTGTGATCGCTTTGGGGTTGGATTTGAGTGATGTCATTATGGAGCAAAATGTCCCTTAGACTACAGCCTTTTCTGTAGGTGATTCTGGGACGTGAATGGATGGTTTTACCAATGACGGAGTCACTGGTTTCTATCGCCCAATGGTGTGAGAATCCTGTGTATTTGTTGCAAGTTCCTGTTGTATGTGGTGATAAGCCGGGTCTCTTGTGGTTCAGGGTTAGTAGTGATTAACCCTGGGCATAGTGGGGCTACGCGGAGGGCCACGGAGGTACTAACAATCTCCGTGGCCCTCATGGCCCTCCGCGTAGCCCCGCTACACCACCCGTCTCCACCCCCCCTATATTATTAACAATAAATTATACAACTAATATGTAAATTTAAACCACTTACCTGAACTGCGTCGTCCCCGGGCTGTCCTCTTCATCGCCATTTCTGCAAATTCTTGTAAAAACTGCGCATGCACGCGCACCCGCGCATGCGCATTTCTCACAAGAGAGGCTGTGACTAGTATATCCAGGAACTCGATCTGTCTATTGCTCATATTAGTTGTGAGTTTGATGTTATATGTGTTGTTGTTCAGTTTGTTGATGAAACTAGTGACCTCTTCTTCAGTACTCTGCCAAATTAGAAAGAGATCATCAATGGAGCGGAGCCATAATTTCACCTTGGAGGAATCAAGTTTCAAAGTGATGTCAATTCTGATTTCATCTTCCCAGAGACCCAAGAACAGGTTGGCAAAGCTTGGGGCAAAGCATGTGCCCATTGCCGTGTCAAGGATCTGTTTATAAATGGTCCCGTTAAACATGAATATGTTGTTTTTGAGACATTGGCTCATCATGTCGATCAGCATGTTGGTATGGTCTAAATACCCTATCGGTTTGTTCTTAAGATAGTGGAAACATGCCTTTATACCTTGTGTATGATCTATTATTGTATAAAGGGAGTTTACATCGAGGGTGATCATAAGAAAATCTTCCAGTGTACACCTTCTAGTTTAGATAAAAAAGAGGTAACATAGTCGCAAAGGAAGTGGTCGACATATTTCGATACATTTTCTAGTGCACTGCCAATTGATGATACAATCGGTCTCCCAGGTGGCTTAACAAGGTCCTTGTGTACTTTAGGCAAGAGATAGAGAATGGGGAGGTTTGGGAAGTCTCTTTTTAGAAAGCAATATTATTCCCAAGAAATAATGCCATTGCGCTCCCATTCTATTAGTTTGTTCCAGATCTCTAAAATACTTTGGTTGTAAATGTCACTGTTGATTTTGAGATAATACTTTGAGTCATCCAATTGTCTAAAAGCTTCAGTGATGTACATTTCTTTGCTCATAAGTACAATGTTGCCACGTTTGTCGGCAGGACGAATGACTATGCTCTAATCCTCAGCTAATGATTGTATCATTTCTTTCTCTTTGGTAGTTAGATTCTGGTTGGATGACATCTTCCTCTAACTCTGATGTTTGAGTTTAAGTAGGTCTTTAGTTACCATTTTGTTGAAGGTGTCAATATTGTCATGTGGTAAAGCAGGGAAGAAGATCAAACGGGGTTTGAATTTAGTAGAGGCTGCTAGATCTGTGGGAAAGTCAAGGTTGATGGCCTCCATAGGGGACATGGTAGATGTTTCTGAGGTTCTTTGTAGATCATGCATAAGAAGAAGAGTTTCATGGTATATATATATATATATATTCTAAAATGACAAAATATATGAAACGCTTTTAGAGATTAATTGGGTTTCCTATTTATGAATTCAATATGAAAAAATTGAAAAACGTATATCATGGTTTATGAAGATAAACAGATGTTGAGATTGAAAGCAATATGTGCATTTAAGAACCCACTTTAAGGTGGCTGCCACACAAATTCAAGCCATTGTCTGCTTTTTGTTTTGCTGGTAGGGGATGCAGACCAATAGGATTGACTGAAATTGGTTAAATAATATGAATTATGCCAGTGTACCCGACATTGACAAAGGTGTGTATCCGAAACGCGTTTGTCGGAGCGTTTCTTTTATTTTATGGCTCATTAAAAGAATACTGGCAATGGATGTCCGAGATTGCGCGATTTTTTTGGTAAACGAATTGTGAGTGAATCCCTGTCTTCACTATCGCAGCACCCGCCGTGTGAAGTGGCGAGACAGCACTGTAGACGGAGCTGGTGAAACTAATATATATATATATATATATAAAAATCAAGACCCCACGTTTTCAATAAGACGCAGGAAAAACGACTCGCACTCCCAGGAGATAAGTACCTTCTCTTTTTAATCACACGGCTAACACGTTTCGACCTTCGCAGTCTTTGTCACAAGCCTTGTTTCCTATTTGTAAATATTTCACAGCCTTGAAAAAGTCAGGTAGTGATGAAACTTGTGTTGACTGCTCATCCCTGAAGAATATTAATTTCTGACTCATTTGTATCTGAACATTATTTGACCATCTACGCTCTGCTAATAAACAAGAACTGTGCTCTTTAAGAAAAGCCCTTACTGTTTGGAGATTGTACTTATTGTTTAGATACCACTTTGAGTGCTTTGGTTTTTGGTATTATATGATTTGAACATATTGGATCTGTTTCCAGTGTGTTAATCCACCTTTGGTAGTAGGGTGTTCTAAACCATTATAGCATCACTAAAATATTTTTGATTCTCGTTGAAATGGTTTTACCCACAGTAAATCTGTATGTGTATACATGAGGTGCGATAACTGAAACCTTTACTACCTTGCATGTTATTGTTATGAAAGTGTCTTTTTGTGATTTGGTGTAAATCCGTTCAGTAGTTTTAGAGATATCAACGGAAATCCCAAATTGCATATATAGGGACGTGAAGGATTAGTGACGCCTCCCGATCTCAAGCTGAAATCTGATTAGCTGCCAACACTTCAAACCAGGAAATGCTGGCAGCCATCTTGGGACTTGGCTTGAGCCAAGTTCCAATAAAAATGTAAAAAATTAGTGAAGGGGCAGAGTATGAATACCCTGACCTCCTAGGCTTCTTAGTGGGGTCCCAGAAGGACCCCCCAGACCTCCCAGGGCAAAAACAATTCAGGCAGGAGTCACACCAGATCTGCATCTTCTGCCAAAAAACAAAAAAAAGAGAGGCAGGGGTTTCCACTCTTCTCTATTATATCTAGTAGGTAGGTATCTAATAGATCAGGTCCCGGTGGCAAGCAGCCGTAATATTTAAAAAGTGATGAGGGGGTCTCAGAGACCCCCCCATGCCCCAAGGACTGCCACCTCTCCGGGACTTATTGATATAATGAGGGGGTCATGCAGACCCCCTGTGCGCTGGGGACTGCCACCTTCCTGGGGCTATTGAACAAATTAATGCAGGGACCCATGTGGGCTGCCCCGCAGCTCTAGGGACTGCCACCTCCCCGTGGCTAATTCTAAATAAATCGGGATGGCCTCATGGACACCCTGTGCCCCGTGGACCACCACCTCCCTGGGGCTATTTAATTTTGTGATGGGGGCCTCATGAACCCCCCGGATCCGGGGGATCCCCCCTCCCCAGGGCCAAATTGTTTTTTTTAAATATAGTTACCTGAGATAACTGTAATTTACACTCCCCACAATGTACTGCTTATGACCTCACATATTACATCACTCATGACATGGTCAGTGACATCACTGATGACATCACTGATGACATCATCCAGCAAATTCAACTTCAATATATTTCATTAAATACCATTTATATTTTTTATAAGTAAGAAGTCACAGGTAAGTGGGTCTGTGAGTAGGTGTATGTGTGAGTGAGTGACTATGTGAGTGGCTGTATGAGTGAATGAGTAGATGTGTGAGTGCTTGTATGGATGTGTGAGTGGTTGTGTGGGTGAGTGAGTGGCTCTGTTGAGAGGCTGTGGCTCTGTTGAGAGGCTGTATGGTTAAGTGAGTAGGTATGTGTGTGGCCGTATGGGTGAGTGTTTGTGTGAGTGGCTATATGGGTACGTGAGTGGGTGTGTGAGTGACTTATGGGTCTGTGAGTGAATGCGTGATTGCCTGTATGGATGAGTGAGTGGCTGTATGAGTGGTTAAGTAGGTTTGTGAGTGGCTGCAAGGATGACTGAGTGGCTGTATGGGTGAGTGACTGGGTGTGTCCATTGAGTTGAAGTCATGTTCCGATAAACAGGAAACATAACGCACCTAACTAGGCGTTGACTCGGTGGGGCGGAATCTTGCTTTGGAAACATGAAGTGATAAGGGAAAATGAAAGGGCTCTTAAGCAACCAATTGGTCTCACTGATCCAGGAACCGTTTTCCCTGTGCAATCCCTACCCTAAATGAGACTATTAATTTAAGGTTAGCACCAACTATGATTGATAATGTTGATGGAAAGATAACGGAACAAGTAACACTTGGACTGCTGTTTGAGAGAAAAATAGTGAATTCAAATATATACAAGAAAATAAATGTAAAGACATGAACAGAAAGAAAAGAAGCAAAGTAAAGTAAACATATACATTTAACATGGCGGACAGACAAGTAAAATGTGGGTTAAAGGCTAAAGAGTTATTGGAAGTCGAAAGGGTAATGGGGGAAGCAACCACGACTTCAAGAATAACGGAGGTATTGCCTCTGTAGTTGGTGAAGGAACTGGAACAAACAAGGATCACTGAGATCAATAAATGGTGAGAGATGACAACATTAAAAAGTTAAATAGAATGTGGCAGGATCCCAAGGTGGCTATGAAGTTTCATGCTTCCAACGTTAAGTGATCTAGACCCATATTTTCTAAAACAGTTGCAAGCAGATAGAACTGAATGTTATAATAAACTCATGCAGACATTAATTACACATGTGGAAAGAAAATTAACAAAGTCTATAGAAAGAATCAAAGAACTAGAGGTACTACTGGAATATGATAAAGATGCTGAGGAGGAAAAAAGTTCCTTAAAAACATGAGCAGGAGGTCGAAAATAAGAAGGCAAAGAAATGTAATCGGGCTAAGAGAGATTATGCGAAAGGAAGAGTATACACCTTCACCCAAAAATTCGACCACCTATGTAACAGGCAGATTGTAGATAAGAAAATAGAAATGGATGTAGTCCTTTCTAGTGTGGAAAGTTCAGAATTAAGCTTGGGGGATGAAAAACCCACAGCCTCACTCCCAAGATTAGATTTCTCAGGGGAAATGAGATTATATCAAATGAGCAAGGGCAGCAGATGAAATGCCTCAGTGGGCCGGCAATTGAAACTCCTATTTAAGTTGTATTCCAGTGCCAGACCAGATTCTCTCTCAGGCCATAATTCAACAGTTAGGGCTAGGTAAGTCACAGGTAGAAACATATATAGATCAGATGAAAATCTTTAATAAATATTTATTACTACTTATATTAATAAAAGCAAGTCAATAGCTGTTAGCAAGATGGGGAAGAGAAACAATAAAGGGGACATTTTCAATGTGCCTAGGAAAAAAATAACAAGATGAGGATTTGAGAGGAAATATATGTAGTCAATTCTTTCTATGACCTCTTTGCAGTCTCTCACAGGCACTAGGGTGTAAAACAGCATTTGTAAACACATATGTACAGAGAAACAATTGTCCAATGTAGAGCTACAGGCGATTTCTTCAACTAGCAATGTTGGCAGGAATGCCAAAGCAGAGCAATAACAGTCTAATGTAGCGCCACAGGATGTTCTGTCAATTGGCAAAGTTGGCATCTGTCTGCAAGACCTTCAAGTGAAGTAATCTGGCACTCTCTCTCTGCTCACTCCCTCGCTCATCAAAGTAGCATGCAGCACAGTGGGGATTTGCGCCTCAACTAGGCCCAGTGCTCGCCACACTGGGTGCCATGTCTACCACTGCAGATTTGTACGGGCCCTGGTCGTCTTCCCACTCACCACACAATTGGCTTCTCTTTTCCAGCTTTTCAAGGGTGCACAAGCAGCACAGCATGACGAGTACAGATTTGCACGTGCAGGCACAGGTAAAGGGCACGAGCGCTCAGTGGCGGCCGCTCCACTAGGGCATTGGAGCGCCGCCCCACTGCTTTCTCGCAGTGAGAGAAGCAGAAAATAAAATGGTATTTTAAATACCATTTTATTTTCTACTTCTCGTGCTGCGAGAAAGCAGACGGCAGGGGTATGCCTGGTTGGGGGTGGGCCATTATAGAAAATGGGGTAACCCAGTTAAGTGTCAAAGGACCTGGGTGTCGATCAGTAAGGAAAACAGTTGGTCCCTGACACACCTGAATATACTTCAATTAGTAAGTATATTTATGGAATTCAGTACACAATTTCCAAATGCAAACACATCCAACAAACAATTCAATGGTCACCGGAAATAAATTAATTTACAAACATCAATTTATTCTTTATATCCAAAACATGGAGAACATACATGGGATATGCTATGTTGCACGGTTATTTTCAAAAAAGGGAGAAAAGGGTGAGAAATAAGTGCTCATGTGTGAGATAGCAAGGAAAGGTAAGAGTGCATCAAAGAATATTTGAAAAGTACAGGTTAAAATATTCCAAAAGGAGGGATCCGACCAAAGTATTATTGATAAAGCCGGTATCCCTACAGCTGTGGGCCTACCCCTAATTACATTCACAATATCACTTTTTCACTTTTAAATCTGTAGGTTGAGACTTAATCTCTGATGGCAGTGGTGGTGGGGGTAGATGTTGGGTGTAGGCCCCTGAGGGGATTTGTCGACGTTTCGACCCTAATGCCAAAGGGTAAGTAGACTCCTCAGCTACGGGTCTTCCTCAGGACAGGGAAATGGGGGAACCTAGGAAAATAACCATGTAGTCAGAAGGTGACCAATAAGAGATGGATGTGCTCGCAGGGCCCTGCCAATGATCAGAGTCACGTGTGTAAATCAAGAAGTTGAAAACTCACCCGACCACGGTCGTGGTCTGATGGATAGGAATCAATCAAATGAGTCAAAATTCAATCAATGAAGTAGGAAAAATACAGGGGACGAATCACCCCGGAATTCTAAAAACAAGTTACAAACCCGAGCGTTAGACAAACACCGGTGTGCACATGGACATACAATAGACCAGTGAGGTGCCATATAGATTAAACTCACCCGCTATGGTCCTGCGGCGTGAGCCCTTCTTTCAAGTTGCTACCATCAATAAAATGAGGCGCTGAAATCTATCAATCTGTAAAGGAAGCGGCATGTATAAAAATAAGGCTGTGACTTACGAACTCCACCCCATAACAGGGTTTAGCCTGTGGAGTTAATTACCTTAAGTGAAGCCTGAGAGAGATTGACCGCATCTGTCGGTATCTCTCAAAGAACGCCTCACCCGCTGGGGTCATGCGGTGTGAGGCCCATGAGGTTCAGGCGCTGGGTTCTGAAAATAAATAAACCGGCATGTGTTTTAGAAAGGCGGCCGTGATTAAAGCACTCACCCCTTCGAAAATCTAGATCATGCCTCCGAGGTCGAATACCTTGACTTGAACAAGAAGGAGACGAACCGCATCCGTCAGTTTCTCTCACGGCTAGGAGATGTTGCGTCCTCAGGGGTGGGCAGCAGCGTATGCCTGGTTGGGGGCGGGCAGGTGGACGGGTTGGGGAGGAGTGGCTTGCACCACTCTGAGTGCCCTGACTGCTTGGTCGACCCTGGGGTTTACCAAAGCAGTCATGTGCACTCTACATTTTCTCTATGTAGGCTGCATGCAGCCTACATGGAGAAAATGGCCTCCCTACCGGTGCCCGGCTGGGCGCCGTCCGGGACTCCGCACCAATCACAATGCTGCCATTGCAGCGTTGTGATTGGCTTACAGGAGGGGAGGGAGCTGCAGCATGCCTGTTCCGGTTCAGAACGCGGGACCCCGGCCCAGGAGCAGAGGCGGCACGGACCCGGTCAGGTAAGATTTCTATTTATTTTAATTTTAAACTCCCCCCGCGAGAGTTTGGTGAGCCACGACTGAATAAAAGGATTGCACTGCCGCCTGCTAAGAAGTACCGGTACTGTCCTTTTGGAATGAAAGAGGTGCGCCAGGTGCTCGGTACCGACAGTACTTGCCCATTTAAACCCTGGTGATGGAAGGATGATTTAATAATCTCTGGGGCACCTTTCCCCTATTTCCCCGGCTGTTGCACTCCCTGGACGTCCTGCGTTTTCCTCCCACTCTATGGTTACTCCCCTGTACCTGCCACGTGTGTTTTCCCAATCTCTGCCGGGTGGGTGAGCGGGGGGCTGAGTCCTGAAAGGGTTAAGGGCCTCCTCCATCACTGGCTGTGGATGGACTCCCGCCCCCTTGGAAGGAAGCCTCTGGAGTGAAAAAGTGTCCTCAGAGCAGGAGCTGCTCAGAACCGTCCAACGCGCAGTGAAGATCTGCTGCAAGTAACCCCAAAAGGGGATGAGAGCCGAGCCGGACCCTTCCCGGGTCCCCAGCACTTCCTCCCCAGAGAAGCTAAGGGGGTCGCAGTCTCTACTCCACAGCCCTGACAAAGCTCCTCTCTTACAGACCTGCGCAGACCAAGGCACAGACAGGTGAGACCGTAAAACACCTGCTCTGTCTTATGTAGCTTGCACCTTGCGGTCAATCTGCTCCCATCCAACTAAAGGGTGGGGATACACAACGACCTGCCCAAGATCACACAGTGCTGTAAACTGGGGAAGGTTAGAACTGAACCCATAGCGTCAGACCTCTTCGAACCATTAGGGTAGCTCGCGTCTATATCGAGTACATTTGAACGTTCACAGTCCATGTACTGTTTTTATGGTTCTTTTACTTGTTTGTTTGTTTGGCTGCTTATGTGTCTCGTTGATCGAAAAGTATTTCTATGTCTGTTAATTAATTGTCGGTCTCTCCACCTCTCTATCTTTATTGGGCCTTCAGAGTACCTGTCTACTACTGAGGAGTATGGGTACTCCGAGTGAAAGTATTGCATCTCTGCTAAGAAGTGCAGGCCCGCGCTCCCCTTTCTTTTCAAATGAAACAAGTGTGGGTACGGAGTACATGTGAGCTCCGGCCCACTTACAGCAGCACCCACATGCTATTCTAGAACCCTGTTTCGGTGCATGCTATGGTCTGGAGCCGCCTGATAGTTTGAGTTTGTCCACCAGGTAGGGCTTTATGGGTGAGGCGGGCCGGTCAGACTTGTAGACAGCCCTTGCTACAATTGGCAGCCATTGGAGAGTGGTCAGCATGGGGATAATGCTGTCTTTTCTTTCGGGCCCTCAGACGAACCACGCTGCTGAGTGTGGAATCATTTGAAGGGGGTGAGATGGGCTTTGGGGAGACCGGTCAGAAGAGAGTTACAATATTCTACTACACCTGATATAAGCGCTGATCTGTTCCACACGAACACACATCGTTAGCTCACTGTGGCCCTTAAGATGATGCACACAATGAATACAATGTATGAAGAGCACGAAGAGCGACCGCAGAGCTAGCACAAGAACGGAGCCGTATCAAGCAAGATGGCAGAGAAGTAAAATACGTGAATAACCTGGCGGTATTTACACCCCAACACCTGCTGAGCTCTCCCTAAGACCCGAGCCTGCGACCTGAAGGTCACACAAACCGCTGCTGGAGGCGCCGTGAGATTCTGTGAGGGTTCCAATCTGTGGCTAGATGTTTACACGTCACTAGTTCTATGATAGAGGCACTCGTCTGAGACAGGAGAGTTATACAACAGATGCACTATCAGCCGAGGCATCTTAGGGGCCAGAAAGTTACATGGCGATCTCTACAGCAGGTTCATTAACCTGCTCAGCTAGCAATCTGCAGCCCCCACGTGAGACACTGAGGCTAGACACAGATCTCTCCAACAGGTCGTTTAACAGACTGAGCTGTCTTACTGGATCGTAACCTTTGACCTGATGATCTTACCCAGAACTACAAGTATGCTAAGCTTCTGAACCAACTTGCTGGGATCTGAACCCATGGTCTGAAGCCTACACGCAGTTAGTGGCAACAGGAACTCTAACCTGATCGGCTGGCTTTCTTAGACTCCGTCTCAATCAGGGTAGTGCATACTAGACGCGGATCTCTGCAGCACGTGTGCTGTGTTAGCGATCCACCACGATGTGCTCTGCATGAGATAGAACAAGATCCCTGGCAGGTGCGATAACCAAATGAGCTATCCTAATAGTTGTCTGATCTATGACATGACAGTCACACACAGATCTCTGCAGCAGGTGGGTTAATCTGACGAGTTATCTTGATGCCTTCTCAGTAGCGTGTAAAGTCATGGTTAGATCATTGCAACAGGTGCATTGACCTGATAAGCTTTGATACGGTGGCCAAAACATGTGAAACGAAAAGGAAAGGCAGATCACCGTGGCAGCTGCGCTGATGCCAAAACCTGCCACTTGAGGGTCACACTCACACACATTTCTGCAAGAGGTGAGCTAACAGGGATCACTGTTGACCTTTCTTGCTGTCTCCCCTCTGAACGCTCGCTCATTATTTCTGTTTCGCTCTGATCTGTCTAGAGTATCTTTTTTTCCTCGCACCATCTCTTGATACTTTCAGGTCCGACCCTCTCTATTCCATGAACCTGTTTATATCTCGGCTAAATCCCTGACATGGCACTTTTCATGGCCGTCACTGTCACATCTGACGGTGCCTAGAAACAGACGCAAACGCATTGGTGGGACCCGGTTCTCTTTTTTAGGTCCTAAGATCTGGAACGCATTTCCTGCCTTCCTCAGGCTTGAGGTCGACTATTTACGGTTCAGGAAACAACTCAAGACCTGGCTGTTCACCTTGGCCTACAACTAGCTGCTATTCTGCTTAACTGCTCCCACCTGAGACTCACCAGCGCCAAGAAACCTGTCGGTGTACGTGCGCTATACAAATACCCACGTAACATAACATAACATAACATCCTCTCTTCCAATGACCTCCCCTGAGACTCCCTGCCTCTTCTTTCCTGACACGTATTAGCCCCTCGTCTAACATTTGAGCAGGGGGTTAACACTTGCTATTAGTGCTGAGTGATACAAAGGCTGCATGGACGCTATTTCCAACCCCCCGTCCCTGCTTTAAAAGTGATAGGTTATACAATACAGAAGACGGCGGAAGGTGACGCAAGTGACGCCACTGACCCGGTAGAAGATACGGTTTAACTTCAAGAGGCTGTTGACCAGAGTGCTATGTATCTGAAACCTTCCAGGTAACCAGTGGGAAGGGTGAAAATGTGACTTTCTTTGACCAATGGTGTCTCCCTCATTGAGCAAGGGGTGAGTGGAGCGCAGCAAAAGTCAAAATCCCGGTTGTGCGCTGTTCTCGCGTCATCTATTCCATGAAATAAGATAAATATTGGGAAACTCTCGCTTTGCATATTAAAATGATTTAGAAATTGCATTAAAACAGACCAGAACACTGAGGGATCTTCTGAGGAAAACAAGAACAGACTGAAGATTCTTTATTGAAAAGCGGTTACGGGAAGAAACTCGTTTTAGTGCTGACAGGCCATTTAGTAAAAGCGCTGGCACTCTGCTGGTAAAATACGCAAAGATTGTCCTCTATAATTCATAAAAATTGTCAATTTCTTAAATGATAAATATTTCAATCGTATTGCTTTATTAACCTTACTGCTTCCTCAAGTTTGCTTGAAATGCACCATTCGTCCACTCTTTTTTTCAAAATTTTCTTGGGGGTAGAACCCCCCTCCTCCCCTTAAGTTGTTCGGGCTCGCTCGCTGCGCTGCGCTCGCTCGCCATACTACACTACAGCAATAATTTGACGCCTCACCACTTTCAAATGTCACCAGCCGCCACTGCGAGCGCTAGTACCACGTCTGCAGCCTGACGTTGAAGAGGCCTGACAGCACTTTACAGTAACCATAATTCACCAAAACGAGAAGAAAACATTTGAATTGTCCAGCTATTTTTATGAAAATGTAGGACTGTTTACCCAAATATCAATTTCGTACCAAAACAGATCCCTGAAGTGGAAAATCAATCCATTGTACTGCCTTCGCGGATTTGTATTAACAGGCTGCTGTGTGTTCGCTTTTATTTCTGTCAACGCTAGACATGTTTTATGGTAGAAAGGGGAACTTACATCTCCATTGTTGCCAATCTTACATCTTTAATAAGCACAAGACGGAAAATAAATTGTCCGAATCTTATCTGTCACCATTACACTGCAATCAATCAGTCTAAAGCTCAGCAACCAGCAATTTAGATGGTGCTTTTAAAATCCCGCCTCATAACGTTCAGTACCAAACCCAAAGGAATACTTGTTTCAAGATAGATACTGAACAAGAGAAAGGGACGTTGAGGGAATCTGATTCTGGATACAAATGCCTCCACCAACAAATGACAAGTGGTCAAGATAATTCACTCAACCTAGTAAAAATATTCATTTTTCAAAGTAAAGAAAACAACAAAGAAGATCATGTTCGTATTAGGCTTTTTAATACAACAGAATAATTATATTTTGATTGTTCTTTTTAAAAGAAGAGAAGGTAGAAAGTTATAACAGCACCTGGTCCGTCAAACGCACACCAGAAGAATTATAGGTTGAAAACTTAAATCTACAAACTCATTACCTCACAAGTGCATTTGGTACCCTTCTGCCTTCTTTTAAATCTCTAAACAGCTTTACATTCTTAATGCACTTTTCCCCAGTTAATTTTGCAAGTGTGTTTGCCCTGCTGAGCCGCTGTCACTTGGAAGAACATATTTTATGCTAGATGAGTCTTTAGCACACGGAGAAATGTTGCTTCCCCGTGTAAATGTTGCCATCTGCAGTACTGCATCTGCAAGGCAGGAGTATATGAGATGTGGTCTAACTCGCTAAGTTGGAAAATTAGGAAGTATCATTTGAATCCCGACCTTGCGTGAAAGTTCTGTGATTCCGGGACAATCATTGAATCTACATGTACCTAAAAATGCATATATGTGCAATATTTTTCTAAACACGTGACGGGGAGTACTTTGATGCCCACCATCTAGGTTTGACCTGTATAAATACCAATACACAACCAGAGTTCTGAATATCATTGAAGACCTGGCTCTTCGACGTAACCACTGGACCTCGTCAGCGCCTGGATACCGCCCCCTCCCCAACCCATCGGGTGATAATCAGTGCTCTAGAAATCGACTAATTGATTGGTTTATTTATCGATTGATTAATTGATCTGTGAGCACCCACATGTCCATAAGGGCAGGGAATCAGTCATTACTTTAAGTTAAACATTTGGTTCTTTTTATAAAACAAAATCTTTTTTACAATATTAAGCCTGCCTGTTTGTTTCTTCTACCTCCATCAGTCATGTTTTTGCGATGGGGGAACTCTTTCTCCACACCTTCCCAGCTTGATATAAAAATGTAATTGGGCACAAAACGAGGGTTTGTGTTTTGCCTCTTTTCTCTTCCTTTTCCACACTTTTTCTTGAAGGTAGCAGACTGGACCCCTGATATGTGCAGGCACAACGTTCAGGAGTGGTTACTACCTATAGTGCAGGAAAGTTATGCGAGCAATGGTTACAGCATTCCACTTTATCTGCAGTTAAGGAACATCAGTTTCTCCTTTCAAGGTTTTTGCTTGGTACTAGGTCACCAAATTATAAACGCTTCATCTACGCAATACACAATGACATTTGCAAAGTTTCTCAGCAGGAAGCCGCTGAACTCATGAGAGAACTTCACTGGGCAAATCTGGAAAAAGCATTGGCTGTTATCGACAATGGAATGAATTCATTGTCCACTCATATTTTTTCTTTGAATGATATTCTATCATCTGCATTTGAAATGATACAGAACGTCATGTCTCTCCTCCAACATGGGTAAAATCACCTGAGATCAATTATGCAATTGAGTTGGACATTGCAGGTTTTAATCTCAAACCCTGTATCCTGGACATATCTGAATGCAACAGAGTTTATTTTGCCTTATAATTTAACATGCACACAAAGGTTAATGGCAAAAAAAGATACAACGCACACAATGTTAAACACAGAACATTTAGAAAAATTTGCCCTTTACAGTAGCAGAAACACCATCAGATGTACGGTTAATCCATGGTTATATTTCACTGCCCATATCAGCATTTCATTTTACATCATGTTTGAAACACTTTCAAGTAGGCAGATAAGAAGCCTTAGGAGAGAGTTTTTCACATAAGAGCTGGTTTCTGGTTTTCCATTACGGGTGTCTGAGTGGAGAATCTGAAGTGGTTCTAAGTGGAAATGAATGTGAAACTTTGTTCGGCTATTCATTACTTTGTAAAGTGGTGACACTCCATGGGGCATGTAATGCATCCATGGCTAATTTAGCGTGTTATCTGGAAGGTGCTTCTGCTGCCTTGATTTGGCCAGTGGTCTGGTTGTTTTCAAATAGAAATTATTTGATCCTGAATGACCAAGGCTGTTGTGGGATGAAACCGGAATAGCCATATGTATTGACGGTTTCCAGGGTCATGACCTGTGTAATAACATGTTATTTCCACCCACACTCATAACTAGGGATGTTGCGTGGTGACCTACAATTCCTATTTTTAACATTAACTTTGATAAGTTAAGCCAACTGAAAGCCTTATTATTTCAAAAGGACGTTGCTCTAACATCTGTTAAAGAGACGTTTGATCTCCAAGTTGCAAGGCCTTCTTCTGAAATACAATCACTGCTGCGCACAAATCTGAGACACCATTTTGGTGAACTTAAGCACCACATTTTTAATGTCTCAAATACCGCAAGAGTGGTACACACTTTTTAAAGCAATTGGGTCTTGTTTTGTTAGCACGTTCCAGACAGTATTTGAGGTATTCCGCTTGAGTGTTCCTGATTGTTGGAATTTTAGTCCTATTTTTACTGCTCTGCATTGGATGTTTCATGTCGAGGCCAAATGGTGATGGGCTTACCACATGTCCTGCTCTGTCATGAATTCATGATACAGGTCTTTGGAGTGTCTTTAGTAGAAGAACTGAATGACAACTGGTCTTTGTCCTTTATATCAAAATGGTTACAATGTGTGCAGCCTGTGTTCCACTGTCTGCTGTGCCCTTTTGATTGTCACTGGACATATGTCTTGCAATGTAATTGGTTCAGTCTATGGATATGGATCTGCAGGTGTGGCCATTAAGGGCTCAACTTCAGTGCTGTCCTATGAGACTACCATTGCTACAGGATGCTTACTATGAGCCATTTCCAGATTCTTCGGCTCCTGGATTCCTCGATCCTGGCTCTTTCACTATGGGACAATGCCAGCTGCCACGCCATCAGGATCGTCTGGATTTGACCGTGATTGTTCTCTGGAACTGTACAGGCTATTGTGGAATCATTGTCTGCAGATACAGGTTCCTTCCTGCATCCGGCTGACTCTTTGAACATGGGAAACGTATCTGGAGCATCCTAGATTTTAATTTGGCCCCTTGTTTTTACATCAAACTTTTATTTGTTTTCATTAACAGTGTGCTTTTAATTGACATTTTATCACCATTATGGATTTCATTCCTTTTTGTTATTTTTGAATATATTTTATATTAATTTAATAAACAATTTTAGGCTATTTTTATGCTTTTAGTTTGAGCTATGTCTCTGCCGACAATGGACAGGATAATATATGGCTTAATAGGGCCCGCGCTAGAGTCTCCATTTTAACTGCACGTTAACTTGACATGTTTTTCTAATGGTGACTTTTTACATGATTTACACTTACACAACATTGAACTTAGAATGGATTCAGCACATTTCTTAGTAAGCATATTATTGTGTTGCTGGTTCACTCTGTCTAAGGCTAGGAACAATTAACGCAATGCCCTTGCATTTGGTTGTCAGGACTGAGGCAGCTCTAAGACTGCAAACTAACCATCCATCAGCTCTGCACCTTTAACACAGTTCAATTAAAACAGTGCTTTCGTTATATAAACTGCCTCTGAGCCAAATTTGGCAGAGGAGCACTTGTGCTGGGATTATCCTGGAACGCTGTGCACTGTGACAGAGATGCAGCCCTGCTGACTAAACTTCATCAAAGGATGATAGCCTGCTGTACACCAGATCGGGTGCCTGACACGTCATACACAGGCATGGGGGGGTTGGGCTGCCCAAGAGATCTGGCAGAGACTTCTCCCACTATGTACTTGTTAGTGTAGGTAGTATTAGCTAGGATTATACATATAATCATAATTACACAGTAATTTTATAATGGTTGAACTGTTTATCTTTTTCACCATTCTTGTAATGCTGGTTACACTGCTTTGTTTCATCCTCCTAATAACTGCAGCTCACACTTTCTAAACAAAAATATGATTGTTTCAATAAATGTCTGAAAAGCCAATTCATATCTTCCTTGTGTTTACCTTGGGCATGCAAAAGTAAACAATGAAAGGGTAGATCTGTTTCCAGGATTTTCTTGGGGAATTAGAATGGTCATGTTCTGAGGTTACAGATACCATCTAGTACCCTGGAAGGATAAGGATTCAGATGGGGCACATTACCTGGCCAAGAAATACATACTTTGATGATATATGTGGACTCAGTCCCCATATTCTGATGGTTATTTTGTCCGGATACACAGTCCTACTTAATTCATAGGAACCTTACGATGCTATCTCCATCTGGACAGTTTGGGGCCAATTCAGAAACTGCACTTTCCATTATGTTTAGGAGCACTATACAATAGTGACACACATGTACTCCTAAATGGTAGACACAAGCTATGGGCTGAGGTATGTTTTCTGTGCTGAGAGCCCCTCCAAGAATGAAGAGCTTTCTGCACACAACACATACGTTTTTGTGGTGAATGTGGGGGAGACGAAGGGAAGTGGCTGGAAATGGAGGATTACTTACTACAAAATAGGTGGGGTTTAGGGAGGGGTAAGGAGGGGTTAAGAGAGGGTTAAGGAATGGTTTAGAGAAGGGCAAACAGATGCTAACAAAAGAGTAAGACCATTTCTATTCACAAACTGCACTTCTAAAGTTACTACAGGCAAAAAAGACCCAAAACAGTAGTAAATGTGCTCCAGCTCAGCCTTGAAGTAAATCCAGCACAACACATGGCCAACCACTGGCAAACCGCTGCTACTGCATCACACTCCGATAGGAAATAATTGAACGACGAAATAACTAGAAATATATGGGAAAATAAACAAACCTTTTTCTGGCTTTTTGAAGATGCTTGTTTTTGAGATGTTTTAGGAAATTATGTGTAATGTAATCCCAAGTCCACCATCCATCTACAGATGAAACATATTTCAATAGCAACCAATCACCGCCAGGCTGGCCACATAAGAAATGTAGTCACACACCAAACAATGCTTTCTGCCTTCGCTATGTTGGTAAACATGTTTGTTACTTTGACAAGTTTTTTGAGTAACAATTAATTGAGGAGGACAGAGAAGTTTTACAAGCAAAGGGTCAATATTTTCGGTATGTCCAGGTAGGCAGTTATTGGCAGATATTGTTTTTTACCTGATGGGATCCTTTAAATGGTTGTTGACTGGTAGCAGAAGCTTGATCCACATACAGCCCACTTGCAGCATATCTCTGCCCATCTGAACATATTGGCTGTATTCCATTTCATGGCCATTGAATTTTTCCAGAAGGTCACCTCTGTATACTTTGGCTTCTCACAGGCAAGTCAGTCTTGATGCTTGCATCAGGTACTGAGTGCACATCGTGCACTAATTTATCACCATGCCACAGTTTGTAGCTTAAAGGCAAAAAGTGGCAATGGAATTTTATGTCTTTGCCCACTTCCCTTATGTGCTAGGGGCCATTGACTTCACCCAGATGGCACATCAGCCACCTCACCACACAGCATACCTTTTCCGCACAGATACTGATGGTAGAATATCAACATCCAAGTTGTCTGTGATGCCGGGGGCTGTGTCATTGATGTGTATGTTACCTTTCATGGAAGCACACATCATAGCTACATCTACAGTTATTCACCTCTTGCATGTCGCTTAGCTGCTGGGGATTTTGGTGACATGTACCTCATTAGTATTGTTGGACATGGCCCTTTTTGCAGGGTCCCCCCTGGTCTTTACATTCTGCTGCTGAATCCATTTTTGTTGGCATTGGGTCCCACAGTCTGTCACTTCAGGTAATGGGGTTGACTTTATCCTAGAGGGATTCTTGGCTTAACACCTACACACATGCTAGGTACACTTAGGTATATCTAGTTAGGGAGACATCATAGGAGTACGCATCTTTTTATTATTGTGTATTTTATGTACTTGTATGTATTCATGATTACTGCAAGATGGTAGAGCTTTACCATCCATTTACTTTCATAGTGCTTCTAATCCTATATATCTGCTACTGTCTAACGGTTGTTGCATCTCATCTATTTTACACCAGAATAACAACTGTTCAATAAATACTTATTGAAAATGCCCAGCCTGTTTATTCTGGGTATCTCTCGAAGACAGACTAAGTAAGCACGAGTGACTGAGTGAAAATTAGTATATTGTTTCCACAGTCCTGAGGGATCAGGGTTGTCATGTTCGATGGTTGCCAAGAACTATTCTCTCCTTAGTAAGAGGAGATTCTAGTGACACTGTGAGCTAGCTGGTACAAAAGGCCAACATACCCGGTGGGGGTATTCAGAATCAGTCTGACACCAATCCTACAGTGTATGCTGTCCGAACGAGCAGATCCTGTATAGGTTTTATAGGAACTACACAACAGTGCTCTCTCATTCAAACAGGAAAAGTTGCCTACAGCTAATGGGCACAATTAATTTTCTTATAAGTCCCTAATGAAGTACACTGAAGGAGCCTTTTAAAACATGTCTCAGGTCTGCCACTGCAGGCTGTAGTGCAGTTTTAAACTGCCATTTCGACCTGGAAACATAAACCTTTTGTCAGGCCTAAAGCTGCCTTTTTAATACTTAAAAGTCTCCCCTATAGTAGCCCATAATGGCCCAGAGGGCACGGTGCTTTAAATTCAGAAAGTAGACATGACTACTTAAGTTTTACATGTCCTGGCAGTGTAAAACTCCTAAAGTTGTTTTTCTCAGTTGTAAGGCCTATCTTTCCCATTGACTGACACTGGGTTACCTTTTTTGTTTTTGTTTTATATATCGCAAGCTATACCCGAAGGTATCAGGCACTTTACATGAGCACCAGTTGTGTTACAGACATTACAGACCTTGGTATATTTTGGGCCAGATGTACGACCTTTTTTTGCTGCTGCAAATGGGTAATCGGCCAGTTTGTGACCACAAAATTGGTCTGCCCTATTTACAAACCCTATTTTGCGAGTCGGTAACCTATTACCGACTTGCAAAATAGGGTTTCGACTCCCTCTTAGGAAGGGGTGTGCCAAGGGCATCCCTTCCTAATAGGGACTCGCACTTCAATGTAAGATTGTTTTGCGGCTGCAATTGCGGCTGCAAAACACTTGCAGTTTACCACCCATTTCAAATGGTGGTAAGCCACTCGCAAACGTGAAGGGGTTCCCAGAGGACGCCTTTCCCTTTGTGAATGGCATTGAAAATATTGTTTAAGAGCATGCAGTGGTCCCACGGACTGCTGCCTGCTCTTAAAAAATGAAACAGAAACGTTCATTCAAGGAAAACAGGCTGCATTTAAAAAAAAGAACTGCTTTATTTAAAAAGCAGTCACAGACATGGTGGTCTGCTGACCCCACCAGGCCACCAATGGGATTGAAAATTGCTGAACAATGCAAACTTTCACCCACAGTCACAAAGATCAAGGTTTAATCCATCGTTCTTTTGCTCACCATGCCACCCCAGTTTGGACCCAGCCATATGCAAATCAGTCTTGACCATGTTCCTCTTGGGAACAGTCCAGCCCGAATTGCCAAGCCAGGTTCTCCCTGGACCAGAAACAATCATCCAGGGACCGGTTTCGGGGCACCTTTCACCAGCCATGCTAGCTTGAATCCAGTGGCTCAGTGAGCACAGGTCCCATGTCTGGGCATATCCTTCCCACTTAGGGCGACAAAAGCAAAAGGAAACAATGAGGGACAGAATGCTGAACAATGAGAATAATCATCCAGATCTTTGTGACTGGGGGTGAATGTTTGCATTGTTCAGCATTCCTTCTATCAATTGTTAATTTTACTTTTAGAAAGTTGGCATTTTCTTGTCCCACCTATTTGTGACTTCTGGCAGTGTCCTAGGTCACGACTGTGAATAGCTGTGCTGCTGTGGTTTCTGTATTCTTTCCATACAGTGACACAAAGAGGACTTAGATGTGGACAGGATAGGTCATCCTGGTAGGATGACTAAGAGGAGCTGTACCCAGCCCCACTTACATTTCAAAGGGCTTTGTCTCCATCACACACAAAGGAATCTGACACCAGGCATGCCCTGTTTTTATCACCCCACATTTTGTATATTTGACAGGGCAAGTTGAAGAACTTTCCAGAACCAGATGTGGGGGTAGGACAAGAAGTCCCCTTACACAAAGGACAGCACCAGGTATACATATTGAACCTCCAGAGCCACTCTTCACAACACTGCTGGGCCTATGGAAGTTACAAAAAAAGGACTGCTCTGCTACTGGAGGACTGCCCTGCGGCTGAGGACTGCCTTGCATCCTGAGCCCTTCTGGCCTCTACTGGAGTGAGTTGCTGACCCCCAAAAGGTACCTCCCCAGGTCCTGGACCCTTGGCTGGCATCAGAGAAAAGTCAAAGGTCACCCCCAATGCAAAGCTACAGCAATGACCGTCCATGATGCCTGACTGTTACTTCACACTACAGAAATGATAGCCCACGATGCCCAGCCTGCCCTTTGCGCTACAGCGATGACCATCTGCGATGTTCTACCCGCTCCTTGCAGCCTTCTCCACTGCAAACAGAACTCTTTGCACTAGACTCAGAAGGTAACCCTCCAGCTGGACTAAATTGATCCTTGTATCAGACTGTGTTGCATTGTGTTGGCCTAAACTTGTGACTTTGTCTGGGTCTAGCATGACCAGAGGGCTGAGAGTGGCTATTTGTGCTCTTCTGCACTATTTTCACTTAAAAACTTCGAAATTGGATATATCTGATTCTAATGAGTGGATTTGTGGCACTCTGGTATCATTTTATTTGATAAAATGTACTATATATATGTAAACTGGTTTGGTACTTTTCTTCTGTTGTGTTTTGACTTTTTTACTGTTTGTGTGCTGCATAAATGCTTTACACATTGCCTCTAAGATAAGCCAGGCTGCTTTTGTGCCAAGTTACGAGAGAGTTAAGCACAGGTTAATTTAGTGAAATTTGTGCTGCACTCTGACAATAATTCTAGTTGTTGACTGTGTGTGGCTTCCCCTCCCCTCAGTCAATAACCCAATTTCTTACAGGTAAGTAACAACCTCACACTTGGGCTACATATGCATCTAGGGCACAATCTGATCACTGCCGGTTGTCCATCTACGGCCGATTTGAGCACACATCTCATAGCGCCAGGATACCCTCTGGGTGACAGTGCGCTTTACAAGTTTTAATACAATACAATACAATCTCAGACATACTCATGAATCCCTACACAATACACACACATTGCCCTCACACCCACTGCATGTATGTAGCCATTATGTATTACATTTAGAAAAGAGGTCCATTAAAAAAAAAAATCACTGGTCTTTGTTGCAGGTGATGCAAGGTCTGATCATTCTTCCCATCTCTTCAGACTCTACAGACGTACCACCACACTACCTCAACAGTGGTTCAATAGGGCACACATCAGGCCTGGGTGTAGTTGGTGGAGTTTCACTACGCGGAACTCCGCGAAGTCACAAAAAAACTTAGCGGAGATGTCATCAGTGATGTCATCAGTGATGTCACTGACCATGTAATGAGTGATGTAATATGTGACGTCATCAGCAGTGCATTGCAGGGGCGTGAGTTATAGTTAGCTCAGCTAACTGTAACGGCTAAATTTCTATTGTTTTGTGCGAATGAAATGTCAGTCTAGCTATAACGTCCCTCAAGCCTGTGGTTTTTTCAGTGAATTTCTAAGGTTTTTTAAATTCTAATTCCTAACTATAACGTCCCTGAAACCTCCAATTTTTCAGTGAATTTCTGAGGTTTTTTAAATGCTAATTCCTAACTATAACGTCCCTGAAACCTGTGTTTTTTTCAGTGAATTTCTAAGGTTTTTTAAATGCTATTTCATAACTATAACATACGTGAAACCTCTGTTTTTTTCATTGAATTTCTAAGGTTTTTTAAACAATTTTCATTTATTAAAAGATGTTTGTAACTATTTTTTTCTTTTTTTGTATGATTTTCAATGTATTTTAAAAAACTTTAAAAATAATTATAATCACTTTTTCAAAATATATATAACTAGGGGTGGACGGAATTTGCGTACCCGCATTACGCAAAGTTCTGCGAAATGGTAAAAAATCTCTGCGAGCTCCGCAGAATTCCCCGAGCACGCGGATTTGCTTGTTCCGCCCGTTCGTGATGCGTTTTTCCTGTTCGGGGACGCCGTTTGCGTGCTCGGGGGGAAATATCTCGCAAACTTGCCCATGCGGTCGCCAATTGGCGCGGCCATCTTGTTTCACTTGTCCCGCCCACTTGCGATGCGTGTTTCCTGTTCGCGAACGCAGATGTCCGATGGCGCGTCCGAATGACGTGTTTGCGATCGCACACTCTTGCGGGATCACGCGGCCGGCTTCCAAAATCTCGTGCTGCACGCGAATGGATAGGAAAACTCGTCGGCGAACGCAGGGATCCCGGTAAGTCGCTCCTGCGCGCGCGAACACGCATTTTGAAAGCGTGAACAAGGAAAAAATTCTGCTATGCTGCGGATCGCGGAATTTTGGGCAATTCCGACTTCTCCGCGGAACGCGGATTTGCCAAAATTCCGCAAATTCCGCGAGCGGAGCGGAATTTACCGCCCAGGCCTATATATAACATAGCTGATTAAAGATTTATAATGGTATTTATTTGAATAATTTCAGTTTTTACAAAATTGTAATATTGTTCTATTGTCCCTTATTTTGTACAGTGTTATATTATATGACACAATTATAAATAGAAAAAGAAAATTTGTATATAATATTTTAGGGTACATTTTTTTACTGTTTTTTACTAAATTAAATATTTTATGATTGCTTTTAATAGTGTAATCAATCAATCAATCAATCAGGGGTTTGTTAAAGCGCGACTACTCACCCGTAAGGGTCTCAAGGCACTAGGGGTGGGGGGGTGCAGGTTCCATTCCATCAAGGAGGGGGTCTGTCGAAGAGCCAGGTTTTGAGGTTTCTTGCGAAGATGGGGAGCGATGTTGTCTGTCTGAGGTGGAGCGGAAGGACGTTCCATGCTTTGGCGGCGAGGAAGGAGAAGGAGCGGCCTCCTGATCTGGTCTTTCTGGTGCGGGGGACCACGGCATAGGAGAGCTGGGCTGATCGTAGGGTCCTTTGGGGTGCGTGGAATTTGAGTCGGCTGTTCAGGTATGCTGGTCCAGTGCCGTGGAGGGCCTTGTGTGGGTGGGTGAGCATCTGGAAGGTGATTCTCGCCTCGACGGGGAGCCAGTGGAGTGTGCGCAGGTGCTGGGAGATGTGGCAATGTTTTGGCAGGTTGAGGACCAGTCTTGCGGCGGTGTTCTGGATGTTCTGTAGCTTGCAGTGAGGTTTTTGTTTATTCCAGCGTAGAGTGCGTTGGTGTAGACGAGTCTGCTGGTGACCAGGGCGTGAGTGACGGTCTTTTGGTGTATGAGGGGATCCATTTGAAGGTCTTACGAAGGAGGCGGAGGGTGTGGAAACAGGAAGACAAGACAGAGTTGATCTGGCGGTCCATTTTGAGCTCGGAGTCCAGGATGATACCCAGGTTGCGTGAGTGGTCCGTGGGGGTTGGCGGGTTTCCGAGGGCGGGGGGCCCCCAGGTGTCGCTCCAAGCATCTGGGTTTGGGCCCATGATGAGTACTTCTGTTTTGTTGGTGTTTAGTTGTAGGCAGCTGTTTTTCATCCATTTGGCGACGGCTTCCATGCCTTCTCGAAAGTTGCGTCTGGCGGTGTTGGGTTCGTTGGATAGGGAGAGGAGGAGTTGGGTGTCGTCTGCGTATGTCACGATGTTGAGTCCGTAGGATCTGACGATGGGGCGAGTGGAGCCATGTAGACGGTGAAGAGCGTCGGGCTGAGGGAGGAGCCCTGGGGGACTCCGCAGGTGGTAGGTATGAGGTCTGAGAGGAAAGGGGGGAGCCTGACTCGCTGCGTCCTGCTGGAGAGGAAGGAGCGGATCCAGTCGAGGGCCTTGTCCTGGATTCCTGCATCGTAGAGTCTGCGTATTAGGGTGCGTGGGAGACTGTGTCGAACGCCGCTGATAGGTCGAGGAGGATGAGGGCTACTGTTTCTCCTTTGTCCAGTAGGGTGTGGATGTCGTCTGTTGCGGCGAGGAGGGCGGTTTCCGTACTGTGGTTTTTGCTGAAGCCGGATTGGGAGGAGTCGAGGATGTTGTGTTCTTCAATGAATGTGGCGAGTTGGCTGTTGATGGCTTTCTCAATGACTTTAGCTGGGAACGGGAGCAGGGAGATGGGTCTGTAGTTTTTGAGGTCGGTGGGGTCCGCTGAGGGTTTCTTTAGGAGGGGGTTGACCTCAGCATGATTCCAGTCGTCGGGGAATGAGGCGGTCGCCAGGGAGCGGTTGATGGTGTGGCGGAGCATGGGTGCGATGGTGTCGGCGGCTCTGTTGAAGATGTGGTTGGGGCAGGGGTCCGTGGGGGCCCCTGAGTGGATTGACTTCATTGTCTTCAGTGTGTCTTCGGTGGTAAGGGCTGTCCAGTCGTCAATCGCTGGTTTCCGGATGTCAGGGGTGGTTGGTGAGGGTTCAGTGTGTTGGTTGTCCTCGTCGAAGTTGTCGTAGATGCTCTTGATTTTGTGGTGGAAAAAGGTGCTGAGTTTGTCGCAGAGGTCTTGTGAGGGAGGGATGTCGGTAGACTCACTGGTGGGTTGTGCGAACTCCTTGATGATGCTGAAGAGTTCCTTGCTGTAAAAGATGCTTTGTTCTATCATTATGATAAATATCATTTATATATATATATTTTTTTTTGGGGGGGGGTTTACAAAAAAGGGTCGCACACCAATCGCAAACCTACGCGGTGGGTGCGCGGATCCGTAATACAAATATCAGTCTAAAATACATATTTAGAACAAATTAATATATTTTTTCATGAAGAGGTTTATTACTGAGTGCAAAAAAATTGTAATATAGAAGTTATACATTTGTTTTGAAATGTTTTTAACAGATTTTTGAGGATGCGATGTTATCGCGCACCAGCCGTGGATCTTCACGTTTGGTGCGTGAATCCGTCACACGAATGTAAGTCTAAAATACGTACTTACACTGAAATAATATATTTTTTAAACAAAGAGGTTTATTATTAAATCCTAAAAATTAGTGTAGTTGTACAATATTTTTAAGATCTTTAAAACACATTTTTATGTATGCTGCACCATCGTGCACCAGTCGTGAAGGAGTCGCGAACCCTGCCGGCACGTATTTCCGGGATCACGTATGGGTCATGAATCTGGCGTGATTTTATAAAGTATGAAATATCAATGTTGCAAGTTGAAATATCTGTTTTGCTTAAAGACTTTCCATTAAAATAGTTTCAAACACAATTTGGTAATACCAATTTAAACTTTTTACAATTAAATTTAGCACATTTTACGGGTGCGCGAGATATATGCGATGGGTGTGCGACCCATACGTGACTCCAAGTGACATGGAAAGAAAGCTTTTTATTGGTTAAAAAACTTTTCACTATCTTAGAGGGTGGATCCAACACCTGTTCTAGTCCTTTCATTTTGGGTGTGTCTCTTTGTTAGACTACTTTTTTGAAGGCTCCAAACATTCTTTATTTTATTTGGTGTTTCAAAAAAATTTCCATTCAAAAATGGCATCAGCTTTTCCTGAAGAGGAGCAGCAGGTGGAGATGGAGGAGGTGGAAGAACCGGTCAAAAAAAGGAAAGAAAGCATTGTATGGGCTTTCTTCACTGTGCCAGAAGGGGAGTAGAAGGTAAACTCCAGAAAGGTGACCTGCAGCCTCTGCCACAAAGTCTTCTCCAGAGGATCTGAAAAAAAATGTTTGTGTGGCACTTCTTCGATGAAGAAATACTTAGAAACCATATATCTAACTTGTCTTGCACGAGAGATAATGGAACGAGAAAAGAGGGAGCAAACTGCAGCTGATGATGGTAGTCAACCATCTACCTCAGCAGGGGTTGTACTCACCACTCCAAAACCCTGGATTGTCCCTGAACTTGCAGATGCAGGAATTCACTGTTGCAAATGTCTAATCACTCTTTGCGTTGGAGAACTGTCTATTGAAGCTATTGTTAATCTTTTGAAAGCACAGAAGTGCAATTCATTTTTTCTACCTTGTGTTTCTTTGTTCTTATGAAACACCATAGTTGGACTGGTTATCTTTTAGTTTTTAGTTCCAAAAATTCAAAAACACCAAAAACTATTTAAAAAATCAGAAAATACAAAAAAACTCAAAATAGTTTAAAAAAAAAAAAGTTTCTCATGGAACCAACTATACTGGTTAAAATAAGAACAATTGTATGTAGTGAAAGTGATTACTTGCATAAATGTGTGTCTGATGAATGTAAGAATTGTGCATAAGTAGTGTCTCAGTGAATGGATGAGCGCATGCATAATACGTGAGTGAATGAATAAGTGAAAGAGTAGTGCTTGGGTGAGTTGATATGAGTAGTGGCTGAGTAAATGGATAAGCATATGCGTAATGCCTGATTGAAAGGATGAGTGCATTGGTAGTGCCTGGGTGATTACATGAGTGCAGAGGTACTGCCTGGGTGATTGGATGAATGCATGGGTAGTGCCTGAGTGAAAAGATGAGTGCAAGAGTAGTGCCTGAGTGATTGCATGGGTGCAGAGGTACTGTCTAGGTGATTGGATGAGTGCATGGGTAGTGCTTGATTGAAAGGATAAGTGCAAGGGTAATGCCTGGGTTATTGCATGAGTACATGGGTTGTGCCTGAGAGAATGGATGAGTGCATGGTAGTGCTTGAGTGATTGTATGAGTGCAGGTGTAGTGCCTGGGTGATTGGATGATTGCATGGGTAGTGCCTGCATGAAAGGATGAGTGCAAGGGTAATGCCTGGGTCATTGGATGAGTGCATGTTTACTGCCTAAGAGAAAAGATTAGTGCATGGGTAGTGCCTGAGTGAATAGTTAAGTTCAAGAGTAGTGCCTGAGTAATTGCATGATTACATGGGTAGTGCCTGGGTGATTGCATGAGTGCAGGGGTACTGCCTGGGTGATTGTATGACTGCATGTGTAGTACCTGAGTGACTTCATGACTGCAAGGGTAATGCCTGGATGCTTAGATGAGTGCATGGGTAGTGCATGAGTGAAAGGATCAGTGCAAGGGTAGTGCCTGGGTCATTGGATGAGTGCATGGGTAGTGCCTGAGAGAATAGATGAGTGCATGGGCAGTGCCTGACTGAATGGTTGAGTAGTAGAATAGTGCCTGAGTGATTGCATGAGTGCAGAGGTATGGCCTGGGTGATTGGATAAGTGCATGAGTAGTGCTTTAGTGAAAGGATAAGTGGAAGGATAATGCCTGGGTTATTGCATTAGTGCATGAGTTGTGCCTGAGAGAATGGATGAGTGCATGGGTAGTGCCTGCGTGAAAGGATGAGTGCAAGAGTGATGCCTGTGTCACTGGATGAGTGCATGGATAGTGCCTAAGAGAAAACATGAGTGCATGGGTAGTGCCTGAGTGAAGGGTTGAGTGCAAGAGTAGTGCCTGAGTGATTGCATGAGTGCGTGGGTTGTGCCTGGGTGATTGCATGAGTGTTGGGGTACTGCCTGGGTGATTGGTTGACAGCATGCGTAGTATCTGAGTAAATTCATCAATGCAAGGGTAATACCTGGGTGCTTAGATGAGTGCATGGGTAGTGCGTGAGTGAAAGGATCAGTGCAAGGGTAGTGCCTGGGTCATTGGATGAGTGCATGGGTAGTGCCTGAGAGAATGGATGAGTGCATGGGTAATCCCTATGTAAATGGTTGAGTATTAGAATAGTGCCTGAGTAATTGCATGAGTGCGGAGGTACTGCCTGGGTGATTGGATGAGGGGAAACAACTTTTACATCGCATGCGCTACAACGCATGAGATTACAACACGGTCGTTACAACAACCACGTTGTTACAACGCAAGCCATTACATCGCAAGTCCTTTCTATGACTTGCTGTAGAGGGTGCACTAAACTAAGGAATAGTATAATTTACTATTCCAACACCTTCCCTACTGTTGCACACACTGGAGTTGGAATAGTAAATTATACCATTCCTAAGTCCAGCGCGCCCCCTACAGCAAGTCGTAGAAATGACTTGCGATGTAATGGTTTGCGTTGTAATAATGCAGTCGTTGTAATCACATGCGTTGTAGCGCATGCGATGTAACATCGCATATTCATTGGATGAGTGCAAGAGTAGTGCTTGACTGAAAGGATAAGTGCAAGGGTAATACCAGGGTATTCCATTAGTGCATGAGTTGTGCCTGAGAGAATGGATGAGAGCATGGGTAGTGCCTGCATGAAAGGATGAGTGCAAGGGTAATGCCTGGGTCATTGGATGAGTGCATGGGTAGTGCCTAAGAGAAAACATGAGTGCATGGGTAGTGCCTGGGTGATTGCATGAGTGTAGGGGTACTGCCTGGGTTATTGGATGACTGCATGTGTAGTACCTGAGTGACTTCATCAATGCAAGGGTAATACCTGGGTGCTTAGATGAGTGCATAGGTAGTGCGTCAGTGCAAGGGTAGTGCCTGGGTCATTGGATGAGTGCACGAGTTGTGCCTGAGATAATGGATGAGTGCATGGGTAGTGCCTGAGTGAATGGTTGAGTACAAGAATAGTGCCTGAGTGATTGCATGAGTGCATGGGTAGTGCCTGAGTGATTGTATGAGTGCAGGTATAGTGCCTGGGTCATTGGATGAGTGCATGGGTAGTGCCTTAGAGAAAATATGAGTGCATGGGTAGTGCCTGAGTGAAAGGATCAGTGCAAGGGTAGTGCCTGGGTCAGTGGATGAGTGCATGGGTAGTGCCTTAGAGAATCAATGAGTGCGTGGGTAATGCCTGTGTGAATGGTTGAGTGCAAGTATAGTGCCTAAGTGATTGCATGAGTGCATGGGTAGTGCCTGAGTGAATGATTGAGTACCAGAATAGTGCCTGAGTGATTGCATGAGTGCATGGGTAGTGCCTGGGTGATTGCATGAGTGCAGGGGTACTGCCTGGGTGATTGGATGAGTGCCTGGGTAGTGCCTGAGTGACGTCATGAATGCAAGGTTAATACCTGGGTGCTTAGATCAGTGTATGGGTACTGCCTGAGTGAAAGGATGAGTGGAACAGTAATACCTGGGTGCTTAGATCAGTGCATGGGTAGTGCCTGAGTGAAAGGATGAGTGCAAGAGTAATGCCTGGGTACTGGATGAGTGAATGGGTAGTACCTGAGAGAATGGATGAGTGCATGGGTAGTGCCTGAGTGATTTCATAAGTGGAACGGTAATCCTTGGGTGCTTAGATCAGTGCATGGGTAGTGCTTCAGTGAAAGGATGAGTGCAAGAGTAATGCCTGGGTCACTGCATGAGTGCATGGGTAGTGCGTGAGAGAATGGATGAGTGCATGGGTAGTGCCTGAGTGAATGGTAGACTGCAAGAATAGTGCCTAAGTGATTGCATGAGTGCATGGGTAGTGTCTGGGTGATTGCATGAGTACAGGGGTAGTGCATGGGTGATTGGATGAGTGCATGGGTAGTGCGTGAGTGAAAGGATGAGTGCAAGAGTAGTGCCTGTGTCATTGGATGAGTGCATGGGTAGTGCCTGAAAGAATGGATGAGTGCATGGGTAATGCCTGTGTGAATAATTGGGTGTAAGAATAGTGCCTGAGGGATTGTATGAGTCAATTGTTGGTGCCTGGGTGATTGCATGAGTGCAGGGGTACTGGCTGACTGATTGGATGAGTGCATAGGCAGTGCGTGAGTAAATGGATGAGTGCATGGCTAGTGGCTAGATTAATAGCTGAGTCCAACAGCACTGTCTTGTTGATTCTATGAGTGCATAAAACGTAATGAATGAGTGTACAGGTATTGCATGTGATTGCATGAGTGCATTCATATAGTCTGTTTTATTTAATCAGTGGATGGGTAGTCCCTAGGTAATTCTATTAGTACATATATTTTCTATGTATGCATCTGAGAAGTCCTTGGATAGGGAGTTCAATACACACCTGTCCTGTATAATGAGGAGTAAGTAACTTGCAATTAAAGCACTTTTATTGGTCTATGCACTTTTGTAAAAATAAGTCTGATACTACTCCTCAGAAATATGATGATACTTTTCATGTAGTGTAAAGGATGAACATTATTTATATTAGAAACAAATAACATAAAATTAAATTATAAACATTTTTCCAGGTTCTCATGCATATTATAGTATGTATTCTTACCTTTCAAGTAATTTAGATACATTACTCAGTAGAACTATTCTAGAGTAGAATTATCCTAAACAGCATTAAAACTGTTTTCAAACTTCAACAGTAGCTAATATAAAGAAGAAAAAGAAAAACTGTTATTTAATGATAATATATTACAGAAATTATATTATATTTTTAAAACACAACATAAATTTAGAATTACATAATATTTTCAGTTTCCCTTTGTTGCTGTTCTCAGATTCCACTTAACTTCACCATACACAGTGATTTCAAAGTAGTATCATCATTGAACAGAGGAGAAAAAAACAATCAAATTGATTGTAGAAAAAACCAAATCAGCATAGAACATCATTATCAATATGTGTAGCTATGCGTTTTCCTATCTACACTTTGTTAATTACTTCCTTCATCTACATTCACTCTATTATTTATCTCAAATACATTAGCCAAAATGTAGACTCTCATTTACACCTGGTACAATATAGACAACAAATATATAAACTATTTGCTTTTAAACTCAATTTTCCAAATGTAATATCAATTAGCGCAAATAATAATTAAGACTGGGCGGTAAACTCTGCTCTGCTCGTGGAGTTTGCGGAGTTTTGCCGCACCCCACATTACGCGGAGCTTGCGGAGTTCTGAAAAACTCTGCTTCGCATTGCGGAGCAGAGTTTTTTTCCTCGCTCACATTCATCAATGTCAAGTTGGCGAGATTTTTCCTCGTTCGCGATCGTCAACATCAAGTTGGCGAGCGTGAGCGTGGAAAATCAACCCCCCCCCCCCGGCGAGACTTCTCAATGCAGGCGGTCAGAATTTCTCACTGCTAGTGGTCGCGTATGCTTGCGACCACTCGCGTTGAGAAACTGCCTGCTCGGTTGAGAAAGCTGCTGCTCGAGTAAAAATCTACTTGAACAGCAGAAAAGAAGCAGCGCCCTCTTGCGCTGTGCATGATGCCGTTCCCGATGAGAGCACAGTGCGGACAAGCACCTGGCACTGACAATCACAGTGTACTGCATTTATCTAAAGAAACTCTGCCGCTCACGGAGCTCCGCGTAGTGCGGCGGAGTTTTTTGGTTAATAATAATCCAAACACTAATTATAAATACTAATAGTTTGCAGTGCTGTCTACATTCTGTTTACATCTTCCCAATAGGCCAAATGATGTACTCAAAACTTTGGCTGCAGAAATAACAAATATGAATTTGGTAAGTCATAAGGCAATCTAGGTTTGAATTCCAAGTGGGCATCATTGCAAAACGTCCATCCTTTGTTGCACTTTAAATAGACAGTATAGTGTCCAGATGTTGCAGTAAGTCCTTCATGAAAAATAATAACTGCTGTTGTATAAGTTCTTCCTGAAATAGATATTTGACTTGCTTTAAAATTTGTAATTTTTGTTTCCAATTTTCTTCCATTTCCTCTACATCATTGTAACATTAAAATGAGATATTTTCCAAATCTTTCTATATGCAATGTAGACAACATCTCTGATCTATAATGCGAGCATCTCATAACCTGATTTGGTGTTTTTATCAATTTGTTAAAAGGTACGGATTCGCAGTCTGGTATTGTCAAGTATAGGAATTGTTCTGTTTGTATTTCAGTGGTAGAAGTAAATGAAAACTCTTCTCACTTATGATTCCACTTGTAACTTAGTCCAAATACGTTTTCAATGTGCATTCCTTCATGTTCTAATACTCCAAGCATAAGCATTAGAAATTCTTGTGCATCTTGTTGTATGTTGAGAGTAAATGTCAATGCACCAGTACATATATCTAAAAGATGCTGAATACCAGAAGCAGTATGCATTTTACTTCTGTCATTTATCAACTGTTGAAATACATGATGTAGTAAAGAACAGAATCTTTTTTCACGATTTCCCATGATTTAATGATGAAGATGTGGTAAATGAAACACAACATTCAGAATCACATTAGCATAACAGTTGATACCTAAACTGTTTTCTAACTGGTACCCTACAATATCATCAACACTTTCTATTTTTCTTTTTCTTTATATTTTCAACTTTTTCTTCAGTTGCTTTCCATTTTTGAACCTCAATTGCATCTTTCACATATTTCCATTTTGGACACACTATACATTTCTCATATATGGGATATTCACCTAAATTAGGAGCATAAAGTCTTCTTAAACGATTCTACTCTCTTACACAATTTGCATCAGCATTTACCTTTTTCTTATCAAAATCTATCAAATACAAACCAGACAATGTTCTTACTCGAGACAATGCAATGTATGAGATTCCATCTATGAACGTCTGTACTTAAACCTTGAGATTCATGAATAGTTACTGCATATGCTAAAGACAGAGGAAACTGTTGTCTGCGATCATACAAATCTTTTACAAGCAAAAAACGTGCAACACAACGCCCAATCTGTCTTACCTCCTTAATCTGATCAAATGTTATCATTTTGAAAATTTACAAAATTAAGAACTTTTCCGATTGCTCCATTTACTAAACGTTCTTCTACATTCAAATTACCAGACAGTTTATACATACATGTAAAGTCTTTTCTAAGCCTGCAGTTTTAGATACAGACTTTTCCAAAGAATGCAATTTAGTCTGTAGTTTCTCTGGTGTTTGATTTTATCAATAGCTTCAATTTCCACAATTTGTTGTTTTTCCAGTTTCAGAAGTTGTTGATTAAATGTAGAACAGTCTTACAGTGTAGGCATTAGGCAAACTATAGACTTGTTTTCTCCAAGCATATTGTACATTACTTCAGCTGCTTTGTTTTCAGTTGTAAACAAGTTCCTTAGTAGCTGACTTTCTAAAGCTTGTTTACCATGTTCCGTCAAGACACCAATTCTTATGTCTTGAAGAATATTTCCATTATCTTGATCACTTGCTTGACGCATATTCTTAACAAGTTCTTTATATTCAAAATGTAACCAACTGTTAACATTTCCAATACTTCCCAAAGATTTCCTCGTGTCTTCATGGACAAGTGTTTTAAAAACAGGTTGTCTTTTTACAGGAGTAAGTTGTAGTAGGTCTCCGAATACAATTAAAGGTTTTCCTCCAAACAGAACATCGTAATCTTTTTTTAAAAATCTGTTGCATTCTTAAATGTCCAAAGGCAAGTATTAAGTATTAAGTATGAGACCATGCTCACCTCATCAATGATTAAAAGTTTAATTTTCTTCAGTACTCTGGAGACTTCATAACAAGCTTCTCCAGATAGCTTCTGATGTTCCAATCTATTCTCATGTTCAACAGGTAGCATAAGTAATTGATGTAAAGTAATCCCTTTAATGTAGTGTGCTGCTAATCCAGTTGGAGCTGTTACAATACAAGATAAATGTGATTCTGTAGTTTTGTGTAGATAACTGGTCAAAACTTTAATTAAGAAACGTTTTCCTGTTGCAGGTTGACCACTGATGTACAATAGAATAGGTTTAAATGATGAAAATTGGCATTCTTTTTTTTCGTGCAGCAAACCATGTTGTATTTGTTGATTGACTTTTAGATATATTTCTTTTTGTTCAATATTTAGTTGTTCTTCTAACTTTTCCAACTGAATAATATCCTGTTGTGCTTGTTGCATTGCAGTTTCTACCTCATTCATGGCTATTGCTGCTTCATTTTTGATAATTGGTTGTCCTAGTGGATCTGGACTCTGTGGACCAGAACTTTGACTGCTGTGTGAACTTTCTCTAGCTATTTCAGCTGCAATAGTACTTTCTTATTCAATCTCATCATTTAACATTTGTAGATAAGTTGGGAAAATTGCGCACTGAATGCTATCTTTAGTTGCATTAAAAGAATTTTCATAGCCGTCAAAATCTCCAAGTAATTCTGTTTCACTACGCCAAGGCTTGAGCAGTTGCTGCATTGCCAAATAGAAAAATTCTCTTTTATCTGGACTTTCGCACTGAGTTTTCTGTGGTTAATAAGATTTCCTTTGGTATGTTTTACTAAACATCCGTCACATCCAATTACTGCATATTTCTCTTTTATATTTTCTGTAACTTTTCTTTTAAAACTGTACTGTTGAAGTATTTCATATAGATATAGGTTTTCAAGATGTGGACTCCTTTTGGGATAGTCTGTATCCAACATATTAGTTTCAACAATATCTGTACTTTCTGGTTCATTCTGTGCTAAGTATTCAATTTCTTGTAAAGATTTCAATACTCTATTTCGTGTGGAGGCAAGACCGAGACTTACCCAAATGATTCCTCTTAACTTTGAATATAAACTGGCAGAGCTCAAGCGATTGGAACATTCATAGGATCCAATCTCTCGATGGGAAAGCATTTTCAAGCTAAAGCTGTACAATTTCTTGATAAGACTCTACTCTGCTGAAATTTCTTCCCACATTTCATTCATCTCTGTCTTTTCAGATTTGGTTATATATGATGTAACATAGCGGGCAACAGCAATTGAATTACCTGCAACATATTGAATATCCATGTTTGCAATCCACATTTTCAAAATAACTGGATCGTAGTCATTAATGTACTTTGAAGCTTCTGTTCTTTTTAAGTTGTATGTATTCTTCTGAGATTTCTGAGTTATTGTATGCCTTACTGCTGACAAAAATCTATTTGCTCTTCCTTTAGAAATTATAGGACGTGGGAATCCAAAACGACATTTTGTATAAAATTTCCCTTTACACTTGAAAGTTCGTCAGCAGTATTTCCCACATTGATGACTTTGAAACCATAAAACTTGTTGTCTCAAGCTCTTATCTCTTCCATCTCCTGGAATGGCACATGTAACATACTGTTCGATGAAAGACAAAACAGTTTCATCAGTATCACTTCCAAATTTTGGTGCATTCCTTATCCACAATAGCATGTGTATATGAGGAGCACCTCTGGCTTGGTACTCTTTTCGCCAAAAGAAATCAGTAACTTCTCCAAGAGGAGGAATATTTTTATTGCAGATAAATGACATCAGACTTTGAAACCTATGTTTAAAATACCTGCAGACATTTACAGGATCCACAGAATAGAGTTATCCAGGTGTTTTCCATTCAATGTTTTTCACATTTGAATTTGCTTTTGGTAGACATTCAGGTAAATCTTCCCACGCATATTCAGCACAGCTAAGTGTTACAAACCATGTAGGTGTACCTAAGTTTCTTAACATACATTTAAGTTCACCATGACAACAAAACCAATATTCATTGGTACCACGTTGACACGCCATCAAATTAATTAACTGAGATTCTAAATTTTCATCTCTTTGTTGAACTTTGTCCATGATTTCTTTTGCAGAAACATGTTGAAGATGAACTCCTGTTTTTAATATGTGGTTCACTGCATATGAAGATGCAGACAAGTCACTTTCAAACAGAAGATGAAAATCATATGGAATGCACTGTTGAAATCTTGGATCTTCAGAGTACAATCTTGTTGAGTGGTATTCTGATCCTAGACTAGTTCTATTAGGAAGGTATTCATTAAGTCAAAATCTATATACATGGTACACATAGAAATCAAGTTGCATCATAAATGTACCCCAGTTATTTCTCAATTAAATTAAGTATATCCTCAAAATGACACACAAGCACCATAAATAGCTCCAATAGTGACTGTTTAATTTCACAGTTATTATAACAGATCACTGTAGACAATGCTTCAAAACAGAAAGAGGGTTGCTCCAGGGGGAGTGTGAAGAAGGAGAGTGCTCGTGAGAATAGAACAGATATGTAGGGAGGGAAATCAGAGAATAAATTTGAATAATCAATTTCATATAGTAATGTTCTTAGTAAACTGGTTGTGATTTACAGTAGCACCAGTCTTACAATGGGGCCTGTCTGTCATAGATTTACAAATTATTTGCTGTTTCGTGATGGTGCACAGAGTATATTCATCTGTGAAAAGGCAGGGCTGAGGTGAAGTAGGGTACAGGCCCACTAGGGGAAAGTGTCGATGTTTCGACCCTGGCGCATGGAGGGTAGTTTGTATCCTCTACAGGCGGGTCTTCCTCAGGATGGGGAGAGGGAGGGAGGGGGGGAGACAACCTATGATGAGGTGAAGTCAGGATTACAACCCCTCAGAAGGCGGTCCGCATTAGTTCAGCGGTGAAATGAATATGAAGAATTCAAGGCTGCAGTGTAGATTGAATCAGTGTCAAGTTTGACTCGAGGAGTACAGCGCGGATCACCGGGACTGCGCCGTGAAAGCCCAATGAGATGCCATGGGTAAATTACTTACCAGTGTACTTACTTACTCCTTCGCCCCTACTGAATAACGCCCCTCCAACCTCTCCCTCCCCCCTTCCCACTCACTCCACCTCCACCCTCAACCATCCAGCTAACACCATCCTCCAACAATCGACTTCACCATCACCCTCCCTGGACCCCCCTACAGCAAATGACATCCCCCAACCACCGTTACCTATTTCTCATCCCCCTCTAATTTCCCTCTCCCCCTAACTCCCCACCTAACTCCCGGAACTCACACTCCTCGGACCCCTCCACTAAAAACGGTTGCCCCCAATCCCTGACACCTACTTATCATTCCCCTCCCATAACCACGCCTCTGCCTGACCCCCCAACCTCTCTCCCCCTACCCAACTACTCACGTACTCAACCGTCCTTGCCCTTCAATCCCCTAACAAAACTCCTCACCCCCCTCCTCCTACCCATCCTGTACACCCTCTTCTCCTCCCCTTCCCCCTATCCTGCCCCTTCAGGCCCTCCTAACTCCGCCTCCCAATCCTTTATCCCAACCCCCGATAAATACACAACCCCTCCACCCCAATATATCCGCTCTCCACTCACTCTATGCCCTTTTATCCTCTCTGACCACATCTCCTGAAGTTCTTAACCTCCTGGCTAACCTAGCCCAACCCCTCACACCTAACAGCACCGTCACCCCTCACTCCAAACCCACTACCCTATATCCCCCTCACACTCCAGTCCACCCTCCTCAACTAACCCAGACCATTCCCTACCTCCAGATCATTCCCTTCCCCCACCCACGCCCCTTCAGTACCTCCCCTTACCCCAATTACCCCGAGCCTACACAACAGTGAACTCGACCTATCTAATTTGATTACCGAACCCCTCTCATCTAACAGCCACGTCACCCCTCACTACACTCCCACTACCCTATCTTCCCCCTCACACATCAGTCCACCCTCTGCAACTAACCCAGATCATTCCCTACCCCCCGCCCACGCCCCTTCAGTACCCCCATACACCCCAATTGACACGAGCCTACACAACACTGAACTTGACCTATCCAATTTGATTACCGAACCCCTCACACCTAACAGCCCCGTCACCCCTCATTCCACACCCACTTCCCTATCTCCCCCTCACACATCAGTCCACCCTCCGTAACTAACCCAGACCACCCCCCTCGATACCTCCCCTCACCTTAATTGCCCAGAGCCTACACAACATCGAACTTGACCTATCTAATCTGATTACTAAACCCTCTCAATTCAGGAAAGACTTTATCTTCACCAGCTCCAGAACCCTCCCTCACCATAAAATCCCCACCCAGCCCCACCCAAAAACCCCCCAAAAATCCCTCCCAAAAATTCCCCGAAAATCCCTAACACCAAACACAATCTTTGGAGATCGACTCCTCTCCGCTGCCGTTTACATAGATCACGCCGCACCTCGAACCATCTCTCCCCGTCCGACCTCTCCGACCTATGCAACTCTTACCTTCCTAGCTTACCAACTACCAATCCTCTACTCCCCTACTCCCACATCTCTGTTATCTTAGGGACTAATAGAATCCCCTCCTCCCCCGCTTCCCCCAGACCAACGCCCCAACTCACGTCGATCCACACTTGCCCACCCACCATATGCAACCCCACACCACTTACATGTATGCTTGTCAACTGTCGCTCCGCAGTCCAACATGCCACGGAAATTTCGGAAACTATCCTGAGTGAATCCATTGACATTGCATTCCTCACAGAAACCTGGCTCAAAGACCACTCAACGAGCATACTTGACCTACTCTCCCCCCAGGATACTCTATTCTTAGAAAAGATAGACCTGACAGAGTTGGGGGTGGTCTAGCCATTATCTTTAAAAATGAACTTCAGCTATCCCTTGTCAATAATTCTGGCTACTCCTCCTGCGAATACCTGGAAGCTGAACTGACTACTCAAAATTCCCACCCAATTCGTCTTCACAACATCTATCGCCCGCCGGGCCCCCCAGCCCTTCATCGAAGACTTATCTGAGCTCCTGACACAATCATCATTATCCAACTCTAAAAATCTCTTTCTGGGGGATCTTAACCTCCACTGGAACGATCCCGATGATCCCACTATCTCCCTCCTCACTAATCTACTTGAGATCAATGAACTCAAACAACTTTGCCTGTCCCCAACACACACCAAAGGAGTCATCCTTGACGCCATTCTTTCCAACGAAGATCTGGCCTCCGTGACCAATATCGTCCCCATTGACTGGTCTGACCATCACCTTATACTGTTCACCATTGCTACCAATGCAAATCTCCCCACCTCCAAAATTAACAGAGCTAAGAAACTGACCAGAAATCTAAAACATATCCCTCCGGGTGTTCTTGAGTCTAAACTCCAAGCTCAACTTCGTATCATTCCCCCTCACAAAATGCCAATGAGCTCACTGAACACTTTAACAATACTGTCACTGGTATTCTTGATCAACTAGCCCCGCCTAAACTCAAAAACCAAAGAATCACCCCTCCAACTCTTGGTTTAATACCGAGCTTAATAACGAACGACGATCCCTCAGACTGTCGGAAAGAACCTGGAGACACCATCCCTCCCCCTCCCATCTTGCACTCCTCAGACAAGCTAGATCCACGTACAAAAAACACATCCTCAAGGAAAAGGCATCCTTCTTCCGCGCACAACTTGTTCGTGCCAAAAACAGACCTAGGGAACTCTTCAAAATCATTCGTAACCAAACTTCCCCCGCACCTCCAAATCTGATCGCCTCCTCAGCCAGATGCGAAGAAATTGCCCACTTCTTCTTGGAAAAAATAGCCAAAATTGATCAATCCTTCCGTTCCACACAGCTCCCCTCCAAATCCCAATGCAAGCCCGTCCTCACCTCTAATGCCTACTCCACATCCCCTCGTCCAGCTGACCCCTTCTCTCTTCTGCCCACTATTCTACCGCTCCCCAGTGACTCTCCTCTCCCACCTACTTCCTCACCCCCTAACCACTCCCCACACCTACCCACTGCCACTTCTCCGGAAACCAACTCCCCTAACTCACAATTAAAGAACAATGCCTCCTTGCTCAATTTCCTCCCCGTGACTGAGCTAGAAGTCCTTAAAATAATTGGCAATCTTAAACCGTCCTCCCACACAAAAGACCCCTTACCCTCTAACCTTGTCCCTGCCCTTAAGCATATCATCACCCCATACTGGACCACAATCATCAACACCTCTCTCTCCACTGGCTGTGTCCCCACCTCCCTTCAACTTGGACAAATCTCTCCCATAATCAAAAACCCCAATGCTGACCCCAATGACCTAAACAATCTCCGCCCGATCACTAACCTTTCTCTCAAAGGTCCTTGAAAAATGTGTCCTACTACAACTAGACAAACACATCGAAAACTTCAACCTACTCGATCCCTTTCAATCAGGCTTCAAGAAAGGCTGCAGCACCGAAACGGCAATGCTAAATGTCGTCGATGACATCCACCACACACTTGATAATGGTGAGACCTGCCTTCTTATCCTCCTTAATCTCTCCGCAGCGTTCGATACAGTCAACCATTCAGCCCTACTTAATGTGCTTAGGACCCATTTCGGCCTCAACGATACTGCCTACCAATGGTTCGTCTCCTACCTACAACACCGAACTCAGCAAATCAAAATTCAAAATTGTCTTTCTAACCCCACTCCTGTCTCCTTTGGAGTCCCCCAAGGGTCTATTCTCTCTCCCTCCCTCTTTAACCTCTTTATGGAACCCCTCACCCTCATTCTTAAACAAGCAGGCATCAACTACCACCTCTACGCAGATGACACCCAAATCTATTACAAGATTAAAACTCATGCCGACATCTTACACCTGAACAACACCCTCACCAAGATCCAAACCTGGTTCCACTCAAATCATCTCAAACTTAACCCTAATAAAACTGAAATCATTCTCTTCTCCCCTAAAAACAACCCTCTCCCCGTTCAATCATGGATCTCCGACCTTAACGCACTCAACTGCTCACTCACCCTGTCCAACTCCGTCAAATCTCTTGGTATCTCTATCGACAACACCCTAACCCTTAACGTCCACATCAAAAACTCTGCTAAAGGAGCCCTCTTCACTCTCCGTCACCTCAAGAAAATCAAACCCTTTATACCTACCGATGACTTTAAACTTGTAGTTCAGTCACTTGTTCTTTCACGTATTGATTATGGTAACGCCATCCTCAACGGAATCCCCAAGGTCCACCTTGCTCCAATCAAAGCTGTGCTCAACCTTGCAGCCAGGCTCATTACAGACTGCAAACGCTTCGATCACATATCCCCGGCTCTCAAATCTCTTAAATGGCTCCCTATTGAAGGCAGATCTGCCTACAAAACTGCCTGCATCACTCACAAAGTCCTACACCAAAACACTCCGCAGTACCTCTCCAAGAAACTCCTCATTGCGGGCACCACACGACCTCTGAGAAGCACCAACTCCTTCCTCCTTATACCTCCACTGCATAAAAAGAAAGCCACACAATCACGCTCCTTCTCTGGTAATGCCCCTATCATCTGGAATGCCCTCCCAAAAACCTGCGCTGCAACCCTCCTATTTCAGCTTCAAAAAGACCTCAAAATACACCTCCTCAACTATTATTGGGGATCCTCACCTGTGACCTGCACTTGATCTCCAATTTCACCATGATATAATAGTCCAGCAATACTTGTCCATTTCCTAAACATCATTTGCCTAATTACTTGATATGTATAGCTCCTGCCCCTGTTTATCTATTTGATTTGTTTATCTTTTTGTTTGATTTGTTTATCTATTTGATTTGTATATTTCATATGTTGTTATCATTATCTTCTAGCTACTTATACGCCATGTTTGGCCCAATTATTATCGGTGGTCCTAACCTGTGTCCTGCACCTGATCTCCAATCACCATGTAACATTTTGTCCAGGAATATCGGTCCATTTCCCTAACATCATATACCTAGTTCCTTGAAGTGTATAGCTCTTGCACCTGTATATCTATTTTTGTTTTGTATATCTCACACGTTGTTTCATTATCTTTTTATCTATTTATATGCCATTTTTGCTTTATATTATCTTCTCATGTAAAGCGCTCTGATACCTCTGGGTCTAGCCAGCGCTATATAAAACTTTTAAAATAAATAAAAATAAATAAAATAAAATAAATAAATAAATGATGAAAAGTACTTTGGCACACTTTTCTTGAAAGACAAGTCAGAGAATGACCCTGCAAATTAGTATATTTTCTTATTTTACATGGATCTAGTCCTTGTAACATCTTAATCTTCTGTTTAACACTTTTTTGCATATTGTCATAAAAAAGGCACGATATGTCAATAGATTCTTGTCGAATACTGTAAATACTGCTACAATCCCACTTATATACAGGGGCTTGTGTACGCCTCCCTTGAACTTCTTCAGCTAATACTTCTTCCACGTTGCTAACAACCATTTTTTCTTTTGGAATGGTTCAACTATCTTTCATCTCATAGCATCGACCACTAGTATCAACTGCATGAACTAATGTGTTCTCTTGAAAATAGCTTTCTTCATTAAAGAAAGGCTCAGTACTAGAAGTGTGCTTACATTCACCAGTAAAAGTTTTACAAAAGTTACTTCCATTATCAAGTCTTTTTCTTTTGCTTTTCTCTTTCATAAACACCATTGTTTTATCCAATGTTCTCATTCTCTTCAATATTAATATAAATAATTTTCATTTCAATTCAAAAGCAGTATCTACTACACTTTCAATGTGTTGCTTCTTCTTATACGCTACTGATCATCTTTAATAATTTTTACAATCTTTTAATACATTTTGAATTACTCTACTTCTAAACATTCTTATACGCATCTCTTTAAATAGTTTTTGAATTCTTATAATATGAATTGTTTTTTCAAAAACTAATGTTTTTTACCAATACAATTCTTCTTTTCCTTTTGGTTTGTTGTAAAACTTTTCTTTTTCCGTTCATTATTATTGACTTTCTTTAATCTCTCTACAACTGTGTTAAGAAACTGTTTAGTGCTCTTACCTGAAGAGATTTTTTCCTGAATAACATTTTGCTCTTTTTCTAATGCACTCTTTTTACTTTTCTTTAAGTAGTACTGTTTTATTTGTTCTCTTCTCTTTTCATGTTTTCTTGCCCTCTTCAATTTGTGATCCAAATACAATAAATTTCTAAAAAACAAAGAAAAGTTTCAATAGTTTGTTACATCAATTACCAAGTTTAAATTAATTACATGTCAATATTCATAGTAACCTCTAAGCTATTACTTAGAATTACATTGCTATTCTCTTTATAACAAATAAAAAAAACAACAAAGTGCAGAAACAAGCAAGAGAACTGCAGAAAGAGGAAGAAAGGTGCTTAAAGAGGATGAGAAAGGGACAGAAAGGAAAAGAAAGGTTCAGAAAGAGCCAAGAGAAATGCACAAAGAAGCAACACAGCTACAGAAAAATGTGAGAAGTGCAGAAAGAGACAACAGAGGTGCAGAAAGAGATAATAGGGGTGCACAAAGAAGCAACAGAGGTGCACAAACATGCAAGAGAAGTGCACAAAGAGACATAAGAGATGCAGAAAGAGGCAAGAGAGGTGCAAAAGATACAAGATGGGTACAGAAAAAGGCTGGAGAGGTGCAGAAAAGAGCTTGAGAGGTGCAGAAAAAAGCAAGACATGTGTATAAAGAAGCAACTGATGTGCAGAAAGAAGCAAGGGAACTGCAGAAAGAGGAATACATGTGCAGGAAGAGGCAAGAGAGATACAGAAAGAGGCAAGAGAGGTGCAGAAAGAGGCAACAGAAGTGCAAAAAGAGGGAACAAGGGAGAAGAAAGAGGCAAGAAGAGTGCAGAAAGAAGCAACAGAGATGCACAAAAAGGCAAGAGAGGTGCAGAAAGAGGGAAAGAGGTACAGAAAAAGGCAAGAGAGGTTCAGAAAGGGACAAGAGATGTGCAAAAAGAAACAAGAGAGGTACAGAAATTGGCAAGAGAGGTGCAGAAACAGGTGAGGGAGGTGCAGAAAGAGGGAAGAAGGGTGCAGAAAGAGGCAAGAGAGGTGCAAAACAGGCAACAAAGGTACAGAAACAGGGAAGAATGGTACAAAAAGAGGCAAGCAGAGTGCACAAATAAACAAGAGAGGTGCAAAAGATGTACAGAAAGAAGCAAGAGAGGTTCAGAAAATGGCAAGAGAGATACAGAAAGAGGTAATGGAGGTATAGAAAAAGAAATAGAAGTGCAGAAAGAAACAAGTGAGCTCCAGAAACAAGCAAATGAGGTGTAGAAAGAAATAAAAGAGGTGCATAAAGAGTCAAAAGAGGCAGAGAAAGAAGCAAGAGAAGTACAGAAAGAAGCAAGAAAAGTACAGAAAGAGGCAAGAGAGGTGCAGAAAGAGACAAGAGAAGGGCAGGAACAGACAAGAGAGGTGTAGAAAAAGCAAGACAACAGCGTAAAGAGGCAAGAGACGTAGAGAAACAGGGAAGAGAGATGCAGAAAAAAGCAAGAGGGGTACACAAAGAAGCAAGACAAGGAGAGAAAGAAGCAAAAGAGGTGCGGAAAGAACAAACAGAGGTGCAAAAACAACAAGAAAAGTACAGCAACAGGCAACAAAAGTGCTCAAAGAGGCAAAAGAGGTACAGAAAGAGGGAAGAAGAGGGCAGAAAGAGACAAGTGAGCTGCAGAAAGAAGGAACTGATGTGCAAAAAGAACTAACAGAGGTACAGAAAAAGGTAAGAGAGGTATAGAAAGAAGCAAAAGAACTGTAAAAAGAGACAAGAAAAGTGCAGAAAGGGGCAAAAGAACTGCAGAAAGTGGCAAGAGAGGTGCAGAAAGAGGCAAGAGTGATGCAGAAAGAGCCAATAGATGTGCACAAACAGGCAACAGTGGAGCAGAAACAGGCAAGAAGAGTGCAGAAAGAGGCAAGAGGAGTGCAGAAAAAAGCAACAGAGGTGCAGAAAAAGGCAAGAAAGGTTCACAAAGAGGAAAAGAGCTGCAAAAAAGGCAAGAGAGGTTCAGAAAAAGACAAGACATACAAAAAGAAGCAAGAGGTGCAAAAATTGGCAAATACATTGCAGAAAGAGGTGAGGGAGGTGCAGAAAGAGGCAACAGAGGTACAGAAAGAGGGAAGAAGGGTGGAAAAAGAGGCAGGAAGAGTGCAGAAAGAAGCAACAGAGGTGCAAAAAAGGCAAGAGAGGTGTATAAACGGACCAGAGACCTGCAGAAAGAAGCAAGAGACATATAGAAATTGGCAAGAGAGGTACAGAAAAAGGTAAGGGAGGTGCACAACAGGCAAACAACATGTACAAAGAAGCAAGAGAACTACAGAAAGAATCAAGTGAACTGCAGAAACAACCAAATCAGGTGCAGATAGAACCAAGAGAGGTACAAAAAGAGGCAAAATAGGTACAAAAAGAAGCAAGAGAAGTGCTGAAAGAGGCAACAAAAAGGGAATAAAGAGGCAAGAGAAGTGCAGAAAGTGGCAAAAGAGGTGCAGAAAGATGCAAAAGGGATGCATAAAGTGGCAATATCTTTTCAATCCTTTGTTTCTAAAACCTTTTTTCTGGTCCAGGTATGGGCTCTGGGAGTGTTACCGGCGGTGGGCGAGGGTGCGCCGGGCTCTGGGGTCCGGCGCTCCCATAACCAACTGACGCACCCGTGTTCTGACATCCTGGACCGGGATCAGGACCTGCTGGACCTGCTAGGTGTTGAGGTCCCGGGGCTTGGTGAGTAGCTAATTATATTACTATTGTGTTCTGTTCAGTGTTATTGCAAATATAATTTTTTTCCCAAATAGCAAGAATGCTGCTGCTGCTTACATGCCGGAAAGCTACGTTTAAAAAAATCTTATATTATGTGATTTTTATTCTTCTAGACAGGTGCTCGGCGCTACTAATCATACTTGTTTGCAACTTTGCGCTCGCTTGGGCTGGTTATGTATGTGAGATTAGAGAACTTAAGTTAGGTAATGCAGACTAGAAAGACTCCTTTCCTTTGTCTTGTCAGGCTGTCTTGTCACTAAGATAGTGGTAGTTAGTTAGTTAGTTACTTAGTATTATTTGGTAATTTAGCGGTCTGCGTGACGCGCCCTCTCACATGACTTTAGTCCTAGTGGAGCCTTTTGTAGTTCGTATAGCGAGTGAATAGCAACCAATTTGGTGTATGCAATATGCATGCGTCCATCTATGCATTTAAGAAAACTAAATGCAGACTTAGTGAATTGGCCCATCAAAGGGGGTTGAGAGATGATTGCGAATGAGATCTGAACTTAAAAGCAAATATCATTTTTGCAATTCATTCCAAAGTCTTTGGAATGGGCGGGCTAGGTAGGTTTAGGGTTCAGGAATCGGAATGGAACTGTGGAATAATAAAGATAGGATGGTCCGCGACTGTGATACTATTCTACTACTAGTCGATCTGATTTAGGATAGGTCAATGTTATTGCAATTCCGTTTCCTGTCTAAAAATCTTTTTGGAGCGATTATTTAATATTTATTTATTTAACACAAATCATTTTTTGTCTCTTTAATTATGTCTTACATGATTAGCATCCAGGGGCAAGAAGAAGACTGGGCCTGCTGAGGCGGGTGCGGGAGCCGGAGGGGCCTCCCAGGGGCAGGAAGCGGCCTCAGATGCAGATGGCTCTGCTGGCCCCAGTAAATCCTCCTGTTGTTAATATTAATATATATTTCCCTAACTTTTACCGCTCTATTATTTCCGTTTCCTAATTTTATTTGTTCCCAAATCCTCTTCGATCTAGCCGTTTCTAAATTCTTGTTATTGCTCCATTACCTACTAACATTGTTATTTATATTTCTAGTGTCTTTTTTTTTTACATCAAATCAAACTGCCTCTGACACTGTATTAGTCTGTCTGTAGCTTGCTTTCTTGTGGTTTTCAACTCAGCTTTCCCTCTCCCCTTATATATTTTGTGGATTGCCTAGTGGTGGTACTGTAAGACTCAGAGAACCCATTGGTTCTGCTACTAGTACTACTAGTAGGAAGGACTCCTTCCTACTAGTACTAGTAGTACTAATCTGCTGTGAAGATTACATGCCCAAGTAAGGTAATCTACGCATGTTTGTTGAGATGAGAAGGCTTTCTTTTACTGTCTCATGCTCAATCAGTAAATGATGGTCACTCACGTTGGACACCGCAAAGTGGTGTAATTTACTTTTTCTCGTCTAGGTCTAGTAATTTTTTTATTAGCAGCAGTTGATGTTGAACACTGAAAAACTGATTACCGTGCACCATGGCTGGAAGGCAGTACGAGGAGAAGGATGGCACCATTTATTTTCCAACCAAGAGAGACCTTATGTCTGATTGTCTGCCCAGTTGGCCACTCTTTTTCTTCTTTTCAAAAAATCAGATGCACCAAAAGCTCTAGCCACTGAGTCCAGTCCTTTGGGTTGTCCTCTTCTTGAGAGGCTTTTCAAAAATTGCCACCAACAAAATGCCCAACCGGATATTTTGTTATTTTTGATAGGACATACTGTCTACTCTACTCTAGTACCCCAATTGAAGTGATGTGTGTGGTGTATGTATTGTATTTTCAATCTTGCCAATGAAAAAAATAAATAGGGGAGGCGTATATGGCATCTAAAAAATGTGAAATATTTTTTCCCGGCGTACCGACCACCAGTGCTGGGGCCAGCGGTGAAGGCGACACCACTCCGGTGGGAGCAGATGCTGCAGCTGCAGGGGGTGAGCCAGCAGCAGCGGCAGGCAGTGGTAAGTCATATTCATTACTTATTGACAATGATGAATACACTCGCTGCAAGGGTGTACAGTACACTGTACTGCTGCTGAGACTAAGTTGTTGTGAACAGTTGAAGAAGACACCGTTTACTTAACATTAGTATTAGCAGGAGTTGAGTAACTAAGTAATAGCCTCTTCTAATTCTATCTTCAACTCAGTAGAGAAAGTTTTATGATGAAGACAAAGAGTCAGACGACATGTAATATATGACTGGCAGAGAAGGATGTGTGGGTGAAGGAAGGGGCCCTGGGATCCATATGGGTGGCTGACAGGGTTCATGGGTGTTTGAAGGATGGGTGAAAGGTGAAAGAAAGGATGCCCACTGGAAAGGATGCCTGCCTGGGTGGGTGAAACTGTATGGGTGAAAGGAATCCTCCGGGGGGTTTGATGGGTCAAACTCAAAGGCAAGCAAGGACGCATGGGTGGTGGTTAAATGACAAATGTATGTTGTTGGTGAAAGGTTTGTTGAGATTGAGAATGATACAAAACCAAAGGGGATGATGGACGGAGTGTTGAACATTGCAAGCACTCACCCCCAGTCAACTGATCTGGGTTTAATCCATCATCATTCTTTAGCTCACTCCGCCACACCAGTTCAGACATGGCCATATGCAAATCAGTCTGACCCTGTGCCTCATGGGAACAGTCCAGCCCGAACTGCCAAGCCATGTCTTCCCTGGACCGGAAACAAGCATCCTGGGACCGGTTTTGGGCTCACAGCCCTCATCAGCCAGGCTATCTTGAATCCAGTGACAAAGTGAGCAAGGGACCCACGTCTGGGCATACCCTGCCAACTTAGGGCAAACAATGCACAACCAAAGGGGATGATGGACGGAGTGTTGAACATTGCAAGCACAAACCCCCAGTCAACTGATCTGGGTTTAATCCATCATCATTCTTTAGCTCACTCCGCCACCCTAGTTCAGACATGGCCATATGCAAATCGGTCTGACCCTGTGTCTCATGGGAACAGTCCAGCCCAAACTGCCAAGCCATGTCTTCCCTGGACAGGAAACAAGCATCCTGGGACCAGTTTCGGGCTCACAGCCCTCATCAGCCAGGCTATCTTGAATCCAGTGGCAAAGTGAGCAAGGGACCCAAGTCTGGGCATACCCTGCCAACTTAGGGTGAACAATGCAAAACCAAAGGGGATGATGGACGGAGGGTTGAACATTGCAAGCACTCACTCCCAGTCAACTGATCTGGGTTTAATCCATCATCATTCTTTAGCTCACTCCGCCACCCCAGTTCAGACATGGCCATATGCAAATCAGTCTGACCCTGTGCCTCATGGGAACAGTCCAGCCCGAACTGCCAAGCCATGTCTTCCCTGGACCGGAAACAAGCATCCTGGGACCGGTTTTGGGCTCACAGCCCTCATCAGCCAGGCTATCTTGAATCCAGTGGCAAAGTGAGCAAGGGACCCACGTCTGGGCATACCCTGCCAACTTAGGGCGAACAATGCAAAACCAAAGGGGATGATGGACGGAGTGTTGAACATTGCAAGCACTCACCCCCAGTCAACTGATCTGGGTTTAATCCATCATCATTCTGTAGCTCACTCCGCCACCCCAGTTCAGACATGGCCATATGCAAATCAGTCTGACCCTGTGCCTCATGGGAACAGTCCAGCCCGAACTGCCAAGCCATGTCTTCCCTGGACCGGAAACAAGCATCCTGGGACCGGTTTCGGGCTCACAGCCCTCATCGGCCAGGCTATCTTGAATCCAGTGGCAAAGTGAGCAAGGGACCCACATCTGGGCATACCCTGCCAACTTAGGGCGAACAATGCAAAACCAAAGGGGATGATGGACGGAGTGTTGAACATTGCAAGCACTCACCCCCAGTCAACTGATCTGGGTTTAATCCATCATCATTCTTTAGCTCACTCCGCCACCCCAGTTCAGACATGGCCATAAGCAAATCAGTCTGACCCTGTGCCTCATGGGAACAGTCCAGCCCGAACTGTCAAGCCATGTCTTCCCTGGACCGGAAACAAGCATCCTGGGACCGGTTTCGGGCTCACTGCCCTCATCAGCCAGGCTATCTTGAATCCAGTGGCAAAGTGAGCAAGGGACCCACGTCTGGGCATACCCTGCCAACTTAGGGCAAACAATGCAAAACCAAAGGGGATGATGGACGGAGTGTTGAACATTGCAAGCACTCACCCCCAGTCAATTGATCTGGGTTTAATCCATCATCATTCTTTAGCTCACTCCTCCACCCCAGTTCAGACATGGCCATATGCAAATCAGTCTGACCCTGTGCCTCATGGGAACAGTCCAGCCCGAACTGCCAAGCCATGTCTTCCCTGGACCGGAAACAAGCATCCTGGGACGAGTTTTGGGCTCACAGCCCTCATCAGCCAGGCTATCTTTAATCCAGTGGCAAAGTGAGCAAGGGACCCACGTCTGGGCATACCCTGCCAACTTAGGGCGAACAATGCAAAACCAAAGTGGATGATGGACGGAGTGTTGAACATTGCAAGCACTCACCCCCAGTCAACTGATCTGGGTTTAATCCATCATCATTCTTTAGCTCACTCCGCCACCCCAGTTCAGACATGGCCATATGCAAATCAGTCTGACCCTGTGCCTCATGGGAACAGTCCAGCCCGAACTGCCAAGCCATGTCTTCCCTGGACCGGAAACAAGCATCCTGGGACCGGTTTCGGGCTCATAGCCCTCATCAGCCAGGCTATCTTGAATCCAGTGGCAAAGTGAGCAAGGGACCCACGGCTGGGCATACCCTGCCAACTTAGGGCCAACTAAGCCAACTTAGGGCCAACAATGCAAAACCAAAGGGGATGATGGACGGAGTGTTGAACATTGAGAATGATAGCCATGTTTGGATGGATGGATGCCTGGATGGTATCATATGTGAAGAGTCAGACTGGATGAAGAGAATGTAAAAGAAAATTAAACCGTGCCAGAGTAGCAAAGCCAAAGGTGAAGAATAAAATAATGCTAGAAGAGTAATGCAATGATAAATGAAAAAACCCTGGGAAGAATAAACAAGGACTGTTTTTTTTCAAGGTTTTTTATTCAAAGGTTTGAGGTTGTATTTCAGAATACTCCCTTGACTCACAGTAGTTTGCAAGCACAACATATATATTGTGTATGTACCCACCCATCATCAATCGCCTCCCTCTGACTCCGAGGCCCACTCCCACTCCCTACCCGTGTCATTTTGACCGTGTCAGCCATGGGTGGCCTATCGGCTGCAGGGTTACCTTACAATCAAACAATAGTAGTACGTCATGTGATGTCATCATCATGCTACATTGTGACGTATATCATCATCATTCGTATTAATAAGCATATCATGTGCTTTGTTGTACTAGTCAGGGTGAAAGTGAAATTGAGCATTTGCCATTGATTTAACAGAGTATTTGCCGTAATGGAAAAATAGATAATTGTGTAGTACAGCTGCCCCACTTGCAGACAGTAGTAAAGTAACTTGATTCTGCGACACGAGTATGTCTGTCTAGGGTGCAAGCTGACTGAACTGGCATGCCTACAAGATTAATTTAGCTAAACAAGAGAGAGAAGAAGAATACTTGTCTACTCCATAGTGCCTAATGCCTAACGCAGGGATACTCGCTGAGCCCCACATTATTTAATGTGTACATGCGGCCACTCGCTGTTATCATTCTGCCCCACGCGATCAAAACCTTCACCTATGCGGATGACACGCAGCTGGTAATTACCCTCAATGGTCCCCGAAACTTTCCCTCAGACTTTAAAACCTGTCTGGAGAAAGTGACCTCCTGGATGGAGCACTCCTGCCTCAAACTTACCAGAGGAAAAACAGAACTAATGCTCTTGGGCAACACCTCTAGCATGGATCTTAAACAGACATGTCCTGGGCACTGCCCCAACCCCCAAGACTAGGATCAAAAGCATGGGCGTTTGGTTGGATAACTCTCTTAAGTTTGACCACCAAGCAGTGAGAGTGACAGGGTCCTGCTTTGGCACCCTTAGACTACTTCGGAAGGTTCTCCCTCTCCTTCCGATGGGTGCAAGGAGGATCCTGATACAGGCCTTGGTCCTATCGCACCTGGACTATGGCAACGCTCTGTACTTAGGAGCACCTAAAGCAATGATAAGGAAGTTCCAAGTCATGCAGAAATGCGCTGCTAGGCTGTTGTTTGGGGTCCCGAAAACCCAGTCGGCCAAGCCAGCCCTGAAGTCCCTACACTGGCTGCCTATTCTGGAAAGAATAAAATTCAAGGCCCTGTGCATAGTCCATAAGACCATGTAGGGGAAATGGCCCTGCTATTAACAGCTCCCTCATTACCTCCTACCGCCCCAGAAAATGCCTTCGATCGGCCAATCTTAACTTCGCAGTCATCCCCAAAATCAGGAGGGTAAGAAGCAGAGGAAGATCCTTTTCCTATAATGTAGCTAGACTCTGGAACACACTGCCCCTACACCTTCGCTCGTTATCCCACCATCTCCCCTTTTGAAAACTTCTTAAAACCTAGTTATTTCAACACTCTGCCCTATAATCCTATCACATCCCCTACTGTCTAGCCGCTAGCGCTGGGATGCCCTAGGGTAGCTATGCGCTCTACAAATGCTGAATAATAATAATAATAATAAAGCCTAATCATCATCACATCCAAATCTTAGGGGCCAAGGAAGTGAGGATACCACAAATGTTATGTACTGCTATTGCTACTGTGCCACTATAGTTGTATGTGTATAATTTTGTGTTACTGTTTTGCTAAGAGTATTGGTTAGAATTGTCTTTTTTCTTTCTTGATATAGCTACTCCTTCCCAAACCACCAACAGACAGGAGTTAGCAGCCAGGACACGGCAACTGAAGCTGCAGGCCATCTGGGCCGAATATCGCCGGCTGGTTGTCCTGACTGAGGAGGAGGACGAGGCGGCAGCTTCCTTCAATGCCCCGGGCCCTAGCAAGGCCCCCCCATGCCTCCGGTGGTACGGCGCCGTGTTCTGGCAGCCGCCCGCCGCAACTCATTCTCATCAATCACTTCTGCCCACCCCTGTTGTCCCTGCAGGAACTTTCGGTGCCAAATGCTCCTCCGGATGGCGTGCCTAGAGGGCAGGTTGGAGGAGGTCCTGGAGCGCACTAGCCAGCACGCCCCCTGCTCGACTTCACTCTTCTTGACCCTTGCTCCTTTTTTAATCTTTTTTTTGGTGTGTGGGACATGTTGGAGAGAGGGTGGGAATGTTGGGAGTTGGGGAAAATGTGGGTGTTGTTCTTTTTTTTATGGACATTTACTGACCATTGGTTGGGGTTAGGGAGAGGGGTGGGTCTGGTATTGTGGGTTTCTTCTAGTTTATTCTTTAGGGTAATAAATTATTTATAGTTTTAAAATAATTATGATGTAAATCTTTTCTGAGGGGGTTACTCTTTTACTTCGTCTTGTTTCCTCCTTTGCTGCAGGGCTGCAGCCAGTTTTTAAAATCTCCCGATAGTGTAACACACCTGTCAATCTCTCCTCCTAGTCTATTCAGTCTGCAACTAAATCCCCTATCTACACGGAAGGATGTGAATGTGTGAATTAATTAATTTCCATAGTATAAACATTATTGGCTCCCCCACACTTCTTCTCTTACCTGTGATTGATGTTTAGGCGAAGCGATGGCTGCATGGTGATGGTTTGGTTTCCCAAGGTGCCATGGTGGTGGTGGTAGCAGTAGTAGACAGTAGCATTTGCAAAAAAAGAAAATGAGACAGTCAGTCACCTGAGTCAGTCACCTGAGGGAACGAGCAGTAGAAGTACAGTACACAAGAAGAAGACTGCCAAACAAGAAACCATGATGATGATGATGAGCAATGCTAAAGTAAAATAAAACATAATGGTGGCAGGGATAGCCTAGTACAAGTTACAAACTGAAGTTGACTCGACCTATGAAGTGGACAAGCGTAACCTTTAGTGCTGGAAGGATGATGAATCGATGCCAGCAATTAATTATGATGGATTATGTTCCTCTGAAAAAAAAAATTAATATCAAATACTGTGCATGGGTGGGCAATCTAATCTATATGTTGCCAGTGTGGGCTATATATATGTGTATACTTAGAGCAGAAGAAGATCCTCACCCTGCCTTGAGTTAGTGTTGCTTTCACCACATCCACCCCAGCAAGTGTGTGATCATTTATTGGTGTAAATTTAATTTAGTCACACCTCAATATAAATCACATAGCCCGGGGGAAGAGGGTTAAGGTTTGATGAATGGTTGGGAAGGGGGATTTGAGGGAAAGGTTTGACAAAGAAAAACACTACACATGGACAACACATTCATATTGGCAGCTGGCCATCATAAATCTGTTAAGGGAGAAAAAGGAAATGCATGCATGATGAGGAGTAGTACTAGACTAGTACAGGGCAGTATGTTAATTATTCAATTGCCTGTCTGCCCCCGGAGAGACCCAAGTTCCATACATACATTATGTTCTGTTGTACCGGGCTTCCTTTGAAAGATAGCAAATAAAGGTAAAATATCTGTAGGAGTAAAATATAAGCAAACAAACAACACACACAGCCGTAATGATTGAAGAGAAAAAAAAAAATGAATCAAATGAAGAAGATACTGTTACTGTATTATATTTTTGCCAAATTTGGAGTTGCATCTCCGAATTCCTCTTTGTCCTTCCTTGGACTGTCCGTCCGTCAACTTTGGGTGCCTAGCCGGATGCGGTTTGGTGAGGTAAGTGTGAGTTGTTTTTCCCAGTATGGCGCAGGGTAAAGGGCCTGTAGAATGATGGAAAAACAAAAAGGATATTGCAAAATCAAGGGGAAAAGTTAAACTTCATAATTAAGGAGGAGTGCAACAAGAAGGCTTTCAGAGGCGGCATGGCTAAATCATGTCTGTTTCCGGCAGTTAGTTACCTCCAACAACAGGAACAGGCCCCCCACCCAAACTCCACTTAGCTCCGAATTTGAGCTAGACAGCAGTAGCACTGAGCATACACACACACAGCAACATAGCATTTTCCAAATTAAGTAAAAAAATCAATGCACCACTGCCAGTCACACCACCACCACCACACAGACTTTTAGGTCTGGTGTTGTTGTTTACCTTTCGGCCACTTTATGCCTTGAGTTATTCGTTCCATCAATCATCTCTGATCCTCCTGACTTTGACTGCGAGTATGGTATGGTGTCCAACTCTGTACCAACAGTATCCCGACTCCCGAGTAAGTCCTCCAGACTCCAGACTCGTCCCGACTCAAAAATGCAATGGAACAGCCAGAAGTAATACAGTTTTGTTATAGAACAACAAGAAGGGGAAGATTAACTTGAGTCACTTTTTTGTGTAAATTCAGAATAGTAGACATCATGAACAACAAACAACAATCACTCAGCGTGCAATACATGCCATCATTTACTTGTTCTTCTGGGGCAGTCCCTCTAGGCTCGGAAAGGATATATATAGTCAGGGCCCAGGTTTGGAGGCAGGCACACATTTCACATTTGTTGTATTATCCATCCAATGTCTGGCGTGAGGGAAATTGCTTTAGGGAGAGTCAAGAGTGGACTAGTTACTTCTTCACTGACTGCAGTTGCAACTCCAATCTGGCACTAAAAGAGTAAGACGGTTGGGATGGATTTGTGAACCAGAAATACAGTGACACACACAAATAATAAAGTAAATGATGTTCCTCAGCCATATGTTTTTTTCTGGGGCTTCAAAAAGGAAGAAAGAAAGTAACTCGAGTCAAAACAAAAGCCTAGTTGTCAGGGAAGAAGAGCTCGTCCTCAAACTCTGGTGGTTCGCCCAGAAGTAGGTCACCTAACACACTACTTCCATGACCTGAGTCGCCGTCATCATCTTCCTGCCATGCTACTTCAGCTATGGTGTAATCCGGTGGTATAAAGTGCTGATTCATTCTAATCATGGTTAACCTCTCCACGTTTTGGAGCAAGAGACTGGTCCTCCTCACTGTCAGAACGGCAGCAGCAGCACTGAAAACACGCTCAGAAGAGACACTTGCGACAATGCAAGCCAGATAGTTTATTGCCAGCCTGCTGAGCACTGGCCATCAGTGACTTTTCCCATACCAATACAGCAATGTGTTTTGATCAAAGTAGACCTCTGTTGGGTCATCCAGATAGGCCTGGACTAGGCCTGGGTGGTAAATTCCGTTCCGCTTGCGGAATTTGCGGAATTTGGGTAATTTCGCGTTCCGCGGAGAACGCAAAATTGCCAAAAATTCCGCGATCCGCAGCTTCGCAGAATTTTTTGCTTGTTCGCGCTTTCAAAATGCGTGTTCGCGAGATATTTCTCCCCGAGCACGCAAACAGCGTTCACGAATAGGAAAAAAGCATCGCTAACGGGCGGAACAAGCAATTCCACGTGTTCGCGGAACTTTTGCGTGATCGTGGAGATTTTTTACCGTTTCGCGGAGCTTTGCGTAGCGCCGCTACGCAAATTCCGCCCACCCCTAGCCTGGACCATCCGCTCAATGCTCATGGGTGCTCCGCTTTGCTCAGCCTCTTTTGCCTTTACCTTAGCACTGGACTTAAGCCCTTGTTCTAGAAACCATTTCTGTGCCAATTTTGGGGCTGATGCTCCTGTTCTTGTTGTTCTTGTTGATGTTGTTCTTGGTGTTGTTGGTGGTTTTGGCTGCTGCGAGTCAACCACACTGCCCTCAGGCTCGGAATTTGTACTTAAAGCTGGCTGCCCTGCAGTACTTGTTGTGCCCTGGATTAGGGGGCCTCTAATTCCAGACGTTCCTTTTCAAGCTGACTGGCTTCCACAGCTATCCAAGTTTTGTAGTTGGCAGCATCCCTGTCTGAAAAAGGAATGAAAGTGTGCAGTAATAGTTTGTACCATGGATCCAGAATTGTGGCACAAATAGAATGGTTGGATGACACAATGCCTCTTTGCACCCTTGTATTTTCAGATAAGCAAAAGGTTAAGCTCTCCACCAACTCATATGCTTCTTTTTTTTCCTCCACACCTGCGTACATTGCAGACACCCCCTTCAGCTGTTCCTGTAGCATGTGCAACAATGGGATAGCTTGGCCCATAGTACAATCCTCCTTGCTGACTTCACGTGTGAAGACCTTGAAAGGAAGTAGCATCTCTGTCAGGCATTTATCTAGGCCCCATTGGTCCATCTCAATGATCATGCCTTTCACAGTAGCATCCTCTCTTTGCATGACATATTCATTGATTGGTCTGTACTGCTCAAACAGACGTTCATGCATGTAATAAGTTGAATTCCAACGTGTTGGCACCTCCTAGATGAGTGCTTTAACTGGCATTCTATTATCATATTGAATGATCCTCAGATGCTTCTGGGCTTTAAAAGAATGGCTGAAATGTGTGCAGATTCTTCTGCAGGTGGTCAGTAAATTGCTGACTCAGTCTTCTTTTTTCAGAAAGTCTTGAACAGTGATGTTAATGCAGTGCACCAAACGCAGCTCCCTGAAATAGCCACCTACGGCCATGGCCTTAACTATATTGCTGCCATTGTCCGTGGCAACAACACCAATGTTAAGCCCTCTTGGTTGCAGACATTCAAAGACCTTGCTGTCAAAGTCTTTCAAAATGTTTGCAGCAGTATGAGATTTCTCCATGGCGAACATGGCTACAGTTGCATGTTTCCGAGCACCATTAAAAATCTCAGCAGTGTCAACAACACCTGCTGCAGATATATTTTCTCTAACCCCCAAAAAGAGATCCAGTGTGCAGTGATGCACATGTAATCAGTGGCTTGGCAACTGGTCCACATGTCTGTTGTCAGGTGGATAGTGTGAACAGCACTCTGCTGCAAAGCTTGTCCAAGCAATTCCAGCATGTCGTGATGTAGTGCTGGAACAGTAACTCTGGCGAAATAGGACCGGCTGGGAACCTTCCATTTTGGGCAGATGGCTGCCACAAATTCAAGAAAACCCACCCCTTCCACAAAAGAAAAAGGGAGGAGGTCCAGCGCTAACATTTTAGCCAGCTTTGCGTTGCACAAACGTGCCTTTGGGTGGTTGCGTTCATACTGCCCCTCTGCCCTAAACATGCTGAGAATGGTAGCCTGGATTTTTTTCTTTTCTGGTGCCATTGATGCAGGTGACTTTTTGACGACAGATGTTAGGCTCAATGCACGTTTTTCCATTGCGGTACTCTCTTGCCTTGGACCCCTTGGTGTCTCAGCCTGACTCTTGTGCCATGCGATGTTGCTGATGATGATGTGGGCAGTACAACAGCACTGCTGGGGACAGAGCTGCTTTGTGTAACAGAAAAAATGTCTCCCTCTTGTTCACCTTCAACCGTGATCGGTTCTTCTTCTTCATCCCCTCCACCAACAACATGTGCAGTTTTTTTGGCCGCGAAGGTGCGCCTCCCACTGTATCAAGTGGTGTTATCTCAGTTGGGTTGATGGCCTCCGGTACCATAGTTTGTACCAAGCTTACCCTGACTAGCACCCTGTCCACAAATGGAGCATATAGCAATGTTCACCTTCTTCTTGCTAACCGAAAAAAAATCCCAAACTGAGGAGGCTGCTGGTGCCACTTGCAATGTCGGATGAACTGGTAGGTGGGCGTGACGTTTGCCTCTCTGCAGTACCTACTTCTACTGAGGTGGTTGTGTCGTGTAGTTCCTATATAACCTATACAGGATCTGCGCGTTTGGATAACATAAACTGTGGGATTGGTGGCAGACTGATTCCGTGGACCCCCACCGGACACGTTAGCCTATCTGTATTAGCTAGCTCACAGTGCCACTATAATCTCCTCTTACCAAGGAGAGAATAGATTTTGGCAACCTCAGAACATGACAACCCTGATCCCTCAGAATCGTGGAAACAATATACTACCTTTCGCTCAGTCACTCGTGCTTATTTAGTTTGTCTCAGAGAGATACACAGAATAAACAGGCTGGGCGTTTTCAATAAGTATTTATTGAACAGTTGTTATTCTGGTGTAGAATAGATGAGTTGCAACAACCATTAGACAATAGCAGAGATATATGATTAGCAGTACTACGAAAGTAAAGGGATGGTATAGTTCTACCATCTTGCGGAAATCATGAATATATACAAGTACATAAAACACATGATAAAAGGTGCGTACTCCTACGATGTCTCCCTAACTAGATGTACCTAAATGTACCTAGCATCTAAGTAGGTGTTATGCCAAGAATCCCTCTAGGATCTAGTCCACCCATTACCTGAGAGTTTAGAGAATGTGGGACCCCGTCCTGGTCTCGAGTTGGACACCCCGCGAGGGATGTTAGACCACTGCTAGCTGGAGCATCTGCATGCAGGAACCTCAGCGTCTCTGGTCAGTGTGTCAGCCGGGAAGTCTCGGTCTCCTCTCCCTTCCTAAGCAAGATGTGCTGTATATATACCCATAGGTCTCCCCAGGGGTCCTACCTTGCTGTGTTACTGTGTCGGCCTAAAGGATGACGTTGGGCCTGAACTTTATACAGAGATATTATACAGGAGATGGTACTCCTACTGTTAGTCCTGCTGTGCTTCCAAGAAGCCCCTTGCATAATGTATGAGAATCGAACCAGGGAAAAACCTGCGTTCTGAATGCAGTGTCATATCTAGGTAATAGGTCAGTACCCAAGAACCGTTATGTCTGTAATGTAGGGAAGAATATAGGTGAAAGGTTACAAGGTTACCTGCGCCTATATAGGGTACCTATATGGAATATAACACCCACTCCTTATCCGACTGGACGACATATGCAACTTATTACCATACTACTAGGCTAACGCATATTTAGTCTAGATATATAAAAACATTTATTATGCTAAAAATGTTTAAAATCCTCTAAAAATAAAAAAAAAATAATGCAAGCCATTGCTCTAAAGGGTCCATAATTATAGTCCGAAGCACTATAAGCATTGAAAAGCCATGTATGCCCATAAAAATGAAAGGAATGTCAATTTTTGTTTTTTTGAGTTCCAAATTTGAGCTTACTTAAAAAAGGGCGAATTTCTTACCAACACACGACGAGCCAAATTAGTCAAATGTTTATGTGTCCTGGCTGGTAGATGCAACATTTCCGTTGCTTGCTTCCGCTGTAGATGGCCCCTGTAACACCTCGCAGAGTATGTCAATTGAGCACAGATGATGTTCCACTCTGGCAGCAGCTGGTGCTGGGGCAGCCTGTGCGCCGTCCAAAGCCTGGGTGTCAGTGGAGGAGCCGGTGTTCATACCAACAGGTGCAGTTACTACCTGCAGTGGCTCAAGGAATGCCACCATCAACATTGGAATACGCTGAGGACACTGCAGAACATGGGCTGTTATCGGGTCCAGTAACGCATTCACGTGGGGTTGCACACATGATGGAAGTGTCAAACACAGGTCTAACACGCATTCTTCTCCGCAAAACAGGCATCAGAGGACAGGTAAGATGCAGTCCATCCAGAATGGTCGAAATGACAAGAACCAAGATGCACTTAGTTCTCTTAGGTGAGGTGTGCCCAGATGTTGTACCATGCGGTCACGGTATTTACGCTCCAGAAGTGCTTATTCCATCTCCTTGGTGACTGGGACGTCCATTGTGTAGCAAATATAAAACAATCAGGATACCTGCTGCTAGGAACAGGATGAGCGGAAGTCCTCCAAAGATGCTTCCAAATACGGAGTGTATGAAGTTTGGGATAACTCCAAGTACCGTCTGAAAGGTGCTCAGAAGTCCAGAACCTATGGTCTTAAATAGGTGGGCTATGCCTGTCGTATCAGACATGTTAAAGATATGATTGACCATTTCTGCGAAATGGAAAGGACAGTTTGTATGAATTAGCACCTGTATCTCTGCCGAAGACCTTGCGATCTGGGGATCAAAAGTCTCTCGAGTGGAGGTTAAGGGCACAGACTTCTGTAAAAGCATGGCTTTCATTCTGCTGCGAGTATCAAACCGTATTAAAGAAACATTCAGTGAAGGCCATAACGGCGCCTCCCTGACTGTATGTGTTGGTGAAAACAATACTTGCATACAACAAGTAACCCTGGAGCTCACGGTTACCAGATATGCGATGCCCGGGAGCATGCCGCAGCAGCCTTGACTGTTCAGCATCAAGCAACTCCCATTCGAAAGTAGCCTGAACGCTGGAGTAATAACAGCAGCTGGGGCACCCCTCAAATGGCAGGATAGGTTCACCACAGAACCATTACAAGCCCCGTGCAGCATTATATCCTGCCATATAAGTGATCCACTTAAAGCGTTCTCACAGTTTGTACCGCTCAGAAACACTTCTCGATCCCCACTCCAGCATCAAAATCTGTATGGTAATACCCATGATTCCTTAATGTATTCCTTACCCATGTCGTCATATCTGCCTACTTGCTTTTGTTCAAGCCAATACTGAAACTGAAAAGTAGTGACAGGTAGAGTTATGTGGCCATGGATTAGCCATTCTGTGGACGGTGATTCTGCCACTGTAAATGCTAATCTATCCAGTTTTTCGATACGCAGCATTGTATATTTTGCTCCCCTTTGTGCCATTTCTATCTGTTTATCTGTGAGATTGTATTCAGAAAACAGAGACGTACTGTTGATATAACGCCAAGGCACGTAGCATGCACGCAAAGATTGCAGCGTCCAGCTTAATAAAATATTAGAACGTAATTGAGATTGCCAGTGTTGTAATATGGCCAAATCTTGTTCTAGCATGTCTATCGCAGAAGACACAATGTTGCCTAAGGAATATATCCTGTCGGTCAATATGGTTAACCCCTTGCCTACCACTGCTAGGGATTTTTCTAGATTTATACGATCTATTTCACATAACCTCTCTGCGGCCTCTTGTTGTGATATTTTCCATATTTCATTGTAGACAGCGTAATAGAAACGTTTCTGACGTGGTTGTCTGGTACCCAATAAAAAATCCCTGAGATCCACATCCTGTGATAGTAAGGATAAGTGTTGTTTCACCTTGGTGAGTTTTGAGGTTTTCAGCCAATCAAGGCACAACTTCCCAACACTATAGGATGTCACTACCCCTGGATGTTGTCTCTGTACATAACGTGGATCTGGCCTATGGATACTAAACCCTTCGGCTCTACCCATGAATCTTGCCTGACAACTATTAGTGTCTGTGGGCCAAATCAACCGTTTTTTCCAATCGGGGTCCAATCTGTTGTATTGTATGATGTCATCTACTGTAATCTCTTTCTGTGATGTTTCATTACCCTCGGTGTGTGATGGAGTTGTCAACCGAGGTGTGTTCAAGTCTTTGTTCTTGGCTAGTCCAAGGCAAGATGTCTGTTGAACTGTTTCATTCAAAAACATGATTTGTTGAGGGATGGGGCATGCTCTAAACAAAGCTTCTGTTCACTGAACTTGCCATTCTCTAGTACCCCAGACTGATTTTAAGTCTATGGTGTCTTTCCATAAGTCGAAACCTCGTTCAGACAACTGGGCAATAAAGGAAGCAGAGTAAATCTGTTTGGTGTTTGTCAACATATTTTTCTGTGCTGATGCTGGTGCAACCTTATAATAATATGATGCTGGGTCAGACATATTAAACCCCGAAAAATATGGAAACTTCTGTGTAAATGTTTTTGAACTGCCTTTCGGCGGTGTTGGACAATGTTCCCACTGGTGGTAAGTGAACACAGGTCTAGGATTAGCAGATTTATTCAAAAAGTGATGACCATAGTTTTGATAACAATACATAGTTTCGAAATCTGATGTGCTTTCCAATGTTTCACTATTAGAAAATGCAGCAGATTTTTCCAAATCAGACAACATGTTATTAACAGTTTTGAAATCCCAATCATCGGAAAATGTACTTGAGGTAATGATATCATTCAACGATATTTTAAATAAATGAGGAATTCTTAAAATTTCAGTCGGACCAAATATATCGAAATCAACCTTGTCCCAAACAATACCATCAGGTATAGGAACTGCTGTAATGTTCACTGATGACAAGTCTCTTTGTTCTCGATGAGATGATAGGTGTGGTTTTAAAAGTAAGTTCACCTTTTGGGCTGCAGAGCTTTGTCGAAGGTATCTTCCATTAACAAGCATACTAAAAACTATTACCAAGCCTACCCAGAAAAGAAAGAAAAGTATCCCGGTGATTACCCATAGTTCTACCTAAGATGACACCCGGTAAGTCTTTTTAAGAAAGTTCAGAAAGTCTTTTACTTGCTGCTTGCGTGATTTTTTGGCTGGCGTCATTTCCGGTTTGCTTGGATCCAAAGAAAACATATCAAAGTTTATGAAGTAGCCAGAAGCAGTTCGATCAATTGTTGGTATTGCATCAGCATTTGTAGAAATCGTAGTTTCTTCTTGTCGAGGCATGTTGATGTAGACATCTGTATTTGGTCAAATAGCGAGTTGTCTTTCATTTTGAGTTTCATTTTGAAATTGAACCTCAGGTTCAAGAGGAACGAGTTCCATAGCATTGTAGCATAGTCCTTCATTCCATGCAGGGGACTCTACGAACGTGATGAGTCTCTCCGTTTGAACTTCTTGGATTGTAGCGAGAGGAGGGTGTCTGCAACTTTGGAGTCCACGCGGCCCACTACTCAGTATGGGCCACATAGTGTGGTTTGATTAGGTCAATTGAGACAAATCTTTTCTCCTTTTTTCCGGCAAGAGGCGGTAGAAGTACAGTTCTTGTTCCTTCAATTGCTAGGACCGGTACAGGCTTTCTGTATGATGGCCCAAATTCTTTCTTGTCCGCTATCTTCTCTCTGACCAGATCCCCGACTTCTGAGATCCAGACAGGTCTTGTCGTGACTGATTTCACTTCCCCAGTGGCGGTCTTCTTCAGGTGGACATTACTTTGTTGTGTCCTGGATTCATTTAGATCCTGTAAAACAGCCAAACGATCATGGATGTCAAAAGGCTTTTCATCCGCAACTGCGCCTTCACAATTAAGATCAGGAACCCACATTCTTGTCCCAAATAGGACCTCATAAGGAGTACATACCATACAGATGTTTTACCCAACTTCAATCTGAGCCTAATACTCTAGCTGTTCCAGGTTTTTCTTCTCCACGACCAAATTTCCCTCAGGATGGTACGGAGAGGAGTACCGCAATGCTACACCGAAACCTCCCATGGCCTCCTTGTAAGCCCGAGAGCTAAACGCAGGGCCCTGGTGAGAGTGTAATGTGCCAATTGCGTATGTCCCTATAAAGACTCGCAAATCTTTGATAACAGTTCGAGCGTTAGCTGAGCGTTGGGGCCACATCCATAGGAATCTTGAGCAGGAATCCACTGCAACCATGATATACCTGTAAGCCCCATCTCTTTGTAAGGGGCCGCAGTGGTCCAAGTAAACACACGCTAGTGGTTTGTCAAATATTAATAATGGTGTCTGTGCTGGACGTGTTATGGTGAAACCTTTCATCTGCTGGCAGATGTCGCATTTTAAGACATAGTTTTTAGTCTGCTTTGTTAACCCAGGCCACCGTTAGCGTTGTTTCAATAAAGAAACAGTCGCCGTAACTCCTGCATGGGTAGAACCTATCCCTTCGTGTGCTGCTAGAATTAAACCTAACCTACGATCCATGTTTGGAATTACTCTATCCCCCCACTCCAGGAATCTGAGCAAATGGAATGTTATTGGCATCTAACTTGTAGGAGTACTTGAGTGGAAACCGTTTTGGTACTGCTCCGCTGTTTTTGCGACAAGCATTGATAGCTACCATAATCTCACCATCTATTCTCATTTTAGAACGAGTGATTGCAGCTACGGAAGTCGTGCATACAGCCCCTTTTGCGGCTTCATCAGCCAATGAATTCCCTTCAACTTGAACGCCATCACGCTGATGACTCAGTGTATGTATCACATGAGCTCTTGGTAGTTCGGTTTTCAACTCCACTACCTGTTCCCATAGCATTTTATGCTTAATTGTGCCACCTTTTGCATCTTTGAACCCATTTTGAACCCAGTGCTGCAAATATTCATTATGTGACTGCACACAGTAGAAGGAATCGCACACAATCAGTGTAGGGAAATCTCGATCCGTATTTACCAGTGCCAGTATCAAGGCTTTTAACTCTGCCAGCTGTGCCGTGCAGTCTCCTAGAGATTGCGTTTTTGTGTAACTTGGTTGGAACCTTCCATCCTGCATGCTACCTTTAACGATTGCGCATGCCGCGCTATATTGTTGCTTACTTCCTATGGCCAGTTGAGCTGATCCATCAGTGTAAATTATATATTCATACTGATCTAGAGGCATTATTTCGTTTGGTAGAGGATATTCTTGCTCGTATTGCAGAAATGCTTGTGTCTTTAAATTCGGGTCGTACCTGTATTCTACATCTGGTGCAGTGAGTGAATTAGCCCATTGTGTCCATCTCAGATGTAAAGCTTTAGCATTAGGAATGCTTGCCTTTGTCGCAGCCTCTAAGGCTGGAACCGGAGTCACTACTATTATTCGTTTCCCCTGAGCCAGTGCTCTTTCTCTCACTACAGCAGTCTGTACTGCTGTTAGAATCTTTTCTGTAGATGCAAAGCGCATCTCAGCATTTTGTGTACAAATGTGATTTGTATGCAATTGGTACTGTTTCACCTTCATTGTATGTTAGATAGGTGTACCCAGATTGACCTGCAACTGTACGGATCACCAGGTTGCGTACGTTTACGCGTGTATGTAAGTGTTTGGAAGCTATCATGTCAGCTGGTAAGGAACGAAGTGTATCTGTATGTTCCTGTGTCCATTGTTTTACTGAAAAATCAGGTTTTATTAAATCGTAGAAAGGTTTTACTCTCTCTGCGTAATCCAAAATGTATGCTCTACCAAAATTTAGGAATCCCAGGATTGATTGTAAGTTTTTTAATGGTTTTGGAGATTGGAGCAGCGCGCATTTTTCTAAAAAATTGGCTACCAGGCTCTTCCCTTGACTTGAAAGCTCATATCCTAAAAACAGGACAGTGAGATGGGCCATTTTTGATTTTTAAAGTTGAATTTGTAGCCCTCAAATGCAAATCCCATAATTATGTTCAAGTGTTCCTCTAGGTCATCGTCCGTTAGATAAATATCAGCCACATAGGACAATGCCTCTTCATCCAAATTTTGAAGTAACTCAGTTACTCTGGCCGAAAACAACCCCGGGCTGTTCTTATACCCTTGGGGAGCCGCCAAAATTACTGTTGTGACCCTAGCACTGAGAATGCTGTTAGATACCTGCTTTCAGGCGCTATATTTTGGCAGAAAAATCCAATTGAGATATCAAGTGTTGTTTTATATTTTTTCCGCAAAATGTTATTCATTAATGCGGCACTGTGTGAATTTTGGACTGCAAACGTCTTAGTGCAAGTGTTTAAAGTCTATAATCTAAAACTAAACGATATGAATTGTCAGGTTTCATGACCAGGAACAAAGGATTGTTCATCGATGAGGTGCAATTTTCGATCACCCCTTGGTATTCAAGTTGATCTAAGATCTCCCTGACCTGTTTCTTAGCATCTTGCTTTATTGGATACTGCCTCTGTGCAGTTGGATTATTTTTTAAAGGAATTATGTGGTATGTTGAATCCTCATCCCATCCAACATGGTTTTTGTATAATGCCGGAGCCTGGGCTACCGTCCACTCCTGCGCATAAGTATGTTGTAAGTGCCTGGGAATATGGTCTAAGAAGGCCGGAAGAATTACTGTCTCTCCTTTAGGGCAATCCATGATGAATGCTGGCGGCCAATCTTGTTCAGCTAATAAAATATCATAACCAAACGTCAGGTTCTCCTAAAAGAGACCTCTTACTGTTCTACATTTGTCACCCTCCATTTGGAGCATTATTTCATATACTTTAAGTGGGACACTTACCCTAGTATCGGGTGTTTCTACCGTGATGTAATCATTCAAGTCCGCTGTCACCAGAAATTCCATCAGGTTCTGGCGAGCTATTGTTATTTCTGCTGCACTGTCTAGCATCGTCAGAGCCCATTCACCGTTCAGTAGTCGAGTCCTCAGAATTCTGGGCATGTCTGATCTTTAGACCTGCAACCTTCTTCTTTTTGAACTGTGGCTTTTGCTTTGGTTTCTCTTCTTTTTTATAAGTATATTCTTGAGCGTGCTGCTCGTCTCTGGACTTTGTATGCTCTTCTTGCCTCTCTGACCGTCCTTCCCTCTCGGAGTTTTTCGATGAACCCTGAAAGGAACTAGAGGAACGTGTATCAGTATCCTGATACATGTCAGGTTTCCTAATGTTGTCCCTATTCCTTAGGTTATACCTCTTTTCGGAGGGCTCCTGTGGAGGAGATCTACCTCTGGATTGAGATCTGTTTCCTTTAAAGTTTTGTTGTTTTTTATTGTCCCACTTCTTCTTTGTAGAAGTAGGTATCTGCTTGGAAGTGTCCTTTTCAGGACTGCCCATCAGTTATGGTTTTAAAGCTTTTCCACCCAAACTGTCACTGCCTAATTCTGCATATGTAGTTTCAATTATTTTTGGTAGTTCGTGTTGTTGTTCTAAAGGACTGAACTCTCTTAGGCATTGGCGGATAGCCACTGAAGCTGCTTCCCTTTTAATATTAGCTAATATTATTGCTGATACCTGGGCATAGTTACCTAGTAACTTCATCCCTAAGTTCAGAGCAGGCTCTGCTCTGTACTCATTTTGTATTTGTCTCAATACGTCTGGTACTACTGCTAATGACAGGATACCATGAGTTCTGGTATAAATGGCAGCAAAGACTGTACCCCAAGTGGTACAATCGTCTACTTGTGGTGTGATCCCCATGGGCAAGCAGATTGTTAGCATTCTGTGTTTTTCATACGGGGTAGTATTCGGGAATACTGCCTCTAGCTGTGTTATGTTCTGAACTACCCAGAATGGCATTTGTTCACATTTTGAGGGCATTTTACCCATTACCGTGTGTAATGTTTGTGGTGTAATTTTAGTTACTGTACCCTGGATTTGAGTTCCATTAGTTGCAACTATCGCTGGTTGGACTGTAAGTGTCCTCATGACGAATTGCGTCAAGTTTCTTTATATTTTAATTAAATCTTTGTGTTGTGTGAGTAAGTCTCCTGGTGGCATTGTTTCAATGTCAGGATGTGGTGTGTAGGCTGCTAATATCGGCCATGTTGCCCCTTCTCTTCCGAGCGGTCCGAGTCTTACTCTTCTTCTTATGTGGGGTAGGGCGCCTTTAAACCGGTGTAAGTGTTCCTGGTATGTGAGCGGAACCTCAATGTCCTCAAACGGACAATATTCTGCAGGTGCTTCTCCTTCTGTGTAGGAGTGAAATGTTTTAGTTCTTGCATTTGCTGCTGGGAATGTAACCCACGAATAAAATACCTCTGCTCTGTTTGATTTGTGTGACTCAATCACGAAAACTACTATGCCAACCCTAGATGATAGACCATGCTCTAGCAGTTTCAGGGTGACTGTATTTCTAAAGTTTGGTGCAATTTGTATTGCGTCTGCATCTTCCTCCTCTTCTGAGAGAGGCAGTGCTTTTTGCAGTGGGTCTAATTATTGGTTAGTCATTGCTTTTAGAACACAAAAATAGTTTTTCAAGGGAACCAAGATAAGGTGATATGCACAATTTTAGGAACACTGTGTCCTTCAAGCTTGATTAACCAACAGCCAATAAATAAATTGATTTTTTAGCCTACTCGGCTGTGGCGGAGTTTGTGCCCACCCACTCCAGACATCTCTGGTATTTTGTGAGTAGGGGTCTCTGAGAATAGCACGACTGAACTACTCAGATTCTACTGTTAAATTAGTACCCAACCAACATTGGCGGCGCCATGTTGTGTAGTTCCTATATAACCTATACAGGATCTGTGCGTTTGGATAACATAAACTGTGGGATTGGGGGCAGACTGATTCTGTGCAGCCCCACCGGATACGTTAGCCTATCTGTATTAGCTAGCTCACTTCCTATAAAGACCGGACGCTGCGACCGCGCACTTGTAATTAGCCACGTAACCAGTAACAGACCAAAAGCTGGGGGGTTGCCAGAAATGATTTTTAGCTCAAATCGGAACTTGTACTGCTTTTTAACAGTGTAATATTGTGTTTTTAAAGGGAATTTCTGTGTTTTAATACTGTTGGCATCACGCTGTTTGCGGTGCTTGAGGTCAGCGTTCTAGACGCCTAAATTTTCACTCCCACTTCCTATAAAGACCGGACGCTGCGACCGCGCACTTGTAATTAGCCACGTAACCAGTAACAGACCAAAAGCTGGGGGGTTGCCAGAAATCATTTTTAGCTCAAATCGGAACTTGTACTGCTTTTTAACAGTGTAATATTGTGTTTTTAAAGGGAATTTCTGTGTTTTAATACTGTTGGCATCACGCTGTTTGCGGTGCTTGGGGTCAGCGTTCTAGACGCCTAAATCTTCACTCCCACTTCCTATAAAGACCGGACGCTGCGACCGCGCAGCGGGCGCGCGCAGCGGGCGCGCCGCCGGCGCGCCAAAGGCGCGCCAAAGGCAAGCCCGTCTGCGCCCGTCAGCGCCCGGAATGCGCCCAGCGCCAGGAGTCCTGTTAAGGTCAGAAATCACAATTATACCCGAAATGAACTCCTCACGCTAAGACCTGACGATTGCTCCCAACCTATGCTAAGGTTAGACGCACGGAATAGCAGCCCGACGCAATGTAATACATGCGCCTTAACACCCGGACGTCTTTTAATGAAAACCAATCTCCCCATTAGTAAAGGGACAACTACCAAACAGGGTAGCATCCTTGATCATGCAGTTATACGAAATACCAGGACTCCTCAGCGACCTGCACCTTCTTACGGAGCAGGTCGAAATGAGCTTGGTAATATCTGCTGTATTTTACTGAACACACGCTCCATGATCAAACATAAATATGAGCTAGAATGTTTGATCCAGGTTGAAAACCCAGATCTGTTATTCCTTACAGAAACTTGGGCAAACAGTCTCTCCGACCCTGACTGGAGAGTCGCTGTGCCTGCAGGTTATCTTGTAGCCCATGTTGACAGGGTCGGCGCTAAAGGGGGAGGTCTAGCGCTGATCTATCGGTCTCACTTTACTGTGAAAACGAAGCATGAACCTACATTAGAAGCAGAGGCAATGTAATTTAGTATTAAAAGAAATAACTGCGAGCTCTTTGCAGGCGCTCTTATTTATAGACCCCCTGGAACGAGAGCCGCTTTTACTAGATCCGTGCAGACTTTTCTAGAATCTTGCTTGGACACTACCTCTTTTACAGTCCTTGGAGATTTTAATTTCCACTTGGAATCAAATAATGATACCGACACAGCTAGCTTGATAGACAATATGGCCGGATACGGCTTGAGTCAGCTAGTATCAGAACCCACGCACATAGCGGGACATACGCTAGATGGACTTTTCACAAATAACTCCTCTACAGAAGTGACGCGAGTTCAACAATTAACATGGTCAGACCATTCTGCAGTCCATTTTAATGTCCGGATGGTAGCTACTAGCAATGGCCGCAGGACTAGTTCCGCGAGGGGGAGTTCGCGCCCCTGGAAATCAATCCATGAACAGGACTTGATCTCAGCCCTGTCAAAGAATCTACCAGATGTTCTGGACTCAGAAGTGGCAGCCAAAAACTATGAAACCTGGCTAACCCAGGCAGTAAATAAGCTGGCACCGGAAGGTTCTAAGCACCTAAGGACTAGACAAGTCTCCTCGCCCTGGTATACGATTGAGCTTAAACAGCTGAAAATCAAATGCAGACGTCAGGAGCGAATTTGGAGATCAAATTATAGCGCGGAACATAGGAGGCACTATAACTCAGCATTAGAGGAATACAAGTCCTCTATAAAGCAAGCCAAATCAAATTATTTTACGGCTAAAATTCAGGAAGCGTCCAACTCTTCCAAAGAATTGTTCAAAACTGTCACTATTCTTTCTAAATGTCCACGAGATACGGTGTTTTCACCAAATCAAGCAATAGTGGATAATATGGCTGGTTTTTTTCAGCAGAAAGTACAGACAGTGTATAGCGAACTTACAAACTCAGCACCTATTCCCGTGGAGAACGGGTTAGATGGAACAGAGGAGATAGCCCCTGGAGCTAGTTTGATACGGTTCCAATTGCTAGAACAGAGTCAAGTATTAGGCCTATTATTGAAAACTAAGTCGGGCTCCCCTCTGGACCCTTGCCCCCTTCCATAATACATTTAGCTCCAGAACTGATCAGTGGCTATCTGACCCCCTATTAAATACAATTATAACCTCAGGGGTTTTCCCAATGTGTTGGAAAAAAGTCTGTATTAGACCCATTTTAAAAAAACTTCACTTGACCCTCTGGAGGTCAAGAATTATAGACCTATTTCATGCCTCCCGTTCCCCTCCAAGATACTCGAGAAAGCACTAAACAGAGAACTGACGGAATACCTGGACAACAATAATGTCCTAGACCCCACACAACATGGTTTCCGAGCTCAACATTCAACTGAATCGGCCTTGATCATAGCCACTGAGGAGATCAGAAAGGTGATGGACGGAGGCGGGAGGGCCATCCTGATATTACTTGATCTAACTGCAGCGTTCAAGACCGTAAATCATACGGTGTTGGTACAAAGGCTGAAAGAAGTTGGTATAGGGGAGAAGGCATTGGATCTTCTAGCCTCATACCTGGCAAATCGGGAACAGGCAATTCACTGGGATGGACTTCAGTCGGGAAAGTTTACACTTCCGTGTGGAGTGCCCCAGGGTTCTGCTCTTTCCCCCACCCTGTTCAATGTATATGTCGCCCCTCTGGCAAGAGTAATAAAAAGCCATGGTCTCTCTCTTGTATCATACGCGGACGACACCCAATTAGTGGTGTCAGTTGCGCAAAATCTCGACCTAACAGCAGATAGGTTCCGGAACTGCCTAAGGGCTCTGATGGCCTGGATGAATTTAAACTTTTTAAAGCTAAACACAGAAAAAACTGAGGTCATAGAGTTCGGGCAAAAACCCTCTGTCTGGAGTGAACTCTGGTGGCCGCCTGAAGCAGGAATCCTCCCTGTTACTGCTCTGAAGGCTAGAAATTTGGGATTCTTGGTGGATAAGGATCTAACCCTTGCCTCCCAGATTAACCAAGTGACTTCGGCATGCTTCTTCACGTTGAAAATATTACGGAAGATTCTTCCATTTATTCCATTCTCATTAAGAAAAACGGTAGTCGGCGCATTGGTGCTGTCCAGAATAGATTACTGCAATGCGCTATACCTGGGGGCTGGCGTTAGACAACTCTCTAAACTACAGTCTCTACAAAATGCTGCTGCACGAGTATTGTTAGAGTTACCTAAATATCACCCAACATCCGCAAGTATAAAAAGCCTCCATTGGCTACCAGTTCGCAGAAGAATAGACTTTAAGGCCTTGTGTATAGTCCATAAAGCCTTTTATGGAGGAGGGGCGTCAGCCATCCAACTTCTATTCCCAAGATACCTACCGGTCCGTTGCCTCAGGTCAGCAAACACTGGATTGGTCCAGCTCTCAACTATAAGCAGAGTCAGATGGGGCGGTAAGGGGTTCTCCCACCAAGCTGCTAAGTTGTGGAACTCTCTCCCAACTCACATGAGACTGCAGCCAAGCAGGGATCTCTTTAGAAAAATGATTAAAACATGGCTCTTCACTAAGACCTAGGCCTGTTAAATTTGGTGGGTGGCTATTTCCTCAGCGCCAAGATGCCCCGGCATAAGAGCGCTTTATAAATATTTCAGTCAGTCAGTCAGTCAGTGCCACTATAATCTCCTCTTACCAAGGAGAGAATAGATTTTGGCAACCTCAGAACATGACAACCCTGATCCCTCAGAATCGTGGAAACAATATACTACCTTTCGCTCAGTCACTCGTGCTTACTTAGTTTGTCTCAGAGAGATACACAGAATAAACAGGCTGGGCGTTTTCAATAAGTATTTATTGAACAGTTGTTATTCTGGTGTAGAATAGATGAGCTGCAACAACCATTAGACAATAGCAGAGATATATGATTAGCAGTACTACGAAAGTAAAGGGATGGTTTAGTTCTACCATCTTGCGGAAATCATGAATATAAACAAGTACATAAAACACATGATAAAAGGTGTGTACTCCTACGATGTCTCCCTAACTAGATGTACCTAAATGTACCTAGCATCTAAGTAGGTGTTATGCCAAGAATCCCTCTAGGATCTAGTCAACCCCATTACCTTAGAATGAGAGAATATGGGACCCCGTCCTGGTCTTGAGTTGGACACCCCGCGAGGGATGTTAGACCACTGCGAGCTGGAGCGTCTGCATGCAGGAACCTCAGCGTCTCTGGTCAGTGTGTCAGCCAGGAAGTCTCGGTCTCCTCTCCCTTCCTAAGCAAGATGTGCTGTATATATACCCATAGGTCTCCCCAGGGGTCCTACCTTGCTGTGTTACTGTGTCGGCCTAAAGGATGACGTTGGGCCTGAACTTTATACAGAGATATTATACAGGAGATGGTAATCCTATTGTTAGTTCTGCTGTGCTTCCAAGAAGCCTCATGCATAATGTATGAGAATCAAACCAGGGAAAAACCTGTGTTCTGAATGCAGTGTCATATCTAGGTAATAGGTCAGTACCCAAGAACTGTTATGTGTGTAATGTAGGGAAGAATATAGGTGAATGGTTACAAGGTTACCTGCGCCTATATAGGGTACCTATATCGAATATAACAGTTGTGGTGGATGTAGGTCGCTGCCAGCGAAATATGGAACCTGGAGGTGATGTTGGTGGTATCATCTGTGTTGGTGGTATCCGAGACACATCCCTCACAGCAATTTGGGATGGGGTAATGTCGGTCTCCACTGGGGCGGGACTAATGTCCATGATGACTGGCTCGTCATCATCCTCCTCTTCTACATCTACCTCCATAACTCTAAGGCTTTCTGGAACCTTCCTTTTCCCTAGCCTTGTCTTGTGGCGTGGCTCACTCTCAGACTGAGGTAGCTTCCAAGTGGTGTCTAGATCATCAGAAGGGGGGATTGCAGAAGAAGCTGATGGACTAACCCTCCTTTTCCTTGCTGGGGATCTGGAGACAATGGATCTTCTGAAACAGTGGCTTGCTTTTCTTCTTCCTCTCCAGGAACTTTGATCTCCTGAACTGCCCCTACCTCAGGAGGAAAAACTACTATTGGTGGTGTTTGCGGCTGCTGTTGCCCACTTATCTGGGTTTCCTGCATTGATTGGGTACTACTTTAAGATAACAATAAGTCAATTTCAACATCACTGCTCGTTGGCATTGGACTCGTGATTAGACTGGCTGCCTCTGTGACAGACACGGGCTTGGGCCTAGGTTGGTGGGGTGGGTCCACTGATGCGGGGGTGCTGCTCCCAGCTTGCTCCCCGGACACCGCTGCTGCAGGTGCAATTTTTGGTTTCCCAAAAAAGGTCTTGGGTGACATACCGGTCTTGGTAAGTGGCAGTGCCTTGTTATCACTGGCAACTTTCTTGATACTGGACCTGGTACCTTTCTTTGGGACCATCTTGAAGATGTCAGCACTCAGCACGCAGTGGCACAAGTTGAAAAGATGTCTGTGGTCACGCGTGACGTCATGTGCAGCAGAATTTCTGTCTGGCAGTACAATGGGTGATGTTGTCTCCTCCTCTTTTGTGCACCTAAAAGCAAAGAAGCAAGAAGAACATCAGTGAAATGTGGCATTTATTGTTGGGGTTCAATTAATACCAGTACAAACAAAGAAATATAATATAAATCTTAGTGTGTGGTCACACTTGTTAGTGTTATTAATATTATTAAATGTATTACCTCAGTTATTAAAAAAACATACCAATACAGTGTAGCCATTTGTGAGACTTTGACAACAGCAAGGGCTTTCATGGTTGATGTACTGTACATAGTACACTCAGGAAGGATAGGACAGAAGAACAAAAACAACAAAAATACAAATGTAATGGACCCGGTTTGGCATTGTGCATCATGTGGGATGTAGCATTCAGGGGGCTGCAGCTGACAATTGAAGGAAGCAATAAGCCAAGAGGAACAAAGGAAAGACATGCAGGCCTATGGCAAAAGCACACTAACTACCACCACAAAATGGTCACTCACATCAAGCAGGAGGCCTGGAAAATAATGAACTCAAGCAGGCCTATATGACACAGACTTTACAAAATGGCCCCTGGCCACATGGGGAGGCTCAGCCAAGGCAAATGCTGGCCCACTATTACTAACACACTCACACACTGGCCAGACAAAGGAGGTATGCTAAACAATACAGCTTTAATGCAACAATGCCAAAAACAAAAATCAACAGGGCTTAAAAAGATTTGCAAGTTACAACCACACACATTCATCAAAGGCATTTATTTAACACACATGAAAAAAGTGAAATACCAGAACAAAACACATTTTGCATTTCAATCCAATGCCATCCATGCCATAAATGATGTTTACATTCAACAGACACCACAGAAACAGTTTTTTCATGCACCCATGAGTAGCCCCAGGCATACTGGCTGAAAGGCCTATTGTCAGACTACTGGGCAAGTGAATTAAATAAATATTGCAAATTGATTTCAAAAGTTGGAGAAAAAAATATAGTGAACTGTGCAACACGTTTCCTTCATAAAAGAAGAAAAATTACTTGCAAATAAACAACTAGGCCCCTACTGAAACTACAGGCCACCCACCACAATAAATAAAAATAAAAAAACGATGAAAAGTACAAAAAAATTTAGGTGCAATGACCCTATCAAACAAGCAACACCAATTTTCAAACTTACTTGTGAAATCTCAAATTCAAAAGTCCTCAAATCCAATGATATATGATGCAGCAGACACAAAGAGTGATCCTTCCAGCTTCAAATCCAAATGAAAAGTGAACAGGAGATGGACAAAGCAGTGGGAGGAGCCTGCTGGACAGGAACAGGAAGTTGGAGACTCTGGGGCACTTATTCCTCTTAAAAAAAAAGTAAAAAAAGAAAAAGGACTCCTTGCACAAAAAAGTACAGCCAAATGTCAATCTGAGGAGTTTTTTTAATCCAAATCGTCATTTCAAGAAGGTTTTGATGCTGCTCGGGAGAGAACCTTCTCCAGATTGCAGATTCTGCGTGTTCAGGATCACATTCAGACGGTGCGCCCGAATCATGTGTTCGCGATCGCAAACTCTTCCAGGACCGTGCGGCTGGCTATCAAATCTCATGGCGCTTGCGAACGAATGGGAAATGTCGTCGGCGATCGCATGCACCTGGTAGGTTGCTCCCGTGTGCACAAAAATGCAATTTGGGTGCGCAAACACAAAAAAAACTCTTTTCCATTGCGGAGTGAGGAGTTTTCCGGCAACTCCGTGTTCTATGCCAAAAATCTGCAAACTCCGCGAGCAGAGCGGAGCTGAGTTTTACACCCAGGGTTAGTGTCTATTGCTTTTGCTAGTGGCATCATACATAAAAGAAATATTCAAATAGTTGTATACCTATGTTGCAGACATCTACATCTTTAGATGCATAACACGTGTGAGAACTCATGCACAAGTAGAGACATACCCCAGTCACAAGACTACACAGACCTTTAAACTTGGCAGACTACACTTCCCATTTCAAGCAGACACCTAAATTTATACAGCCTACTTCATTTGTACCTTTCCAGAGAATCATACAAAGTACCCTAATCACTAATCCCTCTGCCAACATGTCTTAAACCTCACTTTTCTGCTGCACCTTCATTTCTCACCGACTGCTCAGAATGTTAGACCTACCAAATTTAAAACAACAATGCTTCCAATAATTCTGTTGTAAGTCTCACCATGTTCCTGAAAAGCATGCATGCATGTGTATGTGCCTTTTACTAGTGACATCAAACATAAAATAAACATACAAATAATTGTATACCTATGTTTCAGACATCAAGCATCTTCAGATGCATAATACGTGTGAGAATACATGTACAAGTAGAGACATACCTCAGTTACAAGACCACACAAACCTTAAAACTTGACAGACTGCGTTTTCCATTTCAAGCAGACACCAAAATGTATATGGTATACTTCAAGTGTACCTTTCCTGAGACTCATACAAAGTACCCTAATCACTAATACCTCTGCCACTATATCTTAAACCTCAGTTTACTGCTGCAGCTTCATTTTTCTCTGACTGCTCACAATGTTAGACCTACTAAATTTAAATCAACAATCCTTCCCATGTCACTGTTATAAGTCTAACTATATTTCTGAACAAATGAATATGTATGTCTGTGTCTTTCCAATGTCACTGTTATAGGTTTCACCATATTCCTCAAAGCATGCATGCATGTGTTTGTGCCTTTTCCTAATGAAGTCATACATAAAAAGAACATACAAATAGTTGTATACCTGTGTTTCAAATGTCTACCATATTCAGATGCATAACACATTTGAGAATACATCTACAAATAGACACATACCTCAGCCACAAGGGCACACAGACCTTTAAACTTGACTGAGTGCACTTCCCATATGAAACACAGATCTACATTTATATACCCTACTTCAAGTATACCTTTCCACAGATTCATACAATCTACCCTAATCATTGATCCCTCTGCCAACATGTCTCAAACCTCACTTTTATGTTGCACCTTCATTTTTCAGCGACTGCTCAGAATGTTAGACCTACCAAATTTAAAATAGCAATCCTTCCCATCTTACTGTTGTTAGTCTTACCATGTTCCTGAAAGCATGCATGCATGTGCCTGTGCCTTTTGCTACTACCATCATACATAAAAGAAACATAAAAATAGTTGTATACCTGTGTTTCAGATGTCTAGCATCTTCAGATACATAACACGTGTGAGAATACATGTACAAGTAGAGACATGCATGCCTTAAAACTTGACAGACTGCACTTCCCATTTCAAGCAGACACCTAAATTTATACGGCATACTTCAAGTGCCTTTCCAGAGACTCATACAAAGTACCCTAATCACTAAAACCTCAGCCAACATGTCTTAAAGCTCACTTTTCTGCTGCACCTTCATTTTTCACCGACTGCTCAGATTGTTAGACCCACCAAATCGAAAATAGCAATCCTTCCCATGTTACTGTTATAAGTCTTACCATGTTCCTGAAAGCATGCATGCATGTGTCTGTGCCTTTGGTACTAGCATCATACATAAAAGAAACATACAAATAGTTATATACCTGTGGTTCACATGTCTATCATCTTCAGATGCATAACACGTGTGAGAAGACATGTATAAGTAGACACATACCTCAGACACAAGACCATGCAGACCTTTAAACTTGACAGACTGCACTTCCCATTTCAAGCAGACACCTACATTTACACAGCATACTTGAAGTATACCTTTCCACAGACTCATACAAAATAGCCTAATCACTAATCCCTCTGCCAACATGTCTTATACTTCACTTTTCTGTTGCACCTTCATTTTTCACCGACTGCTCAGAATGTTAGAGCTACCAAATTTAAAACAGCAATCCTTCCCGTGTTACTGTTGTAAGTCTCACCATGTTCCTGAAAGCATGCATGCATGTGTCTGTGCCTTTTGCTAGTGGCATCATACATAAAAGAAACACACAAATAGATGTATACCTCTCTTTCACACGTCTAGCATCTTCAGATGCATAACACATGTGAGAATACATGTACAAGCAAAGACATACCTTTTGCTCAGAATGTTGGGCCTTCCCAAATTTAAATCAGCAATCCTTCCCATGTCAGTGTTTAAAGTCTAACCATATTTCTAAATGTATGCATGCGTATGTCTGTGTCTTTCCCATTACACATTACTATGCACAACTTATTTCAATCTTCATTTCAGTACAATAAAACAAACTACAATACACTTTCGTAAATTTGGTAACATATTTCAAAAGTCACACTTCTCTAACACTTTGCAAACTTTATAAATGATGCTTTTCAAAATTAAAAATATCACTACAAAGACTGAAGCACTACTACGCAATACATAACACACCTTACGAATTTGTAACTCACCTCTCAAATAGTATTGCAGAATATGAAATATCTGAAACTCATAAAAGATTTTCTTTTTCACACAATAAATGTGATGCACCACTCTCAACACGGTAAAACCAGTAATGGCAAACTTTTCCTCTCTTTCTGCTCACAAATAAATGTATCCAACAAATCAAAATGCTTCCTTCATTATTTCAAATTCTGAAACCCATTTCTATTGGTTATACATATTAACCCTTTTTAAGTCTGTCTAAAAGTTCCCAAACTGGTTCTGTAATTTACTGGAGTCTTGACTCCTTCGCGGTGCCGTAGTGTAGCGTCACGATGGAGCAGCGAACCCTTATGGGAGTTCAAAAACCTATTTCCAATAATACTAGTATTATTTTTTAACATCACACTACTTCTAAACATAGTACTGATTTGGGAAAACATACTGTAGTAGCATATCACTTATATATAAGTTAGCATTTCATTTTTAAAACCACAGTTAAGTTTCAACCTTCCCCCATTCTCCTTGATCCTAGTTTCCATAGTAACACTTTCTGCAACATTCAACTGTACCAGAAGGTCGCAAGTTCACCATATTTTCAAGTTCAGCACACTAGCTTACAAATGCAAATAGCAGGTGTGGTTGACTTTTGCAAAATATTACCTTATCCTATCTAGTGTACTTTTCAAACATTTTTCAATACCCAATCAGAAACATGCTTCTTCAGGAAAATGTAACGTGCATCCTCTTTTTTAGGAACACAATGTTTATGACCAACCAATCAGTTATCTGCTCTTTCTAAAACAGCACCATCTCCACCATTTTAGATACCTCTCATTCCACCAACTGACTTACTCAGCTACAGACGTTTCCTTCTACACATCTCTTCAAAATGCTTACAGTATGGATTGTAGGCCACAGCTATGTTTTCTGGGGCAAAAGGTATGCTGAACACAGAGGTATTGACAAAGACCTAGGTTTGCAAAATGTGGATATTAAATGGTTTGCACAGAGAGGATTAAAGTGGCACCAATTGATGCCTTTGGTCAAAACCTTTTTGCATCTCCAACCCCCTGACCACATGATTGTGCACTGTGGCGGCAATGACCTTAGCATATTGACTGGGGTAGGGCTGGAAATCCTACTGAAGGATACCTTTGCACAATTGATGTTGCTTTTCCCTCAAACTGTCTTTGTATACTTTAATATATGGCAAAAAGACAGAAATTGAAGTGGTCAAATCAATTCTATCCACAGATTGAGAAGGCTAGGGAGAATGTCAATAACGCTGTTTCTGCTTTCCTTAGAGATCATAGTATGGGGTACATCTATAACAGCAATCTACGTTTTGATATGCATGACATCTGCAGAAGTGATGGAGTTCACTTCACAGATGTAGGAAACAGAGTGTTTCTTAACAACCTTAAGCTGTGCATCCGCACTTACATGTAGCTCCACCAAAGTCATAATGAAAACAACAGCTCTTGTTAGAGCCACCCTATAACCCAACAATTAAACTTATTTATTTTTTAGCATACATACTCTTTTTAAATATTTTCTGGATTCGCGAACCCATCACAAATTCGCAAACCAGAAACACAAATTCAATGTACTACATCACATTACACTTTTCAAGTTTAACTTTTAATTTTTATTTTTTTATATTATTTCGAACTCTATCAATTTTAATGTGATTATTAACTTCAATCTCACTAGCTGTATAAAAAAGTTCACAATTGCAACACTAATTTCTAAATTATATACTATTTAATTATTTATTTAAGGTGGATCAGCAAATCCACTGTGACGTTACACTGGGGGGGCCGTGCTGAGAGCTGCGATAGGGTCGTAACTCCTATCACAAGAGGAAAAAATATTATTCCCCCACTTCCATTGCCCCATATCGGCCCCGGGTACACCCTCCCCTGGGGCCCGGCCATAAAGAAAAAAAAAAAAAAAAGGGAGAGGGGGCCGCCTGGTCTCCCTTCCCGGGCCATTTCAGGCCCGTGTATCCCATCACCAAGGTTTGGCCTCAAATTGGGGACCATGGGGTAGTCCCAATGCCCCAGTAGTCCCTGCCGGCTCCCCGCCTCTTGCAGGAGCCGGCATTGCTTTTGGGAGCGGGAGCTGCTAGCATGCAGCTCCCTTTGCCCAAACGCAATTCTGCTTCTCTTCCTGGAAGCAAGAGCAGTTTTCCTGCTCAAGCCCCCCCCACACTACATTAAAAAAAATAGCCCCAGGGAGGTGATGGTCCCCGGGGTTGCCGGGGGGCTGTGTGGTCCCCTGCCCTTAATAATTAAAGCCCCAGGGAGGTGGTGGTCCCCAGGGCTTTTTTTTAAAAGTCCCGGGGTGGGGGCAGTCTTCAGGCTGCGGGGGGCCGCGTGGGCCCCCGCATTTCCTGAATATAGCCCGAGGGAGGTGGCAGTCCCCGGGGCCCCTGCATATCTTCTACATAGCCCCCGGGAGGTAGCTACCTGGGGCTGTGGGGGCCCTCGCGGGCTCCCACATCATAATTAAGCACTGCCCCCGGGACCTAACCCACCCGGGGGTTTAAAGAAAACAAAGCGCGGAAGACCAAGCTTCATTTTAGAAAAAAAATGTCAATGGCATTCGCAGAACCTACGTGAATACCCCTGATTTTTTTACAAAAAATACTGTTTTTGGTGTTCGGGGTCCCTGTGGAACACCTTGAGCAGGCCTAGGGGGTCAGGGTGTTTCTATCCTGCCCCCTTTTCTTGTTTTTAATCCTTTTTTTCACCTTTTTTCTTGGGACTTGGTTCAACCAAGTCACAAGATGGCTGCCAACACTTCCTGGTTAGAACTTTTGGCAGCCAATCAGATTGCAAATCTCAAAATCGGGAAGGTTCGCGGATCCTTCGCGTCCATATATAAATATCTATAAATATTTAATTTTCTCAAAAACTACTAAACGGATTTACACCATTTAGCAAAAAGAATACACTCTAGACCAAGAGCTACCTTTCTGCCATTTAGCAGTTTGGGCTGTAGCTGCTTCAACAGTTTACCATGGAATTAAAATGGAGAAAACGCATTTTGGGACCCCCCTTTTTCTCATCCCCCGATTGACGAATCACCCCGAAACTTTCAAAACAAATGCTGACCTGAGCAAGCCATTAGTATTAAAAATTTTGTGAAGAGTCGTCAAACGGCACCAAAGATATTGGTAAAAGAAAATAAACGTTTTGACTAGAAACAAGGTCCTAACTATAACTACCTATTGGAAACCGCCACTAGGTAATATATAGGTGCATCTATGGTTGTGCCGTGAGCTGAGGATTGTGTTGATCCGCGCGGTGTCCGTCACAGCGCAACGAAGCACCCGATCGTGAGTGGAAGGGGAGAAAGACGGAGAGTGAGCGTGATATATATATTTATATATATATATATATATATATATATATATATATATTAGAAAAAGTTCCGATAAGGCGATCACTCAGAGATTTTTAGAACAAGTGTGAACAAGCTTCCTGTGCAAGCCAAACGCGTTACTAGAATTAAAACCAACTACTGGTGTTCTAAAAACCTCTGAGTGATCGCCTTATTGGAAATTTTTCTAAGCAATTCTGCCAGGCGCGCTCCGCCGGCTCTGGCGATCCTCTGCAGTGGGCGTGGGGAAACAGAAGGAGCACAGAATTTAAGTATATATATATATATTCACTGAAAAAACCATAGGTTTCAGACACGTTATAGTTAGAAATTAGCATTTAAAAAACCTTTGAAATTCACTGAAAAAACCATAGGTTTTAGGGACAGTTATAGTTAGTTGGACATTTCACTCGTACAAAACCCGTGAAATTCCCCTGTTATAGTTAGTTCAGCTAACTATAACTCGCGCCCCCGCAATGCACTGCTGATGACGTCACATATTACATCACTCATGACATGGTCAGTGACATCACTGATGACATCTCAAATGACATCACTGATGACATCATCCAGTGACTGTGTGTTTCTATAAAGTTTAAATATTTTTTATATATATAGGGAAAGGCGTATTGAAGAATGAGTGGGTGTATAAGTGTCTGTATGGATGATTTAGTAGGTGCGTGACTAATTCTATAAGTGAGTGATTAAAGGTGTCTTACTGAATGCATGGGTTACTGACTAAACTGTGTCAATGTCTGTATCCGTCTGTCTGTTGCTGTGTAAGTGGCTGCATGGGTTTGTAAATAGCTACATGAGTGTCTATAAGAGTTATAGATTTGTTGTCTGAGTATCTGTATGGGTGTCTGAGTGTTTGTGTGGATGGGGTGTGTGCGACTGTGCATAGATGTGTGAGTGGGTGATTCACTGGGTGGATGGTTTCAAGAGTGCATCTGTGATAGACTGTATGGGTGGGTAAGTGTGTGTAAGAGTGTGTTAGTGAGTGAATGTATGTCCCAGTGGTACATGTGTGAGTAACTACATATGTGAAAGGTAGTATATATGTGTGTTAGAGTATTTAAAAGGCTATACGTGAGAGTGTGTGATTGTGAGAGTGGCTGTATGAATTTGTGTGTGCTTGTATCAGTTATTGTATAAGAGCATAAGAATGTGCTAGTATATTTGTATGAGTAACTGACCTGGTGTGTGTATAACTGTATAGGTGAGTAAATGGGTGTGTGATTAATTTTTTGCATGACTGACTAGGTGTGTGAGTACCTCTATGGATGAGTGGCGGTGTGTGAGTGTTTATATAGGTGTATGAGTGCATATGATAGTCCTGTACTGAGTGACTGTAAGTATGAGTGACTGTACAGGTGAGTGAGTGGATGTGTGTGTAGACCTAAGAATCAGTGAGTGGGTATGTAGTTTTTGGTGTTGGAGTGTCTATGGTTTTGAGAATGGCAGTCTGTAACTTAGAGTGGGTGTATCAAAAGTTATATTAGGGTGTGAGAAGATGCATGAAAATATCACATGAATGATGTCATTTGAGATGTCATCAGTGATGTCATCAGTGATGTCACTGACCATGTCATGAGTGATGTAATATGTGACGTCATCAGCAGTGCATTGCGGGGCGCGAGTTATAGTTAGCTGAACTAACTATAACAGGGGAATTTCACGGGTTTTGTACGAGTGAAATGTCCAACTAACTATAACTGTCCCTAAAACCTATGGTTTTTTCAGTGAATTTCAAAGGTTTTTTAAATGCTAATTTCTAACTATAACGTGTCTGAAACCTATGGTTTTTTCAGTGAATTTCAAAGGTTTTTCAAAAGCTAATATTTAAGTGTCATAATAGTTATAGTTATGTTTCTTGTACTGAATTTCTTTAGTTTTTTATATTTATTTGTAAATATATTATTTATTAAACAATATTGTATATTTTTGTGTATTTTGCACAAAAAAAATTTAATAAATTAAAAAGTAAAATATAGTATAATTTTTTTCTGTTATATTTTTATTTTAAGATATTTGTATTGTTTAATTTTTTTAAAAAATGTTTTTTGGAATCGCGCACCGAAAGCGTACCGAACGCGGCGCATACGCGTACCCCAGCCACCTATTTAAGGAAGTCGTAAAGGATCCGCGTATGGTATGCGACGGGTGCGTGTTTCTAGACCCGTAACATACGTATATTGCGTGTGTACGCGTTTCCTAAGCGACCGGTACGCGATTCCTGCTCCGGCTTATATGCGACACATACGAATTACCATACACGACGCTTGCGCGGTGGCAGGCCCCGCGTGACGTCAAATACGTGCCCGGGCGCGCTGGGTGCGCGACTCCTTATTTCTCCGTAAAATTTTTGTTAGCTCCTACCACTAATTTATATTCTCCCCGGGGACCCCATCCCCGGGGCCTATACATAATAATGGAGACCGTGAGGGGAGCCCCAATGCCCCCACTGTCCCGCCGGCTCCCGCGTCCTTCGAGAGCCGGCATTGCTTTCCACATGGGGAGCTGCTGACATGCAGCTCCCCGTGTGGAAAAGCAATTTGCTTTAGATATTGGAAGAGAGAGCAGGTTTCCTGCTCTCTCTTCCAAAATCCAAAGCAGTTTGCAATGACAGGACGGGAGCCGCGAGGCTCCCGTCCTGTCATTGCAAACAGCAGTGTCCCGGGGTAGGCACCCCGGGACACTGCAGGAGCCGGCCCTGGGGGTGGCGGTCCCCAGGGCCATCAAGGGCTCCAGGAGGGGGGCCGCGCGGCCCCCCTCCCTTAAATTGCACAGCCCCGGGGAGGTGGTGGTCCCCGGGGCTTCGGGAGGGCCGAGTGCCCTCCTGCACCATTTTAAAATGAAAGCCCCGGGGGGTGGCGGTCCCGGGGCTTGGAGGCCCTTTGAGGCCCCCATACATAAATTTAACCCCCACCATGCCCCCGGGACTTGGGCCACCCGAGGCAAAATACAATCGAAGCACGGGAGCGCGCTTCGATTTTTATTTTATCGGCAGGATCCGCGCACCCTGAGCGCATCCTGCCGATTTAAAAAAATAAATGCTTTTTCTGCCCAGGGGGTCCTTATGGGACCCCTGAGCAGACCTAGGGGTCAGGGTGTTTCTACCCTGCCCCCTTTGTGCGCTTGCGCACTTGTTTCTGTCCCTCGGTTCTACCGAGGGACAAAATGGCTGCCAACATTTCCTGAATCGGAATGTTGACAGCCAGCTGACAGCCAATTAACATGCAGCTCGTGATCGGGATGGTGCGCGCAGGGTGCGCTCAGGGTGCGCGGATCCTCCGTGCCCATAGATATATATGTACTTTTACTTTTGATTTTCTCAGCAACTACTGAACGGATTTACACCATTTAACAAAAGGGTTCTTTCTGAACTAAGAACTACCTCTTTGCCAAATTTGGTGTAATTCCGTTCAGCAGTTCGGGCTGTAGCCGTGTCTAAAGTTTCCTATGGAAAAATGAATGGGGAAACGCGTTTTGGGACCCCCCTTTTTCTCGGCCCCCGCTTGACGAATCACCCCGAGACTTTCAGGGTAGGAGCGGACCGGAGCGCCCCACAAAGTTTGAAAAGTTTGCGCAGATACGTCAACCGGCAAGAGAGATATTTCAAATAGAATGTCGCGGATTTCCTATGGAAAATAGGTTCTAACTATAACTATCTACTGGCGACCGCCAGTAGATAATATATATATATATATATATATATATATATATATATTCACTGAAAAAACCATAGGTTTCAGGGACATTATAGTTAGAAATTAGCATTTAAAAAACCTTAGAAATTCACTGAAAAAACCACAGGTTTCAGGGACGTTATAGTTATACAAAACCAGAGAAATTCGGCCGTTATAGTTAGTTCAGCTAACTATAACTCGCGCCCCACAATGCACTGCTGATGACATCACATATTACATCATTCATGACATGGTCAGTGACATCACTGATGACATCACTGATGACATCTCAAATGGCATCACTGATGACATCACTGATGACATCATCCACGTGATAATCTGATGCACCTCCTCATACCTTAATATAACCTTTGATACACCCACTCTAAAATACAGACTACCATTTTTGAAACCATAGACAAACTAATACCAGTTAGTACATACCCACTCACTAATTCCTAGGTCTACACACACATCCACTCATTCACCCATATAGTCACTCATACATGCAGTCAACCATCAATACGGCACTATCATATACACTCAAATATCTAAACAGACACTCACACACCGCCACTCATCCACAGAGTTACTCACACACCTAGTCACTCATGCAAAGAATCAATCACACTCCCATTTACCCACCTATACTGTTATACACACACCACCTCACTTATTCAAACATATACTAACACATACTTCACATATAGTCATTTATATACTCCAACACTCACATATACTGCCTTTCACATATGCAGTTACTCACACATGTACCACTAAGACATCCATGCACTCACCAACACACCCATATACACACTCACCCACCCATACAGCCCTTCACAGATGCACTCTTGAACCCATACACCCAGTGAATCACCCACTCACACATCTATGCACAAAGTCACACCCCCCACCCACCCACACAGACACTCAGGCACCCATACAGATACTCAGACAACCAATCAATAGCCCATATAGACCCTCATTTAGCTACTCACCAACCCATGAAACCGCTTACACACCAACTGACAAACTAAACTGTGTGAATGTCTGTATCAGTCACTAACCCATGCATTCAGTAAGACACATTTAATCACTCACTTATACAGTCAGTCACGCACCTACTAAATCATCCATTCAGACACTTATACACCCACTCATTCTTCAATACATCTTGGCCTATATATATATAAAACATATTTAAACTTTACAGAAACACACAGTAAGTGGATGATGTCATCAGTGATGTCATTTAAGATGTCATCAGTGATGTCATCAGTGATGTCACTGACCATGTCATGAATGATGTAATATGTGATGTCATCAGCAGTACATTCTGGGGGCGCGAGTTATAGTTAGCTGAACTAACTATAACGGCCGAATTTCTCTGGTTTTGTACGAGTGAAATGTCGAACTAACTATAACGTCCCTGAAACCTGTGGTTTTTTCAGTGAATTTCTAAGGTTCTTCAATGCTAATTTCTATCTATAACGTCCCTGAAACCTATGGTTTTTTCAGTGAATTTCAAAGGTTTTTTAAATGCTGATCCCTAACTATAACATCCCTGAAACCTGTGTTTCTTTCAGTGAATTTCAAAGGTTTTCTAAATGCTAATTTCTAACTATGCCTACAGAGTTAGGACATGAGCAGAAAGAGGAAGAAAGGCGCAGAAAGAAGCAAGAGAAATGCAGAAAGAGGCAACAGAAGTCCAGAAAGACGAAGAAAGGTGCAGGAAGAAGCAAGAGATGTGCACAAAGAACCAACAGAGGAGCAAAAAGAGGCCTTAATGCAAAGTCATCCTGTGCCCCCAACTTTTTGCTGACGGGTACTGGTGATAACTGACCCTGACTAGCCAGGCCTGGAGCCAGTGCTATGTTGAAAGACACTTAGAATACAGTGAAAACACCTACATACACTAGGGTACACTATGGGTTGGGCTACCCCTGTGATTGGCATGACCTCCCCTGTAAGGCCCTAGTACATAATAGGGCAGGGGGATTAAAACTACCTCTAACTAAGAGGTGCAGAAGGAGGCAAGAGAAGTGCAGAAAGAAGCAACAGAGGTGCCGAAAGAGGCAAGAGAGGTGCAAAAAAAAAGCAAGTGAAGTACAGAAAGAGGCAAAAGAGGTACATAAAGAGACACCAGGGGTGCAGAAAGAAGCAAGATAGGTGCTGAAAGAAGCATGGAAAGTGCAGAATGAAGCAACAGAGGTGTAGAAAGAAGCAAGAAAAGTGCAGAAAGAGGCAAGTGAGATGCAAAAATAGGCAGGAAAGGTACAGAAAGAGGGAAGACGAGTGCAGAAAGAGACAACAGGGGTGCAGAAAGATTGAATGAGGTGCAGAAAGACGCAACAGACGTGCAGAAAGAGGGAAGAGAGGTGCAGAAAAAGGCAAGAAAAGTGAAGAAAGAGGCAAAAGAGGTACATAAATAGATAACAGGGGTGCAGAAAGAAGCAAGACAGGTGCAGAAAGAAGCATGGAAAGTGCAGAATGAAGCAACAGGGGTGCAGAAAGAGGCAAGAGAAGTGTAGAAAGGAGCAAGGGAGGTGCAGAAAGAGCCAACAGAGGTACAAAAAAAGGCAAGCGAGGTGTAGAAACACGCAAGAGAAGTGCACAAAGAGGCAAGAGAATTGCTGAAAGAAGCAACAGAGGTGTAGAAAGAAGCAAGAAAAGTGCAGGAAGAGGCAAGTGAGATGCAAAAATATGCAGGAAAGGTATGGAAAGAGGGAAGACGAGTGCAGAAAGAGACAACAGGGGTGCAGAAAGAAGCAAATGAGGTGCAGAAAGAGGCAACAGACATGCAGAAAGATAGAAGAGAACTGCAGAAAAAGGCAAGAAAAGTGCAGAAAGAGGCAAAAGAGGTACATAAAGAGACAACAGGGGTGCAGAAAGAAGCAAGACAGGTGCAGAAAGAAGCATGGAAAGTGCAGAATGAAGCAACAGGGGTGCAGAAAGAGGCAAGAGAGGTACACAAAGAGGCAAGAGAGTTACAGAAAGAGGCAAGTGAAGTGCAGAAGGAAGCAAGAGAACTGCAGAAAGAGGCAATAGAGGTGCAGAAAGAGGCAAGTGAGATGTAAAAACAGGCAGGAAAGGTACAGAAAGAGGGAAGACGAGTGCAGAAAGAGACAACAAGGGTGCAGAAAGAAGCAAATGAGGTGCAGAAAGAGGCAACAGATGTGCAGAAAGAGGGAAGAGAACTGCAGAAAAAGGCAAGAAAAGTGCAGAAAGAGACAAAAGAGGTACATAAAGAGACAGCAGGGGTGCAGAAAGAAGCAAGACAGGTGCAGAAAGAAGCATGGAAAGTGCAGAATGAAGCAACAGGGATGCAGAAAGAGGCAAGAGAAGTGTAGAAAGGAGCAAGTGAGGTGCAGAAAGAGCCAACAGAGGTGCAAAAAGAGGCAAGAGAGGTGCAGAAACAGGCAAGACAAGTGCACAATGAGGCAAGAGAATTGCTGAAAGAAGCAACAGAGGTGTAGAAAGAAGCAAGAAAAGTGCAGAAAGAGGCAAGTGAGATGCAAAAACAGGCAGGAAAGGTATGGAAAGAGGAAAGACGAGTGCAGAAAGAGACAACAGGGGTGCAGAAAAAAGCAATGAGGTGCAGAAAGAGGCAACAGACGTGCAGAAAGAGGGAAGAGAGGTGTAGAAAAAGGCAAGAAAAAGGCAGAAAGAGGCAAAAGAGGTACATAGAGACAACAGGGGTGCAGAAAGAAGCAAGACAGGTGCAGAAAGAAGCATGGAAAGTGCAGAATGAAGCATCAGGGATGCAGAAAGAGGCAAGAGAGGTGCACAAAGAGGCGAGAGAGTTACAGAAAGAGGCAAGTGAAGTGCAGAAGGAGGCAAGAGAACTGCAGAAAGAAGCAATAGAGGTGCAGAAAGAGGCAAGTGAGATGCAAAAACAGGCAGGAAAGGTACAGAAAGAGGGAAGACGAGTGCAGAAAGAGACAACAGGGGTGCAGAAAGAAGCAAATGAGGTGCAGAAAGAGGCCACAGATGTGCAGAAAGAGGGAAGAGAGGTGCAGAAAAAGGCAAGAAAATTGCAGAAACAGGCAAAAGAGGTACATTAAGAGACACCAGGGGTGCAGAAAGAAGCAAGACAGGTGCAGAAAGAAGCATGGAATGTGCAGAATGAAGCAACATGGGTGCAGAAAGAGGCAAGAGAAGTGTAGAAAGGAGCAAGTGAGGTGCAGAAAGAGCCAACAGAGGTGCAAAAAGAGGCAAGGGAGCTGCAGAAACAGGCAAGAGAAGTGCACAAAGAGGCAAGAGAATTGATGAAAGAAGCAACTGAGGTGTAGAAAGAAGCAAAAAAAGTGCAGAAAGAGGCAAGAGAGATGTAAAAACAGGCAGGAAAGGTACTGAAAGAGGGAAGACGAGTGCAGAAAGAGACAACAGGGGTGCAGAAAGAAGCAAATGAGGTGCAGAAAGAGGCAACAGACGTGCAGAAAGATGGAAGAGAACTGCAGAAAAAGGCAAGAAAAGTGCAGAAAGAGGCAGAAAAGGTACATAAAGAGACAACAGGGGTGCAGAAAGAAGCAAGACAGGTGCAGAAAGAAGCATGGAAAGTGCAGAAGGAAGCAACAGGGGTGCAGAAAGAGGCAAGAGAAGTGTAGAAAGGAGCAAGTGAGGTATAAAAAGAGCCAACAGAGGTGCAAAAAGAGGCAAGAGAGGTGCAGAAACAGGCAAGAGAAGTGCACAAAGAGGCAAGAGAATTGCTGAAAGTAGCAACAGAGGTGTAGAAAGAAGCAAGAAAAGTGCAGAAAGAGCCAAGTGAGATGCAAAAACAGGCAGGAAAGGTACAGCAAGAGGGAAGACGAGTGCAGAGAGAGACAACAGGGGTGCAGAAAGAAGCAAATGAGGTGCAGAAAGAGGCAACAGACGTGCAGAAAGAGGAAAGAGAGGTGCAGAAAAAGGCAAGGAAAGTGCAGAAAGAGGCAAAAGAGGTACATAAAGAGACACCAGGGGTGCAGAAAGAAGCAAGACAGGTGCAGAAAGAAGCATGGAAAGTGCAGAATGAAGCAACAGGGGTGCAGAAAGAGGCAAGAGAAGTGTAGAAAGGAGCAAGTGAGGTGCAGAAAGAGCCAACAGAGGTGCAAAAAGAGGCAAGAGAGGTGCAGAAACAGGCAAGAGAAGTGCACAAAGAGGCAAGAGAATTGCTGAAAGAAGCAACAGAGGTGTAGAAAGAAACAAGAAAAGTGCAGAAAGAGGCAAGTGAGATGCAAAAACAGGCAGGAAAGGTACAGAAAGAGGGAAGACGAGTGCAGAAAGAGACAACAGGGTTGTAGAAAGAAGCAAATGAGGTGCAGAAAGAGGCAACAGACGTGCAGAAAGAGGGAAGAGAGGTGCAGAAAGTACAAGAGATTTGAAGAAGGAGGTCAAGAGAAGTGCAGAAAAAGAAAGAAACGTGCAGAAAGAAGCAACAGAAATGCAGAAAGAGGCATGAGAGGCGGACCATGCTGTAACACTTGTCGCTGCATTTTTGGTAACGTTTGACCCGTTTCAGCTAGAATCAAGGCTTTGCTTGTTCAAATCTGCAGATTAGGGTGCAGATGATGAAGTATGTGGCTAATGCAGAAAATGTATAATTGTGCAAAAGTCGGTGCAGCCAAACAGTCACATAATTCCAGTGGCCCTGCTCATACCTCTGACTAGGACCACAAGTGCTCCTCAGTGATTCCATCTTTTTTTGCCTCACTGAGTTCATAGTTGAGCTTCTATGGAAACGAGGAAGACTAAACCTGAGGTTACCACTCCACAACACAGACTACCATACCACATAATTACTCTCCATAACACATAATCCCACTCTACATAATTCCTATACACTAAATACCACATACTTTCTATCCACATAATTTCACTGCACAACATATCACATAATTCCACTACACACAACGTACATCCACTCCACTCCAAAAAACATTAGTAAAAAACTTTTGCATTTACAACGCCAATAGCTCTAATTCTCGCAAATGCGAAACCTATTACATTGCAACACTTCTTTAACTAGTAGTCGCATTTGCAGAGTGGAGGAGAAAGGGTGCTGGGCCTCTGACCAGCGCTCAGGAATTCCGGTGCGTAGGGCTTACAGGAGGTACCAGTAGGCCTTTTTGGCCATCCAAAGTCCCTCAGGAGTAAATTGGACTTCATCCCCCATCCCGTAGTCTGCCAGGAGGTGCGTTTGCAGAATGGTGGAGAAAGGGGGACATGGTGTCCGAAGACGTCTTAGCAATCCCACTGTGCGGGACTTACTGGAGGTAACAAGAGGGGTAGTTGGCCCCCAAGGACATCCTTGGGGGCCAACTACCCCTCCTAATACCTCCAGTAAGTCCCACACAGCAGCATTGCTAAGTTCAAAGAGCAGGCCACGCCCCCTCTTCCCACCACTCTACAAACGCGCTCCCTGGTGCGCTCTTGGATGGGGATTGAAGTCCCCTTCACTGCTGGGGGTCCTTTAGGGGCCAACTAGCCTACCTCTTACCTCCAGTAAGCCCCACGCAGTGGGATTGCTGAGAGGTGGATAAAGGCCACGCCCCCTTTCTCCACCACTCTGCAAACCCGCCCCCTGGCACCTTCTAAGTTGGGGGATTAAGTCCCCTTGAATACTGAGGGTCTCTAGGGGCCAACTAGCCCACCAGGTACCTCCAGAAAGTGCCACACAGCTGAATTGCAGAGAGGTGGTCCGAGGCCACGCCCCCTTTTTACACTACTCTGCAAACGTGCCTCTTGGCGCACTGCTGCTCGGGGGATGAAGTCCACTTGTGCCTGAGGTCCTCAGAGCACAAGAGGACATCATCGCCCCACCACCAGTGATAAAAAAACAAGAAAAGGGGGCAGGGTAGAAACACCCTGCCCCCTAGGCCTGCTCAGGGGGTCTCACAAGGACCCCCAGGGCCAAAAAAAGCATTTTAATTTTTTTTAAAAATCATCCGAATTCGCGCAGGGTGCGCGAATCCGGCCGAGAAAATTAAAAACAAAATGAAGCGCGGGCTCCAGCGCTTCATTATACTTGAGCCCCCGGGTGGGCCAGGTCCCGGGGGCAATATATAATTATATAGCAGGGGCCCCACACAGCTCCGGGTACCGCCACCTCCCCGGGGCATTATTTAAATATAGGCAGGGGGGCCTCGCGGGCCCCCCCAAGCCCCGGGGACCGCCATCTCCCCGGGGCTTTGACAAATAAGGGTGGGGGGGCCACGTGGGCCCCCCAAGCCCCGGGGACCACCACTTCCCCGGGGCAACAAAAAATACTTAGTATGGGAAGGCTTGAACCCCCCCACACTGCACTGGGGACCACCAGCCCCCCGGGCACTTTTTATTTAAATACGGGGGCCCGTTGCGGACCCCCAGGCCCCGGGGACCACCACCTCCCTGGGGATATCTTTACGTTGGGAGGGGGGCCACGCGGCCCCCCTCCTGGAGCCCTTGATGGCCCTGGGGACCGCCACCCCCCAGGGCCGGCTCCTGCAATGTCCCGGGGTGCCCACCCCTGGGACATTGCCGTTTGCTATGGCAGGGCGGTAGCACGGCTCACGCCCTGCCATAGCAAACTCCTGCTTTGTTTCTTGGAAGCGAGAGCAGGAAACCTGCTCTCGCTTCCAAGAAGCAAAGCAGAATTGCTTTTGGGCAAGGGGAGCTCCCCTTGCCCAAAAGCAATGCCGGCTTCCGCAGGAGGCGGGGAGCCAGCAGGGACCGTGGGGGCATTGGGGCTACCCCCCACAGTCCACAACTTGAGGGCCGACCCCGGGGATGGGGTCCCCAGGGCCAGAAGTGGCCCAGGGGAGAGGGGCCACGAGGCCCCCCTCCCGGGAAAAATAATTTAAAAAAAGGAAGTCCGTCCCCGGGGGATTGGGTTCCCGGGGCCATAATTGGCCTAAGCAGGGGGGCCACATGGCCCCCCTCCAAAAAAACGAACAAAAAAAAATGTAAAGGCTGGCCAGGCCCCGGGGGATGAGGTCCCCAGGGCCAGAAGTGGCCCAGGGAAGGGGGTCATGCAGCCTCCCTCCTGAATATTTAAGTATTTAAAAAAAGAAAAGCCGGCATCTCGCAGGAGGCCCCGCCCCCTCCCTGCACCATTCTGCAAACGCGCCCCCTGGCGCGTTCTAAGTTGGGGGATTAAGTCCCCTTCATTCCTGAGGGTCCCTGGAGGCCAACTGGCCCACCAGGTACCTCCAGTAAGCCCCACACAGTGGGATTGCTGTGAGGTGGTCTGAAGCCATGCCCCTTTTTACACCACTCTGCAAACTCGCCTCTTGGCGCACTGCTGGTGGGGCGATGAGGTCCTCTTGTGTCCTGAGGACCTCAGGACACAAGTGAACTTCATCCTCTGAGCAGCAGTGTGCCAGGAGCCGCGTTTACAGAGTGGTGTAAAAAGGGGGCGTGGCCTTTGAGCACTCTCACCAATACAGCTGTGTGGGGCTTACTGGAGGTACCTGGTGGGCTAGTTGCCCCCAGGGACCCTCATGACGAAAGGGGACTTTATCCCCCAATCAAGAGCGCACCAGGAGGTGTGTTTGCAGAGTGGTGGAGAAAGGGGGCGTGGCTTGTGTCCACCTCTCAGCAATCCCACTGTGTGGGGCTTACTGGAGGTAAGAGGTAGGCTAGTTGGTCCCTAAGGACCCCCAGCAGTGAAGGGGACTTCAATACCCATCCAAAAGTGCACCAGGGAGCGCATTTGCAGAGTGGTGGGCAAAGGGGGCGTGACACTCTGCAAACGCGACTACTAGTTAAAGAAGCATTTGCAATGTAATAGGTTTCGCATTTGCGAGAGTTAGAGCTATTGGCGTTGTAAATGTCAAGTTTTTTACTAATGTTTTTTGGTGTAGAGTGGATGTATGTTGTGTGTAGTGGAATTATGTGGTATGTTGTGCAGTGAAATTATGTGAATAGAAAGTATGTGGTATTTAGTGTATAGGAATTATGTGGAGTGGGATTATGTGTTTTGGAGAGTAATTATGTGGTATTGTAGTCTGTGTTGTGGAGTCGTGACCTCAGGTTTAGTCTTCTTTGTTTCCATAGAAGCTAAACTATAAACTCAATGAGACACAAAAAAAGAAGGAACTACTGAGGAGCACTGCTGGAACTAGTCGGAGGTATGAGCAGGGCACTGGAATTATGTAACTGTTCGGCTGCACCAATTGTCACATAATTAAACATTTTCCACATTTGCCACATATTCCATTATCTGCTGCCTAATCTGCAGATTTGAACAAAAAAAGCCTTGTTTCTAGTTCAAATGTTTTCAAAAATGCAGCTTCACGCATTACAGCATGGTGGAAGGCCCTTTGCAAAGCTGCAATGGTCACGTGTTACTTATTGCTAACTGTGGGTGTTAAATTGGTACTAATGGTGCACAAACCTCTCTTCTTTATGTGCCTCTCTTGCCTCTTTCTGCATTTCTCTTGCATCTTTCTGCACCTTTCTTCCTCTTTCTGCACCTCACTGTCTTCTTTCTGCACTTCACTTGCCCCTTTCTGCACCCCTCTTTCCTCTTTTTACACCTCTGTTGGTTCTTTCTGCACCCCTTTTGCCTGTTTCTGAAACTCTCTTGCCTCTTTCTGTAGTTCTCTTGCCTCCTTCTGCACCTCACTTGCCTCTTTCTGTACTTCTATTGCTTCTTTCTGCACCTCTCTTGCCTCCTTCTGAACCTCACTCTCTTCTTTCTGCACCCCTCTTCCCTCTTTCTGCACCTCTCTTGTCTCTCTCTGCACACCTGTTCCCTCTTTCTGCATCCCTTTTGCCTGTTTCTGCAACTCTCTTGCCTCGTTCTGCAGTTCTCTTGCCTCCTTCTGCACCTCACTTGCCTCTTTCTGCACTTCTATTGCCTCTTACCGCACCTCTCTTGCTTCTTTCTGCACCTCTGTTGTCTCTTTCTGCACCCCTGTTGTCTCTTTCTGCACTCGTCTTCCCTCTTTCTGTACCTCTCTTGCTTCTTTCTGCACTTCTCTTGCTTCTTTCTACACCTCTCTTGCTTCTTTCTGCACCCTTTTTCCCTTTTTTGCATTCCTCTTGCCACTTTCTACTGTTCTCTTGTCATTTTCTGCACCTCTCTTGCCTCTTTCTGCACCTCACTTGCCTCTTTCTGCACTTCTCTAGCTTCTTTCTACACCTCTGTTGCTTCTTTCAGCAATTCTATTGCCTCTTTCTGCACTTCTTTTGCTTGTTTCTGCACCTCACTTGCTTCTATCTGCACCCGTCTTGCCTATTTTTGCACCCCTTTTTTCTCTTTCTTCACCTCTCTTGCATCTTTCTGCACCCCTGTTCCCTCTTTTTGCACCTTTCCTGCCTGTTTCTGCACCTCTCTTGCCTATTTCTGTACCTCTGTTGCATCTTTCTGCATTTCTCTTGCTCTTTCTGCACCCATCGCGCCTCTCTCAGCACCTGTTGCTTCTTTTTGCACTACTCTTCCTTCTTTCTGCACCCCTCCTGCCTCTTTCTGTACATGTCTTGCCTCTTTTTGCACCTCTGTTGGTTCTTTCTGCACTGCTCGTGCTTCTTTCTGTACCTTACTTACCTCTTTCTGCACTTCTCTTGCTTTTTTCTATACCTCTGTTGCTACTTTCAGCAATTCTCTTGCCTCTTTCTCCACTTCTCTTCCTTCTTTCTGTACCCCTCCTGCTTATTTCTGTACCTTTCTTGCCTCTTTCTGCACCTCTCCTACCTCTTTCTGCACCCCTCTTGCCTCATCTTGCACCTCTGTTGATTCTTTCTGCACTACTCTTGCTTCTTTCTGCACCTCACGTGCCTCTTTCTGCACTTCTCTTGCTTCTTCTACACCTCTGTTGCTTCTTTCAGCAATTCTCTTGCTACTTTCTGCACTTCTCTTGCTTGTTTCTGTACCTCTGTTGACTCTTTCTGCACCTCACTTGCTTCTTTCTGCACCCCTCTTCCCTCTTTCTGCACCACTCTTGAATCGTTTTGCACACTTGTTCCCTCTTTCTGCACCTTTCTTGCCTGTTTCTGCACCGCTCTTGCTTCTTCCTGTACCTCTGTTGCTTCTTTCTGCACTTCTCTTGCCTCTTTCTGCACCCTTTGCGCCTCTTTCAGCACCTCAGTTGCTTCTTTCTGCACTTCTCTTCCTTCTTTCTGCACCCCTCCTGCCTCTTTCTGTACCTCTCTTGCCAATTTGTGCATCTCTCCTACCTCTTTCTGCACCCCTCTTGCCTCTTTTTGCACCTCTGGTTGTTCTTTCTGCACTGTTCTTGCTTCTTTCTCCACCTCTTTTGCAAATTTCTGCATTCCTCATGCCTCTTTCTGCACCCCTCTTCCCTATTTCACCTCTCTTGCTTCTTTCTGCACTTCTCTTGCTTCTTTCTGCACTGCTCTTCCTTCTTTCTGCACCCCTGTTCCCTCTTTCTGTACCTTTCTTGCCTGTTTCTGCACCTCCATTACCTCTTTCAGCACCTCTGTTGCTTCTTTCTGTACTTCTCTTGCTTCTTTCTGCACCCCTCTTGCCTCTTTCTGTACCCCTTTTGCCTCTTTGTGGCCCTCTCCTGCCTCCTCCTGCACCTCTCTTGCCGTTTCCTGCAGTTCTCTTGCCTCTTTCTGCACCTCATTTGCTTCTTTCTGCACTTTTCTTGCCTCTTTCTGTACCCGTCTTGCCTCTTTCTGCACCTCTGTTGGTTCTTTCTGCACTGCTCTTGCTTATTTCTGCACCTCTGACTTAGAGGTAGTTTTAATCTCCCTGCCCTATTATGTACTAGGGCCTTACAGGGGAGGTCATGCCAATCACTGGGGAACCCCAATCCATAGTGTACCCTAGTGTATGTAGGTGTTTTCACTGTATTCTAAGTGTCTTTTAGCATAGCACTGGCTTCGGTCCTGGTTAGTCAGTGTCAGTTACCACAAGTACCAGTGAGCAAAACGTTGGGGTCACTGGATGACTTTGCAGCAAGGCCTTTTTGTGCACCTCTATTGGTTCTTTCTCCATATCTCGTGCTTCTTTCTGCACCTTTCTTTGTCTTTCTGGACTTCTGTTGCCTCTTTCTGCATTTCTGTTGCTTCTTTCTGTGCCTTTCTTCCTCTTTCTACATATGTCCTACCTATGTAGGCATAGTTAGAAATTAGAATTTAAAAAACCTTAGAAATGCACAGAAAAAACCAAAGGTTTCAGGGACGTTATAGTTAGAAATTAGCATTTAAAAAACCTTTGAAATTCATTGAAAAAACCATAGGTTTCAGGGACGTTATAGTTAGAAATTAGCATTTAAAAAACCTTTGAAATTCACTGAAAAAACCATAGTTTTCAGGGACGTTATGGTTAGAAATTAGCATTTAAAAAACCTTAGAAATTCACTGAATTAGATTATCACGTGGATGATGTCATCAGCGATGTCCTCAGTGATGTCATTTGAGATGTCATCAGTGATGTCATCAGTGATGTCACTGACCATGTCATGAATGATGTAATATGTGACATCATCAGCAGTGCATTGCCAGGGCGCAAGTTATAATTAGCTCAACAAACTATAACAGCCAAATTTCTCTGGTTTTGTACGAGTGAAATGTCCAACTAACTATAACGGTGTGAGGAGGTGCATCAAATTATCACGTGTATGATGTCATCAGTGATGTCATTTGAGATGTCATCAGCAGTGCATTGCGGGGGCGCAAGTTATAGTTAGCTCAACTAACTATAACAGCTGAATTTCTCAGGTTTTGTACGAGTGAAATGTCCAACTAACTATAACGTCCCTGAAACCTGTGGTTTTTTCAGTGAATTTCTATGGTTATTTAAATGCTAATTTCTAACTATAACGTCCCTGAAACCTATGGTTTTTTCGGTGAATTTCTATGTTTTTTTAAATGATAATTTCTAACTATAACGTCCCTAAAACCTATGGTTTTTTCAGTGAATTTCTAAGGTTTTTTAATTTCTTACTATAACGTCCCTGAAACCTATAACTTTTTCAGTGAATTTCAAAGGTTTTTTTAAATGCTAATTTCTAACTATAACATCCCTGAAACCTATGGTTTTTTCAGTGAATTTCAAAGGTTTTTTAAATGCTAATTTCTAACTATGCCTACAGAGGTAGGACATGTGCAGAAAGAGGAAGAAAGGCGCAGAAAGAAGCAAGAGAAATACAGAAAGAGGCAACAGAAGTCTGGAAAGAGGAAGAAAGGTGCAGAAAGAAGCAAGAGATATGCAGAAAGAACCAACAGAGGTGCAGAAAGAGGCCTTGTTACAAACTCATCCTGTGCCCTGGGCACCCCCCAACTTTTTGCTGACTGTTACTGGTGGTAACTGACTCTGACTGACCCTGGCCTCTGCCTAACCAGGCCATGAGCCAGTGCTATGCTGAAAGACACTTAGAATACAGTGAAAACACCTACATTCACTAGGGTACACTATGGGTTGGGGTACCCCTGTGATTGGCATGACCTCCCCTCTAAGGCCCTAGTACATAATAGGGCAGTGGGATTAATACTACCTCTAAGTCCATAGCATATAATAGGGCATGGCAGTTTAGAGGCCAGCAGCCCTTTTCTGCACCTGCATGTGTGCACTGCTGAGCCTGAGGTCAATTTAAAAGTAGCCCTGTTTGTGCAGAAAGAGGAAAGAGAGATGCAGAAAGAGGCAAGAGAAGTATGGAAAGAGGGATGAAGGGTGCAGAAAGAGGCAAGAGAGGGTCAGAAAGAAGCAAGAGAGGTACAAAAAGAAGCAAGAGAGGTGCAGAAAGAATCAAGAGAAGTACAGAAAGAAGCAACAGAGGTGCAGAAAGAGGGAAGAGGGGTGCAGAAAGAGGCAAGAGAAGTGAAGAAATAAGCAACAGAGGTGCAGAAAAAGACAAGAGAAGTTCAGAAAGAGGCAGCAGAGGTGCAGAAACAGGCAGAAGAGATGCAGAAAGAGGGAACAGGGGTACAGAAACAGAGAAGAGGGGTGCCGGAAGAGGCAAGAGGTGTGCATAAATTTGAAAGAGAGGTGCAGAAAGAAGCAAGAGCAGTGAAGTAAGAAACAACAGAGGTACAGAAGGAGGCAAGAGGGGTACAGAAAGAGGCAAAAGAAGAGCAGAAACAAGCAAAAGAAATGCGGATAGAGGCTAGAGGGGTGCAGAAAGAGGCAAGAGAGGTACAGAAAGAGGCAAGGGAGGTGCACAAAGAGGGAAGAAGGGTGCAGAAAGAGGCAAGTGGGGTGCAGAAAGAAGCAAGAGAGGTGTAGACAGAAGCAAGAGAAGTGCAGAAAGAAACAACAGAGGTGCAGAAAGAAGCAAGAGCAGTGCAGACAAAAACAACAGAGGTGCAGAAAGAGGGAAGACGGGTGCAGAAAGAGGCAAGAGAAGTGCAGAAAGAAGCAAAAGAGGTGCAGAAAGAGGCAAGAGAAGTTCAGAAAGAGGCAGCAGAGGTGCAGAAACAGGCAGAAGAGGTGCAGAAAGAGGGAACAGAAGTGCAGGAAGAGAGAAGAGGTGTGCCGAAAAGGCAAGAGGGGTGCAGAAAAGGCAAGAGCAGTGCAGAAAGAACCAAGAGAAGTGCAGGAAAAGGGAAGAAGGGTGCAGAAAGAGGCACAAGGGGTGCAGAAAGACGCAAAAGAGGTGCAGAAAGAAGCAAGAGAAGTGCAGAAAGAAACAACAGAGGTGGAGAAAGAGGAAAGAGGGGTGCAGAAAGAGGCAAGTGAAGTGCATGTGGAAGGAAGCAACAGAGGTGCAGAAAGAGGCAAGAAAAGTGTAAAAAGAGGTAAGAGAGTTTTAGAAACAGGCAAAAGAGGTACACAAAGAGGGAAAAGGGGTGCACACAGAGGCAAGAGAGGTACAGAAAGAACCAACACAGGTGCAAAAGAGGAAAGAGGGGTACAGAAATGTGCAAGAGAGTAGCAGATAGAAGCAAGAGCAGTGCATAAAGAACCAACAGAGGTATAGAAAGAGGCAAGAGGGGTGCAGAAAGAGGCAAGAGAAGTACAGCAAAAAGCAAAAGAGGTACAGAAAGAGGCAAGAGGGGTGCAGAAAGAGGCAAGAGAGGAGCAGAAAGAAGCAAGAGAGGTGCACACAGAGACACAGGGGGTGCAGAAATTTGCAAGAGAGGTGCAGAAAGAAGCAAGAGAAGTTCAGAAAGAAGCAACAGAGGTGCAGAAAGAGGCAAGAGGGGTGCAGAAAGATGCAAGAGAAGTGCAGAAAGAAGGAACAGAGGTGCAGAAAGAGGCAAGAGGGGTGCAGACAGAGGCAAGAGAGGTGCAGAAAGAGGGAAGACGGGTGTAGGAAGAGACAAGAGGGGTGCAGAAATTTGCAAGACAGGTGCAGAAATGAACAAGAGCAGTACAGAAACAACCAAGAGAGGTGCAGAAAGAGGCAAGAGGGTGCAGAAAGAGGCAAGAGAAGTGAAGAAAGAAGCAACAGAGGTGCCGAAAGAGACAAGATAACTGTAGAAAGATGCAAGAGTGTTGAAGAAACAGGCAAGCGATGTGCAGAAAGAGGATACAGGGGTGCAGAAAAGAGGCAAGAGAGGTGCAGAAAGATGGAAGATAGGTGTAGAAAGAGGTACAGGAGGTGCAGGATGATGCAAAAGAGTTGTAGAAAGAAGCAAGAGAAGTGCAGAAAGAAGCAAAAGAGGTGCAGAAGAGGCAAGAGGGGGCAGAAAGAGGCAAGTGAAGTGCATGCAGAAGGAAGCAACAGTGGTGCAGAAAGAGGCAAGAAAAGTATAAAAAGAGGCAAGAGAGTTTCAGAAACAGGCAAAAGAGGTTCACAAAGAGGGAAAAGGGGTGCACACAGAGGCAAGAGAGGTACAGAAAGAACCAACACAAGTGCAGAAAGAGGAAAGAGGAGTGCAGAAATGTGCAAGAGAGTAGCAGATAGAAGCAAGAGCAGTGGGGAAAGAACCAACAGAGGTGAAGAAAGAGACAAGAGGGGTGCAGAAAGAGGCAAGAGAAGTGCAGCAAAAAGCAAAAGAGGTACAGAAAGAGGCAAGAGGGGTGCAGAAAGAGGCAAGAGAGGAGCAGAAAGAGGCAAGAGAGGTGCACACAGAGGGACGGGGGTGCAGGAATTTGCAAGAGAGGTGCAGAAAGAAGCAAGAGAAGTTCAGAAAGAAGCAACAGAGGTGCAGAAAGAGGCAACAGGGGTGCAGAAAGATGCAAGAGAAGTGCATAAAGAGGCAAGAGAGGTGCAGAAAGAGGCAAGAGAGGTGCAGAAACAGGCAAGAGAAGTACATAAAGAGGCAAGAGTATTGCTGAAAGAAGCAACAGAGGTGTAGACGAAAGCAAGAGAAGTGCAGAAAGAGGCAAGTGAGATGTAGAAAGAGGCAAGAGAGGTGCAGAAAGAGGGAAGATGAGTGCAGAAAGAGACAACAGGGTGCAGAAAGGAGCAAGACAGGTGCAGAAAGAAGCATGGGAAGTGCAGAATGAAGCAACAGGGGTGCAGAAGGAGGCAAGACAACTGCAGAAAGAGGCAAGAGATTTGCAGAAATTGGCAAAAAAGGTACAGAAAGAGGGAACAGGGGTGCAGACAGAGGCAAGAGAGGTTCAGAAACAGGTAAGAGGGGTGCAGAAAGAGGCAAGAGGGGTGCAGAAATTTGCAAGAGAGGTGCAGAAAGAAGCAAGAGCAGTGCAAAAGAAACAACAGAGGTGCAAAAAGAGGCAAGTGAGGTGCAGAAGGAGGCACGTGAACTGCAGAAAGAGGCAATAGATTTGCAGAAACAGGCAAAAGAGGTACAGAAAGAGGGAAGAGGGATGCAGAAAAAGGCAAGAGGGATGCAGAAATTTGGAACAGAGGTGCAGGAAGAAGCAATAGCAGTGCAGAAAGAACCAACAGAGGTGTAGAAAGAGGCAAGAGGGGTATGGCAAGAGGCAAGTGAAGTGCAGAACAAAGCAAAAGAGGTACAGAAAGAACCAAGAGAAGTGCAAAAAGAGGCAAGAGGGGTACAGAAAGGGTTAGGAGAGGTGCACAAAGAGGCAAGAGGGGTACACAGAAAGAGGCAGGAGGGGTGCAGAAAGAGGGAAGAGAGGTGTAGAAAGAGGCAAGAGAGTTGCACAAAGAGGGAAGAGTGGTGCAGAAACAGACAAAAGGGGTGCAGAGAGAAGCAAGTGAGGTGCAGAAAGAGGCAAGAGAGGTGCAGAAACAGGCAAGAGAAGTGTTGAAAGAGGCAAGAGAGGTGCAGAAGGAGGCAAGAGAACTGCAAAAGAGGCAAGAGAGTTGCAGAAAGAGGCAAATGAGGTGCAGAAGGAGGCAAGAGAACTGCAGAAAGAGGCAAGAGAGTTGCAGAAACAGGCAAGAGAGGTGCAGAAAGAGGGAAGAGGGTTGCAGAAAGAGGCAAAAGGGGTGCAGAAAAAAGCAACAGATGTGCAGAAAGAAGCAAGAGAAGTGCAGAAAGAAGCAACAGAGGTGCAGAAAGAGGCAAGAGGGGTGCAGAAATAGGCAAGAGAAGTGCAGAAAGAAACAACAGAGGTGCAGAAAGAGGCAAGAGAAGTGTAGAAAGAGGCAAGAGAGGTGCAGAAACAGGCAGGAGAGGTGCAGAAAGAGGGAACAGGAGTGCAGAAAGAGGCAAGAGGGGTACAGGAAGAAGCAAGTGAGGTGCAGAAAGAGGCAAGAGAGGTGCAGAAAGAGGCAAGAGAGGTGCAGAAAGAGGCAAGAGAGGTACAGAAAGTGGCAAGAGAGGTACAGAAAGTGGAAGAGATGAGCAGAACTACACAAAAGAAGTGCAGAAAAAAAGAAAGTTGCAGAAAGAAGCAACAGAAATGCAGAAAGTGGCAAGCGAGGCGCATAAAGAAGCAAGAGTGGTTTGCACACCATTAGTACCAATTTAACACCCACATTTAGCAATAAGTAACAGGTGACCATTCTAGGTTTGCAAAGGGCCTTCCACCACACTGTAACACTTGTCGCTGCATTTTTGGTAACGTTTGAGCAGTTTGAGCTACAAACAAGGCTTTTTTTGTTTAAATCTGCAGATTAGGCAGCAGATGATGGATTATGTGGCTAAGGCCGAAAATGTATAATTGTGCGATAGTCGGTGCAGCCAAACAGTCGCATAATTTCAGTGGCCCTGCTCATACCTCTCACTAGGTCTAGAAGTGCTCCTCAGTGTCTCCTTAAGTTCATAATTTAGCTTCTATGGAAATGAGGAAGACTAAACCTGAGGTTACCACTCCACAACACAGACTACCATACCACATAATTATTCTCCATAACACATAATCCCACTCTAGATAATTCATACACACTAAATACCACATACTTTCTATCCACATAATTTCACTGCACAACATACCAAATAATTCCACTACACACGAAGTACATCCACTCCACTCCAAAAAACATTAGTAAAAAATTTAGATTTACAACGCCAATAGCTCTAACTCTTGCAAATGCGGGACCTATTACATTACAAATGCTTCTTTAACTGGTAGTTGTGTTTGCAGAGTGGTGGAGAAAGGGGGCTAGGCCTCCAACCAGCACTCATGAATTCCACTGCTTAGGACTTACAGGAGGTATCAGGAGGGCTTCTTGGCCACCAAAGTCCCTCAGGAGTAAAGTGGACTTCATCCCCCAACCAGTATTGTGCCAGGAGGCATGTTTGCAGAGTGGTGGAGAAAGGGGTGTGTGGCCTCCGAAGACCTCTTAGTAATCCCACTGTGTGGGACTTAGTGGACGTAACAGGAGAGGTAGTTGGCCCCCAAAGGCAACCTTGGGGGCCAACTACCCCTCCTATTACCTCCAGTAAGCCCCACACAGCAGCATTATTAAGTTCTCATAGCAGGTCATGCCCCCTTTCCCCACCACTCTGCAAACGCACTCCCTGGCGCGCTCTTGCATGGGGATTAAAGTCCACTTCGCTGGTGGGGGTCCTTAGGGGCCAACTAGCCTACCTGTTACCTCCAGTAAGCCCCACACAGTGGGATTGCTGAGAGGTGGACACAGGCCACGCCCCTTTGTCCACCACTCTGCAAATGCACCTCCTGTTAGGCTCTTGGTTGGGGTGTGAAGTCCACTTGCCTCCTGAGAGTCCCTGGGGGCCAACTAGCCCTTCTGTTACCTCCAGTAAGCCCCACACAGCTGGATTGCTGAGAGTGGTCCAAGGCCACACCCCCTTTTTACACCACTCTGCAAACACGCCTCCTGTTGCACTGCTGCTCGGGGGATGAAGTTCACTTCAGTCCTGAGGATCTCAGGACACAAGGGGACCTCATCACCCCACCAGCAGTGCGCCAAGAGGCGTGTTTACAGAGTGGTGTAAAAAGGGGCGTGGCCTCATACCACCTCTCAGCAATCCCACTGCGTGGGGCTTACTGGAGGTTCCTGGTGGCCTAGCTGGCCCCCAGGGACCCTCAGGATTCAAGGGACTTAATCCCCCAACTTAGAACACGCCAGGGGGCCCATTTGCAGAGTGGTGCAGGGAGGGGGCGGGCCCTCCGGCGAGATGCCAGCTTTTCTTTTTTTTAAATATTTTTAGAAGGGGGCTGTGTGGCCCCCCCTCTTTTAGTATTTTGTGGGCCCTGAGGACCCCATCCCTCAGGGCCTGAGCATTTTCTTCTTCTTTAATTAAAAAAAAAAACAGGAAGGGGCCGCATGCCCCCCTTCCCTTGGCCACTATTGGCCCTGGGGAACCAATCCCCCGGGGCCTGGCCTCCTTTTTATAATGTTTTTTTTATTTTTCCCGGGAGGGTGGCCACGGGCCCCCCTCCCCTGTGCCACTTCTGGCCCCGGGGACCCCATCCCCCTGGGCCTGGCCTCATTTTTAATTATTTTTTCAATTTTCCCAGGAGGGGGGCCGCGTGGCCGTTTGACGAATCTTTGCGAATTGCTCAAAACTAATGTGGTGCTCAGGTCAGCTCCTGTCTTGTAAGTTTCTGGGTGATTGGTCAAGCGAGGGCTGAGAAAAAAGGGGGGTCCAAAAATGCATTTTTTCCAAGTTAATATCCATAGGAAACTTTAGACAAGGCTACAGCTCGAACTGCGGAACGGAATTACACCTAGTTTGGCAAAAAGGTAGCTCTTGGTTCAGAAAGCGTTCTTTTTGTTATATGGTGTAAATCCATTCAGTAGTTCCTGAGAAATTTAAATATTTACAGATATACAACTGGGGACATTGAGGATCCACAAACCCTCCCGATCTCGTGCCTGAGATCTGATTGCCTGCCAACACTTCAAAGCAGGAAGTGATGGCAGCCATCTTGTGACTCGGTTGAACCAAGTCGCAAGAAAAAAGGTGAAGAAATGTGAAAAGGGGGCAGGGTCGAAACACCCTGAACTCCTAGGCCTGCTCAGGGGGTCACACGGGGACCCAGAGGGCCAAAAAAAGCATTTCTTTAAAAAACAATTCAGTGGGAATTGCATGGAGTCCGAATATCCCACCGACATTTAAAAAAAAAAATGAAGTGCGGTCTGCCATTCTTTGTTTTCCTCAAGCCCCCGGGTGGGCCAGGTCCCGGGGGCAATGCTTAATTATGATGCGACAGCCCGGAGGGGATCCCGCAGCCCCAGTGACTGCCACCTCACTGGGGCTTTTTTAAAAAAAATGTGTGGGGGGCTCCTGCCCACCCCCATGCAGCCCCGGGGACTGCCACCTCCCGGGGCTCTATTCAGGAAATGTGGGGGGCCAAGCAGCCCCCGTGCTGCCCCGGGGACCGCCACCTCCCCAGGCCTTTGAAAAAAAATTAAAGTGTGGCGGGGCTTGAGGCCCCCACAAAGCCCCTGTTACTGCCACCTCCCTGGGGCTTCTCTTTTTTTATAAATATGTGGGGGGCTCCAGCTCACCCCGATGCAGCCCCGGGGACCGCCACCTCCCTGGGGCTATGCTATTGAAATGCAGGGGCCACATGGTCCCCCTCCTGGCCCAGGGACCACCACCTCCCCAGAACATTTAAAAAACAATAAAGTGTGGGGGGCTTGAGCCGCCCACACAGTCCGGGGACTGCCACCTTCCTGGAGCTTCTTTTTTTAAAAAAAAAGTGTGGGGGGCTCCAGCTCACCCACACGCAGCCGGGGCCCGCCACCTCCCCGGGGCTATAATCATGAAATGCGGGTGACCACGTGGCCCCCCAGCTGCCCCGGGGACCACCATCTCCCCAGGGCTTTTTAAAAAAATTAAAGTTTGTGGGGGCTTGAGACCCCCACACAGCCCTGGGGACCATCACCTCCCTGAGGCTATAATCATTAAGGGCAGGGGGGCCACGCGGCCCCCCGCAGCCCCGGGGACTACCACCTCCCCGGGTCCTTTTTTAAATGTAGTGTGGGGGTGCTCGAGCCGCCCCACACCCTCCAGGGGACCACCACCTCCCCGGGGCACACTTTACTTAAATGCGGGGGTCCGTTGTGGACCCCAGGCACCTCCCCGGGGCTTTAAATGTGTTGGAGGCGGGCTGCACTGCCCCTTGTCAGGAACCCTCTAAGGCCCTGGGGAACGCTACCCCCCAGGGCCGGCTCTAGCAATATCGCGGGGGGCCCACCCCCGGGACATTGCAGTTTTCTATGGCATGGCTCCCGCCGTGCCATAGCAAACTTCTGCTTCGCTTTATGGAAGCGAGAGCAGGAGAACTGCTCTCGCTTCCATGAAACGAAGCAGAATTGCTTTTGGACAAAGGGAGCTGCATGTTAGCAGCTCCCTTTGCCCAAAAGCAATGCCGGCTCCAGCAGGAGGCAGGGAGCCAGCAGTGACCTCGGGGGCCTTGGGGCTCCCCTTGCAGTCCCCAGCAAAAAGGCCAAGTACAGGGGGATGGGGTCCCCGGGCCTGAAAATGGCCTGGGGAGAGGGGCAATGCAGGCCTCCCTCCCCTTTAAAAAAAAGTATAAAAAGGCCCAGCCCTGGGGGATGGGGCCCCCAGGGCATATATCGTCCTCATGAGGGGGCAACACAGCCCCCACACTTTTTAATTAAATTAATTTTTTTTAATGTGTCAGGCCCTGGGGGATGGGGTCCCCAGGGCCCAAAAGAGCTAAGGGAAGGGGGGCTACATAGCCCCCTTTCCTAAATTAAAAAGAAAATGAACCGGCAACTCGCAGGAAGCCCCGCCCCCTTTCACCACTACTCTGCAAATGCACCTCCTGGCATGCTCTGGGTTGGAGGATGAAGTCCCTGTTGCTACTGAGGGGCCTTAGGGGCCAACTAGCCCACCTGTTACCTCCAATAGGCCCCACACAGTGGGATTGCTGAGAGGTGGTTCGAGACCATGCCCCTTTTTACAAGACTCTGCAAACGCGTCTCTTGGTGCACTGCTGGTGGGGCGATGAGGTCACTTGTGTCCTGAGGGCCTCATGACTAAAGTGGACTTCATCCCCCAACTAGCAGTGCACCAGGAGGCATGTTTGCAGAGTGGTTTAAAAAGGGGGCGTGGCCTCTGACCACCTCTCAGCAATCCAGCTGTGTGGGGCTTACTGGAGTGTTAGTTGGCCCCAGGGACCCTCAAGAGGCAAGGGGACTTCATCCCCCAACCAAGAGTGCAACAAGAGGCACTTTTGCACAGTGGTGAAGAAAGGGGGTGTAGCCTGTGACCACCTCTCAGCAATTCCACTGTGTGGGGCTTACTGGAAGTAATAGGTAGGCTAGTTGGCCCCTAAGGACGCCCAGCATTGAAGGGGACTTCATTATTCAACCAAGAGCGTGCCAGGAAGCACATTTGCAGAGTCATGGGCAAATGGGGCATGGCCTGCTATCAGAACTTAGCAACCCTGCTGTGTGAGACTTACTGAAGGTAAAAGGAGGGGTAGTTTGCCCTCAAGGATTTCCTTGGGGGTCAAATACCCCATCTGTTACCTCCAGTATGTCCCACACAGTGGAATTGCTAAGAGGTCTTTGGAGGCCACGTACCCCTTTGTCCACCACTCTGCAAACACGCCTCCTGGCTCACTACTGGTTGGAGGATGAAGTCCACTTTCCTCCTGAGGGACTTTGGGGGCCAAGAAGCCCTTCTGGTGTAAGTCCTATGCAGCAGAATTCCTGAACACTGGTCGGAGGCCCAGCCCCCTTTCTCCACCACTCTGCAAACACGACTACTAGTTAAAGAAGCATTTGCAATGCAATAGGTTTCATATTTGCGAGAGTTAGAGCTGTTGGCTTTGTAAATGTAAAAGTTTTTTAAAAATGTTTTTGGGAGTGGAGTGGATGTAAGTTGTATGTAGTAGAATTATGTGGTATGTTGTACAGTGAAATTATGTGGATAGAAAGTATGTGGTATGTAGTGTATAGGAATTATGTAGAGTGGGATTATGTGTTATGGAGAGTAATTATGTGGTATGGTAGTCTGTGTTGTGGAGTGGTAACCTCAGGTTTAGTCTTCCTCGTTTCCATAGAAGCTAAACTATAAACTCAATGAGACACAAAAAAGAAGAAACCACTGAAGATGACTTCTGGACCTAGTCAGAGGTATGAGAAGGGCCACTAGAATTATGCGACTGTTCGGCCACACCGATTTCCACATAGCTATATATTTTCCACATTTGCCACATAATCCATCATCTGCCGCATCATCTGCAGATTTTAACCACAAAAAACCTTGTTTCTAGCTCACACGGCTCAAACAATACTGTAGGAGAGTAGGATCTGCCTTTTATGTTGCCCCCACTTTTTTTCTGATGTTTACACTGGTTTCTGGCTATAGTCAGGCTGGGACCCTGCCAATCAGGGCCCCAGCCTCTCTGTTCTCTCTAAACGACTTGGAGTTCACTCTAGGTGCACTAGTGATTGGATACTGTGGTACCTTATGAGTCCCTAGTATATGGTACCTTAGGTGCCAAGGGCATAGGTACTTCACAGGCCTACCAGGGGCTGAAGCATGTATTATGCCACCCCTGGGAAGCAGACTAAATCTGACACCACAGGTCTTCTACTGCAGCCTGGGTAAGGTGGTGCATGCACCCCTTACTGTGATATAGGCTACCTATATCACTACATAGATACACACATATAAACCTATAAGTCACTCGTATGGCAGGCCTTATCAATCCTGAAGGCAGAGTGCTTGGTTCCTATGTGAGAGGGTGCCCCTGCATGAGCAGAGCCCCTCTGCAGCATTCAGAGAACCTTCTCTGAGGCTGTTTGTAGTGCAGCCTGACCATATACTCTTAAGCGCATTATAACCTCGCGTTAAATGCTAACTTTGGGATGGCTGCACGGAAACATGTCGTGTTTGGTGTCAAACATCTTGGAATACTACCCCCGCCAGTTCTGGTGGCGGGGGTAGCATTCCACCCTTCTAGAGGGATAGACATGTACCTACTGTGGAAACGCGGTAGAATCCTGAAGAGCCCTGGCATCACAAAATGGATGCCACCAGTCACAGACACTGGGCTGCCCTCCTGCTGATGACCGAAACTCGCAGTGGAGGAAGCCCAACAATAGGTATCCTGTCACAGGAGGGTGTGACCACCTTCCAGACAGGGTTTAGTGTATTGGGGCTGGGTGGGTGCACTCCTAGAGTGCTTTGAAGTCCTGCACTGGGGGAGCAGAAGGCTCCTCTGTGCATATGCCAGTTCAAACCAGCTCAGGGGCTACCTGCCCCTGCTCTGGCACGAGAACTGGACAAAGGGAAGTGGGTGTAGCCACCCACTCCCCTGACCCTCCCATAGGTGGGGTCATAGAGCTAGTCCCTCCCTTTTTTTTAGTATAAGAGGGGGAACCTGTGCATTGCAAACTAGATACCCCTGGACGATGCTCTGAAGAAGAATCCTGGACCTTCGATGTTCCACTACCTCTGGAAGACTAAAGAATCTCCCTTGGAGTCAAGGAGTGACACCCCTGCTTGGCAGGCACCAAAAACTGAAATGACGGTCGCAAACTATGCTGCTCCCGCCGGAGCCCGAGGTTCCTACAGCTCAAGACAAGGATTTCCTGACTTCTCCAAGGCCATCGTGAGTTCCCAGTGAAGCTGAGGCCAGTGGACCCCACAAGTGACGAGGAACCGCAGTCCCTGGGTATGGTGCACTATTGTCAGGTACAACCCCCTCACGACATTCTACGAACCTGTGCTTTGGACTATGTGTGGTCCCAGCCTCTATCAGTAATTCCTCCGAAGATCAGAGGTTTATCCCATCCCGAGTGACCGTGGGCCCCTATTGAAGGAATCCTCCCGAGGTGTCTTTGCAATCCCTTGCCAGCCAGCTTGTGGGTCTCCTAAAGACTTTTCTACAGAACCAAAGGGCTCCCCTGATTGCTTCAGGCCTGCCCTCACTTACCTTCGCTGGGTGAGTTCCCCAGATCTTGCTGGTCTGCACCATTGACTTTTTACGCTTTCCACAAGACTTGCTGCTACCAAGGCTTGTTGGCTCCAATCGGGTCACCGACACCGCAGTCAGCTGCAGACTTTGTGGGATACGCTGAATCCAGCTCCTGGTTGTCCTTGAAGCCTCCTGGACCTCGTGGCCAAAGAGTCAAGAAACCTGTGAATGACCTGAATCTGTCGACGACGGTGGGCATTCATCTTCCTTGCCCCGGGTCACTGCCCAGTGACTTTGAACACTGTCCCCTCTGCTTTCAGGTCTTCCTTCTTCCGAATACAGGCTTGGATTCCACCGGACACTTCTTCGGACTTCACAAGCAGCAAGTCTTCATTGGCTCCCATTGAAAACGACGCCGCGACCCGACACCAAAGGACACCTATGCACCCGGCTTCCCTGGGTGATGTAACTCCAGCACTATGGTGCTCCTGTGGGTTTTGGCCCTAGAACTACTTACCCTGTAAGTGACTTGCTTGTAGCTACTCCCGAAGTGCCCTTAAACTCTTAATTTCCAACTGCGACTTGCCCCATTGAAGTCTACGGCGATCCGCGCCTGTGTTCACTCACTGCACGCGGCCCCCGTGGGTCCTTTACTTACCTACCTTGGGTGGTTTCGTGAGGCCCCAGCACTTCTGAAGGCCCTGGGCCTTGTCTCTTTGCAAGTCGTTGTTCTTAAGTCTCTTTTTTAGTATATGGTCTGGTACGCCCCTAGGGCCCCAGCCATATTTATGCTTAATTTATTGTGAAACGTTGATTTATGCATATGTTCCTGTCTTCTAATCTCACAAGAGATTAGTAGAGAGTTGTTTAGTAATAAATACATATATATTTGATATATATACCTGTGTGGTGTCTTTTCATTTGGTGATTCAAGAGATTGTGTGGTAAAACAAACTGCTTTACATTCCTCCAAGACTTAGCCTGAAGGCTGCTCTCCACAGCTACCACTAGGATAGCTTTCTATAAAGGTTGTCTTAAACCTACCTACCATAAGAGTCGAATTGTACTGGTGCAAGGTGTCCACTTTAACTAGTGAACAGCATATACCAGGCCAACTTCTCACATTGGTGGCAGCGTGTGGGATTCCAGCTTGCTATTGTTTTACCAGAAAATCTCTATTTGAATTACTAACTGAAAACCACCATAGGTACTTAAGGTACATATAAAGTCAAGCTTAGTATCAATAAGTTCTACTGAACTTAGAGCTGTGTGGCAAGGGATAGCACACCCTTTCTACAGCTCAAGCTAGTATCAGTAGGCCACAAACTAGTGTAGGTAGTACAACACTGTGCACAAACTGCCGAGGCACGCTAAATAGTCCATAAGTTATATTCCTGGTTTTTGAACAACCAGATACGTATAAAAAGAAGTCCGTGAATCCAAAATGTATTTTTCCTTGGTAAATCCTTTATTTCATATCCAAATCAAATTTCTGAACAGAACAGCCGACACGTGTTTCGTCCAAAAGGACTTTCTCAAGGCCTAGTAAAATGAGAAACACAATTTCAGTATTATTCTTTTATATTATATTGGAAGACGCGTAATCTTCCATGTTAAAGGTATCCACTCGTATGTAGTAATATATTTCCTGTAGCCGGGCAAACCAATAAACTTCACTGCCGCTACGTTGTCTTACTATGCACCATCAAGTCCTGATAAACCTGTGGAAAGATCCATCTGTACGTAAACGGACACTGCACAGCACTAGAATGTCCTTAAAGGGTGGACCCAGTGGATCCACTCAGCCTCAGTATAAGGACATGGCTTTCTCTGAACTGAGAGCCATGTGTGCTGCAAGGCACCTGAAGCTAGGACAGAGTCCCTCCACACTACACCTGATAGATCTGCTGACAGCAGATGATCTTAGATTAGCTCTAGGAGCTAATGGGTCTGAATCAGTGGGTGGGTCAATTACAGTGTCTGGGTCGGATGATGAACATCTGGATGACCAAGACTCTGTGATTGTAGGGCCAGGTCCCAAGGGGTCTGAACAGGACAGAGGAATTCTCCCTAAGAGAACTGACATAGTGGAGGAGAGGCCTAGGTCCCTTTCTAGGGAATCTGAACACTCCTATCACTCTGGCAGAGAATCTGTCTACCAGAGGAACTCCTACTTCTCAAGAAGAGAGACCTCCTCTGACAGAATGTACAAACTGCTGCAGTATGAGGAAGCAAGGTTTGCCCTCAAAACCAAGCAGTTGGCATTAGATAAGGAAGCCCTGGAGCTCCAGAGCGCTTCTAGAAAAGAGGGGTTAGAACCCCTGGTGGCAGCAACAGTGTCCCTAGAGGCAGAGAATATATTCCAGACCATAGGAACCTGAGCAAGGTTGTTCCTCCCTACCAGAGTGGGGATGATATCCATAAATGGGTAACTGCTATGGAAAGGGCCTGTAGAGTACAACAGGTCCCCCTAAAGCAGTGGGCAGCAATCTTGTGGCTCTCCTTTTCAGATAAAGGTAGAGACAAGCTCCTCACTGTTAGAGAAGAGGATGCTGATGACTATGAAGTCCTGAAGAGTGCACTGATAGATGGGTTTGGCTTAACCACTGAGCAGTACAGGTTGAAGTTCAGAGACACCCAGAAGGCACAGACTCAGGACTGGACTGACTTTGTAGATTGTGCAACCAAGGCTCTGGAGGGTTGGCTGGTTGGCAGTAGGGTTACTGATTTCAAGGGATTGTATAATCTAATGATGAGAGAACAGATCCTTAATAATTGCCAGAACCAGTTGTTGCATCAATATCTGGTGGACTCAGATCTGACCTCTCCCCAAGAATTGGGAAAGAAGGCAGACAAGTGGGTCAGAACCAGGGTGAGGCAGAAAACCCAGAACCAAGGGGGTGACACAAAGAAGCAGGATTCTAAGGGCTCTGAGAAAAGTGGGGATAAGTCAAAAGACCAGAAGTCTTCACAAGGGCCCCAAAAATCTGCATCTGGTGGGGAGTCACAATCCAACAAGGGAAAAGGCCAAAAGAAGCCCTAGTGCAAATTCTGTAAACAGAAAGGGCACTGGACTTCTGATTGTAACAAGTCCAAAGACCAAACAACCACCCCTCCTGCCCCTAAGGCAACTGTTCCCCCTAGTTCAGCTACTGGTGGAGGTGTTACTCAGAATAAGGGTGTAGTAGGGTTGACCCTGGGTTCTGAAGTGGACTCTGGCCTAGTCAGAGTACCCACTCAGGCAATGCTGATTTGTGATGGAGACATGGACATGTCCTTCCTGGTGAGCCCCAGTAATCTGGGCAAATACAAACAGCAGCCTGTAATAAATGGCAAACAGGCTTTGGCATTTAGGGACACAGGTGCTAGTGTCACCATGGTGGCAGAGGATCTTGTGGACCCTGGACAGATCATCCTGGGCGAAATGTACCAGGTGACCCATGCAAGCAATGTCAGGACCAACCATAGTCTGGCAGTTGTGAATTTCTCCTGGGGAGGGTTAACTGGCCTCAAGAAGGTTGTAGTCAGTGCAGACCTCCCTGTAGAATGTCTATTGGGCAATGATCTAGAAACTTCAGCCTGGTCTGAAGTAGAGTTATGGACTCATGCTGAGATGTTGGGCATCCCTGCAAAGGTATTTGTGACCAGGTCACAGGCCAAAATGCATGACACTGAACCAGCTCTGGATCCTGAAACCATGGACCAGATGCTTCCCAAGAAGAGGAGCAGTAGGGTTAAGGCAGTGCCTTCCCTTCTGTCTCAGATCACTGATTCCCCTCTTAAGGGAGGAGGAGCAGATCCTGAAGAAGGAACTGCCCCAGAGGGACTTGAGCCTGATCAGGTTGAGTTCTTGGGGGCAGGGGGCCCTTCTAGGGAAGATCTGAGTAAGGAGCAACAGTGCTGCCCCTCTCTTGAACCCCTCAGACAGCAGGCTGCTGCTGAGGCTGCTGGGAGTGCTAGTGGGTCCCATAAAGTTTATTGGGATGAGGGACTCCTATATTCTGAGGGTAGAGATCCAGCCCCTGGAGCCACCAGGAGGTTGGTAATACCTCAGAGGTTTAGGGGTTCTTCTTGACCCTAGCACATGATATCCCTTTAGCAGGTCACTTGGGCCAAAACAAGACCTGGGACAGGCTTGTTCCACATTTTCATTGGCCACATATGTCAGAGGACACAAAGGAGTTTTGTCGCTCCTGTGTCACATGCCAAGCCAGTGGCAAGGCAGGTGGCACCACAAAGTCCCCCCTGATACCACTACCTGTGGTGGGGGTACCCTTTGAAAGGGTAGGGATTGACATTGTTGGTCCCCTTGACCCTCAAACTGCATTTGGGCACAGATTTATCCTGGTGGTAGTGGATCATGCCACCAGGTACCCAGAGGGAATTCCCCTGAGGACCACCACAGCCCCTGTGGTGGCAAGAGCACTCATTGGAGTTTTCTCCAGAGTGGGTTTCCCAAAGGAGGTCATCTCTGACAGAGTTACAAACTTCATGTCAGGATATTTGAAAGCAATGTGGAAGGAGTGTGGTGTAACTTATAAGTTTACCACCCCCTATCACCCACAATGCAATGGGTTGGTTGAACGTTTCAACAAAGGCCTGAAGGGAATGATTAAAGGACTCCCAGAGAAGCTTAGGCGGAAATGGGACCTTCTTCTTCCCTGCCTGTTGTTTGCATACAGAGAGGTTCCACAGAAGGGGGTTGGTTACAGCCCATTTGAGCTTCTGTTTGGGCATCCTGTAAGAGGTCCATTATGTTTGGTAAAGAGGGCTGGGAGTTACCTTTCAAACCCCCCAAACAAGATGTGATGGACTATGTACTTGGTCTCCGCTCCAGGATGGCCGAATACATGAAAAAGGCAACCAAAAACCTGGAGGCCAGCCAAGAATTACAAAAAGCTTGGCATGACCAAAAGGCTGTGCTGACTGTGTACCAGCCAGGACAGAAAGTGTGGGTGTTGGAGCCTGTAGCCCCAGCAGCCCTCCAAGACAAATGGAGTGGCCCCCATACAATAGTTGAGCAAAAGGGAGAAGTCACCTATCTGGTGAATCTTGGAACTCCCAGGAGCCCCCTGAGGGTGCTCCATGTCAACAGATTGAAGCCATATGTTGACAGGGCTGACAAGGGCTTGCTCATGGCAACTGATGAGGAACAGGAGGAGGAGAGTGACCCTCTCCCTGACCTGCTCTCACAGAACCCTGATGATGGGTCAGTAGATGGTGTTGCTTTGGCAAGCAGCCTCACTGACCATCAGCAAACTGAGTGCAGACAAGTTCTGCAGCAGTACAGACATATGTTTTGCCTGACCGCTAGTCAGACTACCTGGTGCACCCATGAGGTGGACACTGGGGACAGTCTGCCTGTCAAGAGTAAAATCTACAGGCAACCTGACCCTGTCAGGGACTGTATCAGGACTGAAGTCCAGAAAATGTTGGAGTTAGGTGTGATTGAGCCTTCAGATAGCCCTTGGGCTAGCCCAGTAGTCCTAGTACCCAAGCCTCATACCCAGGGTGGTAAGAAAGAAATGAGGTTTTGTGTAGACTACAGAGGCCTCAATGCAGTCACCAGGACTGATGCCTATCCCATACCAAGGGCAGATGAGCTGATTGATACTTTGGCCTCAGCCAAGTATCTAAGTACATTTGACCTAACAGCTGGCTACTGGCAGATCAGGTTAGCTGATGATGCAAAAGCCAAAACAGCATTTTCGACCCCTGGTGGGCACTACCACTTTGTGGTGATGCCCTTTGGATTGAAAAATGCACCTGCCACTTTTCAGAGGTTGGTGAATAAAGTTCTGGCAGGGATGGAAACTTATTGCTCAGCTTATCTAGATGATATTGCTGTCTTTAGTTCCTCCTGGCAGGATCACCTGGTCCACCTCAGAAATATTTTGGAGGCTCTGCAGAAAGCAGGCCTCACTATCAAGGCCACCAAGTGCCAGATAGGTCAGAGTCAGGTTGTATACCTGGGCCACCTTGTGGGTGGAGGCCAGGTTCAGCCTTTACAGAGTAAAATCCAAACCATAATGGAATGGGTTGCGCCAACCACCCAGACACAGGTGAGAGCCTTCTTAGGCCTGACTGGGTACTATAGGAGGTTTGTGAAGGGATATGGATCTATAGTGACCCCCTTGAATGATCTGACCTCAAAGAAAATGCCAAAAAGGTTCAGTGGACAGCTAGCTGTCAGAAGGCATTTGAAGACCTAAAGCAGGCCATGTGCACTGCCCCCATCTTACAGAGTCCAGACTACACCAAAAAGTTCATTGTCCAAACAGATGCTTCTGAGCTGGGTGTGGGAGCTGTACTGTCTCAACTGAATGATGAAGGTCAAGACCAGCCAGTAGCTTTTATTAGCAGGAGGCTGACCCCTAGAGAGAAACGTTGGTCAGCTATAGAGAGGGAGGCCTTTGCTGTGGTGTGGGCCCTGAAGAAGCTGAGGCCATACTTGTTTGGCACTCACTTCATAGTTCAGACTGACCACAAGCCCCTCCTATGGCTTAAACAGATGAAAGGTGAAAACCCAAAACTTTTGAGGTGGTCCATTTCCCTACAGGGGATGGACTATACAGTGGAACATAGGCCTGGGACCCAACATGCCAATGCAGATGGACTCTCAAGGTATTTTCACTTAGAGCACGAAGACTCAACTGGTCAAGGTTGTGAGAAGTTGGCCTGGCATATGCTGTCCACTAATTATAGTGGGCACCTTGCACCAGTCCAAACAACCCCTTTTTGGAGATAGGTTAAAGACAACCTTTATTGAAAGCTATCCTAGTGGTAGCTATGGAGAGCAGCCTTCAGGCTAAGTCTTGAAGGAATGTAAAGTAGCTTGTTTTACCAGTCTATAATCTCTTGAGTGACCAAATGAAAGAGGACCACACCAGGTATATATTCAAAATATATGTATTTATTACTAAACACACCCCTCTAGTCTCTTTATGAGGCTAGAGTTCGAAGTACATAAATTATAAGTTAGTTATCTACAGTAATAGCACAAATACACGTATGAGCCCCAGGGGCGTACCAAACCATATACCAATAAAGTGGTATAAGAACCACAACTGAGCTAGACACAAGGCCTAGAGCCTGTAGAAGTGCTTGGACCACAAGGAACCACCCAAGGTAGTGACACAGGGGACCCACGGGGGACGCGTGCAGTGTATGAACACAGCCGCGAACCGCCGTTAACTTCTATGGGGAAAGTCGCGATTAGAATTTAAAAGAAAAGGGACACTTAGAGGAGGACTTGGAGCAAACCCTTTGAGAACTAGGCTGTTCTAGTGTCAATACCCACGGGAGCACCGGAGTACTCGAGTTACCTCACCCAGGGGAGCCGGGTGCATAGGTGTCTTTCGGGGTCGGGTTTCGTCGTCGCTTTCAATGGCGATCTGCTGCAAAGTGCTGCTGGCGGCCAAGTCGAAAGTGTTCGGGTGGATCCAAAGGTGGATCGAAGATCTGAAGAACCTGAAAGCAGAGGGGACAGAGTCTGGGTCACTAGCCAGTGACCAGGAAGGCGATGAGCAGATGCCCACCGATGTGGAGTGCTTCAGGTAGGTTGACAGTCATCTTGACTCTTCAGCCACGAGGTCCAGGAGGTGTCGAAGAAGACCAGGAGCTGGATTCGAGCTGTCCCACGACGTCTGTCGATTGCAGGGGTGTCGGCGACCGGATTGGACCCAACAAGCCTTGGCAACGGCAAGTCTCATGGAAATGGAAGAAGGACGATGTTGCAGAACAGCAAGGTCTGGGAGACTCACCCAGCGAGAGTAAGTCAGGGCACACCTGGAGCAATCAGGGAGCCCAAGCAGAAAAAGATTAGCCTTCAAGAGGGCCTACTAGCCAACGGATTAGCAACCGCAAAGGAGCCTCGAGTCGATGCACGTGGAGCTGGCTCACAGGACACTCGAGGAGTGGAGGCCAATGATCTTCACTGCAGTTGGTGCTAGAGGCTGGGGCTACTCGGAGCCCAAAGCACGACTGGGAGACAAAGAAGAGGATGCACTTGCAAATGCGATTGGTGTCCAGGGGTCACGGTTCCACGTTACCCACGACAGCTACGGGCCTCAGCTTTGCTGGGGACTCAGGGCAGCCTTGGGGAAGTCTGGAAATCCACCTCTGGTGATGCAAAGACTTCGGCGTCCGGTGGGAGCTTCAGCGATGCAGACCGGACAATTGCTTCTTTGGTGCCTGCCAAGCAGGGGAGTCACTCCTTGACCCCAAGGGAGATTCTTCAGTCCTCTAATCTTGAATTAGAGCGTCGAAGGTCCAGGATTCTGTGTCAGAGTTACGTCCAGGTTAATCTAAAGTCCTAAGGACTGGGGTCCCCTACTTATACTAAGGTAGGGGTTGGACATACTCTGTGGCCCCACCTATGGGAGGGTCAGGGCAGAGGGGTGGTTACACCCCTTTCCCTTTGTCCAGTTTCGCGCCAGAGCAGGGGCTGGAAGCCCCTGAGCCGGTTTGAACTGGGGTATGCACAGGGACACCAAATGTGCCCCCAGTGCAGGACTTCAAAGCACCAGAGAGTGCTCCCGCCCAGCCCCAATACACACTATCCTGTCTGGGGAGGTGGTTACACCTCCTTGGGACAGGAAACCTATTGTCCAGGCCTCCCCTGCCGGAGTTTCGGTCAGCAGCAGGAGGCCAGACTCGTGCCTGTGGCAGCGGCATCCATTTTGTGATGGCAGGGCTCTGGAAAGTCAGTACCGGGTATACCGGTGTGTACATGTCTCTCCCTCTAGAAGGGTGGAATGCTACCCCCACCGCCAGAACTGGCGGGGGGTAGTATTCCAAGATGTTTGACACCAAACACGACATGTTTCCGTGCAGCCATCCCAAAGTTAGCATTTAACGCGAGGTTATAATGCGCTTAAGAGTATATGGTCGGGCTGCACTACAAACAGCATCAGAGAAGGGTCTCCGAACGCTGCAGAGGGGCCCAGCTCATGCAGGGGCACCCTCTCACATAGGAACCACGCACTCTGCCTTCAGGATTGATAAGGCCTGCCATAGGAGTGACTTATAGGTTTATATGTGTGTATGTATGTAGTGATATAGGTAGCCTATATCACAGTAAGGGGTGCATGCACTGAGTCCCTTCCGCTCCACCCCACTTAACAATTTTAGCGGGCATAATATACAAATCAAACAGAGTTTTGAAATGTCATGCCCGCAAATTGGCAGAGCATAATACAGAGTTACCCATCTCCCTTGATTTCATAAAACAAGAGTCAGGGACATCTAGCCTGTCCTGCCATTTCAGCCAATGTTTTTCTAGATCATCAGTGACTCCTCCAACAAAGAGCTGTAAAATTGCGAGATCTAAGGGCCAGATGCACTAATTAATACCTCAATCAGAGACACAGACGCAAAGTCTACTGCCCCCCCCCGCTTTTCTAAGAAGGAAATCCCTTATTTGTAAAAATTTTAAAAAGTCCCGATGCCCAATATTAAACCTAGCCCTAACTACCTCAAATGAAGCAATATGATCCCCCATCAAAAGAGCATGTACCCTATAAACGCCTGCTTTCTCCCACCTTGCCAGACACTCGTCTTGCAGAGCCTTAGGTAACTGATCATTACCAATCAACGGAGTATATCTACTATACCTGCCAAGCCCAAGTTTTTTCCGAATCCCTGCCCAATTTCAAAATGCTGCTATTAGGGTCTTGTACCGAGTCTTTTTAAAGTAATTTGGTTCATATTTTTTAGCAGGCAGCCATTGGCCCGTGAGCCAATCAAATTCTCAAATATTGATGGGAAAAAATTAGGATTGCTTGCTTCCCTTGTCCTAATACCGAAAAGAGGCCAATAATATTGGAAAGCTGCTGCTAGATAGTAAAATGTAAAGTTAGTTAGCCCAAGACCGCCCCTGTCCCTTGGAAGAGATAAAAATGCATTGTATCTTTGAGTCCGCTTATAGGACCAGATAAATCTAGCAACCTCCCTCTCGATTTGCCTAAACCAATTGTTATGTATTTTGAGGGGGATTGTGCGAAATATATATAGTAGTTTGGGCAGAATCGTCATTTTAATCAGATTACATCTACCGATTATTGACAATTTTAAATTGGCTCACCCCCGCATATCATTCTTAATTTTACCCGTTATAGGAGTAAGATTTATATCTACGATATCTTCCACCTTTGCCCTAATACATATACCCAAATATGTAGCTTCCTCCACAATCCTGCTATCAGAAGCTAAGGTATGTCTATTTATTAAGATCTGAGTTTTTGCTCTATTCAGCGAATAGCCCGATTGTATACCAAAGTTTTCGGCCACTGCTTCTACTTCGGCCATCGCTCTGTCAGGGTCAGAGGTAATGATCGCAACGTCATCGGCATAAGCCAATAGCTTCGATTCCCACCCCTGTAACCTTATTGGAGGGATATCTGGGGAAGCCTCCAGGCATCTAAGAAAAGGGTCTATGTATAATGCAAACAACATGGGAGAGGAAGGACATCCCTGCCTAGTTCCCCTTCTTATTGAGAATGCCCCAGACTCTCCTCCCATGATTTGCAAACGGGCTATAGGTTTAATATATAAAACCTGCATAGCTCTAATAAAACCAGATCCTAAACCATTAGCTTCCAAACACCTCCACAAATAGCTCCATGACACCCTATCGAAAGCCTTCTCGGCATCTAAAAAGGCAGCCCCCATAGGTTTCATAAGGGCATCCGAAGCATCAAATAGTGAGATTAGCCGTCCCCCTTAAAAGTTGCTTCTTTTTGCACTTCTCTTGCCTCTTTCTGCAGCTCTGTTGCTTCTTTCTGCAGTTCTCTTGCTTCTTTCTGCACATTTCTTCCTCTTTCTGTACTTCTCTTGCCTCTTTCTGCACCTCACTATGTTTTTCTGCACCTCTCTTGCTTCTTTCTGCACCTCTCTTGTTTCTTTCTGCACTTATCCTGCTTCTTTTTTCACCCCTCTTTCCTCTTTTCTCTTTCTCCACCCCTCTTCCCTCTTTTGATACCTTTCTTGCCTCTTTCTGTACCTCTCTTACCTCTTTCTGCACTTCTCTTGCATCTTTTTGCACCTCTGTTGCTTCTTTCTGTTTATCTCTTGCTTCTTTATATATCCCTCTTCCCTCTTTCTGAACCTCTGTTACTTCTTTCTGCACCTCTCTTTCTTCTTTTTGCACCTCTCTTGCTTCTTTCTGCACCCCTCTTGCCTCTTTCTGCACCCCTCTCCCTCTTTCTGCACCTCTCTTTCCTCTTTCTGCAACCCACTTGCCTCTTTCTGCATCTCTGTTACCTCTTTCTGCACCTCTCTTGCTTCTTTCTGCACTACTCGTGCCTCTTTCTATACCTCTCTTGCCTCTTTCTTTACTTCTCTTGCCTCTTTCTGCATTTCTGTTGCTTCTTTTTGCACTTTTCTTGCCTCTTTGTATACCCCTTTTGCCTCTTTCTGCACTTCTGTTGCTTCTTTCTGCACTTCTGTTGCTTCTTTCTGCACTTCTCTTGCTTCTTTCTGCACCTTTCTTGCTTCTTTTTGTACCCCTTTTGCCATTTTCTGCACCCCTCTTCCCTCTTTCTGCACTTCTCTTGCCTCTTTCTGCAGTCAAGTTCCCTCTTTCTGTACCTCTCTTGCCTGTTTCTGCACCTCTCTTGCCTCTTTCTGCAGTTCTCTTGCCTCTTTCTGCACCTCTGTTGTTTCTTCCTGCACGTCACTTGCTTCTCTCTGCACCTCTCCTGCATCTTTCTGCACCCCTCTTGCCTCTTTCTGCACCCTTTTCCCTCTTTCTGCACCTCTCTTGCCATTTTCTGCACCTCTGTTGGTTCTTTCTGCACTTTTCTTGCTTCTTTCTGTATCTCTCCTGCTTATTTCTGTACCCCTTTTGGCTCTTTCTGCACCCTCTTCTCTCTTTCTGAACCTCTTTTGCTTCTTTCTGCACTTCTCTAGCCTCTTTCTGCATCCCTCCTGCCTCTTTATGCACATCACTTGCCTCTTTCTGCATCTCTCTTGCTTCTTTCTGCATCTCTCTTGCTTCTTTCTGCACCACTCTTGATTTTTTCTGCTCCTCTCTTGTTTCTTTCTGCAACTCTCTTGTCTCTTTCATCACTTCTCTTGCCTCTTTCTGCACTTCTCTTGTCTCTTTCTGTAGTCCTGTTCCCTCTTTCTGCACCTCTCTTGCCTGTTTCTGCACCTCTCTTGCCTCTTTCTGCAGTTCTCTTGCCTCTTTCTGCACCTCTGTTGTTTCTTCCTGCACATCTCTTGCTTCTCTCTGCACCTCTCCTGCATCTTTCTGCACCCCTCTTGCCTCTTTCTGCACCTCTCTTGCCACTTTCTGCACCTCTGTTGGTTCTTTCTGCACTTTTCTTGCTTCTTTCTGTACCTCTCCTGCTTATTTCTGCACCCCTTTTGGCTCTTTCTGCACCCTCTTCCCTCTTTCTGAACCTCTTTTGCCTCTTTCTGCACTTCTCAAGCCTCTTTCTGCATCCCTTCTGCCTCTTTTTGCACATCACTTGCCTCTTTCTGCACCTCTCTTGCTTCTTTCTGCACTACTCTTGCTTTTTTCTGCTCCTCTCTTGTTTCTTTTTGCAACTCTCTTGTCTCTTTCAACACTTCTCTTGCCTCTTTCTGCACCTCTCTTGCTTCTTTCTGCAATTCTCTTGCCTCTTTCTGCACCTTTTTCCTCTTTCTGCAAGTATCTTGCCTCTTTCTGCCTCTTTCTTGTTTTTGTAACTTTCTTCCTCTCTCTGTACTTCTCATGCCTCTTTCTATACCTTTCTTCCTCCTTCTGTACCTCTCCTGCTTCTTTCTGCACTTCTCTTGCCTCTTTCTGCACTTCTCTTACCTCTTTCTGCACTTCTCTCGCCTCTTTCTGTACTCAAATGGGAAGTGCCAGCTGTCAAGTTTAAAGGTCTGCATGCTCTCGTGACTGAGGTATATGTCTACTTGTACATGTATTCTCACATGTGTTATGCATCTGCAGATGGTAGCTTAAAAAGCTGGTAGCTTCTCCTTTAGGTGGTCAAAGCTTCTCAGTTTGCTCTGTCATTCGGTTGCACAGGCAGACATGTGTTACGTATGTAGGTGTATAGAGCCCCTCAAATATACTATTGAATACCCATGTGCCTTGTATTATAAGCAGAAAGAAATACATACACCTTCTTGCACACAAATTTACAGAGTATGCTGTTTGAAACACAGGTATTCAAGTAGTTGTATGTTTTAATTTTGTAACATGACACTAGGTAAAAGCACAGACACACGCAAGCATACTTTACAAACTTGGTGAGACTTACAACAGTGATTTGGTTGGGATTGCTGTTTTACATTTGGTACACCTAGCATTCTGAGCAGTCGATGAATAGTGAAACTTCAAAAGAAAAGTGAGGTTTAAGACATCTTTGGAAAAGGATTAGTGATTAGGCTACTTTGTATGAGTCTGTGGAAAGATACAGTTGAAGTAGGCCTCTTTCTGTACCTCTTTTGCTTCTTTCCGCACTTCTCTTGCCTCTTTCTGCACCTGTCTTGCCTCTTTCTGCATCTCTGTTGCTTCTTTTTATACTTTTCTTACCTCTTTCTGCACCCCTCTTGCCTCTTTCTGTACTTTTGTTGTTTCTTTATGCACTTCTCTCACTTCTTTCTATACCTTTCTTGCTTCTTTTGTACCGCTCTTGCCACGTTCTTCACCCCTCTTGCCTCTTTCTGCACTGCTGTTCCCTCTTTCTGCACCTCTCTTGCCTCTTTCTGCATCTCTGTTGCTTCTTTTTGTACTTTTCTTACCTCTTTCTGCACCCCTCTTGCCTCTTTCTGTACTTTTGTTGTTTCTTTCTGCACTTCTCTCGCTTTTTTTTTATACCTTTCTTGCTTCTTTTGTACCGCATTTGCCACTTTCTTCACCACTCTTGCCTCTTTCTGCACTCCTGTTCCCTCTTTCTGCACCTCTCCTGCCTGTTTCTGCACCTCTATTGCCTCTTTCTGTAGTTATCTTGCCTCTTTCTGCACCTCTGTTGCTTCTTTCTGCACTTCTATTGCCTCTTTCTGCACCCCTCTTGCCTCTTTCTGCACCTCTGCTGATTCTTTCTGCACTTCTCCTGCTTCTTTACGTACTTTTCTTGCTTTTTTCTGTACTTCTCTAGTTTTTTTGCATCTTTCTTGTGTTTTTCTGCACCCCTCTTGCCTCTTTCTGCACTCCTGTTCCATCTTTATGCACCTCTCTTGCTTGTTTCTGCATCTCTTGTGCCTCTTTCTCTAGTTCTCTTGCATCTTTCTGCACCTCTGTTGCTTCTTTCTGTGCTTCTCTTGCCTCTTTCTGCACCCTTCTTGTCTCTTTCTGAACCTCTGCTAGTTCTTTCTGCACTTCTTTTGCTTTTTTCTGCACCTCTCTTGCTTCTTTCTGCAACCCTCCTGCCTCTTTCTGCACCCCTCTTGCCTCTTTCGGCACCCTTCTTCCCTCTTTCTGTACCTCTCTTGCCACTTTCTGCACCTCTCTTGTCTCTTTCTGCACTTCCCTTCGCCTCTTGCCTCTTTCTGCAACTCTGTTTCTTCTTTCTGCACTTCTCTTTCTTCTTTCTGTACCCCTCCTTCATCTTTCTGTACCTCAATTGCCTCTTTGTGCACCTCTCTTTGTTGTTTCTTCACCTCTCTTGCTTTTTTCTGCACCTCTCTTGTTTCTGTATTAAACTCTCTTGTCTCTTTAATCACATCTCTTGCTTCTTTCTGCACCTCTCTTGCTTCTTTCTGCACTTCTTTTGCCTCTTTCTGCACCTTTTTTCCTCTTTCTGTATTTCTCTTGCCTCTTTCTGCACTTCTCTTGCTCGTTTCACTATCTTTCTTACCCTTTTCTGTACTTCTATTGCCTCTTTCTGTACTTCACTTGCTTCTTTCTGCACATGTCTTCCTCTTTCTGTACTTCTCATGCCTCTTTCTATACCTTTCTTCCTCCTTCTGCACCTCTCTTGCTTCTTTCTGCACCTCTCTTGCTTCTTTCTGCATCTCTGTTGCTTCTTTTTGCACATTTCTTGCCTCTTTGTATACCCCTTTTGCCTCTTGCTGCACTCTCGCTTCTTTCTGCACCTATCCTACTCTTTCTGTACCCCTATTGCCACTTTCTGCACCCCTCTTCCCTCTTTCTGCATCTCTGTTGTCTATTTCTGCAGTCCTGTTCCCTCTTTCTGCACCTCTCTTGCCTGTTTCCGCACCTCTCTTGCCTCTTTCTGCAGTTCTCTTGCCTCTTTCTGTACCTCTGTTGGTTGTTTCTGCACTTATCTTGCTTCTTTCTGCACCTCTGCTGCTTCTTTCTTCAACCCTCTTGCCTTTTTCTGCACCCTCTTCCCTCTTTCTGCACCTCTATTGCCTCTTTTTGCATCTCTCTTGCCTCTTTCTGCACTTCTCTTGCTTCTTTCTGTACCTCATTTGCCTCTTTCTGTACTTCTCTTGCTTCTTTCTGCACTTCTCTTGCTTCTTTCTGCACCCCTCTTCCCTCTTTGTGCAACTCTCTTGCCTCTTTCTGCACCTCTCTTGCCTCTTTCTGCACTTCTCTTGCTTCTTTCTGCACCTCTCCTGCTTCTTTCTGCAACCCTCTGGCCTTTTTCTGCACCCTCTTCCCTCTTTCTGTACCTCTCTTGCCTCTTTTTTTTATCTCTCTTGCCTCTTTCTTCACTTCTCTTGCCTTATTCTGTACCTCATTTGCCTCTTTCTGTACTTCTCTTGCTTCTTTATGCACTTCTCTTGCTTCTTTCTACACTTCTCTTGCCTTTTTCTGGACCTCTCTTGCCTCTTTCTGCACTTCTCTTGCTTCTTTCTGCACTTCTTTCTGCACTTCTCTTGGTTCTTTCTGCACCTTTCTTCCTCTTTCTGTATTTCTCTTGCCTCTTTCTGCATTTCTCTTGCTCATTTCTACATCTTTCTTCCCCTTTCTGCACTTCTATTGCCTCTTTCTGTACTTCACTTGCTTCTTTCTGTACCTTTCTTCCTCCTTCTGCACCTCTCCTGCTTCTTTTTGTACCTCTATTGCTTCTTTCTGCATCTCTTTTGCTTCTTTTTGCACATTTCTTGTATCTTTGTATACCCCTTGTGCCTCTTGCTGCACTCTCGCTTCTTTCTGCACCTATCTTACTCTTTCTGTACCCCTCTTGCCACTTTCTGCACCCCTCATCCCTCTTTCTGCACCTCTCTTGTCTCTTTCTGCAGTCCTGTTCCCTCTTTCTGCACCTCTCTTGCCTGTTTCTGTTCCTCTCTTGCCTCTTTCTGCAGTTCTCTTGCCTCTTTCTGTACCTCTGTTGGTTGTTTCTGCACTTCTTGTGCTTCTTTCTGCACCTCTCCTGCTTCTTTCTGTGCAACCCTCTTGCCTTTTTCTGCACCCTCTTCCCTCTTTCTGCACCTCTCTTGCCTCTTTCTGCACCTCTCTTGCCTCTTTCTGCACTTCTCTTGCTTCTTGCTCTACCTCATTTGCCTTTTTCTGTACTTCTCTTGCTTCTTCCTGCACTTCTCTTGTCTCTTTCTGCACTCCTGTTCCCTCTTTCTGCACCTCTCTTGCCTGTTTCCACACCAGCTTGCCTCTTTCTGCAGTTCTCTTGCCTCTTTCTGTACCTCAGTTGGTTGTTTCTGCACCTCTCCTGCTTCTTTCTGCAACCATCTTGTCTTTTTCTGTTCCCTCTTCCCTCTTTGTGCAACTCTCTTGCCACTTTCTGCACCTCTGTTGCTTCTTTCTGCACCACTCCTGCTTCTTTCTGCAGCCCCCTTTCCTCTTTCTGCAACCCTTCCCTCTTTCTGAACCTCTCTTGCCTCGTTCTGCACCTCTCTTGGCTCTTTCTGCACTTCTCTTGCCTCTTTCTGCACATCACTTGCCTCTTTCTGCACCTCTCTTACTTCTTTCTGCACCACTCTTGCTTTTTTCTGCTCCTCTCTTGTTTCTTTCTGCAACTCTCTTGTCTCTTTCATCACTTCTCTTGCCTCTTTCTGCACCTCTCTTGCTTTTTCTGCACTTCTCTTGCCTCTTTCTGCTCCTATTTTTCTCTTTCTGCAATTATCTTGCCCCTTTCTGCATTTCTCTTGCTTGTTTATCTATCTTTCTTCCTCTTTCTGCACTTCTATTGCCTCTTTCTGTACTTTACTTGCTTCTTTCTGCACCTTTTTTCCTCTCTCTGTACTCGCATGCCTCTTTATATACCATTCTTCCTCCTTCTGTACCTCTCTTGCTTCTTTTTGCACCTCTCTTGCTTCTTTCTGCACTTCTCTTGCCTGTTTGTGCACTTCTCTTGCGTCTTTCTGCACTTCTCTCACCTCTTTCTGTACTCAAATGGGAAGTGCCTGCTGTCAAGTTTAAAGGTCTGCATGCTCTCGTGACTAAGGTATATGTCTACTTGTACATGTATTCTCACATGTGTTATGCATCTGAAGATTGTAGCTAGGAAAGCTGGTAGCTTCTCCTATAGGTGGTCAAAGCTTCTCAGTTTTGCTCTGTCATTCGGTTGCACAGGCAGACATGTCTTACGAATGTAGGTGTATAGAGCCCCTGAAATATACTATTGAATGCCCATGTGCCTTGTATTATGAGCAGAAAGAAATACATACACCTTCCTGTACACAAATTTACAGAGTATGCTGTTTGAAACACAGGTATTCAAGTATTTGTATGTTTATGTTTTTTGTAACATGTCACTAGGTAAAAGCACAGATACACGCATGCATACTTTAACAATCTTGGTGAGACTTACAACAGTGATTTGGTTATGAATGTTGTTTTACATTTGGTACATCTAGCATTCTGAGCAGTCGATGAATAGTGAACCTTAAATAGAAAAGTGAGGCTTAAGACATCTTGGGAGATGGATTAGTGATTAGGCTACTTTGTATGAGTCTGTGGAAAGGTACATTTGAAGAAGGCCTCTTTCTGCACCTCTCTTGCTTCTTTCTGTACTTCTCTTACCTCTTTCTGCACCTCTCTTGCCTCTTTCTGCATCTCTGTTGCTTCTTTTTGTACTTTTCTTACCTCTGTCTGTACCCCTCTTGCCTCTTTCTGCACTTTTGTTGCTTCTTTCTGCACTTCTCTTGCTTTTTTCTCTACCTTTCTTGCTTCTTTCGTACCCCTCTTGCCACTTTCTTCACCCCTCTTGCCCCTTTCTGCACTCCTGTTCCCTCTTTCTGCACCTCTCCTGCCAGTTTCTGCACCTCTCTTGCCTCTTTCTGTAGCTATCTTGCCTCTTTCTGCACCTCTGTTGCTTCTTTCTGCACTTCTATTGCCTCTTTCTGCACCCCTCTTGCCTCTTTCTGCACCTCTGTTGGTTCTTTCTGCACTTATCCTGCTTCTTTATTTACTTCTCTTGCTTCTTTCTGTACTTCTCTCGGTTTTTTGCATCTTTCTTGCTTCTTTCTGCACCCCTCTTGCCTTTTTCTGCACACCTGTTCCATCTTTCTGCACCTCTCTTGCCTCTTGCTGCAGCCCTCTTGTCTCTTTCTGAACCTCTGTTATAATTAGTAATTAGCATTTGTAAAATCTTTGAAATTCACTAAAAAACCAGAGGTGTCAGGGACGTTATAGTTAGGAATCAGCATTTTAAAAAACCTTAGAAATTCATAGAAAAAACAAAAGTTACAGAGACGTCATAGTTAGGCTAACATTTCACTCGTACAAAACCAGAGAAATTTAATCATTATAGTTAGCTGTGCTAACTATAATTTGCACCCTCACAATGCACTGCTGATGATGTCACATACTACATCACTCATGACATGGTCAGTGATGTCACCGATAACATCACTGATGACATCTTCACTGAGTTTTTTTTTCACTTCGCAGAGTTCCGCATAGTGAAACTCCAGGAACTACGCCCAGTCCTGATGTGTGCCCTATTGAACCACTGTTGAGGTAGTGTGGTGGTACGTCTGTAGAGTCTGAAGAGATAGGAAGAATGATCAGACCTTGAATCACCTGCAACAAAGACCAGTGATTTTTTTTTAAATGGGCCTCTATTCTAAATGTAATACATCATGGCTACATACATGCAGTGGGTGTGAGGGCAATGTGCGTGTATTGTGTAGGGATTCATGAGTATGTCTGAGATTCTGCCCTCGATGCATATTTAATCTCAAATGACATCACTAATGACATCATCCACAAAATATCTGATGCACCTACTCACACCCAATATAACCTACCATACTTCCACTCCAAATTTCAGACTACCATTCTTGAAACCATTGACACACCAATACCAGTAAGTACATACCCACTCACTGATTGAAAGGTCTACATATACATCCACTCCCTCACCCATACAGATACTCATATTGCCAGTCCCACACCATTACAGCTGCTGAGATATCCACTCATACATCCATACAGAAGCTCATATCCCATTAGTCATCCATAGAACTACTCACACACCTACTCACTCACCCAAACACTCAATCACACAGCCACTTACTCACACATACAGAAACACACACACTAACTACTCATACAGATACCAACAAATACTTACTCTCCATACAGTCGCTGACACAAGCACTCACTCACCCATACAGCAACTTTCACAATCACTCACTCATACATACAGTCGCTTATATACTCTAATACTCACATATACTGCCTTCCACATATGCAGTTACTCACCCATATATCACTGAGACATCCATTCACTCACCAACACAGCCATATGCACACTCACACACCCATACAGTCCCTCACAGATGCACTCATGAACCCATCAATGCAGGGAGTCACACACCCCCTCAACCACCCACACAGACACTCAGGCACCCATACAGGTACTCAGACATCTAATCAATAACCCATATAGACACTCATGTATCTACTCACCAACCCAAGCAGCCACATACACAGCAACTGACAGACTGATACACACATTCACACAGATTAGTCACTCACCCATACATTCACTAAGATATGTTTAATCACTCACTTATACAATCAGTCATGTACGCACTAAGTCATCCATACAGACACTCATACACCTACTCATTCTTCAATTTACCTTGACGTATAAATATATATATATATATATATATATATATATATATATATATATATATATATATATATATATATATATATATATATATATATATATATATATATATATATATATATATATATGGAAACAAACTCCTGACATTCGCTCCCTTTCACGGAATCAGGTACGGACCACTTCGAGCTGGATTTAAAGTGCTTTTTATTGCGGCTTAATCCCACAGCATGACGCGTTTTGACCGGGTCTCCCCGGTCTTGATCACATGACGTGCTTGAGCATATGACACAATTTATAGTGATGTGAAACAAAGTAAAACACTCCCCCCAATTTGATAGAGCTAAACAACATACTAAATTACATGTTTACTTTGGCAAAATATTTGTACCATGATTGTTTACTAAACGCCTACTGCCTTAATCTAAACCAGGAACAACCTATGTAGGTCTATGTAGCCAAATGGCTAACAACATTAATTAATATGTATCATACATACATTTAATAAAAGAAAGACCTAATTTAGTGCAGTAATATTCCATTAGTATTGTAAAAATCATATGAGGAGAGTGGGTGCAAATAACAAAATAAAGTGCTGGTGCAAAAAAGTTTAGAACATCATTAGTTAAAATTAGCTATTAAAAATTTCACAGCTAAAAAACTAAGGGGCATATTAGCAAGACCCACGTTAAAATTATCGCCGTTTTAGCGGCAGGAAACTGCCGCTAAACGGCGATAATGGGCTTGCTAATATGCGTTATAGAATTCAATAGAAGCCCAGGTTAGATGTGCAGGACATCTAACCTGGGCTTCTATTGGAATTCTATAACGCATATTAGCAAGCCCATTATCGCCGTTTTAGCGGCAGTTTCCTGCCGCTAAAATGGCGATAATTTTAACGTGGGTCTTGCTAATATGCCCCAGAGTGTCTAAAACAGGTTACAAGCAAGCAAATTCTAATATACAGTTCAAGACTCTAAAGTGCAAGTGCAAATATATAACTGATATGCATAAGAGTGCACTTTGGACATACATCATTGTTCAATGCTGATCATTTAGGGAATAGCAACACATATAACAGTGAGCTCTGATCTAATACACATTATTGAGACGCTAGTAATATTGCAATACTCAGAGATACAGTACGGGGATAGTAATAATTATTGGAGTATATAAATAGTTCAATAAAACCGATTAAAAACCGAGCAATATCCCAATAAAAACCATGTAAAAACCAGACCGGTAAAACAAGGTTAAATAGTTGGGTAAAACAAGGTCATAAAAATCGGATAGAAAACTAATATATATACACACAATAAATAACGCAATTGTAAAACAGATAGACTTATGTTTACAAAAACCAATTTCAATACATGTGATTATAAAAAATTATACATGTCTTCCCCGTGTTTAGCCCTTTCGGCATCTTCGTGTCAAGCGATAAGATATACTGGGTTTCCAACTGGCGTAATTTTCTCTCCCTGTTACCGCCCCTTGGTAGCCTCGGCACTGCATCAATGACAAAATACCTGAGGTCATTCAAATTGTTATTGTGGACTAACTTAAAATGCCGGGCAACTGGGTAGCTGGAGTCTGAATTAACTATTGCACGAAGGTGCTGCAGGATCCAATTAAATACCTGCAGCTTCGTGCTATATATATATATATATATATATATATACAGATATATATTCACTGAAAAAAACATAGGTTTCAGGGACGTTATAGTTAGTTGGACATTTCACTCGTACAAAACCAGAGAAATTCGGCCGTTATAGTTAGTTGAGCTAACTATAACTTGCGCCCCCGCAATGCACTGCTGATGACATCACATATTACATCATTCATGACATGGTCAGTGACATCACTGATGACATCACCGATGACATCTCAAATGACATCACTGATTGGGGACCGTGGGGGGAGCCCCAATGCCCCCACAGTCCCTGTCGGTTTCCCACCTCCTGCTAACATGCAGCTACCCTTGCCCAAAAGAAATTCTGCTTTGCTTCGTTGAAGCGAGAGCAGGTTTCCTGCTCTCGCTTCAATCCAGCAAAGCAGTGTTTGCTATGCTCCCGCCCTGCCATAGCAAATGGCAATGTCCCAGGGGTGGGCACCCTGGGACATTGCAGGAGCTGGCCCTGGGGAGTGGCGGTCCCCAGGGCCATCGAGGGCTCCAGGAAGCCACGGGAGGTGGTGGTCGCCGGGGCCGGGGGTCCACTACGGACCCCCCATTTAAATTAGTGTATGCCCCGGGGTAGTGGTGGTCCCTGGGGCAGTGTTGGGGGGCAGGAGCCCCCCCCATATTTTTTATATTAATTAATGTTATCTGATGTATAGCATTGTATGGGACAAGACAAATGCCGATTGTGGGTCACACATCCACATAGGTTATGGGCTATTTGGTTTGCTACATTGTGAGTCTAGCCTTTTGATATTCCCTCACAAAAGCTGACAATCCAGTGCCACCTATTGGCTTCGGTGACTGATCAGGTAGTGCTGTGCATTGGTGAACAGTAGTGGCTCGTTGTTACAGCTACCTGTACATCTGTCCATGAAAAATAGCATACAAGCCACTGAGGGTAAGATGTGTGTCAGTGGATACACTTGGCAAAATTGGAAACACTTAAGAGTGAGGCAAGGATCTCAAAGTCTGTCTTGACTCCATGGCACATGATGATCTGTCTCAATCAGAACCCAAACTCAACAAATGCAATGCCAGTCACAGCATCCAATACCCATTGGCCTCTCATACACACACTGGACAGTGTCTGTACCATTCCTCATCCAATGCACACATCAGTCATGATTCCCTTGGTTCACTGTTAGTGGTGCTAGCAGTGCAAATTTCAGTACAAATGCACGTGTGTGGCTCAATTCCCCAGTTGTCATGAAGAAACTACAACTCCCAGAAAGCACCCTGCCCTGTACAGTCCAAATGCCACAGTGAGCCTTTTGCTTCATGATGACTGCTGCATAGACACAGAATAGGTGAATGGAGGCATGGGACACACAATGGTACAGCTCTGTCTTCACTCACATCATACTTCCAGACACATATTGCATATAATGCACTTACTAGGTCTCTGCTGCTCATGCTCCTCCAGCTGAGCATGGAGGGTCGGCCAAGCTTCACGCAGGACCCTCCTGTACAGTGGGGAGTGGCGAGGACAATGCACATGGTGCTGGGAAGACTAGCCCAGTAGCTCCTTGGCCTTGTGCCGGGCCCAGCGTTTTAGGTCCTCCCTGTGCTTGCGGCATGCCCTCGCATTCCTGGTGTGAACGCCCACTGCACTGCAGCGCTCACCAATGTTGGCCCATAGCCTGGCCTGGGCTGCATTGCTCAGCTGGTACTCTGGCCCCCCATATAGCTGAGGATATTTGGACAGCACCCCCTCAGCCAAAATGTCTAATTCCCTTTCAGTGAAAGGGGTGCTTTCTCCTCATAACCCTCAGCCATTTTGGGGGAAATAAGTTTGAAAAGAGCAGCAGGATGGCAGAGGATCTGATCTGTGAGAGAGGATGACTCAGAATGAACACAAAATGGCTGTCAACAACTTCCTGTGATGTATTTCCTGTCTCCCACTTCCTGTATATCATTTCCTGTATAAAATAATGGGTTCCGGTTCATTTTCGGAGATTATGGCTCGAAAACGTAATTTCTGGTTCCGGAGCGTCAGCTCCGCATGCGCGTCGCACGCTCCGGAACCAGAAATTATGTTTTCGGGCCGTAATCTCCGAAAATGAACTTGAAATCATTATTTCATACAGGAAATGATATACAGGAAGTGGGAGACAGGAAATACATCACAGGAAGTAGTTGACAGCCATTTTGTATTCATTCTGATTTATCCACAATCACAGATCAAATCCACTGCCATCCTGCTGTTCTGTAGTGGAGAAACCTGAAATGACAGTGCAAGAGAGAATTATAGACATGTAATAAAAGGGGGAACAGACCATTTAATGACATTTCGGCTCGGACAAGGGGGGGCTGACACAACATCAAGCCCCGGTTTACTTTTCTCCTACTTTGCATTATGGTACATGAAGTCCATATTTAGTGCTCAACACAAGAGTTGTGTGTTGTGTTATGGAAAATTGGGGGGAAGCAGTGCTGTGTATCCCAGACACATAGTGCCAGATTCACCCATAACATCGTCACTCACGTTGTGGGCCCATCAATTGTGGGGGAGTCAAATCTGTTGAGGGCAAAGACTCTGAGAATGCAATAGTTATGCCCTTTTGTGATTAAGAAACCCATCCTCGTAAGGTCCAGGAAGGTCTCTCAGAACATGTACATTTTTTCCTCTGCATCAATAGATTCCTTAGGGACATCCACTACACTGATCGCTGACATGGGCACATGACCTGGTGTACAGTTCATCTTTTGACTCATGTCAACAGCTGTGGTTTACATGCAGTTAGGGTGGCTTGCAAAGTAGTCTCAGGATGGAATTTTTGGACAGTCGTAATTATCCAACTGTCATCATTGACAACAGACTGCAAACCACATTTTGTCCATGACACAACAGGTTGCTCATGGGAAAAACGTGGCAACCAGCTGATCACGGACTTGCATACCCTGACCTCGGTTATGTGCAATGGCCCGGTTTCCTGGATTCAGAGCTAGCCGAGGTGCAAGAGGTATGTGTAAGCCATGCGTTAAAGCTATGTTGTGCAAAACACAACATGCTAATATGATCTTGCACACAACTTCAGGGGAGTACATCAGCACACCCCCTGTACGGTCAAGACATCTGAATCGCGAATTCAACAGACCAAAAGTGCGCTCTATGATGGCTCGAGTCCGTATGTGTGCCCTATTGTACCTACGCTGAGGTACAGTGGTTGCATGTCTGTAAGGGGTGAGGAGTTGTGGGGAGAGTGCATACCCAGCGTCACCTGAGGAGGGAAGAAAGGGCAATTGGTTACATTTCCATCTTTGATTTACACAGGACATGATCTATGCTTTGGTACATGCAATGTCTGTTGAGACCGTGTATGTTGCTTTATGATTCTTATTGTTCAATAGTTGTTAATGTAAGGGGGCATGCAGACATTTCAATTACACATATCCCTCATTTTTAGTGCTTGGTACTTACCCAGTAGCCACATGTTGCCAAATTCTCCTGCAGACATCTGCCGGGCAAGAGGTAACATGCGGAATACAAAGTTGTCATGGGTACTGCCTGGGAACACTGCATGCACATCAATGAATCTCCCACTGGCATCACAGACAGTTTGCACAGTGATGGAATGCCAACGGTGTCTGTTGCAGAGGATGTGTGCAATGCCGCGGGGTGGCTGAAGGGCCACATGGGTACAATCAATTGCACCCAGCACACGTGGGAAGCGAGCAATGAGATAGAAATCTCTAGCTGCCCTTTGTCTCATGGCCAGTGTATGGGGCATTCGTATGTGGTGGTGGGCTCTTGCAGTGATGCATCTCAGTACCTGATGCAAGCACCGCAACTGGCTTGCCTGGGAAATGCCCACATGGTCACTGGAGACCCTTTGGAATGACCCAGTGGCAAAGAAATGGAGAGCAGAAAGGATCTTGAGATAGGCTGGAATGGCATGGGAGCTGCAGGTCACAGAGTCAAGTTCCTGCTCCCACTCACATACCATCTCCAAGATGACTTCTGGAGGGAAACGGTATCTGGCCCTGACATCTTGGCTGGACATCCCAAATAGGTTGATCCTTTGTCCGAACATCCTCTCCTCTCGCCTCCTCTTCCTCCTCAAGTCTTCTTGTCGCATGGCAATCGGCAGAGCTACAAACACATTCAGCGACATGTTGAAAGAGTTTGTGTGTGTCTGCTCTTCATTCATACATGCTGCAGGGCTGGGATTGGCTGCACTGTGTCAGCTGATGTATGGTGGGGGATGGTAGGCACTTGGACAGGGGTTTACCCTTGAGGAAAATGATCAACGGCCAGAGTGCGGAAATTCCGTCCGGGAGTGGAAATCCCAGCACTAATGCGGGATTTCCGCTCCTGGTGCAGAAATTCCGGCCCGAGTGCAGAAATTCCGGCCCGAGTGCGGACGTAAAGTTAGTAGTCGTAAGTGCATTCTGTGAATACCAAAAATCGTAAGTGCCTTCTGTGAATACCAAAAGTAGTAAGTTTAGGATTTTGTCTCAGATTAGTTCTGTGAATCGGCCCCATAGGAAACTGTTGTCTCCCAACATACAAGCCTTTTACAAGCATAAAACATACAACACAATGCCCAATCTGTCAAAATTCATTCATCTGGTCAGATTTTACAATAAGAAATTCTATTCCAGCTCTATTTTGAAAATTCACAAAACCAAAATCTTTTCCCATCGCTCCATTTACTAATATTTCCTCTACATTCAAATTTTGAGGCAAAATTACTCTACAGTTTTTACATACATGTAAACACTTTTCTTATCCTGCGGTTTTAGATACAGACTTTTCCAAAGAATCCAATTTAGCTTAGTTTAGTAAGTAGAAATGTTACTCCTTGGTGTTCCATTTTGAACTTGTTGTTTTTACAGTTTCAGTAGTTGTTCATTAAAGGTAGAACACTCTTGCAGTGTAGGCATTAGGCAAACTATGGGGGAGTTTTTTTAAAAAGTCACGCAACGCAGCACAGCCCTCAGCGAGGCTGCGCTGCGTTGTGTGACAGGGAGGGAGCAGGAGAGCACCATTTCTTCAGAGATATGGCTCTCTCCTTCCCTTTCCCTTGTGCCGGCGATGATTGCAGATGCCGTGCTCCATGTACACACCTTAGCCCCACAGCGCTAGGGAGCGTGCATGAGTGTAGCATAGGTTTTGTACAGGAAGGGTACCCTTCCTGTACAAAATACTATGCTAGGCATGATGCAAAGCTTTTCCCACTTTGCATACGTGCTGCACAGTGCAGCATGCATGGAAAGTTGGAAAAGCACAGAGAAATTTAAGCATTTCTCCTGCTAGCGCCGCCTTTGAAGGGGCGTTATTTTTTGGCGCAAAACCATGTTTACAAATCTTTGCAAATATGGTTTTGCATCAAAAGTCATGGGTTGTTGCATGGGAACGCCCATGTACCACCCATGTAACGCCCCCTTGGCGCAAAGTAACCCAACTCAGTGCTTCACGCTGCTTTGCGCTACTTACAGGGTACTTTCCAGCGCAAATCAAGTTGTGTGCTGTAAAGAAAATAGCAACAATAAAATATTTGCGCTAGTTTGCGTCACTTTTGTGGCGCTAAACCAGCGCAAAAGCTTTGAAAATCTCCCGAATGAATTTGTTTTCTATGAGCATATTGTACATAAGTTTTGCTGGTGTTTTTTCAGATGTAAACACATTCTTTATTAGCCAACTTTCTAATGCTGTTTACCATGTTTTATCAACATGCCAATTCTTATGTCTTTAAGAATATTTCCATAATCTTCATCAGCTGCTTGTCGGATATTTTTAACAAGTTCTTTATATTCAAAGTTCAACCAAATATTTACATTTCCGGTACCTCCCAAAGATTTCCTTGTCTCATCATGGAGAAGTGTTTTAAAAACAGGTTGTCCTTTAACAGGAGTAAGTTGTAGTAGGTCTGCAAATACAATTAGATGCTTTCCTTCAAACAGCACATCATACCCTGTTTTTAAAATCTGTTGCGTTCTCAAGTGTACAAAGGCAAGCATTAGGGGCCTGATTATGATGGCCGAGGGACCACCACCGACAGGCTGTTGGTGGCAGTTCCTTGGCCATCCTAACAGGGATCTACATCCGCCATATTATAATGGCTTCTGGACGGGTGGCAGTCGGAAATACCTACTGCCACAATCCCGACAGGCAGGCTTTACCTGACCACCTGTTGGACCTCTCTGTAGTCCCAAAATGGTGGCGGTACCTGTCAGGCACAGCCATAGGGATTACAATATCCCTTTCTGCCGGTCACTCTGCAGCAGTCAAACTGCAGCAAAACAGCAGGCAAAAACGGATTTGGGGGCCCATAGCGGGCCCCTAACCCCCTGGGCCACGGATATAGGCCCTACACCATGTGGTAGGCACCGCATGGTGCCTGCCATGTAGTGCAGGGATGTGTGTGGGTGTCTGTTTTGTCTTGCGGCGGCTGCTGCAGAGTGCAGAACCCGCCGCAATAAACAACATGGGCAATGCAACCGCCACAGTGGCAGTCGCATTCTAATTTGCCCTGTGGAACAGCCACCTTGTAGGCGGGTGTTCCCAAATACAATTGGATCGCGGACGGACCAAAGTCTGTCCACTATCCTAATGAACCCTTAAGTTTGAGACCATGCTCACCTCATCAATGATTAAAAGTTTCAGTTTCTTCAGTATTCTTGAGACTTCATAACAAGCTCCTCCAGATAACATCTGATATTTCAGTTTATTTTCATTTTCAACAGATAGCATAATTAATTGATGTGAAATGATACCTTTAATGTTGTGTGCTGCTAATCCAGTTGGTGCTGTGAAGATAAAATATAAATGTGATTCTTTAGTCCTGTGTAGATAACCTCTCAGAACTTTAATTAAGAAACTTTTTCCTGTCCCAGCTTGACCATTAATGTATAATAGAATAGGTTGAAATGATGAACATTGACATTCTATTTTTTTTAATAGAGGAAGCTATTTTCCACTTGTTGTTTCACTTGCAGATATATTTCTTTTTGTTCAATATTTAGTTGTTCTTCTAACTGTTCAAACTCAATAATATCCTGTTGTGCTTGTTGTATTGCAGTTTCTACCTCATTCATGGCTATTGCTGCTTCATTTTCAATAATTGATTGTCCAATTTGTTCGTGACTCAATGGACCAGAACTTTGACTACTTTATGAACTTTCTCTAGCTTTTTCTGCTGCAATAGTTCCTTCTTGTTCAATCTCATCATTTATCATTTTAAAATAAGTAAGAAATACCATACACTGAATCGTATCTTTTGTTGCATTAAAAGAATATTCGTAGCAGTCAAAATCTCCAAGCAATTCTGTTTCACTACGCCAAGGCTTAAACAGTTGCAAAAGTGCTAAATAGAAAAATTCTCTCTTATCTGCAGTTTTGCAACTGAGTTTCCTGTGGTTAATAAGATTTCCTTTGGCATTTTTCACTAAACATCCATCACATCCCATTACTACATATTTTTCTCCTTTTTTTATTTTCTGTAACATTGTTTTTAAATCTATAGAGTTTAAGTATTTCATGCAGACATAAGTTTTCAAAGTGTCCTTTTTTGATAGTATGTATCCAACATATTAGTTTTGACATCAGTACATTCTGGCTCATACTCTGCTAAGTACTGGATTTCTGGAAAAATTTCAATCCTTTGTTCCGTGTAGAGGTTAGGCCTAGACTTACTCAAATGATTCCCCTTGACTTTGAATACAAACTGGCCGAGCTCAAGTGATCCAAACATTCATAAAATCCTATCTCTCTATGGGAAAGCATCTTCAAGCTAAAGCTGTACAAAGTTTTGCTGAGTCTCTTTTCTGCAGGGATTTCTTCCCACATTTCTTTTATCTCTGACTTCTCAGATGTTGTAGTATTTGATGTGACGTAGTGAGCACCAGCAATTGAGTTGTCCGCAACAAACTGAATATATACATGTTTGCATTTCACATTTTCAATATGACTGGATTATAGTCATTAATATACTTTGAAACTTCCATTCTTCTTAAGTTGTATGTATTCTTGGGAGATTTTTGAGTTATTGTGTCTTACTGCTGACAAAAAGCTGTTACTTCTTCCTTTATAAATTATAGGTCGTGGGAATCCAAAACGACATTTTGTATAACATTTTCCTTTACATTTGTATTTCCATCGGCAGTATTTTCCACATCTATGACTTTGAAACCGTAAAATTTGTTGGCTCAAGCTGTTTTCTACTCCTTCTCTTAGGATGGCACATGTAACATACTGTTTGTGAATGACAAAACATTCTCATCACTATCTGTTCCAAATTTTGGTGCATCCTTTAGCCATAATAGCATGTGTATATGAGGAGCACCTCAGGCCTGGTACTCTTTTCACCAAAAGAAATCAGTTACCTCTCCAAGAGGTGGAATGCTTTTATTGCAGATAAATGACATCATAGCTTGTAACATATGGTTAAATTATCTGCAGACATTAGCAAGATCCAAGGAACAGAGTTCTCCAGGTGTCTTCACTTCAATGTTTTTATATGTTTGAATTTGCTTCTCATAAGAATTCCAGTAAATCATCCCATGCACATTCATCAGAACTAAAGGTTAGAAACCAAGTAGGTGTACCTAGGTTTCTTAACATGCATTTAAGCTCACCATGACGGCGATACCAATATTCATTGGTGCCACACTGGCACGCCATCAAATTGATTAAGTGAGATTCCAAATTTTCATCCCTTTGTTCAACTTTCTCCATGAATTCTTTTGCAGAAACATTTTGAAGATGAACTCCTGTTTTTAATGTATGGTTCACTGCATATGAAAGTCCAGACAAATTACTCTGAAACAGAAGATGAAATATATATGGAATGATCTGCTGAAATCTTGGATCTTCAGAGTACGATCTTGTAGATAGGTATTCAGATGCTGGAATCAGTAGAGCTTGGTCATACAATCAGCCACCTTCTCCAGGGGGGCATAGCTGTGGAAAACAGCGAGTTTCTAAACTTTTTTCCCACATACTCATGGGAGCTCCTTTTGCTTCATCCAATTGAAATAATTCAATAGTGTGTCCTATGATTTCTCTTGTATGGAGAGGATGTATGGTATATTGTTCATAAATGTCTTTACTTCTGGAATTGTCCACTTTTTCAATTTGGCCAGTTGACATTACTGTTTCATCTTGCAGGCATCTTGCTTCTGCATCAACACTTACATTCTTATAATAAAAATTATTCTCTACCAGGTATAATGTTGCATTTCGAAGTTTATTAATTTCTACAAATTCTTGTCATATTTTCTTTATATTTGTTGAAACACCATTTACTAGAATAGCTACTGGCTCATTTTTCTCTCTGTCTATGCCAACAGTTTTAATATTTTTCTTAAAATCTAAAGGTAAGTACACAACTATTCCTTTGAGACCTTTTTGTAAATCTGTTGTAGGCAGCTTACCTGTCTTAGGCTCCATACGAACTATGGCTTGGAATGGTTTTACAGATTGGATAAGAATAGACTCATATACATTCAAATCTGCCTGTTCCTGAGGAATAGGTACCAACTCTAAGTTGTTATATACTGCTCTAGCTGTCATTTTATTTTCTTCTAATTTGTTGTAACAGTAGTTACATATAACTTGATTAGTGGACAAGTCGAATTGTTCTTCTGCAAATAAATAAGCATCAAATTGTTGCCACTTATTATTGTTTTCTTTTTCACTTTGTAAAATGCAAATCAACATTCCTAGTTTAATGTTTGTAGTGAGTGCGTCGACAACAAAAACAAACATAGTTTGGTTTTTTCACAGATAACAGTACTAAACTTAGTTATTTCTTCTGAAAAATCATCAATACTAATTTCTTCCTCCGGCTCTACTACACCGTCAGACATCAAGTCCTCAGTTCCCCTACACTCCTCTACAAAATCAAAAAACGAAACTGTACATCATCAGAAACATTCTGTACATCTGCTACAGAACATGCAAAAGAGCTGCATCCATTTCACTTCAACATAATGCAGGAGTTTTTACATAGTAAAGTGTTCTCATTAACTTTCACATTTCAGAATGGTGGACAGTTAACATTCTTAAATGATGAAAAATGCTTTGGCACGCTTTCTTTGAAAGACAAGCCAGAGAATGTTCCTGTAACTTGGTATATTTTCCTATTTTACATGGATCTAGTCATTGGAACATGTTATTCTTTCGTTTAATACTTTTATTTGCATATTCACGGAAAAAATTCTAAATATATTAATAGACTCCTGTCGAATACTGCAAATACTGCTACAATCCCTCTTATATACAAGAACTTATCTACGCCTTCCTTGAACTTCTTCAGCTATTACTTTTTCTACATTCCTAGGAACCATTTTCTCCTTTGGAATAGGAGAACCATCTTTCACCTCATAACATCGACCACTAGTATCAACTGCTTCTACTAATGTGTTCTTTTGAAAATAGCTTTCTTCATTAAAGAAAGGCTCAGTGCTGGAAGTGTGTTTCCATTCACCAGTAAACGCTTTACAAAAGGTATTTCTATTAACCAGTCTTTTTCTCTCACTTTTTCCCTTTATGAACAACATTGTTTTATCTAGTGTTCTCAATCTCTTCAATATTAAGATAAATCATTTTTGTTTCAACTCAAAAGCTCAATCTACTACACTTTCAATCTGCTGCTTTTGTTTATACGCTGCTGATCTTCTCTTATACTGTTTTAAATTCTTTAGTGAATTTTGAATTGCTCTACTTCTAAACATTCTTCTTCTTATATCTTTATGCTGCTTCTGCCTTCTTGTTAGATTATATGTATTTTTACAATTTGTTCTTCTTTGAACATGAGTAATTCCCTTTCGTTTATGACATGTTAAAGTTTTGTCTTTTTTAAAACGTTCCACTTTTCATTTTTCGTAATATTGTTTTAAAAACTGCTTAGTTCTCTTACCAGTAGATTTCTTTTCCACTACAATATTGTGTCCATCTTCCAATTTCTTCTTTTCAGTCTTCTTTAAGTAGTACTGTCTTTTGTGCTCTTCTATTTTGTTGTTTTTCTGTCCTCTTTAAGTCTTTTGCTTCAGGTAAACTATATATCTGAAAATAAAGAATAATTTTACTAGTATGTTATATAAATGAATCAACTTAAATTATGCATATAACATTACTCATAACAATCAATTAGTAGTTGTTTAAATTAGATTGTCAATGTGTCCTTTTTCTACAGATATGTACGATTTCTAACTATATACGTCACAGATGGTGTACATACTTGAAACACTATCTGAGAGGATAAATAAGCAAGTATACACTTTCAGTTTATACAAGGTAGCAAAGAATGAAGGTGTATGTTCAAGTGTTTGCATGAGGCCTGCTTAGAAAACAGATTAGTGGTACTCAGACTGAAAGATGAAGTAGGTATGTCAATATTTGCCCAGGGATATGATAAACTGTTTAGTTTTGAAGTTTGTATTATCAGCTGCACCACACGTCTCAGACTACATGTACAAGTACAGACATGACTGAAACCTGGAAGAAGTCAGATGTTCAAACTTGATAGAATTTGTTTTCAGATTCAAACACACACATCACTATCTAAATCCTATTTGCATTGTACCTTTGCAGAGAGTTATATATACTAGGATAGTGGTTAATACACTTGGGAACATGTTTTAACCCTCACATTTCTCTATCAGTTTCAGAGACAGAGTTCCCAGTGTCAGGCTTAACCGAAAATAACAGTGCAACTCCTTTCATGCCACTTCTTATTAATTTCAGCCTCTTTCTAGAGGCCTCAATGAGTCTGTCAGCGCCTTTTACAGGTAAGATGACATATGTAAAGTAGTGTATAGGCACTAGAATACGTCTGTTTCAGTATATAACTGAATGACTAGTGCTTCTGAGACTGAATGCTGAAGTAGTTCTATCAATACTTGTACAGGGGAATGATAGACTGTATAGCTTCAAAGTTAGGGTCATCAGCTGCACCACATGTGTCAGACTACACATAGAAGTACAGACATACCTGAGGCATGGTAGCAATCAGACATTCAAACTTGACAGAGCACGTATTAAGGAGAAGAAGACTCCTCTGGTATCTTGATAAACATCTATTCAAGATCAAAATGCCACAGCTTTACTGTGATCTCAGCTCTTCTTCAAACATGTTCCATTACACAACCAACATTCCAGCGGCCATTGGAATGTTGGTAATTACCAAGCTACAAGGAGGGAACAGGGGAAGGGGGAAAAGGAATGAGGAAAAGGAAGTGGGCAAAGATAAAAAAAGGATGGCATAACATAATTACAACACTTCTCCCTCCTATAAAAGAAAATCAAAATACGAATCATCTTGAACATGATACATAAGTCTTTGGGGGATACTAGTCTCTCCCCTCTCATAACCTGATTCTTGACTATACTTAATTCATGGCGTACGGCCCAGAAATCCTTTATCTCATCATCCAGATTACCAGGTTTAACAGGCCCATTCTGGACACTTTTCTCCTTCACTTGTCTGAGAGAAAAATCTTTATCCAGGCATTCTTCCCACTCTTCTCTTGAGATACCTGGGACCTACACTAACCTCAACAGACCCACAACATTTTTGCCAATACCATCTTCCCCTTTGCAGGGCAACCTAGAGATACAATCAGCAACAAGATATCTATTTCCAGGCACACACTCAATTTAGAAGTTGTATCCTTCCATATCTATAAGCCGCTTTCAATACAAGGAGTGGTAATCTTGCTCCCTTTGGTTGAAAAGATGTACACCAGGGGTTTGTGGTCAGTATGAAGTGTAAAAGGCAAACCCCAGAAGAAAAACTTAAAATGACCAATGGCCCAACAACATGCTCAATCTTCACGCTCGACAGTGGAATAGTTATGCTTCGCATCCTTTAGGCCTCTTGAAGCGAATGCAAAAATTATTTATTTTCCTTCCACTATCTGAGACAATGATGCACCTAAGCCATTTCTACTTGCATCAGTGGTCAAAATAGTCTTCCTGTTGGTGTCAAAGTTCCCTAAAGATTGTGCCTCAATGATAGCTTTTTTGGTAACCTCCCATTGAAACTCCTTTTTTAATAAGAAACTCAACGGCACAGTTAAATTGGCAACTTCTTTTTACATATTTAGTCATGTATTCAACCAATCCATGAAACAATTTAAGTTTCTCTTTGTTTATAATGGTAGGTGCTTCCCTCACTGCCTTAACTAGATCAAAGTTAGGTTTAAAACCAAGCTTTGAAATTGTATGACGTAAATCAACAGACTTCACACCAAACAAACACTTATCTTTCCTGATTGTTAACCCTGCCCTCTTGAGCACCAACAATACTTCTTTTAATGTGAAGTTGTGTTATTGTTCTGAACTTCAATAAATCAGAATGTCATCCTTTTGCATTACTCTTTGAAAAACTGCAGCCGAAGATGTAAAACCAAACGGCATTCTGCAAAATCTATAGGCACCAAAAGGTGTAATAAAGAATTGTAAAGATCTAGATTCAGGATGCAGCTCAATTTGATGGTATGCGGAGGAAAGGTCAATAACACTAAAACAATCAGCATCACCTATCACACTAATCATCTTGTTTACATGGGTGAGGGGAAATCTGTCCACCCAAATGTTGGCGTTAAGGTCTCTCTAGTCCACACAGAGCTGTAAGCCTCTGCCCCCTGATTTCTGAGTGACAACAATCGGAGTCAACCATAACAAGCTCTCTATCGGTTCAATAAGGCCTTGCGACACTAATTTGTTTAATTCCTCTTTAAGAGGTTCTTGCATTAAATGTGGTATAGGTCTAACTTTGTGGACCACTGGAACAGCATTGGTTTTCACTTTAATCCTGTGCTGGAAATTCTTTAAGTAACCTAATTCTTCTGAAAAAATGTCTGGGAATTCCTTACATACCTAAACACATCTATTTCTCTCCCCTACTGTCAAAACAAAATAAGCTAGAACCTTTCTTTGTTAAATAAACTTTACCAAAACTCAACAAGACCAAAATGACTAAAATCCAGCATACATGTAGTAAAATAGCACTCAAAAACAGTTATTTTCAAAATAAAGCTTGTAGAAAACAAACAGTTCCACCTGGGGCTATTACGATATTGTGACAGCAATAAATCCAAAGTACTGTGCTGACCATGAGGTGCGTGGCGTCGGGCATGGAGTCGCACGGACCCCTAAACAAACAGTACCTTTGGAAGATGAAGTATACGATGATGTCACTGACCATGTCATGAGTGTTGTAATATATGAGGTCATAAGCAGTGCATTGCAGGGGCACAAGTTATAGTTACCTCAGCTAACTATTACGGCTGAATTTCTCTGATTGAAATGTCAGACTAACTATAACATCCCTCTAACCTTTGTTTTTTTCCGTGAATATCAAAGTTTTTTTTAAAGCTAATTTCTAACTATATGTTCCTGAAACCTGTGGTTTTTTTCAGTGAATTTCTAAGGTTTTTTAAATGCTAATTTCTAACTATAATGTCCCTGAAACCTGTGTTTTTTTTCAGGGAATTTCTAAGGTTTTTTTAACTAGAAGTCGTGTTTGCAGAGTGGTGGAGAAAGGAGGCTGGGCCTCCAACCAGCGCTCAGAAATTCTGCTGCGTAGGACTTACAGGAGCTACCAGGAGGGCTTCTTGGCCCCCAAGGCCCCTCAGGAGTAAAGTAAAGTGAACTTCATCCCCCAACCAGTAGTGCACCAAGAGGCGCGCTTGCAGAGTGGTGGAGAAAAGGGGGCGTGGCCTCCTAAGACCTCTTAACAATCCCATTGAGTGAGACTTACTGGAGGTAACAGGAGGGGTAGTTGGCCCCCAAGGACGTCCTTGGGGGGCAACTACCCCTCCTGTTACCTCCAGTAAGTCCCACACACAGGATTGCTGAGTTCTGATAGCAAGCCACACCGCCTTTGTCCACCACTCTGCAAACGTGCTTCCTGGTGTGCTCTTGGTTGAGGGATAAATTCCCCTTCACTGCTAAGGGTCCTTAGGGCCCTACTTGTCTACCTGTCACCTCCAGTAAGCCCCACACAGTGGGATTGCTGAGAGGTGGTTGCAGGCCACGCCCCTTTCTCTACTCCCCTATCCTCTTGAGTGTCCCTTGGGGGCCAACTAGCCATCCTGTTACCGCCAGTAAACCCCACACAGCTGGATTGCTGAGAGGTGGTCCGAGGTCATGCCCCCTTTCTCCACCACTCTCCAAACTCACCTCCTGGTGCACTGCCGCTTGGGAGATGAAGTCCACTTTAGTCCTGAGGCCCTCAGGACACAAGGGGACCTCATCCCCCCCACCAGCAATGCACCAAGAGGCGCATTTGCAAAGTGTTGTAAAAAGGGGCTTGAGCAGTGCTCCCGCCAAGCCATAGCAAACTGCAATGTCCCAGGGTGGGCACCCCAGGACATTGCTGGAGCTGGCCCTGTGGGGTGGCGGTCCCCAGGGCCATGGAGGGCTCCTGAATGGGGGCTGCGCGGTCCCCCCTACCATCTTCTGTGTAGCCCTGGGGAGGTGGTGGTCCCAGGGGCTGTGTGGGGGCTCAAGCCCCTCCACGCATTTTTTTAACAAATAAAGCCCCAGCGAGGTGGCAGTCATCGGGGCTGGGTGGCCGCGTGGCCCCCAGCATTTAATGACTATAGCCCCAGGGAGGTGCCGGTCTCCCACTGCATTTTTTTTAAAACAAAGCCCCGGAGAGGTGGCGGTCCCCTGCATCATTATTTGTAATTGCCCCGGGACCTGGCCCACCCGGGGGCTTAAAGAAAACAAAGCGTGGGAGACCGTGCTTTGGTTTTATTTTCCACCAGGATTCACGCACCCAATGCGACTCCCGCAGAATTTTATTTTAAAAAATGCTTTTTTTGCCCCTTGGGATCCCTGTGGGACCCCTTGAGCAGGTCTAGAGGGTCAGGGTGTTTCTAACCTACGCCCTTTTTTTTTTGCACTATTTTACCTTTTTTCTTGTGACTTGGTTCAACTGAGTCACAAGATGGCTGCCAACACTTCCTGGTTGGAACTGTTGGCAGCCAATCAGATCGTAGACTTGAGATATATGGATATGTGAGAAATGTTTAAATTTCTCAGCAACTACTGAACAGATTTACACCATTTAACAAAAAGAGTGCTTTCTGAACCAAAAGCTCCCTTTTTGCCAAATTTAGTGTAATTCCGTTCAGCAGTTCGGGGTGTAGCCGTGTCTAAAGCTTCCTATGGAAATTAACATGGAGAAAACACGTTTTGGAATCCCCCTTTTTCTCAGCCCCGGCTAGACGAATTACCCCGAAACTTTCAACACAGGACCTGACCTGATCGCCCCAATAGTTTTGAAAATTTCGCAAAGATTCGTCAAACAGTGCCAAAGATATTGGAAAAAGAAAAAACGCTTTTTGAATAGAAACAAGGTCCTAACTATAACTACCTACTGGCGACCCCCAGTAGGTAATATATATATATAACTATAGTAGTTATAGTTAGGATGTAATTTCTATATGAAGAGGGTTTTTTCATTTCCCAATAACTTTCGTGCCGTTCAATGGATCCTCACGAAACTTTTTTAAACTAATTTGCCACTTACTTCAGCTGCTGTGTTGAAAATGTTGGTGTGATCCGTCAAGCAGAGGCTGAGAAAAAGGGGGGGTCCCAAAACATGTTTTCCCCATGTTCATTTCTATAGGAAACTTTAGACACGGCTACAGCCTGAACTGCCGAATGGAATTACACCAAATTTGGCAGAAAGGTAGCTGTTCCTCCAGAAAGAGATCTTTTTCCAAATTGGTGTAAATCTGTTCAGCAGTTGCAGAGTAATTTAAAGAAATTTCAAATTGTATAAAGAGGGATGTGGAGGATCAACTACCCCTTCTGATCTTGTGCTGAGATTTGATTGGCTGCCAACACTTCAAACCAGGAAGTGTTGGAAGACATCATGGGACTCTGCTCGAGCCAAGACCCAGAAAAATAAAGCATTTAAAAAAAGAAAAGGGGTCAGGATAGAAATATCCTGACACCCTAGGCCTCTTGGTGGGGTCCCACAGAGACCCCACAGGGCCAAGTAAGCATTTTTGTTTTTTAAATTAAGCAGGATCCATGGATCCCCCCCAAAATTTTTAAAAATAACAAAGCACTGGCTCCCACTCTTCCTTAGTTATCAGCCTCCGGGTGTGCCAGGTACCGGGGGCATTTTTGTAATAAGGGAGGGGGTCACACTAACCCCCTCTTAGTGCTTAATAATACCCCAGGGACCACCAGCTCCCTGGGGCTTCTTTATAAATTAATGTGGGGAAGGCCCGTACGGCCTCCCCCGCTGAACCAGGGAGAACCACCCCCCCAGGGCATATTTATTTTAAACTAGGGTGCCCCTCGGACCCCCCAGGCCCATGAACCGATACCCCCCAAGGCTGTTCATGAAAACATCAGGGGGCACACAGACCACCTGCAGCCCTGGGGGCCACTACCTACCCGGGGCTTTAATTTCAATTAATGCGGGGGGCCAGCAGATCCCCACAGCCCCAGGGACCACCACCTCCCCAGTGGCTTTTGTAAGATTGAATATGGGGGGCCAAGAAGCCCCCCTGGAACACCAGGGACCACCATTTCCCAGGGCAAAATCAAAGAAAGGAGGGGGCTGCACGGCCCCCCTCCTGGAGCCAAAGATGGCCCTGGGGACCACCAGCCCCCAGGGCCAGCTCCTGCTATGTCCAGGGTTGCCCACTCCAGGACACAGCTGTTTGCCATGGCTTGGCAGGAGCTTTACAGCTCCTGCCAAGCCATAGCAAATGCTCCGTTTCCAGCAAGTGAGAGCATTAAAAAGGACTTAGTTGCTGGAAGTGGAGAAAAATTGCTTTCACAGAGAGGGAGCTGCATGTTCAGCAGCTCCCTCTCAGTAAAAGCAATGCTGGCTCCAGAAGGAGGTGGGGAGCTGGCAGGGACTGTGGGGCCTTGAAGTTCTTCCGTAGTCCTCTATAGTTGTGAATAGGTGCCCTGGGTGGGACTAGTGCACCCACAATAGAGGCAGGGCCCCGGGAGATGGGGTCTCCGGGGCCAAAATCTGCCAGGAAGTGGGGCTGTGCAGCCCCCCTCCCCCTTATTTATTCTTAAAAATTATTTTAAAAGGCTGGGCCCCATGGGATGGGATCTCTGGGGCTGAAATTGGCCAGAGAGGGGGGCCTCTGAGACCCCCTCCCTTTAATTAAAAAAAAAACACCAGACCTGCAAGTCAGCGGAGGCCCTGCCTCCTTTCAGCACCACTCTGCAAACACACCTCCTGGTGCACTACTGGTTTTGGGATGAAGTGGCCTTGACTGCTGAGGGTCCATGGGCAAAAAGAACAATTGATGGACAGAATGCAGAGCAATGTCATACATTCACCCCAGTACAGAGATCTGGACCTAAATCCATCGTTTTTTGCTCCCCATGCCATTCCAGTTTAAACCCAGCCATGTGCAAATCAGTCTTGACCCTGCATCCAAAGGGAACAGTCCAGCCTAACTGCCAGGCCAGGTCCTCCCTGGACTGTAAACAAGCATCCTAGGACCGGTTTCGAGGTTTCACCCCTGCTCAGCCGGGATAGCTTGACTCCAGTGGCATGGAGAGCACGGGACCCACATCTGGGCATACCCGTCCCACTCGGGGTGACAAATGCAAAAAGAACAATTGATGGACAGAATGCAGAACAATGTCATACATTCACCCCAGTAAAGGGATCTGGGACTAAATGCATAGTTTTTTTGCTCCCCATGCCATTCCAGTTTGAACCCAGCCATATTCAAATCAGTCTTGACCCTGCACCCAAAGGGAACAGTCCACTCCAAACTGCCAGGCCAGGTCCTCCCTGGACTGGAGACAAGCATCCTAAGACCAGTTTCGGGGTTTCACCCCTCATCAGCCAGGATAGTTTGACTCCAGTGGCATGGAGATCACGGGACTCACGTCTGGTCATACCCATTCCACTCGGGGTGACAAATGCAACAAGAACAATTGATGGACAGAATGCAGAACAATGTCATACATTCACCCCAGTACAGGGATCTGGACCTAAATTCATCATTTTTTTGCTCCCCATTCCATTCCAGTTTGAACCCAGCCATATGCAAATCAGTCTTGACCCTGCACCCAAAGGGAACACTCCAGCCCGAACTGCTAGGCCAGGTCCTCCCTGGACTGGAAACAAGCATCCTAGGACCGGTTTTGGGGTTTAACCCCTCATCAGCCAGGATAGATTGACACCAGTGGCATGGAGAGCACGGGACTCACATCTGGGCATACCCATCCCACTCCGGGTGACAAATGCAAAAAGAACAATTGATGGACAGAATGCAGAACAATGTCATACATTCACCCCAGTACAGGGATCTGGGCCTAAATCCATCATTTCCATGGGGCCAACAACCCATCCTGTCATCTCCCGTAAGTCCCACACAGTGGGATTGCTGAGAGGTCATCGAAGGCCACAAACCCTTTCTCCACCACTCTGCAAACGTGACTACTAATTAAAAAAGATAGAGAAATTCCCTTAAAATACAAAGGTTTCAAGGACATTATAGTTAGTAAATATAATTCGAAAAACCTTAGAAATTCACTTAAAAAAAATAAAGGTTACAGGGACATCATAGTTAGCAAAAGTGAGTGGTTCTTTGGGTGGGTAAGTTGGTGTATAGTGACTGTATGTATGAGTGAGTAGGTGGCTGAAGGCTGTGTGAATGAGTGACTGGATGTGTAAGTTGCTGTATGGATGAGTGAGTGGCTGTTTGAGTGGATGTTTTGTTAAGTGAGTTGGTGTGCCTCTCCAACGCGTTCTAGTAGAATCACCTTGATCAAGATTGAAGATTGAAGATTGAAAGAACTAACAATACCAGAATGCTTTGCTTATTTGAACTCATTTGAAGGCAATCACATGTTATAAAAACTCACCTGCTGGTTTTATTTTTGCTGATAGTACCCGTGATCAAGGTGATTCTACTGAAACACTTTGGGAAGGCATACAGTGTTCCATGCACTTGCACCAATAAATTGATGGAAGCCTTGTTTGGAGTGCGTTCTTTCTCAGAGAGTGGGAGTATGGAGATTATGAAAAATATTGGTGGCTTGCCCGAAGCCGAACAGAAACTGCACCACTCCATAAGACAAGCTGTCTACCGCTTCTGAAGATTGTGGGCGGCGGTCGCTCCAGCTGATTCACTCACTTATGGGGGCCCTTTCAGCTTTTGGGAAGGCTGGAACTATGGGTGAACAGGCACATGTTATTATTGGGACACTGCGATCTATGGAAGATTGAAAGAACTAATAATGACAGAATGCTTTGTTTATTTGAACTCATTTGAGGGCAATCACGTGTTCTAGAAACTCACCTTCTGGTTTTATTTTTGCCAATAGTACCTGTGATCAAGGTGATTCTACCAAAATTAGTTGGAGAGGCATGCAGTGTTCCTTGCATTTCCACCAATAAATTGATGGAAACCTTGTTTGGAGTGCGATCTTTCTCCGAGAGTGGGAGTATGGAGATTATGAACAATATTGGCGGCTTGCAAGAAGAAGAACTGGAACTGCACCACTCCATAAGATGAGCTTTCTACCTCCTGTGAAGATTGTGGGTGGTGGTCACTCTAGCTGATTCATGCACTTATGGGGGCCCTTTCAGCTTTTGGGAAGGCTGGAACTATGGTAAACAGGCAAATGTTATTATTGGGACACTGCGATCTATAGAAGATTGAAAGAACTAACAATACCAGAATGCTTTGCTAATTTGATCTAATTTGAGGGCAATCACATAGTATAAAAACTGACCTGCTAGTTTTTTTTTTTGCCTATAAAACCCATGATCATGGTGATTCTACTGAAACGCGTTGGGGAGGCACACAGTGTTCCGTGCACTTGCACCAATAAATTGATGGAAGCCTTGTTTGGAATGCATTCTTTCTCTGAGAGTAGGAGTATGGAGATTATGAAAATATATATATATATATATATATATATATATATATATATATATATATATATATATATATATATATATATATATTATCTACTGGCAGTCGCCAGTAGATAGTTATAGTTAGGACATATTATCCATAGGAAATCCGCGACATTCTATTTGAAATAACGTTGGCGCCGGTTGACGAATCTTCGCGAAAGTTTCCAACTTGTTGGGGCGCTCCGCTCCTACCCTGAAAGTCTCGGGTTGGTTCGTCAAGCGGGGGCCGAGAAAAAAGGGGGGTCCCAAAACGCGTTTTCCCCATTCATTTTTCCATAGGAACCTTTAGTTGCAGCTACAGCCCGAACTGCTGAACGGAATTACACCAAATTTGGCAAAGAGGTAGCCCTTGGTTCAGACTGGTGCCTTTGGCTTAAATGGTGTAAATCCGTTCAGTAGTTCCTGAGAAATTCACAAGTAAAGTCACATATATATCTATGGCCGAGTAGGGTCCGTGTACCCTCAGCGCACCCTGCGCGCACCGTCCCGATCACGAGCTGCATGCTAATTGGCTGTCAGCTGGCTGTCAACACTCCAAACCAGGAAGTGTTGGCAGCCATTTTGTCCCTCGGTAGAACCGAGGCACAAAAACAAGTGCGCAAAACGCACAAAGGGGGCAGGGTAGAAACACCCTGACCCCTAGGTCTGCTCAGGGGTCCCACAAGGACCCCTGGGCAGAAAAAGCATTTTTTCTTTTTTTTAAATCGGCAGGATGCGCTCAGGGTGCGCGGATCCTGCCGATTAGAAAAACCCCCAGAGGAAACAAGTGCGCAAATGCACAAAGGGGGCAGGGTAGAAACACCCTGACCCCTAGGTCTGCTCAGGGGGTCCCACAAGGCTTTGAAAAAATAATGGTGCGGGAGGGCTCTTGGCCCTCCCGCAGCCCTGGGGACCGCCACCCCCCGGGGCTTCTTTTTTTTAAAAAATTTTGACCTGTGTGGGGGGGCTCCAGCCCCCCACACACCTCGGGGACTGCCACCTCCCCGGGGCACTAAAGATTTGAATATGGGGGTCCGTTACGATCCCCAAAGCCCCGGGGACCACCACCTCCCGGGGCTGTTAAATGGCTGGGAGGGGGGCCCCGCGGCCCCTCCTGGAGCCCTTGATGGCCCTGGGGACCGCCACCCCCAGGGCCGGCTCCTGCAGTGTCCCGGGTGCCTACCCCGGGACACTGTAGTTTGCTATGACAGGATGGAGCCTTGCGGCTCCCGTCCTGTCATAGCAAACTTGGTTTGCATTTTGAAAGAGAGAGCAGGAAACCTGCTCTCTCTTTCAAAATGCAAACTCCATTAGCTTTCCACATGGGGAGCAGCATGTTAGCTGCTCCCATGTGGAAAGCAATACTGCTCGCGCAGGAGGCGGGGAGCCGGCTGGGACTGTGGGGGATTGGGGACCCCCACAGTCCCCAACCAGAGGCCAGGCCCCGGGGATGGGGTCCCCGGGGCCATAGGCCAGGGAGGGGGCCATGCAGCCCCCTCCCCAAATAAAAAAAAAAAGGGAAGGCCGGCCCCGGGGATGGGGTCCCCGGGCCTTAAATGGCCTGAGGAGGGGGCCACGCAGCCCCCTCAAAATTTTAAAAATAAAAATCGAGGGCATGCCCCGGGGATGGGGTCCCCGGGCCAAAACAGGCCCAGGAAGGGGGGCCACGCGGCCCTCTTCCCGTTTTTGTTTTTTTATTTAAAAAAAAAAAATGCTCAGGCCCCGGGGATGGGGTCCCCGGGGCAAAAGTGGCTGAGGGAAGGGGGCCAAGCAGCCCCCTCACAATCAAAAAGACCGGCATCGTGCCGGATGCCCCGCCCTCCCTGCAGTACTCTGCAAACGCGCCCCTGGCGCGTTTTAAGAAGGGTTAGTAATTCCCCTTGAATACTGGGGGTCCCTGGGGGCCAACTAGCCCACCAGGAACCTCCAGTATGCGCCAGGGCTGCGTTGCAGAGAGGTGTACAGAGGCCACGCCCTTTTACACCTCCCTGCAACGCAGCTCTGTGGCGCTTTGGAAGTACATGGTGGGCTAGTTGGACTCCAGGGACCCTCAGGATTCAAGGGACTTAATCCCCCAACTTAAAACGTGCCACAGGGCGCGTTTGCACAGTGGTGAAGGGAGGGGCGGGGCTTCAGGTAACATGTGTGCAAACAGGCCCCGTGGCGTGTTTTAAGATGGGGAATTAAATCCCTTCAATCCTGAGGGTCCCTGGGGGCCAACTAGCCCAACAGGTACGTCCAGAAAGCGCCACAGAGCTGCATTGCAGAGAGGTGTAAAAGGGGTGTGGCCTCTGTACACGTCTCTGCAACGCAGCCCCTGGCGCATACTGGAGGTTCCTGGTGGGCTAGTTGGCCCCCAGGGACCTCATGATTCAAGGGGACTTAATCCCCCAACTTAAAACGCGCCACGGGGCGCGCTTGCACAGATGTCACCTCAGGCCCCGCCCCTCCCTTCACCATTGTACAAATATTCCTCTAAAATCAGCCGAACTACGAATTCCTATTTACTCACCTGTTATCAGGAGAGACCTCAGTGCTGCATCTTTCAGCCCAGTACTGATCCTGAAAAGTAATTTTAACCGTACTTACCAGTAACTTGAATTTCCTTCCATAGGATATCATTGCCTGCTTTTTGATGAAAAAGTTTCTAAGTGTCGATTTTTGAAACATACAAATATTCCTCTAAAATCAGCCAAACTACGAATTCCAATTTACTCACCTGTTATCAGGAGAGACCTCAGTGCTGCATCTTTCAGCCCAGTACTGATCCTGAAAAGTAATTTTAACCGTACTTACCAGCAACTTGAATTTCCTTCCATAGGCTAACATTGACTGGTTTCACTTGCAAATTCTTCTAAGTGTGGAGTTTTGGAACTTTATAATATTCCTCTAAAATCAGCCGAACTACGAATTCCGATTTACTCACCTGTTATCAGGAGAGAACCCAGTGCTGCATCTTTTAGCCCAGTACTGATCCTGAAAAGTAATTTTAACCGTACTTACCAGTAACTTGAATTTCCTTCCATAGGATATCATTGACTGGTTTCACTTGGAAATTCTTCTAAGTGTGGAGTTTTGGAACTTTATAATATTCCTCTAAAATCAGCCGAAATACGAATTCTGATTTACTCACCTGTTACCAGGAGAGACCTCAGTGCTGCATCTTTCAGCCCAGTACTGATCCTGAAAAGTAATTTTAACCGTACTTACCAGTAACTTGAATTTCCTTCCATAGGATATCATTGCCTGCTTTTTGCTGAAAAAGTTTCTAAGTGTCGATTTTTGAAACATACAAATATTCCTCTAAAATCAGCCAAACTACGAATTCCGATTTACTCACCTGTTATCAGGAGAGACCTCAGTGCTGCATCTTTCAGCCCAGTACTGATCCTGAAAAGTAATTTTAACCGTACTTACCAGCAACTTGAATTTCCTTCCATAGGCTAACATTGACTGGTTTCACTTGGAAATTCTTCTAAGTGTGGAGTTTTGGAACTTTATAATATTCCTCTAAAATCAACCGAACTACGAATTCCGATTTACTCACCTGTTATCAGGAGAGAACCCAGTGCTGCATCTTTTAGCCCAGTACTGATCCTGAAAAGTAATTTTAACCGTACTTACCAGGAACTTGAATTTCCTTCCATAGGCTAACATTGACTGGTTTCTCTTGGAAATTCTTCTAAGTGTGGAGTTTTGGAACTTTATAATATTCCTCTAAAATCAGCCGAACTACGAATTCCGATTTACTCACCTGTTATCAGGAGAGAACCCAGTGCTGCATCTTTTAGCCCAGTACTGATCCTGAAAAGTAATTTTAACCGTACTTACCAGTAACTTGAATTTCCTTCCATAGGATATCATTGACTGGTTTCACTTGGAAATTCTTCTAAGTGTGGAGTTTTGGAACTTTATAATATTCCTCTAAAATCAGCCAAAATACGAATTCCGATTTACTCACCTGTTATCAGGAGAGACCTCAGTGCTGCATCTTTCAGCCCAGTACTGATCCTGAAAAGTAATTTTTACCGTACTTACCAGTAACTTATATTTCCTTCCATAGGAATCCATTGTCTGGTTTTCAGCAGAAAAGTTTCAAAGTGTTGATTTTCACAAACTACAAATATTCCTTAAAAATCGCCTGAATGACTTAAACGCATTCTTTCAACTGTTTACAGGAGATGCACCAGTGCTGGATCCAGGATCCACCACTGAGTAAGAAAAAGTAACGATAACACTACTTACCTGCTAAGTGAATTTCCTCCCATAGGATAACATTGGTGATTCTATGTGAAAATGTTTCTAAGTGTCAACTTTTAAAATACAATAATATTCCTTAAAAATCACTACTGTAACCAAAACGCTTTTACTCAACTGTTTACAGGAGATGTCCCAGGACTGACTCTAGGATCCAGTCCTGTGGTTAGAAAAAGTAATCCATAAAGTAACTAATTGCATTTAACTTGAAATTCACATTGAGCTCAATGTTGCATTGTGTTTGAAATTGTGTTGCCCATTGCAATAACTGTAACTACTGTACTTAAAAGTCTATTGCCTATTTGCAAAGTATTTAAACTAAAGTAATTCATTCTGAGAAAGTATATTTTGTTATGTAATGTATAATGTAATTAAAATGTATTTAAAAAAATAAAATATCTAAAAATAAATAGTTTAAAAAAATGTAGTAAATCAGTATCAAAAAATAAATATAACAATTAATACATTTAAAAATTGTCATTTACAAAACCTTTGAAATTCACTGAAAAAAAACCATAGTTTTCAGACATGTTATAGTTAGGAATTAGCATTTAAAAAACCTTTGAAATTCACTGAAAAAACCATAGGTTTCAGGCACGTTATAGTTAGAAATTAGCATTTAAAAAACCTTACAAATTCACTGAAAAAAACATAGGTTTTAGGGACAGTTATAGTTAGTTGGACATTGCACTCGTACAAAACCCGTGAAATTCCCCCGTTATAGTTAGTTCAGGTAACTATAGCTCGCGCCCCCGCAATGCACTGCTGATGACGTCACATATTACATCACTCATGACATGGTCAGTGACATCACTGATGACATCACTGATGACATCTCAAATGACATCACTGATGACATCATCCATGTGATAATTTCATTCATCTTCTCACACCCTAATATAACTTTTGATACACCCACTCTAAATTACAGACTGCCATTCGCAAAACCATAGACACTCCAACACCAATAACTACATACCCACTCACTGATTCTTAGGTCTACACACACACACATCCACTCACTCACCCGTACAGTCACTCATACTTATGGTCACTCAGTACAGGACTATCATATGCACTCTTACTCCTATATAGACACTCAAACACCGCCACTCATCCATAGAGGTACTCACACACCTAGTCAGTCATGCAAATAATTAAACACACTGCCATTTACTCACCTATACAGTTATACACACACCAGCTCACTTAATCATACAAATACTAGCACATTGTTACGCTCTTATACAATAACTGATACAAGCACACACGCATCCATACAGCCACTATCACAATCACTCACTCTCGCTAATGGAGAAGTGTGGCTCACTGGTTAGAGCGGCAGACCCTGATGCAGAGATCTGGCCCGGGACCAGGGTTCAATTCCCGCCTTGGCGGGTCTTGGGCTCAATTTCCTCGACCTGATAATTCTCGCCTCGGTGCCTATTCTAATCATGGGTCCCACTCTGCAACTCTGGGCAATAGCTTGCTTAATCTCCACAACGGCTCCAACAGCGCTGGGATGCCTGGCTTCACCCTGGGGGTGCCCAGGAGTGGACATTTCACAGGGAAAAGCCAGGAAGGGTTCCACAGCGGTATGCGTACAGCGCCTGGACACCCCTTTGGGGGTATGGGTGCGCTTTACAAGTACAAATTTCATTTCATAGCTATTTATATACTCCAACACACATATATACTGCCTTTCACATATGTAGTTACTCACACATGTACCACTGGGACATACATTCACTCACTAACACACTCTTACACACACTTACCCACCCATACAGTCTATCACAGATGCACTCTTGAAACCATCCACCCAGTGAATCACCCACTCACACATCTATGCACATTGTCGCACACACCCCTCCCACACAAACACTCAGGCACCCATACAGATACTCAGACAACCATTCAATAACTCATATAGACACTCATGTAGCTATTCACAAACACATGCAGCCACTTACACAGCAACAGACAGATGGATACAGACATTCACCCAGTTTAGTCACTAACCCATGCATTCAGTAAGATACGTTAAATCACTCACTTATAGAGTCAGTCACGCACCTACTAAATCATCCATACAGACACTTATACAGCCACTCATTCTTCAATACGTCTTTTCCTATATATATTAAAAATATTTAAACTTTACAGAAACACACAGTCACTACATGATGTCATCAGTGATGTCATTTGAGATGTCATCAGTGATGTCATCAGTGATGTCACTGACCAAGTCATGAGTGATGTAATATGTGACGTCATCAGCAGTGCATTGTGGGGCGCGAGTTATAGTTACCTGAACTAACTATAACGGGGAATTTCACGGGTTTTGTACGAGTGCAATGTCCAACTAACTATAACTGTCCCTAAAACCTATGGTTTTTCAGTGAATTTGTAAGGTTTTTTAAATGCTAATTTCTAACTATAACGTGCCTGAAACCTATGGTTTTTTCAGTGAATTTATATATATATATATATATATTTAATTTATTTTACCTAATGGTGGTTGCCAGTAGGTAGTTATATTTAGGATGGCGTGTCTATCCAAATGGTCATTTTCAGTTGCCTTTATCTTTGGTGCCGGTTGATGAATCTCCATGACATTTTCCCCCAAAATTTACCCGGTACTTCAGATGGTGTCTGAATAGTTTCGGGGCATTGTGGATTGCGGGGGTCGAGAAAAAGGGGGGCCCAAAACACGTTTTACCCATGATAATTCCCATAGGAACATTGAATAAGCCTACAGCCCGAAATGATGGATGAAATTACACAAAATTTGGTAGGAAGCTGGATTTTAGTATTCAGATCGTGCTTGTGGTGATTTGTTGTAAATCTGCAGTTCGGGATATATTAACTGGAAAACAAATTTGTATATATAGGGGCATGGATCAGCCCATGGGTAATTCACAGATTCATACGAACTAGCGAACTCCTGATTGGCTAGCTGCACCTTCACCGAAAAGTTGTGGTTTCCATTTTGTTTGCCAGGAAAACAGTCCCCGGGGCTGAAAATTTGTTTGCAAATTGAATGAAGGGGTCAGGTGAGAGGTTTCCTGACACCTTGTACATGTTATAAAAGGGGGCTGAGCGTGTGTCCTAGGGTCAGAAAATTGAAAAAAAAAAATGTTGCCACTTGCGAAATCTGCGGATCCAAGGTGGGGATCATCATGGCCCTCGGTGCAACTCTACGGGGATCCACGACTTTAACGTAGCTGAAAAAAAAGAATGCCTATATATATATATTGATATACTCTCTCTTCCTCTCACAGCTATTCAGATGCCCATACAGATACTACCACACCCACTTACATACCCATCCAGAGACTCTCACATTCACTCTTACACTCATACAGACACTGTCACACCCATTCACATATCCATAGAGACTGTTAAACCTATTCACATACCCATAGACAGTCTGTGACACCCATTCACAAACCAATACAGTCACAGTCACTGTCACACTAATCGAGAAACCTATAAGACACTTTCACTCCCATTTACAAGCCCATACAGACTCTGTCACACCCATTCATATACTCAGAGACTGTCACACACATTCAAAACACCATAGAGACACTCTCACACCCATTCACAAACCCATACAGATACTCTCACACTCATTCATGTACTCAAATAGACACTGTCACACCCATTCAAAAATTGTGACACCCATTCACAAATCCATACAGATACCGTCACACTCATATAGGTACCCAAACACACACTGCCACAACCATTTACAGACCCATACAGACACTCTCACACCCATTCACAACTTCATAGAGACACTATCACATCTATTCACATACCTATACACACTTTGTGACACCCTTCACAAACCCATACAGTCACTGTTACACCCAGTCAAACACATACAGACACTGTCACACCCATTCATATACTACAGACACACTGTTACACTCATTCACAAAACTATAAAGTGACTGTCTTATTCATTCACAACCCCATACAGATACTGTCACACCTATTCACAAATCCATACAAACATTGTGACACCCATTCACAAACCCATACAGATACTGTCACTCTCATTCATTCACCTAAACAGCCAATGTCACACCCATTCACAAATCCATGCAAACATTTTGATACCAATTCACAAACCCTTACAGATACTTTAACACTCATGTATGTCCCCAAACACACACCATCACAACCATTCATATACCCATACAGACAATGTCACACCCATTCGCAACTTCAGACACTGTAACATCCATTCACATACCCATATAGACTGTGTGACACCCTTCACAAGCCCATACAGTCATTGTCACACCCATTGACAAACCCATACAGACACTGTCACACCCATTCATATACCATAGACTCACTGTGAAACCCATTCAGAAACCTATAGAGAGACTGGCACGCCATTCACAAACCAATACAGACACTGTCACACTCATTCTTGTACCCAAACATAAACTATCACACCCATTCACAAACCCATGCAGACACTGTTACACACATTCACAACCCCATAGAGACAGTCTCACACTAATTCCCAAACCTATACAGACAGGGTTACAGCCAATCATATACCATTGAGAGAGTTACACCCACTGACAAACCCATACAGACACTGTCACACCCATGTACAACCCCATAGAGACAATCTAACACCCACTTATGCACCTAAAATGCTACCCTGTTAGACTGTGTTATAACCACTGTGATATCCATTCAGGACCCTTTACTAGAAATATTAAATGTTCTATTTTGCATTGAATGTCTGCTTTTGGTTTGCAGATCCGCGATTGATCAGCGGAATCAATAAATGTTTAAGAAAACGATTTACAGAATAAAATGCCAACTGTTTGGGACATAGGGTGGCTCTTAGAAGAGCCTTTGTATTCATTGTGTGTATATGATGACTATATATATGAGCAGATGCAGAGTTTCAAGTTGCTCAGAAAAACTCTGCTGCCTTCATCTCTGAAGTGAACACCATCTCACTTGTATATTCCATGCATGTTGAAGCACAGGTTATTATTGCAGACATAGCCCATATTATGGTCTCTGTGGAATAATGAAACAGTTTTATTAACATGTTTCCTGGCTTTCAATATCTGTGGACAAAGTTGAGAAGACCACTTCCATTTTTGCCACTAGAGTGTACAATCATGTGGTCTGGATGTTGGTTCTCCATAATGCTTTCAATCAATAGAAGCAATTGATGGCACTTTTAACCCTCTCTGGCTAAACCAATTAATATCCACATTAGGCAAACCTATGTATCTGTCAATCCCTCTGTTTCTAGCATACTCTCTAGCCCAGAACACAAACATGTGACCCACATGAATGATGGAGCAGTAGCACATAGGAGAAGTCTGCAGCTGAATAAGGCAGTTTTCAAAATTAAGTCAGTTAAAAATGATCGTACAAAGTCAAGTTTAACACGTTACATTTAATTGGATGGTGTAAGTGATGTACTGATTAAAACTAGGTTGTGCTATAAATTTAAAGTAATTTGATGTGTGATTGCGTATGAGGAGTATGTTTATAATTGTATACACTCAAGCACACCTGCAAAATAATGGTAGTTAGTATGTTTCTATAGGGACAGATGTGAACTTCTGACCTTCTACTAGCAGAGAATGTTACATTGTTGATCACCATGGAAACAGAGCTACAGGAGTATGTAGGAAGAGAACAAAATAAGCCTAGAATATCAATGTGAGGAGACATTAATCATGAAAGAAATACAGACTAAATATTGTTTGGGTCTAAATTTAGGGATTTGTAGGAAGTGGTGTTTAAGTGGTGGTGTTTAGGAACAGTTTTTAAGAGAGATTTCAGTTTAACGCACGGATCCGTGGATCCTCAGCGAGGTTATCTGCCATTGCTGCACCCTGACAGTTATCTTCTCTTGCAGTTCCTGGAATGAACAATATTCTTTTCCCTGGACTATGCCACTCTCATGATTTCCCCGAAACATGACATTAGACTGTAATCATATCTTTCACCACTAGCCCTCAGCTCATACTTTTCTCAAGTCGCAGAACAGTTCCGTACTTACATAGCCATGACCTCATCCCCACACAATGAATAACTCCCCACTGGATAGAAACCTGAAAATTGTATAATTAAACATTAAGGGTCTTAACCACCCAATCAAACGAAAAAAAAATGAAAACTACCTCTTTAAATTAAAACCGGACATAATCCTATTACAGAAAACAAAAATTGCCCTGGGCGGGCTGGAGAGCTTTGGAAAGAGTTGGATCACAGATGTCATTGACTCATCCAATGACAGCAAGAAGGGTGCAGTGGCCACTTTAATCACTAATAGCTTGGGACTGTCAAATGATTCATACTTGACTGACAATAATGAAAGGTGGGCTCTGTCAAAGTTTACAAAGAACTCAGGACATTTCCATATACTTAATGTTTACGGCCCAAACTCAGATGACCCCGAGTTCTGGGATTCCCTAACTCTCCCCCTGAGCCAAATTCAGTGTGACAACCTTGTTATTCTGGGTGGCGACTTCAATCTTCCTCTAGACATAACCATTGATAGGCAATCTAGATCTTCTCTCCATCCCTCCAGGGCACATAGATCATTACACAAACTATGTGATAGGTTTGGCCTATGCGACTCCTGGAGACTTCAACATCCACACACCAGTGATTATACCTTCTTCTCTAACCCCCACAAATCCTACTCCAGAATAGACTAACTAATAATATCCAAACCTCATATGCATCTAATTGACCAAACAGACATACTGACGAGACTAATTTCAGATCACTCGGCTATATCTCTGTCTCTCAATGGTACTAACACTATTACACCGAGTAAGATATGGAGATTCAATGATGAATCAATTAGAGATGCTGCCTCAAAGGAGGCGATTGAGAAAACTATCGTAAACTACTTGAAAGACAATTTAATCGCTGATACCTCCCCATCTAATCACTGGGACGCCCTGAAGGCTACGGTAAGGGGTGCCCTTATTAACATCCAAACCAAAATCAATACTGAACATAACAAAGAACCCTAAAATCTAAAAAAAGACATTAAACATTGGAAACAGCCCACATGTCTGACTTGAATCCCCAAACTCTTTCAGATCTTACCAACAAAAAATGCAAATATAATAGAATCCTAAGCGAAAGACCAGAAGTACGGGTCAACAAATAAAAAAGTTTAAAACTATGTGACACAAACAGAGCAGGGACAACACTAGCCTCTTACCTATAACACAAACAGAACCACAAAGGAATTGACACCCTCACTGACAAAGCTAATGTCACCCACAGTAAACCACAGAAAATTCTTGAGATACTCAAAGATTTCTACCAATCCCTATACAAAGACAACTCAGAGATCTTGACAGCCACCTGTGCAGATTACCTCACGGATATACCTCTTTCGACCATTTCCGATCAAGAAAAAAATGTTCTGAGTTCCCCTTTCACCCTAGAATGAATTGACACCGCAATTCGCTCCCTTAAATCCCATAAAGCCCCCTGCCCAGATGGATACTCTGCTACTTTTTATAAAACCTTCGCTCATATACTTAACCCAACCCTGTTGGCCCTTTTCCAACATTTTGCCGACTCCAGTATCATTTCTGAAACTACCAGTGAAGCCACAATTGTTGTAATCCCCAAAAAAGGGAAAGATATGACACAGGCCAAAAACTATAGGCCAATTTCTTTAATTAACCCAGATGCAAAGGTCTACGCCAAGATACTATGCAAGAGACTGGAACCTCTTCTCCTTCATCTAATTGGGCAGTCGCAAGTGGGCTTCATAAAACATAGACTATCCAATGATCACACCCATCTCCTCTGCCACGTCATTGAAAAAGCTAAGACAGCTGCCACTACAACAGTGGCAGTTACTCTAGATGCTGAAAAAGCATTTGACAGGGTCTCCTGAACTTTTCTGCTTGAATCCCTTCAGAAATTTTATTTGAGAGAATCCTTCACCAAAATGGTTATGGCTCTTTATAGCGGTTCATCCGCTAAAATGAGATCTGGAGGATTACTTTCTCCAACGTTTAACCTAGAAAGGGGTGCAAGGCAAGGTTGCCCCCTCTCCCACTATTTATTTTAACTCTAGAACCTTTACTCCTCAAGATCAGAACTAACCCACACATTCATGGTGTCTCCTTTAATAAAGCCATTCAATCGATTCCTGCCCTACTTCAAACCATAGAAGAATATGCCCAAGTCTCGAACTATAAACTTAACAAATACAAGTCTGAATTCCTTGTGCTAAATAATCTCAGCCCCAGCGCCCTTTCGTTAACACAGGTCTAGCCTGGCAACCGAAGTTTGTTAACTACTTGGGAATGGAGTTTAACTTAGATATTTTAGAATCCCAGCACCATAACAAAGCTAAAACACTACGTAAAGTAGAAGCCTTAGTAGACAGTTGGAACCCTAAATTTCTCATGTGGTGGGGCCGTATTGAGACCATCAAAATGATGATCACCCCCATAATCAACTACCTTGCAAACATGCTACCACTAACGCTATTGGATGAGTTCTTACCGAAGACCGATAGACTACTAAATAAATTCAATTGGCAAAATAAAAGGCCCAGAATCTCTCTCAACAAACTGCGCCTTCCGGTTCATCTGGGAGGCGTTAATCTGGCGGACTTTAAATATTACCTAACCGCCTTCCTTGGGAACAGGGCACCCTTTGGTTCACTCAATCCCCAGACTATACTCCCACATGGCTATTAATAGAAAAGGAACTTCTTGGTGATTTCCATCCGATATCCCTCCTAACTAGTAATCCCGAATCTCTGCCATCGGGTAAATACATTTTTAATAATGCCAAAAGGGCTCCTTTGAAAATGAACAGACTATTGGAAACCCCAATCTCTAACTCAAATATGACTTCCCTATGGGACAATCCAAAAATTCAAATTCAAGGCTCTCCAGTTTACTGGCCCCACTGGGCCGCCATGGCCATTCACTTCTTGAAAGACTTGGGGACTCCAAAATCCCTGCTATCCTTCAGGGAACTACAACGCCATTTTAACTTAGAGAACTTAGATCTCTACAATTTTCTGAAGCTTAAAGTCAGTCTATCTAAACTAAAAATCCCATCTAATGATTCCTCTCTTACCAAGATCATCCTAATTTTTAATAAATCTGGTCCCCAGCCTCCAAGTTCTATCAGCTTCCTAAACCAAAGTCCTCAAGAATTCAAGCTAAATGGGACTCCCAAGAACCCCGCTACGACAGAAGCCTGACACAAAGTATGGAAATCAGTGGTCTCATACAAAATCTCTCCCTCCCTTTCACAAATGAAATTCTGGCTCTTACAGAGGACCTTCTGGACCCCGGCCGATCTTCTCATGCTCTCCCTTAGAGATATACCAGCGTGCTGGAATTGCAATGACCCTTCTGGGGATCTTCCTCACCTCCTCTTTCACTGCCCTGCAGTTTCTCCATTCTGGGACTCTGTATTCAGCTTTATCCACTCCACCTGCGGGGTCCATCAAGAACGAAACTTCTCCTCACTAATTAATGGCTTCCTGGATCCAAGCATAAGATCTCATAATTATAGTCTTCTAATTGACATCCTCCTTACCGCTGCCTGTAAGTCAGTTTTGACTAATTGGGAAAATACAACGGCCACCTCTTTCTGCTCCTGGGTAAACTGGGTCTCCGGTCTGAGAGGTGCAGACAACGCCGCCTTACAAAACTCTCCATGGTTAATACACAACACATCTATCTGGAATTCCCTCGATAACTATTTCGATACCACTAAACCACCGTGAAACTCAAATAGGGGACCCTTCCCCCAATGCCCTTGATATGTACCCTAGCAAGAGTGTATCTGCCCTGAACACACAAACACTGGACTCAGAAGAACTGCATATCACCGTCTCCTATAGCCTGGTGCTTGATCCCTGACTTGCAGAGAATACACACTCCCACCTGCATACCGTACAGCCTCACCAGAATCCTCCCCTCCATACACGTTACCTAAATCTCTACCTACTAGCGCTTCTTTTTCTTCTTTTCTCATTTTTACTTTCTTTAAACCATCAGAATTACCATATGTGAGCCTCCTCTTATCTGCTATGTGTTACCAGGGTTTTGTTCTTTGTATTAGATCAATCTGTCGCAATTATCCATCCAGGACTTTCCACACCAGACCTTAGTTCCCCAAATGTATCACATGTATTACATTTCTGTTTTTTTGGCCCTGTTCATTGGTTTTTAAAAATGCTCCATAAGGTTTAAAAAAAAAAGTGACCATTCAGAAGAGCTGCATGGTTAGTAAGGAAATGAAATGAAAGCAGTGTTTCTAATTGTTTGCAGCCTCTGTAACCAAAAAAGCAAAGTTGAATAGGGGGCCATTAATGGTTGCCTTGGAAAAGAGTGGTCTAGCATTCTTTTGCTCAGTTTTTGTGTACTTTCTTGAGACAAGTTTGAGAACCTGATACTGAGAAAATAAATACTCACCAACAATCACATTTAACAGGTAAGTGAATTAAGCTAAGCAACAGAAAAGTTGATACAGAAGGACTGAGTGTGATAAAGTTAGATGAAAGTGTCCAGGATGTTTGAGAAAAGTAAAAGGAAATGTTGGAAGTGAGTAGAGGATGAAATAAAGTAGTAAAGTGAATTGAAAGCAAGGTATAGTTACATATATTTACTTTTCACATATACTGATATAGCTATGCATACAGTAAAAGAGCAAAGGGTACAGTGATGCATACATTTACATAGTCAGAAGGAAGCTGTTGTGGGCAGCCTTTCCCATACTCATTTAGACCTCCTCTATTCCCATTCACATACTTATACAGACAGTGTGACACTCATTCACATACTCATACAGACACTCTTACAACTCTCACTTACCCATACAGACACCGTTATACCCACTCATATACTGATACAGAGACTTTGACATCCTCTCATATACCCATAGAGAGACATACACCCTGTCACATACCTATTCAGACCTCCTTTATTCCCATCCACATACCCATAGACAGTCTGACACCCATTCACATACCCATATAGATTCTCACACCCTCTCACATACCCATACAGACTCTGACGTTCTCTCACATACCCATGTAGACACCCTTATACCCATTCTGATTCCCATACAGAGATGCTCACACCCTATCACATACTGTTGCACCCTCTCACATACCCATACAGATTGTTTTATAACCATTCACATACCCATACAGAGACTATCACACACTCTCACATACTCATACATATAGTGTCATAACTATTCACATACCCATAAAGAGTCTCACAGTCTCTCCCATACCCATACATAGACTGTCACAACCTCTCACATTCCCATACACACAGTGTCACAACCATTTACATACCTATACAGATGCTGTCACAGCCTCTCACATATCTATACAGACACCATTATACCCATTCACATATCCATATGGACACTCCTACACCCTTCCATACAGAGACTCTCACACCCTTTCACATACGCATGTAGATACACTTATACCTATTTACATACCCATACAGAGATTCTCACATGCTCTCACATACCTATTCGTAGACTGTCACAGCCTCTCACATACCCATACTGATAGTGTCACAACCATTCACATACCCATACAAATATTCTTGCAAATTCTCAAATACTGATATAGACAGCGTTATATCCATGCACATACCCATACACATACACCCACACCCTCTCACTTATGCATACAGATACCCTTATTCACATTCACATAGCTATACACAGACTGTGACATCCTTTCAGATACTCATACAGACCTCCTTTAGTCTGACTCACATACTTATAGAGACAGTGTGACACCCATTCATATACTCATACAGAGACTCTAACACCCTCTCACATCCCCATACAGACAATGTATTAGCCATTTGCATACTGATACAGTGACTCAGACATCCTCTCACACACCCATTGTGGGTCTCACACCCTCTAAGATACCCATATGTAGACTGTCACAACCATTTACATCCTTCTACTGATGTTTACACACTCACACATACCCATGTAGACACCATTATATTGATTCACACAACCAAACACAAGCTCTCACATCCTCTCACATCCTTGTACATAGTCTGTCAGACCCTATTCCATACCCATCCAGGAACTCATATACCTATTCACATACCTATACAGATACTCTGATATCCTCTCAAATATCCATACAGACACCAGTATACCAATTCACATACCCATACAGAGACTCTTACACCCTCTCAGATATCCATGCAGATATTCTCACACCCTCTCACATACCCATGTAGACACATTAATACCTATTGACATACCCATACACACACTGTCACACCCTCTCATATTCCCATGTAAACACCCCTGTACCCATTCACATACGAATTCAAATTTCCTTTATTCCCACTGGCATACTTATACAGACAGTATGATACCCATCGATATACTCAAACAAAGATTCTTATACCCTCTCACATACTCATACAGACACTGTTACATCCTGTTACAGCCCCATTCAGACCATCTTTATTCCCATCCACATAACCATACAGACAGTCAGACACCCCTTCACATACCCATACAGAGACTGTTACATCCTCTCACATACCCATACAGAGACTCTCACATCCTCTCACATATCTATGTAGACATCATTAGACCCATTCACATACCCATACAGACTCCCACACCCTCTCACATGCCCATACAGAGACTCTCACATCCTCTCACATAACCATACATAGACTGTCACAGCCTCTCACATACCCATACATACACTGTTACACTCTGTCTCATACTTATGCAGGCACCCTTATACCCATTGATATACCTATACAGATACTGTCACACCCTCTCACTTATGCATACAGACACCCTTATACATGTTCACAGAGCTATAAACAGACTCTGACATCCTTTCAGATACTCATACAGACCTCCTTTATTCCGATTCACATACTTATAGAGACATTGTGACACCCATTTACATACATATACAGAGACTCTTACACCCTTTCACATCCCCGTACAGGCACTGTATTAGCCATTACATACTGATACAGTGACTCAGACATCCTCTCACATACCCATGGACAGTCTCAGATACCCATATATAGACTGTCACAACCATTCACATACTCATACAGAATCTTACACACTCTCACATACACCGATGTAGATACCATTATATTGATTCACATAACCAAACAAAAGCTCTCACATCCTGTCACATACCCATAAATAGACTGTCAGACTCTGTTACATACCCATACAGGCACCCTTATATCTATTCACATACCTGAACAGATACTCTGATACCCCTCACATATCCATACAGACACCTGTATACCCATTCACATACCCATATAGAGACTCTTACATCCTCTCACATACCCATGTAGACATATTTATACCCATTGGCATACCTATACACACACTCACACCCTCTCATATTCCCATGTAAACACCCTTATGCCCATTCAGATACTAATTCACATATCCTTTATTCCCATTCATATACTTATACAGACACTCTTACACCCTCTCACATACCCATAAAGCCACTGTAATACCCATTCAAATACTGATACAGAGACTCAGATATACTGTCACATACCCATAGAGATAATCTCACTCCCTCTCACATACCCATACGTATACTATCACAGACTGTCACATACCTGTTCAGTCCTTCTTTCTTCTTATCCATATACATATTAACCCTGGGCGTCAAATTCCGCTCCGCTAGCAGAATTTGCGGAATTTAGGCAATTTTGCTTTCCGCGGAGAACGCGGAATTATTTGCCAACAATTCCGCGATCCGCGGCGTAGCGGAATTATTTTCTTGTTCGCGCTTTAAAAATGCGTTCTAGCGCGCGCGATAGCGACTTACCGGGATTCCTGCATTCGCCGACGGGTTTTCCTATCCGTTCGCGTGCGCCACGAGATTTCGGTAGCCGGCCGCGCGATCCCGCGAGAGTTTGCGATCGCGAACACTTCATTCGCCGCGCCATCGGACAATGGGAGAGTGTGCGATCGCGAACACGTCATTCGCCGCGCCATCGTGCACCGCGAGAGAGATTGCGATCGCGAACACGTCATTCGGGCGCGCCATCGGACATCCGGCAGAATGTTGGTAAAGCTCGCGATCCCGAACACGCAAAATTTTCAATCTGGAGAAGAATAATATCGCGAGCCGCATAAAACCTTATAAACTGATGATTTGGATGAAAAAAAAACTCTGATTGATATTTGGCTGTCCTTTTTGTCAAATTTTTGGGGGAGAGGGAGGAAGTGCCACAGAGTCTCCTACTTCCTGTTCCTGTCCAGCAGGCTCCTCCCAGTGCTTTGTCCATCTCCTGTTCATTTTTCACTTGGATTTGAGCTGGAAGGATCACTCTTTGGGCCCGATTCTGATGCGGGTTGGAAAAGCTTCCCGACCGAGGGCCTGATTCTGATGCGGTTAGGAAGGCCTCCTAACGGCATTTGCTCCTTCCAAATCGGATCGGGAACGTGTCTTCCCGACCGAGGGCCCAATTCTGATGCGGTTAGGAACAAATGTTCCCATTGAAGTCAATGGGAGTTCAACCAAATTGTATCTGGAAGCATCCGGATGCATCCTACTCCGCCAGTCGGACTTTCCCGATCCGAGTGGGTCGGACACCATTTCCCAACCGATTCGGTCGGGAAGCTTTTCCAACCCGCATCAGAATCGGCCCCTTTGTGTCTGCTGCATCATTATCATTGGATTTGAGGATTTTTGGATTTGAGATTTTACAAGTAAGTTGGTGTTGTTTGATTGGGGCATTGCAGTTGCTGCAACTACAATTTTTGTACTTTTCATCATTTTTAAAAATAAATAGTTGTGGGTAGCCAGTAGGCCCAGAGCTAGTCATGGGTGGGTGCATGATGAAACATGATGAAACAACTGTTCCTTTGCTGTGTGATGTATTTATTAATTTCAAACATCATTTAGGGGGCATGGACGGCATTGGATTGAATTTCAAAATGTGTATTTTTAGGTGTATTTCAGTTTTTTGGGCTGTGTGTTAAATACATGCCTTAGTTGTGTGTGGTGTGCTGCAGGCCTTGTTTAGCCCTGTGGATTTTCGTTTTTGCATTTTATTGCATTACAGGCAAAGCAGTGTGGTTTAGCATGCAGCCTTTGCCTGGCTATTATAGGCCTGTTTTCAATACATTGTTTTCCAGGCCTCCTGCTTGTTGCTTGTGATTTGTGAGTGTCCATGTGGCTGGTAGCCATTTCTGGTGGGAGTTATAAGTGTGCTGCTTTTGCCATATAGGCCTGCATGTGTTTCCTTTGTGGCCTAGGCTTCTTGTTGTGGTCCTGGCCATGAGGCTGGCAGCCATTTTGAAGCCAGGCAGTGTGCTTTTTGCCATAGGCCTGCATTGTCTGTCTTCAGTTTCTTGTTGTTGTGGGCCTGGCCATGAGGCTGGCGGCCATTTTGAAGCCAGGCAGTGTGCTTTTTGCCATAGGCCTGCATTGTCTGTCTTCAGTTTCTTGTTGTTGTGGGCCTGGCCATTTTGAAGCCCGGTAGTGTGCTTTTATCCATGTTCCTGCAAGCTTGTGGCCTAGTCTGCCAACAGGCCTTTCATCCAGTAGGCGCAGAGGTAGTCAGGGGTGCATGAAACAACTGTTTCTGTGTGTTCTGTTGAATTTAAACATCATTTAGGGCATGGATGGCATTGGATTGAATTGCAAAATGTGTATTTTTGGGTGTATTTCAGTTTTTGGGCTGTGTGTTAAATACATGCCTTAGTTGTGTGTGGTGTGCTGCAGGCCTTGTTTAGCCCTGTGGATTTTCGTTTTTGCATTTTATTGCATTACAGGCAAAGCAGTGTGGTTTAGCATGCAGCCTTTGCCTGGCTATTATAGGCCTGTTTTCAGTACATTGTTTTCCAGGCCTCCTGCTTGTTGCTTGTGATTTGTGAGTGTCCATGTGGCTGGTAGCCATTTCTGGTGGGAGTTATAAGTGTGCTGCTTTTGCCATATAGGCCTGCATGTGTTTCCTTTGTGGCCTAGGCTTCTTGTTGTGGTTCTGGCCATGAGGCTGGCGGCCATTTTGAAGCCAGGCAGTGTGCTTTTTGCCATAGGCCTGCATTGTCTGTCTTCAGTTTCTTGTTGTTGTGGGCCTGGCCATGAGGCTGCTTTTTGCCATAGGCCTGCATTGTCTGTCTTCAGATTCTTGTTGTTGTGGGCCTGGCCATTTTGAAGCCCGGTAGTGTGCTTTTATCCATAGTCCTGCAAGCTTGTGGCCTAGTCTGCCAACAGGCCTTTCATCCAGTAGGCGCAGAGGTAGTCAGGGGTGCATGAAACAACTGTTTCTGTGTGTTCTGTTGAATTTAAACATCATTTAGGGCACATGGATGGCATTGGATTGAATTGCAAAATGTGTATTTTTGGGTGTATTTCAGTTTTTTGGGGTGTGTGTTAAATATATGCCTTAGTTGTGTGTGGTGTGTTGCAGGCCTTGTTTAGCCCTGTGGATTTTCGTTTTTGCATTTTATTGCATTACAGGCAAAGCAGTGTGGTTTAGCATGCAGCCTTTGCCTGGCTATCATAGGCCTGTTTTCAGTACATTGTTTTCCAGGCCTTCTGCTTGTTGCTTGTGATTTGTGAGTGTCCATGTGGCTGGTGGCCATTTCTGGTGGGAGTTATACGTGTGCTGCTTTTGCCATTTAGGCCTGCATGGTTTTCCTCTTGGCTTACTGCTTCCATCCATCCCCTTTGCCAGCTGCAGCTCCCTGAATGATGTGATGAGCAAATAATTTAATGCCAAACAGGGTCCACTTCTATTACATTTGTATTTTTGTTGTTGTTCCTCTTCTTTCCTATCCTTCCTGACAGTGTACACAGTATACCATGAAAGCCCTTGTTGACAGTCTCACAAATGGCTACACTAACTTATATATTTTATTTGTTTGTTTGTACTACTAGTAATTGAACCACAACAACAAATGCAACATTTCACTGATGTTCTTCTCCTGGCTTCTTTGCTTTTAGGTGCACAAAAAGACAGAGGAGGAGGTGTCATCATCATCACCCGTTGTACTGCCAGACAGAAGTCCTGCTGCGCGTCACGTCCACGTGTGACCACAGACATCTCTGCAGCTTGTGCACCTGCGTCCTGCTGACATCTGAAGAAGATGGCCCCAAAGAAAGGTACCAGGTCCTCCAGTACCAAGAAAGTTGCCAGTGAGAAGAAGAAGGAACAGAAGAAGGAAGTGGCCCTTGCCAAGACTGGTGTGCCGGCCGATGTGTTTTTTGGTAAAAAAAAACTTACGCCTGCAGCAGCGGTGTCCGGCGGGGACCAAGCTGGGAGCAGCACCTCCGCATTAGCGGGCCCACCCCAGCAACCTAGGCCCAAGCCCATGAGTGTGGCAGAGGTAGCCAGTCTACTAACGACCAGTGATGTTGAAATGTCATTATCGCAAAGTAGTAACCAATCAACGCACTCGCAGGCGGAAACTCAGCAGATAAGTGGGCAACCACAGCCGCAACCCCAGCCACAACCACAGCCGCAACCCCAGCCACAACCACAGCCGTAACCCCAGCCGCAGCCGCAACCACAGCTGCAGCCGCAACCCCAGCTGCAACCCCAGCCGCAACCACAGCCCCAACCGCAGCCCCAACCGCAGCCCCAACCGCAGCCGCAACCCCAGCCACATCCGCAACCACAGCCGCAACCCCAGCCGCAACCACAGCCGCAGCCGCAACCCCAGCTGCAGCCGCAACCACAGCCCCAACTGCAGCCCCAACCACAGCCGCAACCACAGCCACAGCCGCAACCACAGCCGGAACCACAGCCGGAACCACAGCCCACAATAGTAGTTGTTCCACCTGAAGTAGGGGCAGTTCAGGAAATCGAGCTTTTTGCAGACGAAGAGGAGCAAGCCACTGTTCCAGAAGATCCATTGTCTTCCAGACCCCCAGCAAGGAAAAGGAGGGTTAGTCCATCAACTTCTTCTTCAAGCCCCACTTCTGATGATCTAGATGCCACTTGGAAGCCACCAGCTCAGCCTGAGAGTGATGCACGCCACAAGACAAGGCTAGTGAAAAGGAAGGTTCCAGAAAGCCTTAGAGTTATGGAGGTAGATGTAGACGAGGGGGGTGATGATCATGAAGAGCCAGTCATCATGAACATCACTCCTGGGCCTGCGGAGATGGAGACCAACATTATTAGACTATCCAAAATCGCTGCGAGGGATGTAGCACAGATACCACCAACACAGGTAACACCAACACAACCTCCAGCTTCCATATTTGCCTTTGCAAAGGCCCGGCAGGGACCTACATCCAGCTCAACCACCACCTCAGTAGGTGGTGGTAATGTAAGTGCACAGAGTCAAATTCCAGGCACACCCTCCAGTTCATCTGGTATTGAAAGTGGCACCTCCAGCAGCCCCAGAAAGTTCTCCTCCCCAGTTTGGGACTTCTTTTCGGTTAGCAGTAAGGAGGAGAACATTGCTATATGCTCAATTTGTTGGCAGGCTGTTAGGCGGGGTAAGCTTGGTACAAACTATGGTACCGGAGGACAAACAAGTCATCTCAAAAACACCACAGTATCAAGTGGGAGGCTCACCTACTTCACTTAGAAAAAAGTAAAACTGGACCCATTGCTGTTGTTGGGGATGAAGAAGTAGGGAAGATATGATTGCGGTGGAAGGTCAACAAGAGGGAGACATTTCTAGCCCTACCCCCAGCAGTGTAGTGGTAACGCCCACATCCTCAGCAACATCTCAGTGGCACCGTACTAAGAGTCAGCCTGAGACACCAAGGCAACCAGGCACTGCAATGAGCAAAAGTGCGGCGTCGTTGAGCCTACCTGGGTTCAAGAAGGAAGGTGCACCACAAAGGAAAATATTCCAGCCTACCATTGACAGCATGCTTAGGTCGGAGGAGCAGTACCAATGCAACCACCCAACGGCACGGTTGTACAATGCGAAGCTGGCTAAAATGTTAGCGCTGGACCTCCTCCCTTTTTCATTTGTGGAAGGGGTGGGTTTCCTTGAATTTGTGTCAGCCATCTGCCCTAAATGGAAGGTTCCCAGCCGGTCCTATTTCGCCCGAGTTGCTGTTCCAGCACTACATCACGATGTGCTGGAATTGGTTGGACAAGCTTTGCAGCAGAGTGCTGTTCACAAAATCCACCTGACAACAGACATGTGGACCAGTTGCCAAGCCACTGATTACATGTGCATCACTGCACACTGGGTCTCTTTTGTGGGGGTTAGAGAAAAGCTATCTGAAGTAGGTGCTGTTGACACAGCTGAGATTTTTAATGCTTCTCGGAAACATGCAACTGTAGCCATGTTCGCCATGGAGAAATCTCATACTGCTGCAAACATTTTGGAAGAGTTTAACAGCAAGGTCTTTGAATGGCTGCGCCCAAGAGGGCTTAACATTGGTTTTGTTGCCACGGATAATGGCAGTAATATACTTAAGGCCATGGAGGTTGGTGCCTATTTAAGGGTCCCGTGTTTGGCGCACTGCATTAACATTATAGTTCAAGACTTTCTGAAAAAAAGAACCCATAGTCAGCAACTTACTGACCACCTGCCGCAGAATATGCACTCATTTCAGCAATTCTTTTAAAGCCCGGAAGCAGCTGAGGATCATTCAACGTGACTATAGAATGCCAGTCAAAGCACTCATCCAGGAGGTGGCAACACGTTGGAACTCAACGTATTACATGCTTGACCGTCTGTTTGAGCAGTACAGACCAATCAATGAATATGTCATGCGAAGGGCGGATGCTACTGTGAAAGGCATGACCCTTCAGATGGACCAATGGTGCCTAGTTAAATCTCTTACAGAGATGCTTCTTCCTTTCGAGGTCTTCACACGTGAAGTCAGCAAGGAGGACTGTACTATGGGCCAAGCTATCCCATTGTTGCACAGGCTAGAGCAACAGCTGAAGGAGGTGTCTGAAGCGTACATAGGTGTGGGAGGAAAAAAAGAAGCATATGAGTTGGTGGAGAGCTTATCATGTCGCTTAACTGAAAATGCAAGGGTGCAAACTAAGATTTTGTCACAAGAACATTACATTTGTGCCACAATTCTGGATCCACGGTAGAAATCGGCACTGAACAGTAAGACATTACTCCCTTTTTCAGAAGTGGATGTTGCCCGGTGCAAAACTTGGATAGCTGAGGCAGCCAGTAAATTGGAAAAGGAACGGCTGGTAATTAAAGGCCTCAAACCCACAACAAGTACTGCAGCAGGGCATCCGGCATCAAGTTCAACTTCAGAGCCTGAGGGCAGTGCATTTGGTTCACAGCTGTCACCAACACCAACACTATCGACAACAGCAAGAACCGGATCATCAGCCCCAGTAAAAACGGCACAGGATTGGTATTTACAGCAAGGACTTGCTAGGTCCAGTGCTGATGCAAAGACAAAAGAGGCCGAACAAAGTGTAGCACCCCTGAACATTGACTGGATGGTCCAGGCCTACCTGGATGACCCAACAGAGGTCTACATTGATCAAAACCCATTGCGGTATTGGTATGGCAAAAGGGGCCAATAGCCAGTGCTCAGCAGGCTGGCGATAAACTATCTGGCTTGCCCCGTCGCAAGTGTCTCTTCTGAACGTGTTTTCAGTGCTGCTGGTTCCATTGTAACAGTGAAAAGGACCAGTCTCTCACCAAAAAACGTGGAGAGGTTAACCATGATCAAAATGAATCAGCAATTTATACCACCGAATTACACAATACATGAATCAACGCAGGAAGATGAGGACAGCGGCTCAGGTGATGGAAGTAGCGTGTTAGATGCTGATTACCTACTTCTGGTTGAACCCCCAGAGTTTGAGGACGAGCTATACTTCCCTGACAACTAGGCTTCCACTTCTTACTGTCGTTCTCCCTTATTTACTTTTATTTGTGTGTCTGTCTTTCTGGTTGGAAACTTCAAATCACAACAAATCCATCACCACCGTCTTCGTCTTTTATTGCCATATATGAGTTTCAGCTGTCTGCATTTCAGTCCACTCCTCCGAGTCCTGCTCCTCCATCCTCCTGAATCGACCTAAATCTATTGCCCTCAAGCCCGATGATGAATGGATGTAGCATAATCGAAGAAAAACTAAAATCTTGCCTCGTCGAGTCTCTCCAAAAGAAGTGGAACATGATGATGACTACTATAGCTATCCTCCTTTCCGAGCCGATACAGACTGCCCATTAACTGAAGATGAGAAGGAACAGGTAGTGAATGATGATATGCATTGGACGCTGACTGAGTGATTTGTGTTGTTGTTGTTTGTAGTGCATGAAGTTAATTCATTGTGTACTATTATCTAATCTACACACTAAAAGTAACTCAATGCAATGTTTGTTTCCATTCTTGTTTTTTAATAACAAATTTCTACTTCTATTGCAGGCCGATCCATTGCATTTTGAATATGGAAAGGGGACTCAATCTGTACACTGCACACTGAGTTGGACAACACACCATGATGATGACCACAGTGACATAATATCTTCGCAGTCACTCAGTACGATCGGAGATGATTGATGGAATAACTCAGGGCGTTTCATGAGTGCCATAAAAGGTAACCAAGTCAACAACAACCACTGCAGACCTACATATCTGTGTAGTGGTGGAGTCGAGTGTGGTGGTATGACTGACAGCGGGGCATTGATTTACTCACTTAATTTGTAGAATGCTATGTTGCTGTATATCTGCTTTGTCTGCCTCTGTCAAAAAATGTACGCTAAATGGAGGATGGGTCACGGGTGCCGTGGGCCTGCTCTGTCCTGTTGTTGTTGGAGGTTAATGCTGGAAACAGACTAGAGTAGACATGATGTATCCATGCCACCTCTGAAAGTGTTCTTGTTGCACTCCACCGTAATTTATGCATTTTTTTTCTACTTGATTTTTCAATATCCCTTTTGGTTTCCCATCTACAATTACAGGCCGGCCCTTACCCTGTGCTATACTGGGAAAAACAACTCTCACTTACCTTACCAATGAATCTACATCTGCCAGGCAGGCAGTGGCGTCACCCAAGATTGATGGCCGGAGCGTCCTTGGAAGGGAGGACCAAGAGGAATGCCGAGATGCAACTCCCCATTTTGACCAGGATAACATACAGTAACAGTATCAACTTTCATCATCTTTTAAATTTGATTCATTTTTTGTCTTCAATCATTACTACTGTCTGTTGTTGTTGTTGTTGTTATGTTTGCTCTCTGCTTATAATTCAATTCATCCCTACAGCTATTTTTGAATTTTCTTTGCTATCTTTAAGCCCGGGCCGGTACAACAGAACAGAAACTGTATGTAATTTGGGTCTCTCGGAGGGCAGACAGGCAAGGCAAATTGCATAATATACTGCTGCCCTGTACTGTCTAATTGTCTAGTAGTAGTTAGTAAGTACTACTTATCATTAACCATCACGTTATCATCATCATGCATGCATTTCCTTTTTCTCCCTTAACAGATTTATGGATATGGTTGTCTGCCAAGATTGTGTTTTGTTGTTGTCCATGCGTACTGTTTTTCTTTGTCAAACCTTTCCCAAAACCCCCCTTCCCAACCATTCATCAAACCCTAACCCTCTTCCCCCGGGCTGTGTGACTTATTGAGGTGTGACTAAATTAAATGTACACCAATAATTTATCACACGCTTGCTGGGGCGGATGTGGCAAAAGCAACACTAATTCAATTTCAAGGCAGGGCGAGGATCTTCTTCTGCTTGCCCACCCATGAGCAGTATATTTGCGATATAAATTTTTACCAAAGGAACCTAATCCATCAGCATTAATTGCCGGCATCGATTGGATTTGTTGTCATCCTCCTACACAGCACTAACGGTTACGCTTGTGTCGCGTGTACTGTAGGCCTAGTCGAGTGACTCGACACAGCTAGAGTTTGTAACTCTATGTACTAGGCTATCCCCACCACCATTATGTTTTATTGTATTTTGGCATATTATTGTTTGGCAGTAAGTTCCGTACTGTACTTCGTTCTACTACTCCTCCCACAGTCTCTCTCAGGCGACTGACTGTCTCATTTTCTTTTTTTGCAAATGCTACTGCCAGGGTCTACTACTACTACCACCACAACCATGGCATGTTGGGAAAGAAAACCATCATCACCATGCAGCCATCGCCGTGCCCAAGTTAAACATCAAGCACAGGTAAGAGAAGAAGTTTGGGGAGGCATAATTAATAATGGAAATTTTTCATTAATTCTATTTCACACACCCCTTTGAGTCCAGTTGCAGAATGCATAGACTAGGAAGAGAGACTGACAGTACTAGTAGGACAAGTCCCTCAGTGAGGGGTACCGCATCTATCTATTTGTGTCTTAGTAACTCAGCCAATTATTTAAATCAAACACTGGCTGTGGCCCTGCACCAGCAAGGAAACAGTGTGACGTAAAACAGTAACCCCAGCCACAAAACATTAACAACATCGTATATAAAGTATAAATATATAATTTAATACCCTAACAAAAATAAACTATGTAAAAAAAATCCCACAACACCTGACCCACCCCTTTCCCTAACCCTAACCAATGTCCATTTCCCAGAACGAAAAAGTCCAACAAATGAAATGTCCAATTGTCCAAAAGTGAAAACCCCAATGCCCGATTCCCACCCACCAAAATAAGCAATAAAAAAGGGGCAATAAATAAACGGGGTCTCAGCGGACTCGCCTCTCCAGGACATGAATGCGCTCCTCTAGATGGGCCACGCGGCGCTTCAGTGCGTGGCAATTGCATCCACAGGGGGGGCAGCAGTGCTTAATGTAGTATGGCGGCGGGCGGCTGCCAGACGGTGGCGCCGTAACACTGGAAGGGGGTGGCTGGGGCCCGGGGCATTGGAGGAGGCTGCAGCTGCTGCCGCCTCCTCCTCCTCTAGAACCACCAGCCGCCGGTATTCAGCTTGTATGGCCTCCAGCTTCCGGCGCCGGGCCTTGGCTGCCAACTCCTTCCTGTCGACTTTCACTTTGGAAGGAGTAGCTATATCAAGAAGAAAAACAAGACTATTGTAAAATATACTCTTAGCAAAGCAGTAAGACAAATTAATTCTACACATAGTGGCACAGTAGCACTAGCAAGCACAGTACATAACATTTGTGGTATGTATCTATCCTCCCACTACCTCGGCCTCTAACATTTGTGGGAGTTTCAGGCATTCCACCACCCATGCATCTGATTCCTATCAGACACCTATGCATGCATCCCACGTATCCTTCTCTGCCAGTCATAAATATTAAATCTCGCCCGTCCTTCCTCCTTCCACCCTTCTTTCCCTTTTCGTTCAACCCATCCATCAAGGTCATCTGATCTGACTTTTAGTCTTCTCCATAAAACTTTCACAGCTGAGTTGAAGTCCGATAGAAGAGGCCATTCGTTACTCAACAGTACACTCCCATCGCTAATGCTATTGCTAATGCTAAGTAAAGGGTGTCTTCTTCAACCGTTCACAACAACTTCTTACTTAAGTCTCAACAGTACAGTATACATTACACCCTTGCAGCGAGTGTAATGTCAATAAGTAAGGATTAGGAATATAACTTACCACCGCCCGCCACTGCTGCTGGCTCACCCCCTGCAGCTCCTCCTGCAACTGCCGCATCTCCTGCACCCTCAGCGGCCGCGTCACCTTCGCCGCTGGCCCCGGTACTGGTGGTCGGTAGTACGCCTAGAAAAAACATTACACATTTTTCAGATGCCATATACACCTCCCCTATTTTTCACTAGCAAGATTGAAAAAAAGTTAATACATACATAATACATATACAACATACATCACTAGTACAAATCAGGTAGTAGAGTAGACACTAGTAGTGTTATATGGTCCCTAGGGTCATTCTAGTCTTTGCTAAGTTACCCCGAGCCATGTAACCATTTTAGCTTTGTGTCTTTTATTTTTGCGCAAGTTACCTCACAGCTTGTTGTGTAAGACGCCTTTGAGCCCACATGAGCTCATACTGCTACTGTCTGAGCGCTGCGTACAAGGTCGAAAAACAAGCCACTTTGTTATGGAGTTCTGGTGTTAGTCCATATTGCTTATCCATAAAAATACTACACTTTTTGGCACAACTGAGAAATGCTTGCACTATACTAACGCGCACCATTTTTCTCATAACAGACGGAAGATTCCCTTATACGAACCAGAGCTTTGCAGAGCTTATGATGTAACCAGTACTAGGTTCTTCTAAGGTGAGGGGTCCCCATAATTCTCAGATCTCCATTTATAATTTTATATAAACTATATTCCTACCAAGGGAGGGTGGTTCTTCCACCACTGTTCAGTTATCATGATTTCGCCTTTTGGCTTCTATGGACTTGTAGTTGTAAGTGTAACTAAGTGTAACAATGTTTATTGTTTTAATCTTATGCATTTTGCTGTTGCTGCTGCATTATAGAACAACGTACAGAGCTTGTCAGGTGAAAATAAACCTTTTGAACTTACATAGACTCGGTGGTATTTGGTGTGGACTTACACGAGTGAGTGAGCAAAAGGGTGTGCATTGCTTCCGTGACAGAGGTCGGGAGTGTTATGTTCTGGGTTGTCTACTCATTGGGTAGCTTGGGGGGGGTTTCAGAGAGCTAATGAGACACTATAACTAGTCGGTCAGGGGATTGTGGTGGCTTCTGATTGAGGTGTGAGGAAGGTCCAACCTCCCATCACCAACGTCCTATTTTCTTGTGCAAAGTTCTGTATGTGCAGAATCCCTACAACAGTAGTAGTATGTCCTATCCTATCAAAAATAGTAAAATCTGGTTGGGCATTTTCTTGGTGGGAATTGTCGAAAAGCCTCAAGATTAAGAAGACTAGAAGTAGTAGAAGAGGACAACCCAAAGGACTAGACTCAATGGCTAGAGCTATTGGTGAATCTGAGTTTTATTTAAAATATTTTAAATAAAGAGTGGCCAACTGGGCAAGCTTAGCTACAGACAGACTAATAGTAGTAGTACAGAGAGTCATAGCAGACGCAGTTAGAGGCAGGGATAACAAGAATTTAGAAACAGATAGTACAGATCAAAGAAGAATTTGTAAAAAATAGAATTAGGATACCGACATAATAGTTCGGAAAAAATAAGGTGCAGGAAAAGTTAGGGAAATATAATTATTAATATTAACCACTGGAGGACTTACTGGGGCCAGCAGCAGAGCCCTCGTTAGAGGAGCGGTCCTGGCCCTGGGAGGCATCTTGATGATCTTCTTGTCCCGCCGCCTGTGACCCCGTCTTCTTGCCCCTGGGTGCTGATCATGTAAGATTTCATAAACAAAGAGACAAAAATTAAAGTTTGGTGTGAAACAAATAAAATATTTTTAAATACGCTCCAAAAACATTTTTGTGAACAACAATTGCAATAAAATTGACCTATCTAATCTGATCGACTAGTAGTATTGCGAGATTCACGGACTGTCTAGTAAGCCTAACTACCACCTGACCTAGCCCACCTATTCCAATCCAGACGGGCCAATTGTTCAGTAAGTCTGCATTTCCATTTATTTTAGTCCTCAAAAATGCATAGATGGAGGACACATGCATACATTTTTGCATACATTGTTGGCTGGTTGCTGCTGATGTTCTGCTAGTGATGATATAAGCCTATTAACACTCACTAAACAAACTACAAAAGGTTCTACTAAGGACTGGGGTAAGCAGCACTCAGCAGCACGTGAAGTGACAGAGGATGCGTCACGCACACCACTTAAAAATTACCAACTAATAAGTAACTAAACCTATCAATCCACCACTATCCCTTCTTAGTGGCAGGAGGACAAAGGAAGGACTAGAGTCTCTCTAGCATTACCTAACTTAAGTTCTCTAAAGTAAACTCTTACATAATCATCAGGCCAAGCGAGCGCAAAGTTGCAAACAAGTAAGATTAGTATGGCACTAGACAAAACAGTCTTGTATATGAAGAAACAAAGTGTTAGAAAAAAGCTAATTATTAGAACTAATTTTTGCAAATTTTTTAAAAGTGAATGGAAGCAAACATCTAGTACAAAGCCTTATTTCGATGAGGAACACTATTTCCAAGTCAATACACTAGTGCATGCTGTTGATGTAACTGGTCTTTGTTATGAAGCAAATGATGGTACTCCTGTTGGAAAAGAGGAGATGGTTCCTAGGAATGTAGAGGAAGTCATAGCTGAAGAAGAGCAGGGAAGGCATAGACGACCCCAGCATACAAATGGAATTGTAGTAATATTTCCAGTATACGTCAGGAATCAAATGATTGATTACAAAATGTCTTATGTGACTTTCCATGCAGTAGTCTTGAAAAGAAAATTTCAATTTTGTAAGGATTAGATCCATGCAAAGTTAGGAAATATAGTAATTTACAGGGACAATCATAGGCATGTCTTTCATGGAAAGTTTGTAGAAGTGTGTTTTATCATTTCAGGATGTTAGCTGTTCACCACCCCAAAATATGTTCTTTGGTTAGAAGCCTTTACTATGTAAACCTCCTGATTCATGTTTAGGAGAGATGAATAGAACTTTATTGTATGGGACATTAGCAGAGGTAGAGAAAGTTTGTGAAGATATTCAGTTTGTTTGGTCCAGAAAAAGGGTTTAGGGAAAATGAAAAGTTGGTAGCTGGAGGTGTAGTAGAACAAGATACAGAAATTACAACTGAAAACTTTGCTAAAGACATTGCAAAGTTTAACACAGTTTCCTCAGATAAACCAAACCATGTTTGTATTTGTTGTTGACACGTTCATTACAAAACGCAAACTCGGCATGTAGTTGTATACTCAAAAATTTAAAAAGAGAACAATGATAAGCGGCAAGAATTTGGTGCATATTCATTTGTTTAGGAAAGATTTGATTTGTCCACAGAACCGATTATCTGAAGGTACTGCTATGGCAAGTTAGAGAATAATAAAATGCGAGCTAGAGGTATATATAACAAGTTAAAATTGGTATCCATTTCACAAGAGCTTAAAGCATTGCATGTTTATGAATCAATTCTTGTACAACACATACATCCTTTTCAAGCAATAGTTTGTATGGACCCAATGACAGGGAAATTGCCTCCAATTGAGCTCCAGAGAGGACTAAAAGGAAGAGTTATGTATTTACCATTAGATTTTAAACAGAATATTAAAACTGTACAAGTAGATAGAGAGATGGAAGGACCACTTATCATTTTTATTGAATGGGATTCCAACAAAGAATAAAAACATATGGTAATTGTTAGTAGATATTAATAGAGTTAAAAAGCAACATTACACCTTGTTCAAAACATTTTTTACTATAGAAATGTTGATGTTGCTGAAGATAAAAATTGCATAGAGGATGATACCTTGCCATCTTGTGGACATATTGGAAAAGTGGATCGATCTTGATCAGAAGAAATGTATGAATACTATAGTATTCACTCTCTGGATTCTAAATACGTCATTGGTGATGCTATTGAATTGTGTCTAATGAAGCAAGCAAAAGGAAGTCCCTTAAGTGCCTGAGAGAAAAGCTTAGAGGCTCGCTGTTTCCTGCAACTGTTTCCCACTGGAGTAGGTGGAGGCTATGATGACCGTTCTGTACAGATACCAGCAGCTGAATACCAGTCAACATGATTATACTCAGAGGATCCAAGATTTCATCAGTGCATTCCATAAATATCTAATCTTTTTGAGAGCGACTTGCTGTGAATCATATATTGAAGACAGGAGTTGTTTTAGATACCCACGACCTGTTATTTCACAGGGAAGAGTGAACAGCTTTTACTCTGCAGTGAGACATACAGTAACACAGAAGTCACAGAAAAACCCATACAATCGGGGAATAACAGAGGAGTCCAAATGTATTAATGATTACATTGCAGTCATTCTGAAAATGTGGAATGCAAATATAAACATACAAGTTGTTGCAGACAACCCTATGGCTGTTGCTCGATATGTCACCTCATACATTTCAAAATCGGAGACGACTGAGATGAAAGAGGTGTGGCAAGAGATTAGTGCAGAAAAGAGTCTAACAAATACCTCATACAGCTTCAGTTTAAACATGTTGTTGCATATGGAGATTGGTTCTTATGAACGCTTGGACAGGTTGAGCTTGGCAAGTTTATATCCAAAGTCAAGGGAAATAGTTTGGGTATGTTTAGGCCTTGCAAGTACACAAAAAAGATTGTTAAAGTGTTTTCTGGAAATTCAGTATCTAGCAGAGTTTGGCCCGAAAAGTACAGACATAGTAAAAACAAACATGTTAGATATATACTATCCAAGGTGTGTACACTTGTAAAACACGTGCCTCTATGAAATTCTTCAGTACTACAGATATAGAAGCAATGTAAAGGAAAACATAGAAGAATGCAAATTTGCTGTTCTCAGATGTGATGGTTGTTTAGTATAACATGAAAAAGGAAACCTCATTAACCACAGGAAACTTAGTTGGCAAACTCAAGAGAAAAGAGAGTGTTTCTATTTGGCTCTTCTTCAACTTTTCAAACCTTGGCCTGCAAAATCTGAATTACTTGAAGGCTATAATTGCTATGAAAATTCATTTAATGCTGTAAAAGATAGTATTCAGTGTTCTGTCAAAATTATATGCAAATGTGAAGTGATGAGATTCAACAAGAAGAAGCAATTGCTGCAGAGGTAGGTAGAGAAAGTTCTCGAAGCAGTCAAAGTTCTGCACCACTTAGTCAAGATCCTCACTGAAAACCTATTATTCAAAATGAAGCTGCAATAGCAATGAATGAGGTGGAAACTACAATGGAACAAGCTAGACGGGAAGCTGAAGATCTAGAACAGTAAGTTGAACAAATCAACAATGAACAGAAAGACATTTATATGGAAGTAAAAGAGAAAGTAGAACATGGATTTCTCCATGACAACAAATAATGCAGTTCATCTTCCTTTAAACCAATTCTACTAGATTTGTGGTCAAACCAGAAGTGAGAAACGCTTTTTAATTAAAGTGCTGTACGCTTACCTACAGAAGACAACACAATCTAATTTGTCATGTGTAGTGACAGCACCAACAGGATTAGCTGTACACACATTATTAAAGGAATTACTCTACATCGACTACTAATGATACCTGTGGTACATGGCAATAAATTGGAATACCAGAAGTTATCTGGTGAAGCATGTCATGAGGTGGCAAGAGTTTTGAAGACAATGACGTTTTTAATTATTGATGAGGAAAGCATGGTCTCAACTTAATGCTTGCTTTCATTCACTTACGAATGCAACAAATTGTCGGAACAGAGTACAGTGTTCTCTTTGGAGGAAAGCATTACATTCTGTTTGGTGATCTACTGCAGTTAACCCCTGTGAAAGGAGAACCTGTTTTCAAGACCCTTGTACATGAACAAACACATAATTAATTTGGAAGCATTGGAAATGTAAACATGTGGCTGTATTTCCAATACCAGGAACTGTTAAAAAATATGCGTCAAGCATCTGATGAGGCATATGGAAATATTCTGAAGGACATTACAGCTGGAGTTCTAGCCAAAGAAGGTAAGAGTACCTTACAAAGTCGATTTATCAAAAAACTATTCTCCGTTAACAAGACACCAGCACAGCTCATGTTCAATTTGATTGAAGATGGAAAATCCATAGTGTGTTTATCGCCTACACTTCAAGAGTGCAGCAATTTCAAAGAAGCATGGGTTGTAGAAATTGTAGAGTAATTTTGTGGTGAACTTTAAATGTTGAGGAAGGATCAGCAAATGTTGCAATGAGTTAAGTAATTGATGTTCTTAATTTTCTAAATAGGAATGAAGTTGAGAATGTAGCTGTAAAATTTGATCAGATTGATGTTGTGAAACAGATTTGCCGCTGTATTATACCGTTTTTGCTTGTGAAAGACTTATATGTGAGGCTGCACCAGTTCCCATTTTCTCTAGCTTATGCTGTAACTAACCATAAATCTCAAGTTTTAAGAGTAGATGCAGCTTTTATTAATATTGGGAGTAGTGCATTCAAAGAAGGTATGTCAGATGTTGCATTGCCACAAGTTAAAACATTGTCTGGTTTGCTTTAGCTGATTTTGATGAAAACAAAGTTAGTGCTGATATTGGTTGTGTCAGAGAATATAATATGTTGAGAAGTGAATATGCTCCTCACTTAGGACAGTATCCCATTTATGAGAAACAGACAATCTGTCCTAAGCACAAACACAGTGGGCAATCAATGGATGTTCTGCAATAGAAGCAAAATAAAGATAAAGATGATGATCACAAGAAGAAAAAACAGCAAAAATTAAGAAGAAATCATAGGGTTTGAGTTGGAAAATAGAAATGGAATCAACTGCTATGCTAATGTAGTTCTGAATGTAGCCTTTCATTTACCACATCTAGTAAATACAATTGAACATAAAGGCGACAGCAGATTCTACTCAGAACTATATCATTTGCTGCAATGTTTATGTAGTGGTAGGACTGTACTACATTCTGCTTTAGGAATACGACATGCAGTGGACACAATCAGTGGATCTGTTCTATTTTCTCAGAGTTCTCAAGAAGACGCACAAGAGTTTATTATGGTTATCCTGGGACTGTTGGAAAAACAAAAAGGGAATATGAAAGACTTATTTGGTATATGTTACAATTGGGATCATAATTGTGTGGATTGCCCTTTTACATCTACTACTAATACAAATTCTGAAAAGTTCATCTATTTAACATTGGCAGATTCAAAAACTGTACCATTTAACAACCTGATAAGAAATTCAAGCCAGAACATGACCTGTCCAAATTGTAGATCTGATTGTATGTCTATGCTACAGATAAACAGAAGGGTAAATACATTATATTGATGCTTCACCGATGTAGAATAGACAGATCAAAACTAGAAACTGAAATTTCAAACTTTAAAGGGCAAATTTCAATTTCTGGAAGAACGTACACAAAACGAGCTATCATTTTTCATAAAGGAGTACATATAACATCAGGACACTACACTGTGTACTCTAATTGGAAGGATGGAGTGCCCTGACAGTAACCTGACATTAAAATATAAACTGCCTTTCAAACTTCCAAATTCATACCTTTTCTTTTTGCAACCAAAGTTCTAAGAAGGATTTCTCTTTAAATAGTGGTTTACTGTGTTTGTACTGTATGGATTATTAGTCTTTAAGACATCATTCAGCCTATTAAGGGTAATGTCTTCAAAATGGACATTTAAATATGATATATTTTACATCTATTCTCATAAATGGAGTACATGAATATCAGACAACATATTTTTTTGTGATATGTTTATTTATTGTAGTTGAGTAGGTTCAAGTGAAATACATTTTTAATGGTTTGTAATGAGTGCATGCATAGTATAGTATATTTACAGTGTTATATCTATGTGATTGTTTCTTCCTAGCTGTTCAACGATAAAACTTCATACAGTACATTGTTTAAGGTGTACCGGTATGAAACCTGAGAACAGCAAACAAATAAAAATGAAAGGTTTAAGATACATGTTTAATTGCTTTAGTGATTTGCAGATCTGTAATGTTTATTTATTTACAAAACTATTTGCATTCTCTCTTTAATCACAGATCCAAAGATTGATTTATTGCAGTAATGTTGGTACCTAATTATGTTTACCTTTATAGTAAGACAAAAGGAGAAAAATGTATAAAAAAGACTCTTCTATCTCTTCAACAACAAAATAATCACCTTATATTTTCCAATGACATCTTGGCACAGCCACTATTTAAACTTTAATGCTGGTTGATGAAGCTTTAATTTTCAGACATATTTGGCTGATGGTACATCTTTCTGCTTCACCATCACTTGAGGAGCTTCCAGTTTCTTAAACGAGTATATCATTGGCACATATCCTTGAGCCTTTACAACAAAACAAAAAAAAAGGAATTAACAACAGTGTCCCTTCACCTTTTCCAATATGGTGATAAGGTCATTATTTTCTTTCAAAAAAAGTTCTTAGCATTTAGAACAGTGAACAACCATTTCTTTAAACTCTGCGCAAGTTGGTGGAATGCTGATATTTGCAGAAGTTTAGTTGGGCGTAAATGATAATCCCCTTATGTCACTAGAAGATGTTGCTTTCTCCTTCAGCATTGTTAAATATGCATGTTCATGGTTGCTCTTGATGTGCTTCCACATCGAGGATGTCTCATAACTGTACCTTTTCATAGTACCTCTGGAAAGCTATTTTCCACACAGTTTACATTCAACTTATCTGGCAGATGATTTCTTCCCTGCAGAATATACAACAAAACACTTCCACAGGATCAAACTGATGGTTTTGGGTGTGGTTTTCTCACAATTTAGGTGTGGTTAAACAAAAACAAATACAACAGATGGTTTTATTTTTATTTTTGGGTAACTCCATGAATTCCAGGCATTTCAGCAGGAAATTGAAAAGATACATTTAAAAAGTTATAATAGTTAGAATTCTAATAGGTATAATATATATATATATTTTTTATATAGCGTTACAATAGTTATATGTAAATTATTAACGCTGTTTAATTGTTTTGTTCAAATAAATGTATTGTTGTTTATATTTTGCTGTCATTGTCACTCGTTTGTCATCTATTTTTCAATTCTATCTACTGCATTGTTTCCTACCTTTTCCATGATTGTTTCTGCTTTGACCTTATTGCATTTCTAGATAAATACAGGGGCGAATCATCAAGGCCCCGCAATAAAATTATCGCCGCTTTAGCATCCGTTTTCGGGCGAAAAGCGGCGATAATTTTATCGCATTATCAGCAAGGTCACGCTATCGCGTGAATCCTTGCCTTAGCGCCTCTTTCCCTCAACGCCCAGCTTTGCATCTCTAATGAGATGCAAAGTGGGCGTTCCGCACCAAAATAACGTGAGAAATGTCGCTAACCAACATTTCTCCTATCAACAAACCTCCCGCTAACTTGCATAGCTATAAGAAAAGTAGCGCTAACCGCGCTTATCGCTACTTTTCTTACGCCTGCTTTCAATCTGACTTAGCCATTATATTCAATGGAAGGTGGATATAATGGCTAAGTCTGCCCTCCCCTATCAACAACGTATCGCCAATCGTTGTGCGATTATCGCTGGATTTCCAGAGATAATCGCACATTTGGCAGGTAACTCTGGAATTCTTATCGCTTTGGAGATAAGCGTCGCTGATAGCGCGCTATCTCCACGATAAAATCCAGCGATAATTATCCTCACGCTAAGCGCGCTTAGCGATAATTATCACCGGCTGTTGCTGATATGCCCCAATGTTCCTTGTAATGTATTTTTTCAAACATTTAATACTTTCTCCTTTGCAGGCATACACTGATCTATACACTGACACACCCAGTTAAACACTGATGCATATGCTAACACACCCAAGGACTCATTGAAGCATGCACTAACACACCCAGGTACACACTGATAAATTCACTCACATATTCACCCAGTCACTCAGACACACACTGAAACACTCTGGTACTCATTTAGACATACACTGGCACAACCATAAACACATCAATCCACTCTGTAACGCATTCACACACTCAGTCATATACACCCTTAAACACCCAATGACTGACTGATACATGCACTGACACAGTCATGCACACACTCATGCATTCACTGACTCATTCAGTCACTCACTCATGCATAGACTCGGACATCCCATGACACACTATTAGATACACTAACACACCCCTGCCCACACTCATGCATTAACAGACTCACTCAGTGATGCATAAACTGAAACACCCTGTGACACACTGATGCACACTGATGTATAGTTTGACACACCCACAGACACACTGATGCATACACTAACACACACAGGCATACACTGCCACATACACTGACACACCCATGCACACCCTCTTTCATGCACTGACACAACCAGAGACACACTAAGACATACGCTGACACACCCAGGCATATACTCATTCATGTAGTGACAGATCCAAAAATTCACTTACACGTACACTGACACAAGCAGGGACATACCTACACATACACTGACACAGCTAGGCGCAGGGTCATACATAGAATGACACACCCACGAACACACTCATTGATATACTGACATAGCCAGGCACACACCTACACATACACTGGCACACCCAGAGAGACACTGACAAATAAATTGAAACAACCATACATACACTCATTCATTCACTGAGAGACCCAAACCCACACTGACACATACACTGTTACACAGAGGCATACACTGACAGATAGACTGACACCCATGTACACACTTTTTTCTGCACTGACACATCTAGACACACAGTAAGACATACACTGACACATCAGGACACACACTTATTTAAACACTGACATACCCAGTCACACATACACGCATACACTGACAAACCACAGCAAAAACTGATGTATATACTTATACATGCAAGGACACAGTAAGACATACACTGACACACCCATGCAGACATTTCTTCATACACTAACATACCCAGACATACAGTAATACATGCAGTAAGACACCCAAACACACACATATCAAAACACTGATACAGCCATACAATAATAGGAACAACAACACAGCTTTTTATGGAAAATGTGGTGTTTAAAAAAAATATATATTTTGCAAAACAATACACTATTTACCATAGTAAAAGTGAAAAGAGTAAAATTCTATGCAAAACTTTTCCATATTTAAAAAAAATATACTGTTTTAAAACAGTAAAAAAAGGAGAAACCTTAACTAAGGAGACTCTTCTGTTTCTTCAACAAGAAAATAATGTCCTCATATTTTCAAATGATGTCTTGGGATAACCACTATTTAAACTTCAGAAATGGTTGGCTGATGGTGCATTTTTCTGGTTCTCTGTCACTTAAGGAACTTCCAGTGTCTTTAATGTTGCAAAGTCATCCTGTGTGCCCTGTGCACCCCCATTTTATGTTAACTGCTACTGGTGGTGACTAACTCTGACTGTCCCTGGGCACTGTCTAACCAGGCCCAGGGTCAGTGCTATGTTGAAAACACAGTGAAAACACACACATACTTGAGGGTACACTATATATTAAGGTACACTTATAATTGGCATGACCTACCCTATAAGTCCCTTGTACACAATAGGGCGAGGGAATTAAAACTACCTTTAAGTACCTAGTACATAATAGGGCATGACAGTTCACAGACCAGCAGCCCTTTCTGCACTTGCATGTGTGCATTGCTGAGAGCCTGAGGCCATTTTAAAAGCAGCCCTGTATTGCAGTGCTGCTTTTAAATGTAATGTGTGCCCAAACTCGACTTTGGTGGTAGGGGTACTTAAAACATGATTATCTGAAATATGTTGGCATATTAGGAACCCACAGGGTCTCCCCAAGGTGTTCCGGGGGGCATGGACTTATAAGAAGGGCCCTTATAAAAGAGGTTTTAGATGCCCGGGGATAGAGAAATTGCACATTTCACTTCCTCCTTTGTAGTAAAGTGCTTCCCAATATCAACTTTTGTGCTAGGAGCACTGTGGAGTGATGATCTACACTATTCTTGCACATTCAGGTCCCCTAAAGTATCCCCTACGTATCCCAGGGGTGGAGGGTATTAAACCTATAAGCAGGGTCCTTATAAAAGATGTTTTATATGCCCTGTTGTTTGAGAAATTGCACATTTAATTTTCTCCATTGTTGCTCCCCTGCCGAAGAGAATAACATGGCAATAATATATTAATAAATAACTATCACGAGAAATTAACACAAAATGTCATTCAAGGACTTAGGAGAATGGTATTGATAAATCCAACAATATGCTATTGTTGAATTTATCCGAAAATATAAGGAAAATAACTTATAAGACTTTCTTGTCTGCAAGCCACAATTCAGCCTTCCTTTAGTCTCCCCTGATTGGTCAGAGTTAACAGGGTTAGCAAGGCTGCTTTGATGAAGTGATAAGGGGTTCACCCAGAAAGAAGCCAACTGTTAGGGAGAGCTCTGCTACACAGTAATGCCAGAGCGGGGGGGAGTCATAAAGCATGGAGCTTCAAAGGGGGAGAAGACAGGCAGGAAATGTCACATGGCCCATGGGGACATTGTTGTCTTCCCTAAGTTAGCATGCGTACGCTGCAGACAGTAGGCAGCTTTGCGCACGTTACTACATGACTTTATTTTTGCAAAGACTTTGTTCATACTTTTCACATGTGAACCGACTGCTGTGTTTACTCTCTGCAGGTTCCTGGGATTTAGTCTGAACATTGTGAGCAAAGTCGATAAACAATGCCCCTTGTTATTCTGTTCTGGTCAGGCCCTAGCACCTAGTCAAAACATACCATTGCAGCTGTTGTTTGGAAAATCGTACTTTCGTTTTATTGGGATACATGCATAGGGGCACTCACTTGGACAGGGACTTTTCCAGGGAGAAGAGCGAGACAGCACTTATGATGTAGAACTACCATCTATAGTCTAAGGTATGGGGTCTGCAGACAAAACCCAGAGATCTTCTAATATATAATAATACTGCTTCTTAACAAGGGGAGGGAGGTTAGGCTTTATTGTCTTTTCATAATGACATCTCCCTTCATGATTTATGGACTAGCGGCTATGCTGACTTTATTTGTCTTATGCATTTTCCTGCGTGTTGTGGCACTTATACTGCATGTTAGAGCACGTCAGTTAAAATTAATATTTTAAACTGTTTCGTGTCTCTGTCAGATTTTATTGTGGACAGGTAAAAGAGTGCAAGTGAAAGGGTGTGTCTTGCAACCGCGAGTCCTGAGAGATTCTGGAGTGTTGTGTTCTGGGGTGTCTAATCACTTGTTTCTCTATGAGCGAGTAGGAGGGCAAGTGAGACACTATAGCTAGTCAGTCCTGGCCTCATGGGTACTAAGGTGGTAGGATGACTCAGTCCCTATGCACTAAGGTCCCATAATACTACGCATAGTTCTGTTCTTGGACAGAATCCCTGCAACAGGAATACCAGGCCCATCTAGCCACAGCCCCAATGACCCAGTCAGATGGCAGGATTAAGGCAGGAATTTGCAGATGGTAGGGGGAGAAGACCTATGTAAATGAGCCATACAAGAGATTGGTTTAACAAGTTCTTGCTCCTCTGCTGAGATTTCAACCATACTGAATTCTGGAGGAATAGTGCCCCTGGGAGAAGATTATGCCATACTTTGGAGGAAGTGGTCATGTCCAGGGTGATGCCCTGAACCTCATTGTCCAGAGAACACTGAATAAATATGTGAGAGGAGCAGAGCATCTCAGATCTGCTGCTTGAAACTAAGAGAAGGTTTCTAAAATATGCACATTCATGATTGCTTTTGATGTGCTATCCACATCGAGGATGAGATGTAACTGTACTTTTTCATAATACCTCTCGAAAGCTGCTTTCCACACAACTTGCATTCAACATACCTGGCAGTGGTTATCTTTTCTCCAGAAAGTACAATTAACCAGTAACACACATCACTCTCTTTTCATGTGGAAGTAACTTCTTCTTGTTCCACTATTCCTTCTTCCTCTTGTGCTGCTACAGTAGCTGATACATTTGCTTCTGCCATAATGGAAGGCGCCAATCAGCCTTACACCTTTCTCCACCAACAGCCAGGATCAAACTGACTGTTCTGGGTGTGCTTTTTCCAAAATTTTGGTGTGGCTCAAGAGGAACCTATAGAAACAAAGCTTGGGTTTATATTATCTAGCAAGCCCGTGGGTTCCGACGCAAATCCTCGGAATCGCATAATATTAAAACAACTCATCTCAGCAGGAAATTGAAAAGAAACATTAAAAAAAGTTTTAAATATGTTCAGGCTAATACTATAGTATAATTATAAAGTTCCTATACCCCTAAAATAATTGTGTAGTATTTCGACGAATCAGCAGATTGGATTCTCAAGTTAGTTGCTATCATGTGAACGGAACAAATACCATAGAGTTGGAACAGTACAAGCCTGCAATTCCGTGAGAAATCCACGGATTCCAAATTTTGTTAAATAATTATATACAAAATATTACTACTGTTCAATTGTTTTCCCAAAAACATTTACTATCATTACTTACATTTTACTATGATTATCACTCGTCTCTCATCTGTTTTTGAACTCTATGTATTATATTGTTTCCTACCTTTTTGCATCATTGTCACTGTTTTCACTTTACAATTTTTGTATTATTTACACTACTTTGATTGTATTTTTCAGAAAAATTTATACTTTCACCTTTTCTTCTCATACTGTGTATTTGCAAATTGTTTTCTTTTTCAATATTATGTAAACTAAAATTAATATATGGTGTTGGCCGCTGACTGTTGTTGTAGCATTTTTCCTGTGAACAATCTACCCCAGCATTAAAAATTAATACAAATTGACTGAAAAAAGGAGATGCTATACTTTGTAAACATAATTTAGAAAACTGTAGTAATTTAGTAAAAAAAAAAGAAAGTTACAAGAATGTTATACTAATAAACTTAAAATTTAAAACACCATAGAAATTTACAGAAAAAAGCAAAGGTTACAGGGACATTATAGTTAGGAAATACAATGAAAAACACCTTAGAAATCCACTGAAAGAGCCAAAGGTAACAGGCATGTTATAGTTAGGCTGACATTTCACTCATATAAAACCAGAGAAATTCAGCAGTTATAGATAGCTGAGCTAACTACAACTTATGTCCACACAATGCATTGCTTATGACCTCACATATTACTTCACTCGTGATAAGGTCTGTGACATCACGGATGACATCTCAAATGACTTATTGTCCCCATCTTGAGAAAGGGCAACAGAGTAGTCCCTCATTCATATCACTCTATTTTATTTATAGACTGTATACAAAATGTGGCGGGGATGGTCATCCTGAAATCAGTTTTCGATCTGGGCAGAAGAGAATGGTATTTCTATTAATTTGCAATTCGGCTCTGGGCCGGGCCTTAGCACCAGTGATCAAAACCTGAATCTATACTTGATCGCGAGCAAGTATGCGAATGCAAGGGGGGGTCGTCTTCACCTCGCATTCATGGACCTCACACCCACCTTTCATAGAGTGAATAGGAATAAGCTATGGGCTATTATGTTATCCATGTCAGTGAATCGCAACATAGTGTATTTTTTTTAAGGGACATGCACCTGGATATGTCATCAATGGTTCAATATAATAGTGACAGCACTCACACTGAGCCTTTTAATGTGAAGCATGGAGTGAATTTTGGCCGTCTTCCTGTTCAGGCTCTAAATTAATAGGTTGGAATGCTCTCTATTACCAACCAACTCTGATTGCCCGCATATGGGGTCAAGTTTTATGAAGCACACAAAAGGTGATGGGAGGAATGCTTGCAATTTGTCTAACTACTGGCAATCACTCAGGGTAGCATCCCAACCCATTGTTCTTTTATTTACCATGATACCTCAGTTGGGACCTAGCCATATGCAAATCAGTCTTGACCCTGCTAGTCATGGGAACAGTACAGCTTGAGCTGACAGGCTAGGACCTCCCTGAGCAAGAACACAAGCAACCCAGGACCGGTTTCGTCCGAGTTATGCACCCATCCGTCAGGTTCAGCTTGGTTCCAGTGACACAGCGAGCATGGAACCCACATCTGGGCATACCCATGCCACTTAGGGAGATACATGAAACACACAAAAGGTTATGGGATGAATGCTTGCAATTTTACTAACTACAGGCAATCGCTAGGGGTAGCATCCCAGGCTGCAAAAGGGGACCTACAGGTAAGTCCAGCGGACTCCAAACGAGAGGTTGGGTCGCAAGGGCCTAAGGACCATGTGAGCACAGCTGGTTTGTTAGTACCCAGGCTGGGTGCAGAGCAAATAGATCAGCCAGACTCTGTGAGTCAAGATGGTCTTTGCGGTCAGGGGCAGGTAGGTTGCATGGATGATTTCCAGACACATTGGCCACTCACAAAGTGGGTCTCAGGGGTATCGACATCCATCGATGGCTGATTGCTTTCTTGGCAGATGGAGTCTAGATTGGACCGTTCGTCTTGGTGTCAGTAGCAGGTGGTCCGGTACCTCAGGTATTGCTACGGCACAAATCCGGTAGGTCCTGGTGTCCTCTCACTTGGTGGGTGGACAGATCTGATGCTCAGGAGCTAGTGTTCCTCTTCTGGTTTGAATGCTGCATCGGCCTTGCTGCGGAGCGGCAAGTTGGTAAACCGGACTCGGTGGGATTAGTGCCTGCAGACTGCAGGGGAATATTTCTCAACTCCAAGGGAGTTCTCTGGCAATTAACAAAGGGCTGGAGGTGCTTTGCATTCTTTAAGTCCTCACAGCAGAGTCCTTGAGGCAGCAGACAGGGTTTTGCATCACAAATTCTGCAGCAAGTACTCTGTTCTCGGGTCAGCAGCTCTTTGTCCGTTGTCTTCTTAGTTCTGTTGAATCTAAAGTTCAGGGTCCAGGGATGCCACCTAAATACTAAATTAATGGGGCTTTATGGGGGATCCAGGTAGTAGCCAATGCACTACCTCCATTTATGGTGTCTACTTCCTCTATGTGACCACTTCCTTTGGGGAGTGGGAACAACCCGGACCCTAATTGTCTAATTTCCTCTCATACCAAGATGGAGTAAACTGAAAAGTGGGCTTCACATCACCTGCCCCACCTTAGGGGTGGTGCTGGTTGAATGTGGACCCACCTTCTAATGTAAAAAATGTTCCCGCATGTTCTCCACCAGATGTTGAGCAGGACAGGTGGGTTGGCATCCTCCACTATCTGGAGATGACTGGGTTGCATTTCAAAGGCGGTATCACCTGTGAAGCTTCCCACCTTGGATTGCCATCCTGGCCTGGAGGAGGTGTGAAGCATCACCTCCAAGAGCAGGTATTTTTCCTGGCCTCTGAGAGTGCAGGCTCTCACCCCATGAGGTAAGAAACATGTCTGGTGGTGGCAGGCTGGCTAAGACTAGTCAGAGACCACACCAGGGTTTAGTAGCTTTTCAGGGAACTCTCTAAGGTGTCTTGTGTGTGCATTTATTAATAAATCCAACACTGGCATCAGTGTAAATTTATTAAGAGGAGATGTTTGGCGCCAAACATTCCTGGGAACATTGAAGCTATCATGGTGCTGTAGAACTTGTATTGACGGGTGTCCAGCCCATGTACTCTCTATGACTTCCCTGTGCACTTACAATATCCAAGAATGCATTCAGGTAGTGTGGGGTCATATCTGCTCATGCAGATATGTCCACACGTGAGATATAGTGCATCCTGCCTGAGGGCTGTAAGGCCTGCAGTAGGGGAGACTTACCTATACCGCATGCAGTGTCTGTGGGCATGCCATGTGGACTCTTCAGTTTTCTCTGCCCCAAGACACACAGCCTGCAGTGGCATTTTGCATAGTCTTGGTGAGGGGACCCGAGGGTGACACAATGTGTTGCCCTAGTGGACCCTCTTTAGTCCCAATGTCGTAGGTACCAGGGGAACCATTTATTAGGGACTTATAGGGGTTGCTGAAGTTGTGCCAATTGTGGTGCACTTTTTAGAAAGAGCTCTGGCACTGGGAACCTGGCTAGCAGGAACCCAGTGCACTTTCAGTCGAAATCACATTATGTTCCAGGCAAAAAGTGGTGGCTGACCATGTCAAAAGAGGCACTTTCCTACAAGGGGTCTCCTTTGTCGGTGCTTGCTCATGGTCCCCCCATTTATCAAACAAGAAGTTTTCCACAATGAGAATAATTGAGGTGGTTAATGGCTTTGCTAACATGCATGTATTGTTGTAGGCCTAGCTGGGTTGAGTAATTATATGTTTTATATTTTGTCATTACATTAACAGTTAAAACATAGCTTGAACATTTGGGATCTGTTGCATCTCCATTTTGTCTAAGATACTTTATGCGATACTGACACTGTGTATGTTTACCTTTCTTCATAACCTCCATAAAAATAAAAAAATTGTTCAATATTTTTCTTTTACACAAAACTTAACAATAAGACTTAAAACTTTTGATTGCTTTGTTGTCTTGTAAAAATACACTCTAATCACAGATTGGCAATTTGTGGAAGATGTCTTAAAACATCGATAACATATTTTGTTCTACTATAAGCACAGGAATAGGTAAAGAAAAAACCCTCTTTGCACAAAGCTTTATGCTCATTTAAATGCCTGATTCCCCAACAATTTAGCAAAATAAAAAAAATCATATTATTTGAAAGTTCAGAAAAATTGATATATAAAAATTGGATTGCGACAAATTTGGTAAAGACTGCCAAATGTCAGATCTTCTACTTAGGGATATTATATCCCAGTTCTTTTTTCACATTCCTTTTCACCAAACCTGACTGGCCAAAGATCAACCCTGTGAGCCAGGCATGACAACTCAACACCACCAACAAGGAGACGAAACTCACCACAAGCAGGAAGAGTGCAACCAAAACAAATAAAATCTGCCACCCAAAAACTCTGGACAGTGTCTGAAGAGCCAACTGCAGGACATATGTACAAGCCCCTAGTGCCACCAGAGCGTCACTTTTTTTGATGCTCCAGTGGTGGTATACCCTGCACCATATTTACAAAGTGGCGTTAAGACACTTTTTGAGGCTTAACGCCACTTTCTAAATATGCTGGCAATGGGAGTTGCTGTGGGCGTTCCACCGCAACACCCATTGCTCTTTGACACTGCCCCAGATGTACAAGGAGGTGTAAATTTGTGGCAGTGCCAAAAACTAACGCCATGCAAGAGCAGGTGTTAGAATGGTGTACAAGGAGAAATGCTTTCTGCAGCACACATAGAAAGAGCAAAAAGTCATTAATAATTGTTTATGTGCAGGAAGGTGTCCCTTGCTGCACATAAATAATTGTTAAATAATGACGATCTGCTACTTCTATGTGTGCTCCAGAATGCAGCACACATAGGAGTAACAAATAGCCATTATAGATTGCTTATGTGCAGGAAGGGACACCTTTTTGCACATAAACAATCATTCCCTGCAACGCAGGCACCCTTGCACTACTGTGCAAGGGTGCCTGCATTAGGGAAACAAAGAGGTGTGTAGCATTGTAGTAAATACGGTGCATCCCTAAATTTTGAAAATGTCAGAGCGCGGCGCAGCCAAATTTGGTGCAGCTCCATGCTCCAACATTTTGTTGTACACATGCCCCTCAGCCGAGTAGGAGATGTGGACACCAACCACCATGAGGTGGGTGATCTTGGGGCACCTCCTAACATAATGCAAGACTATCTAGTGGTGTTTGAAGAACAGGACAACCACCATCTGGGCCTGTTTCCAACACCTCCTTAACTCCAGAGATCCCCATATCACAGATGAAAGATAAACAGAGGTTTTATATAAAAAGATAAAGAACAATTTATTTTACAAAATAGAGATTGGTGTGTTAGGGACAGAGTTGACAAATTGTACAAAAGTTATTTCTAGGGGTTTTTCCTCCTACTATGCCTATGCAATAGTGAGTGGTGAGATTGTGTGGGAGCGTTTTGTGGGTGTTTGAGATGTTGGAGTTTGAGTTGATAGTGGTGGAAGTTGAGGTAATACATGTGGAGGTGGTGCAAGTGGTTGTGGCAGAGGTCTGAGGTAGGCAGGTAGTGTACCCCCCAAGGTTGAGGCTGAGGTTGAAGCACCTCTGTAGAATGTTGTGCATGCATGGCCAAGGTATGTTGCCTTACACTTGCTTCGTTAAAACTTCAAATATATTCTTGGTGCATCTTTACCATGTAGGAGTTAGTATTATTAGGTAAGGCACAAGTGTATCTGACAATCATCTGAGGGAACTCTTTAAGGACAGTAGCTGTTTCATGGAGAGTAGCCTCCAGTGATTGGGTATCCTCCCACACATTAGACTGCTGGTGGAAATATGAATCTCCCAGAGAGCACCATTGGACCTTCCAAACCCTGCATGCGTGGCGGTCTGACATAGCCATCAGGTTGTCCAGCACAGAGAGCAGTGCCTTCTGGGGAGTTGAGGAGATGCGAATGATGAATGGGGTATAGCTGTTTGTCAGCCGAGTTGTTCTCTCCCTCAGATGAATGAGAGTAGATCGGGGATACACCTTCATTAGAGTGTAAGAGATTGTACAATGGTATCTGTTAGTTGAGGAGATTGTGGAGGTGAGTCTTGTGCAGGTGGAACACGTATCTGTGGCTGATAAACTAAAGACTAGGGACTAGCAATCCTCAGAAGTGATTTTGGAGGAAGACTGATGCCCAGCCATGGAGTGGGCATTTTGGAGATATTGTGTACGGGTACAACAATGTCGTATTCCTGTTCAGGCCTCTCCTCCTCAATTAGCTCCTACTCATTTTCCTTTTTGAAACCCCCACCCTTCTTTTTTAGCATTTGCTTGACAGATCTGCATGACACTTTCCATGTTGCAACACTTACTAAGAGAACAAAAAATGCCTTTACAATGAAAACTCTGACTTAACTGTAACTAGACTGATACTATTTCTGCTTTTTCAGTAACTAATCTATATGTAGATCATTAACTACACATTGGTGACTGCCACAAATTATAAACAAAAAAACACTGGCATTTGCAATTTATGATTAGGACTGTAATCCATAACTCACACACCAGTTATGGAAACCATAACTCACACATCAAATACATGAATTTGGTTTTACCTTTTTAACAGTAACTACATTTTAGCATTCTTTTCTAATTTTCTTTTAAGCATTCTTTAAGATGTTATAATCAAATCTAACCATAACTGCACTTAAAACTTTGTTTTTAGTACATTTTGTAACATATATAACATGCAACAGTTTCCTGACAACGTTTCCACTCAACCTATCATGGGTGGCCAAAGTTCATGGGTCATGGCCTTCGGCCGTGCACAGCAGGCATTTCCTGTAAGGCTTGGCTTGAGGCCAGGCTCTGTGCCCAACCTGCTGAAGGTGAGCAACCCCCATGGGGCACATCTGAAAGCTGTACATATTAGAGATTGGATGCAAGGTCCGATTTGCAGCCAGGCTCTTCTCCCATCCTGCCACAGACCTGGATACCCCTGCTGTGTGTGGCCATTGGATGTGCAAACTTGGGACTATCCAAAGGTCCTGATTGCTGAGCGGATACTGTTTTTCTTTTTTTTTAGGGTTTACAGTCCCTGTCTTGTAGCCTTTGCATCCATGGCACAGTATCTGAAGATCCAAGTTGGACTTGTTGACTTGCTGAGCAGTTTGTGGCCCATTGCTGGTCCTGACAACCCCACAGTTGTTCCAAAAGGGTCCAAGCCCACCTACCCTGGATTTATTGTCCCATGACCTGGATCTGTGGACCTTGGAGGTCGCCCTGAAACCCAGTCTCAGGGCCCACAAACCATTTGACTTTCAAACCGCGGCAGTGTTCTTGGACCCATCCACCTGTGCCAGAATGTGATTGGATGCTCCCAAGCATCCTTATTGGGCCTTCAATGTTTTTTTTATGGACCAAGTACCCACATTACATATTTGCAGTCACATCATTTGCCTTCACATTGCAGCCAGTCAACCTGGGTTCTTTGTGGGCTCAGTTTTGGAAAGAGTAAAATGTAAGGGAGAAAAAGCACACTCATCTCATTGGATTTGGGCACTCTTCGAATCTGGTTCAGATAATGGTTTACCAACCAAGATTTACAGACTATCTGTGGACTAACAGTCAAAATATGACTATCATAAATAAAAGCTCAACTAATTTTGAGGCCCACCAACACGTTTCTAACTCTAATTTCTTGAAAACCACTGACTAGTTTTATTTTTTTAAACTGAAACATTTTTGAACATACATACTTCAATTGACTAACTCTACTAGGGTCTGGGTAGCACCTGAGGTGCATAAATGTGAGCTTTTTGGAATGCACATACACTTGGATGGAGTTTACAGCACCAGAATATGTGGTAATAGTGTAATTGTATTTTATGAATTACAAGTTTGCAATTTACCTTTTGTAGCCCTGATAAAGTCAAAGATTGATGTACTGCGTGATGAAACACGTGTTGGCTACAAGTTTTTTTGCTGAATTCATTTGAATACGTGTGAAGACGAGGGAATAAAAAGAAAAGAAGAAAAAATTAACCTTGAACTGACCTTTCAAAAATAATTTCTGAACACAAGGGGTTGCTCAGGGGACTCTTTCATTTTAACTGCCTAGAGGTACACCAAACCAAGCACAGGCACTTCCTTTCAACTTTCATTCCATGTTTTGTGTAAATCCGTTCACCCATTTGTCCTGTATCGGATGGTAAATAATCCAATCAGAGTTAGAATGGGGGAATGTCACTCATTATCCCCCTTATATTTTCCCCATATTCATGAAATAGGTTCTGATATCTGTGCATTTTCCTGTTACAATGGCAGAAATAAGAGGATTATTTTGCAAGATAAGCAGTACAGGGTCATTTGTATGCAGCAATTTATACTGCTCTCTCTTATATTGCCTAAGTAGGAATTATTCTATTAGCCTTCCCAAGGTACTTTGAATGGCATATCCGAAGAGGCATGAGAAACTATATTTAAAAAGACGTCAAAACCTCTGTGTTAGATCCGGAATCCCTGGTTGGCTGAGGTAGGTACCTTAGGCCAAATAGGGACCCGCGTTTCCACGTCAGGAAAAGGAAGGTCACCTTCTGAGATAGCCCCCGCTCACCCCCTCGGTAGCTTGGCACGAGCAGCCAGGCTTATCTTCAAGGCAGATGTGTGAAGTATTTGCAACCACGCTCACAGCAACCCAATGATGACACCACAAATAGACTGCACACGAGTTTTATAAAAGGAGTATAAATTTTATATAAAAAGATATACGATAAGACCACACAATATAAATCCAACATATGAGTATGTGTAATATTTCTCCTGGCTGGTTGTTAGGCCAACCAGCCCTTGTAAGTTCTGACAATATTGATGAGCACTTCTACACATTCCACTGTAATCCTAATACCATGTTATGCAGTTCGTAATGCTAGAATCAGGCACTTGTGCAATGTAAAAATAATGCAATGCGTAACGCGACAATCAGGCACTTTGCAATGTAAGAATAATGCAATGCGTAACGCAACAATCAGGCACCTTGCAATGTAAGAATAATGCAATGCGTAACGCAACAATCAGGCACTTGGTAATGTAAGAATAATGCAATGCGTAACGCAACAATCAGGCACTTTGCAATGTAAAAATAATGCAATGCGTAATACAACCACCAGGTACGTTGTTATGCAGAAATAAGGCAATGCGTAATACACTAATCAGGTAGTTCATTATGCAGGAATAATGCAATGCGTGATACGCTAATCAGGTAGTTCGTTATGCAGAAACAATGCAATGCGTCATACGACAGTCAGGTAGTTCGTTATGCAGAAATGATGCAATGTGTAATACGACAATCGTTCGTTATGCAGAAATAAGATAATGCGTAGTACACTCCGGCACCGATCACGGTGCCTTAGGCGGTCTCTCTGCCACTCCTTCTGACTCGCAGTCAGCCTCTGTCAACAGTTGCCCCCAACACGGGTATGGTGTAACAAAAAGTGCAGCTCTGCACTCCGGCCCCGGTACTGCCACTCCCTTGGCAATACGGGCCGCGATACAAGCCGAAACAGAGGCTCGCGCTGCTGAAATGAGAGAGAGGCCGAGAGCGTCTCCCTCCGAGCACGAACCCCACCCCAGGCGTTGACACATGTTACCTGGGGGGTGCGAACCCAGTCTCCTCTCCTCTTCCAACGACTTTGGCCTCAGATGCAATCTTTGTGAATGGGCAACGGCGGGCTCGGGCCGGCAGCTCAGCTCCTCCGAGGCTGCTGGTCCGGGCCGCTACTGCTACGAAGATCTCAGGCTGCCACAGGGCACACGCACACAGCGTCGCTGAGTCTCCCTTGAGCTTTGGGTGCACAATCACCGGGCACTACACACGAAGGTCTCAGGCTGCACAAAGAACACGCGCACAGCGTCGCTGAGACTCACTTTAACTCCGGGTGCACGTTAACAAGGCAATCCTCACGAAGGTCTCACGCTGCACAAGCACACGCACACAGCGTGGATGAGACTCACTTGGATTCTGGGTGCACGATAACAAGGCCATCCTCACGAAGGTCTCACGCTGCACAAAGCACACGCACACAGAGTCGATGAGACTCACTTGGATTCCGGGTGTGCACGAAAACAAGGCAATCTTCACGAAGGTCTCACGCTGCACAAAGCACACGCACACAGCGTCGCTGATCCTCGGTTGGACTCCAGGTGCCCACGATCACAGGGCACTTCTTACGAGGGTCGCAGGCTGCAACAAGCACACGCACACAGCCTGGAAACTTTTGTGTTCCTGAGTTTCCGCAACAGGGAGCCAGCTCACCTCGGGCCCTTGGGGATAAGTTACTTCAGGACACAGCACAGCAAAGTCCTTTCAAGCAGGGGGACACAGCACACAGCAAAGTCCCTTTAGCCTTTCCTTAGTTAAAACAGCAAACTGCAGGCCAGCCCCAGAACACACAGCAAAGGTCAGTCCTACCCTTCAGTCTCTTCAGTTGTTTCTTCCTTGGCAAAGGTTCCTCTTGACCACGAAGTAGCTCCAGTCTTGTTCAATCTTGATCAAGCCATTCTCCAAAGTTCAGGGGCTTCAGCTCTCATAGTTATACCCCTCAATGGTTTTGAAGTCTTTGTGTTCAGGGGGCACTGACCCCTGTTCAAACCAGTTCTGGGTGCCTCCCTGCCAGTGACACCTTTATTCCTTTGATAGTGGGGATCTGGATCCTCAATCACTCAGCAGGGGCCAGAGCCATTGGTTTATGGCTGCAGCCCAGGCCTCTTCACCTCTAGGGGCTACTCCTCCCCCTACACTCCAGATGCAGGTCAGCCTGTTGCTGTCTCACCTCCTCCCCTGGGTCAAGACATTCCCCAGATCCTATCACTTTGAAATCCAGACAGTCAATCCACAACCAGGCAGAGACACACAGAAATGTTAGAGCACAAAAACCCAGCCACTTCTAAAAGAGTGGCTTCTAAACACACAATGCAAAAACCACCTTCATAAAAAGATGTGTTATTACACTGAGAGTTCAGGCATACTAAACGTCATCTCTCCATCTTAAGCCTTTGGGAAGATAGGCTGGAAAACATATTACACAGCCTCCCCATTCTGTCCTATGGGCAAGATGGCCTTTCAACAGTGAAAAACGAAATGGAGATTATTTCAAAGTAAGGACATGGTACACACCTTAGTACATGTCCTACCTTTCACATACACTGCACCCTGCCCAGGGGGTACCTTGGACTTACCATAGGGGTGTCTGATGTGCATAGAAAGGGAAGGGTAAGGTCTGGCAAGTGGGTGCACTTGTCAGAATAATATGGCAGTTTAACAAACTGCGCGCAGGCACTGCAATGGCAGGCCTGAGTTCCTTTTTCAAAGCTACTTGTGTGGGTGGCACAAATAGTGCTGCAGGCCCACTAGTAGCATTTGCATTACCAGCCCTGGCACACATAGTGCACTTTACTAGGGACTTTACTAGTAAGGCAAACATACCAATCATGGACAACCAACCACCACTACACTCTACACAGGGAGCACTTGCACTTTGACACTGTTTAGCAGTGGCAAAGTGTCCAAAGCATCTAAGTTGGCAAAACAATGTCAGAAAAAAAGGTCTAGGGGAAAAGCAAAAAGTTTAGGGAACTTTAGCCAAAAGGGCCAAGTCCCACACTCTGCATCTAGTTACTGCCATCTGTCTGCAGTGGGTAAGCTTCTGATTGTCATAACACGTCTACTGTGTGTGTGTTAGGGTATTTAATAGCACTAAATGAGTCAGGAGGCCTATGCCAATAGACATTGGGGGATTGAAAATAATGTATGCTTGGTGTTAATCTTGTTAAATGGGGGTTCTAATAAAATTGCACTCCCCCATCTTCACATCAATAGACATCTGTGTATCAGCAAAAGGTTGATACACCCTCAAACATTTGTCTCTTGCCCCCTTCCATTGATAAATGCTTTCTTTAGATGTTTTACATTTAAATATGTTTTTAATAGTAAAATTAATATATAATGAAAAGGAAGTAACATTTTCTGTCTTTGATGAAAAAAATTGTTAAAAATGTCAACCTAATCTTTGGAGAGAAGATCCAGTGCAATAACTACCTGCGACCCACCTGAATTGTTTTCAAAATGAAATCACGCTAGATATTTTCAAACTACACTTTCAAACTACACTTCAAAGTGCTCTCCCTTGAAAGCTATAAGCATCTTCATATTTTCTGAATGTGTAGATTTTAAGATTCTGGAGAAGGGGGTGAACCTCATTTACATCTCTTTTTGCGAAAGGCTTTGATTTCTCTATAATATTTCATTAAAAAAAGTACTGGTTCAATGTTTGTAATAGGGTGAAACATTTGACAATTTGTAACAAGCAATCTTCTTGACATATACATTTCTTCCTAAATGCCAATTAATTTACCTGTGTGAAAGTGTCTTACCACCTGCACATTTCTGTCATAGAATTTACGAACCTAATCCTGGACCCCATATATTAACTTCTTAACATAAATAATCGTTTTTGTGACATTGGAATTGCTGTGGAATAACTGTTGGTTCTTTAAATGACCACTAGAGGGCATATTTCCAACTATCCCCAAAGTTAAACATTATTCATCAAGAAAAAAAAAAAAAATCATGAGGGTTAGAACATTGCAATGAATACTTTAAAAGTAAGTTTTGTTATTTTGTTTAATTTTCAAAAATGTATTTTCTGACTTGCTCTTTTTTATTGTAAATATGTTATACATTTTCACATTCATATATTATAAACAGACAAGACGAGCATGGAGTAACTGAGAGCGAGGCAGAACGACGTTTGCTACAAGCACCAAGGAGTAGTGAAGAGCCGCGGAGATCAGCAGGGGCCAAGAAAAGCTGCCTCAGTGCCGCACCACCTCACCTCCCAAGGGAAACGAGCATTGGCAATGCAATTCATCTCGCATTTGTGAAAGTGAAGGCTCTTGGCATTAAAAATGACAATGTTTTTTTTTACTTTTGTTTTTTTATTTGCAGTGGAGTCATCATGCTTGTATGATGCTATTGCCATTCAAATGACCTCACGGCATTGGAGAACAAGAACATGGGAAATAGGTTATAAGGGAGGGAAGACAAGAGTAATTCGAAGCCTGAAAAAAAGTAACAACATCCTGGAAAAAGCAAACACTTATAGTAATCCCAGCCCCCTGATATATCTCTGTAATAAAATTGCTGTCCAGAGATTTTCATTTTTGATTTGTGTTTTTGGATCATTAGAGAAGCAATTTAACTTGGGTAGACATTGCTGATCCGGGCCAAATTTTTCTGGACAAATTTTTTTTAAATGACGGATGTGTTGCAGTGATGATGTTATATTTCAGGAACCATAAGACCTATATCTTTCATTTTGGTGTCAAAACATAGGTTTTGGGGATCAGGTAGTCTAATAGAGAGAGAAAATAACTCCTCTGAGCAAATCTTCTGCCATTTTCCAAAATGGCGGCTATAATAAAGGAAGAAGAGACATATATAGAAATGAAACAAATAATAATGGTTTTTAATCCTTTTATGTATACACCAAACAATGTTTATGGTCTAAATATGAACAAAAAATATGTTTATCACTCCTGTTTTAGATACATTTTCATAGTTCACTTTATTTATTTGTTTTGGCAATCACTCGAGGTACATTTACAGAATGTTGAACATTTGGGAAGAGCATATCGACAGGGACATATTTTTGTAGCATAGGGTTTGCAAGTAATAATAAAGTGAATTTGTAAAGCGCAACAGCTACCTCTAACAGAGGTGTCCCTGCGCTAACGACATACAAGCAGGAAGGTATAAAACTAGATAGACTAGCTCTGGTTAAATAACCAGGTCTTCAGCGCTTTCCTGAACTCAGATTCCGATTGAATTAGGCGATGCTTGACTGGGAGAGAATTCCATAATCTGCTCATAACCACTGTGAAAGGTCTACCCCCAATGGGTGCCTTTGAGTATTGAGGTACGCAGAGCAAGTTCTGGGAGTTCGATCTAAGCGAGAGTTTTTGCAGCTACGTTTCCTAATGTAGCTGGGGCAGTCGCCTTTCAGAGCCCTGAAAGCTACTTTAGCGATTTGAATTCAATCCGTTTAGCCACGGGTAGCAAATGGAGCTGTTTAATGTGCGGAGAGATGTGATGTCTAAAAGGTACTCTTCTGATCAATCTCGCAGCCGCGTTTTGCACCAATTGCAATCTTTTGATCAGATGTACAGGCAGTCCCAGGTAAAGGCTATTAGCATAGTCCAACCTAGATGTCACTAATGCATGAACAACGGACCTGCGGCAGCTCATTGGCAGTATATGTAGAAATGTTCTCAAGCTTCTCAATACACTGAAACAGGAGGCTGCCATGTGGTGAATTTGTGTTGAGAACATCAGGTCAGGTTCCTATTTTACTCCCAAGATCGAGGGGCAGGGGGAGGTCCCATTTACTCCGGCCACCACAGTTCAGCCACCGGGTGGGGAGCCTTGCCAAAAAACAGGACCTCAGTTTTTTCTGCGTTAAGCTTTAGTTTATTGTTATGCATCCAGCGTTGATGTCCTTCAAGCAACCTCTAAATCTAGCAAAGGAGTTTGCTGAGTGGTCCTTGAAAGAGAATACCTGCTGGGTGTCATCCGCATAGGAAATAGCTTTTATTTCCCATTTGGCTATAAGCGAGAAGAGGGGAGCCAGATATACATTGAATAATAGAGGGCTCAAAGCCGATGCCTGTGGTACTCCACAGCGTAGAGGTTTGGCATCTGACTTGAAAGGGTGAAGAGTGACTCTTTGCATACGGTCACTAAGATAGGACTTTAGCCAAGTCAAGGCCGACCCTTCTACTCCCGCACTTTTAAGCCTGGCAAGTAGAATATGGTGATCCACCGTATCGAATGCGGCGGACAGGTCTAACAGCACTAACATGGCTGAGGCTCCCGCGTCCACCGACATTCTTATAGACTCTGCCACCTCCAGCAGAGCTGTCTCCGTGCTGAAGCCCGCCCGGAATCCAGACTGCGTTTCGAGTAAAATGCCGCGTCTGTCAATGAAATTGGTCAGTTGACGTTGGACCAATTTTTCAAGCATCTTCGCTGATGCAGGCAAAAGTGAGATCGGGTGGTAGTTGTTAGGGGTTCACTGACAGAATATCGAAAACAAAATATCGTGTGGACAGAATATCGTGTCCAAAATATCGAGGACAAGAATATCGAGTAGGTAAGTGCAAATAGATGGGTATCAATTTACTATTCTTAACTCCAGATCTACGTACCTTGAGGATATATATATCAACAAAGTACATATATGTGGAGTTATATATAGTAAAACTTTACTTACCCATAGAAAATGACCTTCATGATATTATTGTCCTCGATATTTTTGACACGATATTGTGTCCAACGATATTTGTGTTTTCGATATTTTGGCCACCCACCGTTGTTAGGTACACTTGGGTCAGCGTTGGGCTTCTTCAAAGGAGGCATGAGCATGGCGTGTTTCCAAGACTGCGGGAAGATACCATCGGCCAGTGAGCTGTTCCATAGATGGTTTAGGGTGGGATTAATAATGTGGACCAGTGCTCTTCACAGTTTTGGGGGGCATGGATCTTCCGGGGACCCAGATTTGCATTTCAGAATCTCTGCCAGGGATTCCTGTAGAGAGATAGAAGAAAATTCTGAGAGTGAGATCTCCCCAGCATGGGTTGCCATCGTTTCAGTTTCAACAGTATCCATTTTAAACGTGAAGGCGCTATAGACCTTCACAATTTTTACTCAAAGAAGTCAGATATATGTGTAAGTTTGGTGGGTAGAGGCTTTAGAAATCTTGTAGGTGTTAGCACTCCATCACTATCTTCCCAACCAAATTCACACAGATCTTTCTCTACATATGCATGATCCAAAACATTTGACATCTTCCGATCAAGTAGAATGCTCTTTTAATGTGTCCATGCACAGAATATGATGTCCATGGAAGGTCACTTAGCGGGACTGATCTCTTGAATTCACTGCACTGAAGATCATTAAATGTTTGACAGTCAGAACTCATTTTCCACACATGCACAAGGTATTTTTCTACGTCTTCAAAGTCAAATTTTTCTTCTGTCTCAGAAACTCCTTTCAGAAACTTCACAGGTTCAGCAGTTAAAGCTCAAAGCTTTGTTCTAATTTTTCTCATTATGTCATCATCAGCAATGGCGGCAGCCACAAATAAAGGGTGGTGGGGCAGGTGGAGGGAACGTGGGAGGGAGCTCGCGGGAGGGGGATCAGGAAAGGGAGAGCACGGGGGTTCGTGCGGGGGGAGCACGTGGGGATGTTAAGAACAATATATAAAAAGAAAGAAATTACCTGAAACCGCTGGCTGCCTTCCGTGTCCCGTTGCGCCTCCTGTCCTCTTCCTGGTCCCAGCAGCCCCTGCAACAGACTCCCATCCAATACCCATGCAGCTTTCATGCTAAGAGAGCAGTGTGGGGATTGGCCTTAGCGGGCTGGAAAGACGCACAGCTCAGACCAAGGAGTCTGTGGGCTCTCTCCAGCCCGGCTGTTCAATGCAGCTGGGATGGAGAAACCTAAGTGTGCATGTGTGTTTGGCTGGTCTGAGACGGCAGGCTAAACACATATGCGCACTTAGGGAGTGCACAAAGCACTCCTCCCCTTCCTATGCCTTAGCACCGCCCCTCTCTACAGCTCTGACTCAGAGCCAGCAAATGAAAAATAAAACAATGCTAGAACATCATTTTATTTTTCATTTGCTGGCTCTGAGCCAGGCAGTGGTGCGATGCTCCTCCGCCATTGCAGAGAAGCCTCTCCTGATCATCCGTAAGAATATGTTCCTTGATAAGAACACTGGGCATCTTTGGGTCAAGTCTCATGTACAGAAAATGAAGTTAGATTAAGTGTCTTTTCATGCCTGTTCCATAACGTGTCCATAACTCTGACAATCCTTGACATATGAACATTGCAACAAATCTAAGTAGCACAAAAATAACTACTGGGTGATTTGACAGTATAATGGCTTGATTGGAACTATTGTGAACAGCCCATTCAACATGTGGCACAACACGAAGGCCAGCTTCCTCCAATTTGCTGTTAAGTTCTTGAACAATATGGCCTGTACCTTTTGAATATATATCTCTGCAGGCACCAGCTCCACATTGACAATCATTGACTTGCAATAATTGGAAATTCAGTGTTCAGCAAAGCATCAGAAATGTTTTAGAGAGTTAACATCTCCAAGTTCATCTTGCTCGATGTTGATGACCAGAATTTATCAAGTTGCACAAGTATAGGTGTTGAATTTTCGATGTAGGCAAGGTAAATTATTCCACTTGTAGACATTTGTCTGATTCTCTCACATTCTTTGACAGATAGTTCAAGATAACTGTCAAAGACAATGTGCAGTTCTTGCAAGGTGCACACTGACTTTGATATCTGTAGAACAGTCTGAATGATCTCTCCGAAGTTTTGCATGGATGAAATCTTCACAATTCACAATTGTGACAAATAGTCCACAACAACAGCAGTTTTCAATGAGGATACCTTTTCGAATTGAAATTCTTCATGTAAAAGGTATTTTTTGAGCTCTTGTACAAGTTTGTGCTTCACTGGTTTGGTTGCAGCATCTTCATCAACTAATGCATTTGTTGGAAGAAGATTATGCAACAAAATGTCCTTGATAAATTCACTCCTTTCTTTTGCTACATCCTTCTCTCTATGTGCTTGTGAACGTTGTTTTTTTGTAACCTGTTTTGTGGTGGCTGGTTGGACGAAACTCTTAGTATGGCAATTAAAGCATGAAAGTTTAGCTTTAGTGATTATGTCAAACAGCTTATTCTCTTTCTATACAAATCTTTCCTGCTTCAATTATGTGTATAGTTTTGATCCATGTTCCAAGACATCTTGTAGACGTGTCTTTATATCATTATCCACATATTGTTTGGTCACAAAGTTGTGTAGTCGCACATGCTCAGTCATTCCAAACGGGGTTCCTTGCTGCTGCAGAACAAGGGCAAAACACCTGGGCCCTGTCATGTCAAGCGCACTTGTGTCAAAGTTGGGGAGCACAGGAGGGCTCCCGCCACCCTGTATGTAGCGGGCCCACCCTGGCTGGGATTGGAGTGCAAAGTCCGGGCTGGGGGTGAAGTGCTTCAGAAACACCTATAAGCAGCCTAGGATGGTCGATTCTTGATCTTCAGGGTGAGGACATTAATCCCCATATCAATCATCGTGCCAAGATAGACGCAGCGACTGTGGCACAGAACAGGTGAAGCGCAAGAATGCTTGGGAGTGGGGGGTTTAGTCTGGGGGACCAAAAGCAGTATTCCTCTGTGGGTGGTGTGCCGTGCCCATGTCCCAATCCTGTGGCCCTGGGGCCTCCTGGAGACAGGTGGTTGAGATTGCTCCATGATACACCAACTGCAGAGTGAGGTAGCATTGTGGCAACTATAGGAGCTCGGGCGCTGGGGGCTCTGGCTGTGTAGCCAACGGTCCGGGCCCAGGCTATAAGAAACCGGCACCATTGTCCAGCAGACAAGGTGCGGAACAAGGGCCCCCAATCAATTAGACAAATATACTGTGGCGATGGAGGCAGCAGAGGAAACAGGAGGAGCTACGAGGGACTCTGCGGCGATCGGGATGCATCCCACGCAAGAGCCCACTCTGAAAGACATCATGAAGGTGATAAGAGATCTCCAGGGCACATTCGTACCTAAGCCTCGACACAGTGACCGAGGAAGTGAACTTGCTGCAAGGGGACTTCGAAAATATGGCAGACAAGGTCGCTACAGCCAAAACTCACATTGGAAGTCTGCAATTGAAAACTAAGCATCTGGAGAAACAGGTTGCCAAACTGACAAAACAGCATATGGAAACTGTGGCCCAACTGGAGGATCAGGAGGGCTGTGCTAGGTGTAACAATACCCACATAGAGGGGGTCCCTGTGGGAGCAAACAGGCAATCCGTGGCTCTTTTTCTAGAAGACCTCATTCTTAACACCCTCCACCCCAAACGACTGTCTAATTACTTCTCCATAGAATGGGGGCCCCGAGTGTTGGGGCCACCGCCGCACCCAGGGGTCCCCGCGCACAATCATAGCTTGCATATTCAACTATAGAGAACGGGACGCGATCCTGCAAGTGGCCCAATCGCATGGAGGCTTGCAGTATGAAAATTCGACTATACTAGTTTTTTCTGGACCTCACCCTCCAGGCGCAGTGCCAGCGGCGGACATTTGACTCAGTCGAACAAGCCCTCAGGGAAAAGAATGTCAAATACGTGATGCCGTATCCGGCCAAGCTCCAAGTCATAGCGGATGGCAAGATGCTACACTTCATGACACCAGAGGAGGCCTGGGACTGGCTGGAGGACTGGAGAGTTGCTGGGCGGGGGAGAAACAGAGGAAACAGGAATTTTCCAAGAGACAAATGCCCTGAGTCAATGAGCCCTGAGGCCTCTGCCAGCCCGTCCATCCAGAAGACTGTCCCTGATACAGGATGAACTCTTACTGAGTCCACATAGATCCGGCATTTTATTTTAACTTTTGTATGAGGTGGGTGAGGGAGGCGAACTGTGGGGATGCATGGGCATGGGCCATTAGAGCTAACATCTGACTCTACACCTTTGTTTGATAGGCCCGGGAGTGCAGCGGGGACATTAGACCTGGATATATTCTTTCTCTTAGGTTTGCATTAGCCATATTGGATCACTCCCTGATTGGCTCACATTGGCGGCAATAGCACCCTCCCATTGTTGCATGCACAAAATTGGGCGACAGGCACACTGCAGGTTGGGGAAGTGGGAGGTTTATAGCTCACTATGCAGGGATGCAGGGGGGGAGTACATGGGACTGTTTTATTTTGTTGAAATGTTGAACTGTTTTGCTCATCAATGTAATAGGCTAAGAGCAGCGAGGACATATGCTAAAATGAGGTGGCAGAGGAAAATCAAGAAAACTTACACACACCTATGAAAGGGGCACAACATGAACACATACATATGTGGACGTGGTATGTGAATGGACTAGGCAACAAGATCAAACACACACAAGTTTTACAGTACATTAAACACCACTTCCTGACATCGTACTACTGTTGGAAACACACCTTAAGGGAAATCCCCATATGGCTCTGGACCGGGTTGGGTATAGACTCCTGGCCCACACCGGGTACTCCACGGACTTCCGGTGGGTGGTCATCCTGATTAAGATTTTGCTCGCCTTTAAGGTGACTATAGTATGGTGGGATGCCCAGGGATGCTACGTGTCTCTGACAGGTACCTGGGAGGGTCGCTCCTTGAAAATGTGCTCTTTATTTCACCATGCTATAGCCCATACAAAACTGAGTGCCCTTCTTTCAGAATTACCCACTTGGACTATCCTGTTGGGGGAGACATGAATGTGGTGATGGCCCCTGATCAAACAGGCTGGGCACAGAGAGGGGGCCTTCAGATGGGGAGGATCTCCCAGCCTTCGTGTCTGCAATGGGTATGGTGGACCCATGGAAAACTCACAACCCAACAGTACACATATTACTCAGCTCCTCACAGCTGCTTCTCACACCTCGACTACTCCCTGGTGGGTATCAGGGTCAGGGTTCTGATAATTAACGCTGCCACTTTTCCCAGACTGGATATGTTGTGCCTGCGGAACGGCGAAGTTAGGGAAAAACTGCGTTCAGTGATCGGTAACATCCCCATGTACCCTATGGGAAGCCCATTGAGTGAGAAATCCTCGCCCTTGAGACAAGAGTAGCAGAGGTGGGTGGGCAGACCTGCGCCATAGGCTGTTGCTATGCCAACACGATCTATGAGCCTTGGCAGGGAATGCGGCTTGGTCATATGCTTTGGCTATACAGCATGGCCCATACAACATCGGGGATAAAGCTTCGAGGCTGCTGGTCCAGCTCGAGAAGAGAGATAGAGACCGATCCTGGGTGGTGGGAGTCAATGACAGAATCGGAGGCCTACATACGATGAACTCTGAAATAGCAGGCACATTAACATCCTATTATGAAGACCTGTACACGCCTGTGAGCGTCAGAACAAGGGCCGACTGTGAGGAGTTTCTGCAGGACTTCCCTCTTCAGACTCTCATGGGTGAGGTGGCGGAGGCTCTAGATGCGGAACTTACGGTTGAAGAACTAGCAATGGACCTCGGAGCTATGCAGTCTGGGAAGGTGGAGGGGCCCAATGGTGGCCTGTAGAACTATTTAAAGGTATGACCAACAAGATAGCTGCACCAATGCTATCTATGTTGATGGCAAGCCAGTGAGGCTGGCTGTTTGCTGGAGGATCAATGCACAGCCACAATTGTGGTTATACACAAATCAGGAAAGCCACCGGAGGAGTGCAGATCCTATAGGCCAATCTCTCTCCTGAATGTTGAGGTGAAGGTCTCAGCCAAGGCCCTGCTGACTAGGCCCACTAATGTCCTCTCCTCTATTATCCATGTGGACCAGTCCAGCTTTATGCCATGAAGGAGCAGAGTCAGCACTACTTGCGCTGGACGCCACAATGTCGTTTGATAGCATAAAATGGCCATACCTGGGATTTGGCCCAAAGTTTTGCAAATGGACCAGGTTGCTCTATCAAGCCCCTATGGCTAAAGCGAGAGTTAACGGAGTGATATATAAGATCTTCCCACTGCAAAGAGGCACCCAACAGGGGTGCCCACTATCAACTCTGTTATTCGCCCTGGTGCTGGAGCCGTTGGCGTCCTAGATCTGCAGTGACCAATTGATATTGGGTATTCCATCACCAGGCAGCTGGGAGGAACGCATCTCCCTGTATGCTGAAAACATATTACTACACATATCCAGGCTGTATTTTTCAATAGTAAGGATTCTCTTTGGTAGCTATTCGGGCTATAGAATAAACTGGGCCAAATCAGTGGTGTTTCCTCCGTCGGGACCTCCACTGAGACTCCTGATGGGATGTGCGGGCACAATCGAAACAGGAGGTTTTAAGTACCTCTGGATTTTTAGGACCCAAGTCCAGCAGCTGGTCATGCAAAGTAAACTCACCCCGCAATTGGATCGACTACACACGGGTGCAGCACACTGGCGCACCCTTCCGCTATCTCTGATTGGCAGGGCAGCTGTGAACAAAATGATTTCCTTATTGCGCTTTTTATACGCCCTCCAAAATACTCCTAACCCCATCCCACCAGCCTTTTTTAAACAGATTGATCAGGACCACCAGGCATTATTGTGGCATAGGGGTGCACCACGTATTGCACTGGGAAAATTACAGAGGGGAGTCTATGACGGAGGGTTGGCAATCCCAGACATAAAAAAGTTCTTTTGGGCCTTGCAGCTCCTAGTAATTAACGACTAGGTATTTTCAGACTGGGGGAGCCAGCCTACAGGGTCGACAGAGAAGCGATGCTTACTGGTAAATATGAAACCATCCTGTACACCTGCCAGAGGAGGGAAGGCCTATCCATACACACGTCAACTGTTGTAGGGTGCTGTACTGAGGCAGAATGCTATTTGGGATGGCGGGCCAAGTTGACAGCCATGAGTCCGCTATGGCACAGCGAGCGGTTGAGTGAGGTGTCCAACCTGCTGGGCTTCTCGCGGTGGGCAAAGATAGGGATTGAGCACATAGGACACGCTCTCCAGGTTCATATTCGTGAAGGGTCAAGCCTGCCAGACACCTCCCCTTGGAAGACCGCTTGCTCATGGACCGCATCTCGAACAAGGAAGTGTCAGTGATTTACGGAAAATTGATTAATAATTTACCCGATCCCTTGGGCCATCTGAGGTGCACCTGGATGGATGACCTACATGACATTGATGATGAGGACTGGGTGGAGGCCTTACAAAGCCCCCAGGACAGAGCTTGATTTCAGCTGACACAGCTCCAAGTTTTGCATCAGGCCTACTACTCACACTCTGCTGCACAAAATAGCGGCAGTGGACATGTCACTATGCATGAGAGTGTGTGTGCACTGGAGGGCTCCTTCTACCTTATCCTGTGGGACTGACTCATGATTCAAAGCTATTGGCAGGTAGTGATGGAGGTGATGTCTAGGGTCCTATCAGAAAGAGTGCCAATTGAGGCTAATGGTTACTCTTGATGATACAGGGTGAGGGATACTGGCCCAGAAATACCAGGCTTTCGTTGGTACTGGCGGTGGGAGTGGCGAAGAGTAACATCGTGAGACAGGTGGAGGGCCCCTCTCCCTCATCGGTATCAGAGCGGGAAACTGACTCAGACTGGTGCTACTGGGCAGAGGAAGTGGTTTACCATAGCAGAGGATGCCCTAAGATGTTGGAGAAGTGTAGGACCCCTGGCAGAACTACCGGGGTGCGTCTCTTGGGAACTTAATACAAACACCCCCGGGATGCTGGTGGCCTATGTTCTAGAGATTGGGGAAGAGAGGTGTTTATACCTGCTGCCAAGTTACTTGCTACTACGTTGTTAATTCTATACTTACAGAATGTGACTAGGCCACTCCATGATGTGCCGCTTAGCCACACTTTATCCATGTACTCACAATGTGTTTTCAGGTGATGTATCGCATGATGAGCATGTTTAATAAAAAAAAAAGTAAAAACAAAAAATAATAATTCCCTGGGGGCTTTTCTTTGATCTCTGGATCATCTGTTATAGTTTCATATCTGGAAACACAGCACGGAACCTTTCCTCTCTGTCTTTCACCACAAAATTTCTTTGGATGAATTTTCTGTAGAGGTAGGATTTTTCTTCCTCTAGCTTCTTCACTCTTTCCAAATACCTGGAATGATATCTCAGGCAGTTTATGCAATTGACTTAGCTAAACACAGTAATCTCAGGAGTCTCAGCAATAGTCCTATGACGCCAGTGCTACATGCTACATGCAACGTGCCACATGAGAGGCGGGGCTACGAAGGGGGTTGCTGATGCTTTGCTTTGCTCAGAGCTCTTAGCCCCACTCTAGAGCTACGAGCCCCAGTCCGGTCGTCAGATTATCGGGCAGGCAGGCCAGCCGCTCTGACTTTGCTCTGGCCTCGCTCCTTGGACCTCCCTGTGCCGCCAGGTTCCATGGGAGGCCGTGGGCCTGTCAGCAGGGGGGCACTCAGGGGTGTATCTCGAGTGCGGCTGCTGTCAACTTCAAACTCAAATTGCGATGTAAGTTGAAACTTATCAGAGGAGTAGCCTGATAAATTAATGGAAGGATTCCGCGTTATGCGTCCATGCCCCCATCCCTCCACTCGGGATCAAATTCAAAGCTATTTTTTTTTAAATCACACAAATTCTGCGCCAGTCCCCTTACACCACCCAAAGCCCAAAGGAGAAAACAAGGCGTCCCCCTATCTATGACTCAAAGGGGGTGGCCTCTCAAAATAATTGCCATATAACGACAGTGCAAATTCACACAAATAACCCTCCCCAGGGAATTGGGATCCTGTCAAGTTCCCCAACCAACCTGGAGACACAATCTCCTTCGAAGGAGCAAAGGTGGCACAGCACATCAGATTTTGATCATGGGGTCCTTTCAGATCAGTTTCTAGTGTGATTGGAAGCCCAAATAGAAACACAAATGGAAGCATCTTTGGCCCAAACGCCACTATTGAAGAGGGCAACAAGTCTTAACCTTGACTCCTCGCACCAATCCCACGAAGACGGAAGTGTGCCAGCCAGACCAGTAAGCTCAGCAAAAAAACCTCATTACCAGAATTTTTGTGGGCATTGCTAGACAATGTAAAAAAGAATTCTATACACCCAGGAATAAACAATAAGATAAGCAAGCATCGGTACCTGGCAACCCCAAAACAGCAGGAGATTGAGCATTGAACTTGGCAACCCCCAGCTTCAGAAAAAAATCAATCCGTAACTCAGATTCTATCGAAATTTCAACACCCCACCTAAATCCACAATTAAACAAAAGCTCCACTCAGCATGGTCTTAAGCCACCTATCCCGGAAACTCTCACTCTTTCACGAAGAGCGAAAAAGAAACTGAAAAAACTCAAAAAAACAGTGCCCACAAAAAAGGCACCCGGTGACAATAGGTTCCACCCCACAGCGCACCCTCCCAATTATCAAGGAAAGACAGTTGCATTTTTCCCAATTTTCAATCACGGTTTTACACAAGGTAGCAATCCCTCTGGATACAACACAACAAAATACACAGGGGCTTGCAACTTGATAACGCAAAAGCCAACTGAGTTTGGGGAAAAAAGGGAGTGCAACTGATGTCAACTGCAAATAACCAAGGTCACTGTAATTCACGTGCTCCATCAGCCACTCCCCCTCTTGTAAAGGGCACTATCTGGCCCACTACAGAAAATATAATTACTCCTGAGTCCAGCTCACGTGTCAAAACAACTAAGCAGGGGGGACAGGGAAGCACTAGCTTGCGCCAGAGTATAGCACTAACTATGGATTTGGGCCCACCCCCTAACTCAAAAGGACTGGCCCTATTAAATGTAGACCAAACCATTGGGGCACCTCAGTCTGATACCTCTTCTGGATTAGCTCTGTCCACTCAAACAGTATTGCTACGAGGAAACCAAATGGCCATCACTGACGACTTGGGGAGGTATGAGGGTCAGGCGCAGGCCACCTTGACCAGTGGGAGTATGAACACCTGGGAACCCACTAGAGTCATCCCACAGGGCCTAACTACAGAGGACAAGCGAGCAATAAATATACCCCTTCAGTGCCACTTTCCAATAGAGGTCAAGGAACCAAGAAGGAACAACAGAATACCCTTGCAAAACAATCATGAAAGGGATAGCCACAACCAAGTGCACAGGACAACAGTCCTCAGGAACATCAAAAGAATGGGCTTGCCAGGAAGAGAAGGTCTTGAGCCTCTTATCCAGCAATTAAGAGAACCAACACAATACCCCTTAAGTGGAGCTGGATGGAAGGGGGTGGACAACCCCGATGCGGATTTAGCATTTACCCCCCACTACGTCTCAAAAGGCCCTTGGACATATTAAACAGAGGGAACCTTTTACGACTATTTAAACATATACCATCTCTGAAACAGCTCACCAAAACTGAGCTCACTTCAATCAAACTTGCTCACATCCCTGGGACAGGGACATCTGAATCCACAATTAGCAACTGGGATTTAATAGCAATCAGAGATGCCATCTTGAAAAAAGCTCCACATTTGAGGAATGGGGCATTGAGCTTCAATCCACTCGTCCACGGAAATACCCACAAGTTCTACTCAAAGAGAACATATCAGTCCATAGAGGAAGTATTTTGAAGGGAGCGCAGGGTGCAAATCATGATCGGCTTGTAAGGTCCACGAAGGCATCCAACCCCTTGATAGTTTACTGTGGAACCAAGGAAAGAACCATAGGATGGGAAACAGCAGCACAGAACTACGAGGGGAGATCCCAGCTGCTAACACCTAGGGGTAGCAATTATCATCCCTCCTCCTAGCAAAAAGGAATCCCTTTAGTCTTCAGCACCGTCGTGCTTCTAGACCAGAAAACAGGCAACAAAAGAAAACAGCTCTCAATCACCTCATGGAATGTGGCAGGTCTGGCTTTAATGCTACACTCTAACTCCGGTTGGGAATTCCTCACAATCAGTGACATCTTATGCCTTCAGGATACGTGGGCATTGAACCCCATGGTAATACATGGGTTTTATGATTTTTTTGACTCAGCCACGCAATCAAGCCAATTTGGACAGCCCTCAGGGGGTCTCTCTATATTTTTAAAGCAATCAGCTATAATTTCGACCTCCTCATCCCTTCAAACCCATGGGGGTTTGCAAGCCGTATCCATAGTAGGGTTAAGATCTGGTTAGAAGATCCTCTTTCTGCTCCTCATGAACTGCTACCTTAATCCTCGAAAATGTTTGAGAGTTAGTGCCATGGACTCCCTCTGTTCAAGTATAAAAGAAACCATCGAGTTCTATCCCTCTCATGAAGTAATGTTGGTAGGGAACTTTAACACCAAATTCCTTGGCAATCACCACAGCATCAAGCAAACAAGCAAGAAATAAGAACAATTCAATGACCTACTGACTTCATTTGGCCTAAAATCAGCAGACCAGATTCAGACATGTCCTGGGAAAAAGATCCGTCCCACATTTAAAGAAACTTCAACAATCAACTATATCTTCATGTCCACTCATCTGGCAAACCAGCTTTAACATAATAAATCATGAAGAGAGTGATCACAACCCCCTAGTCATGAGCCTGGACCAAAACTACCAGACAGCAGACAAAGGCCAGAAGTTAGGCCTCTCCATGGGAGCTGAAATAACAACACTAGTCAGAAGAATTAAATGGCTACCTATCAACTCCCGCAGGTGGCCAAATGGCTTGGCGATGGAAGGGTTCGGTACAAAGACAAATCAGGGGAATTACTTTTAAACTAGGACCTCATGACCAGAGACCTGGTAGAATAACTTCAGGGGCACAGGGGTCCTCCAACGTGCACACAGCCGCTTGGAAGCCACCAAAAAAAAACCCTGCTGAAACGGAACATCAATCCCTTGCGGAAGAACTTAAGGAGGACTATTCGCCTGTGCAAACTCAACCCAACGCCCAGAAACCTAGAGGCTGTAAAAGATGCACGAAAAGTCCACAAAAAACCATCTGGGCCATGAAATTAGCACAACAAGAGGAGGAGTGGAAAAACATATTCGAGATGCTTAAGGAAAGATCCCTAGTCCGATTTTAGAACCCCATGAGCAACCTAAAATCCCCAGAGATATCAAGGGAAAATGCAGTTCCAGCATCGGATTGGGAGAACTACGTCAACGGTCCAGTTTCTTACAAAAAATAACTCAAACACCATGGTGCTCTGCCCGCCGAAAGAAGAAGAATATTCAGACTTAACTTCACCTGCAGAAATAACAAAAACAATAAAGCCCATGAAGGCCGGCGGAGCTCCAGGCCCAAACAGGCTCCCAGCCGGGATCTTCCAATGTGCCCCATACTGGGCAGCGCTACTAACGCCACTTTTCAATACCGCCTACACATTGGGCAAAACCCCTGAAGCTTGGCGAGGCTCAATACTGTGCCCGATCTTCAAAAAAGGCGACCCCTTAAAACCATGCAATTACCTCCTAACAGCTCTGATAGATCTGGAGGCAAAAGCTTATGCCTGAATTCTACTAAAAAATATGGAAAGCTGGGTAGAAGAGGAGCTGCCACCACCGATAACATCATAGCACTATTCGTTCTTTGCCACCAAGCCACCCAGCAGAACCAAACCCCCACTATTCTGCTGTTTCATTGATTTCACCGCAGCATTTGATAAGGTTGACAGACAGAATCTTTGGAAGAAATTAGTAAGCTGGGATAGTTCATCTTCCCTCTTAACAGCTATAATCTTGCTCTATTCTGAAACCTGGGTACGAGTGAAAACAGGCCCCACATCTTTATCGGCCAAAATCTGCTCCACAGGGGCCTTAAACAAGGCTGTGTGCTGGCTCCTCTACTTTTCAACTTGTACACAGCAGATCTGGGAAAAGCTCTAACTAATAGTTGCCTGGTCCCACCCCACTTAGGCCATCGTCCCCTTCACATTTCTCAATATGCAGACGATATATATTCATCATGGACCATACCAAAGTGGGGCTTGAATGAGCCTTGTCCAGCCTACACCAATACAGTGTACTGAATTCCCTTACTATTAATCCAAATAAGACGAAAATCCTTGTATTTGGCTTCCATAAGTACAAAAAACAAATGTCATGTACCATGGGTCCAAGGTCCATCACGTCAGCCCCAAAATACAAGTACCTGGGGTTTTGGTTCACAGAATCTGCCCAATCATTTACTCACAAGAACGATCTGAAGACGAAATCAACTGCTATCACCTATGGCTCAATTAAACTTAACATCAACCTAAAAAGCCCATCAGCAGAGGGAATAAGGAAAGTCATTCATGCTTACCTTCTCCCAGCACTTTCTAATGGACACCAAGCTTTCTCAGGTGCATGCTTGGAAATCTTGGACAGTGTGTAGGCTATAACACCGAAACACCTTCTCAGGGCAAGACTCAGACTAGAATTTGGACTGGTCAAACAAGACCTATCCCTCGAGGCTGATTTTCTTAAATATTACATCCATATCGTGAAATCTCCAGAAAAACCCTCAGAGACATATTTGGAAAAACAGGCTCCCCGTGAAACAACCAGCTTAAGAGAGCCCTGGTCACCACAGAAATAAATCAGTCAGCAATTGCCCTGTCTACTATCTCCTATGCACTATCCAATATGGACTGCCGGGTTTTTAATTACGCGGATGATACCCAGCTCATCCTGAGGATTGATAACTCGGCTTGTGCCCAAATATCAGTTCAGAACATCCTTAGGTTTACAGTCAACTGGATGACTTCAAACTCCCTAAAAATCAATCCTGATAAAACCGAAGTACTAGCCTTCCCATCAAAAAACAATCCCTGAAGCAGCCTGTTTTGGCCTAGAGAGTTAGGGGCCCCCCCTAGCCCATCGCCAGTTGTAAAAAGCCTGGGAATTAAGATCGACTCTGAGCTTTCTATGATCCATCAAGTTAACTCAGTGGTGGGCACATGCACTGGCCTCCTAAGACAGCTGAGGAAATTGGTTCCTCTGCTTTCAGTGTCATCTATGAAAACCATAATATCAGCAACCATTGTTTCACGACTCGACTATGGCAATGCGCTATATGTCAGGCTTCCTGAGAAACTCATGAAGAAACTTCAGGTGGTACAAAATGACGCAGCCAGGCTGATCTTTAGGTTGCCTAGAAGAACTCATGCCACCCCACTGCTGCGTAAACTGCACTGGCTGCCAGTTAAGCAGAGAGCGAAATTCAAGGGACTTTGTATTGTCCACAAAGCTCTATATGGACATGCCCCAGGGTACATAAAGGAACGCCTAAACAAATACGTACCAGGACGGGCCCTTCGGTCAGCAGAAGCCGTCCAACTGGTCTGCCCTCGGAGTAACCTGGTTTCCAAAGGGGGTCGAGCTTTTCGGTCCTCCTGCCACAACTCTGGAACCAGCTGCCCGATACCCTTCGGAAAGAATCTGGTCTGCTTCTTTTCCGGAAGCAGTTGAAAACTATCCTCTTTAGGGAAGCATTAGATACAACATATGATCTCTCAACACCATGAAGACCTCCCCGCCTTGACGCAGTCCCGCTTCTTCCAAAGCGCTAAGAGACCTGTCGGTGTATATGCGCTATACAAAAATAAAATAACATAACATAACATAACCTGGAAAAATTCCATCAACAGACAAGTGCAAATAGCCTCATTCCAGCACGACCTGGCCTCATTAAAATCATCACCCTTTTTGGCCCCGTTAAATGCTTCATATCTGGCAACCAAACCCCAGCCTTACCTTGCTGTCTCTCTCAATCCTAAAACCTGGAGAGAGATCATGTCCATGCGATTGCTGGCCCTACCGATACAGGATTTCAACTGAGCATGGGCCAAGAAAAAACTGGAGGAGCCTGCAGACTATGCGATTACAAACGTGAATCATGGCTGCCCCTCCTGTGCTGCTGTCCCGCCATAGCCCATGAAAGGAGAATTCTTCTTAGGGAACTATTTATGAGGCAAAGAGCAAGGATCTGTTTAGAGTCCTCTGCAATATGCCTTTCACAAACAGAGCCCTCTGCCTTGGCTCGCTGCAGAAGATTTACACAAATTCTTAGGTATGATCTCCACACTCGTCCTGGCCCCCTCCAAGGTTTAAATAAAGTTCAAAAGCTGATGCAGGATTATTTTAAAAAGCAACCGGGGGACAGACTTTCAGCCCAAAAGAAATGAAATCCCGAGGTTATGTCTCACAATATCAAAGACCAGTTGGCGGAAGGAGCCCATAGCAACCATATAAGACTAACAACCATCCTTGAATCAAGAACCCAAACGATTGGGATCCACTATCTCTCCCAATCCTTAAAAGTAATAAAGTGGCACCAGCATGTTAGCTTATTCATGCTGGTTTTAGACTTCATGCCTGCACAAAGCACACACACCTTATTAGACAGTCAGGACTATGGGTAAAATATGCAATGGTTTTAGATCTCATGCCTGCACAAAGCACATGCACTTTATCAGAGAGCCAGGACTATGGGCAAAACATGCAATGGTTTTAAATCTCATGCCTGCACAAAGCACATGCACCTTATCAGAGAGCCAGGACAATGGGAAAAATATGCGCAGTCAAAGGGACAGAAGAAAGAACTGGAAAATTGATGGTACAAAAGCGGGTGATCTGTTCACCGGGGATGAACTGACTGCACAAAGTACACACACTTTATCAGAGAGTTAGGACTTTGGGCAAAACATGTGCTTCTAAAGGGTCAGGACACAGATCTGGAGAACTGTTGGGACAAATAAAATGGGGATGCAGTTACTCCATGCATGAATCCTAAGTTGCTTCACCATCTACAAACCTGGTTGCAAGGCCCACTACAACGTGCCATATAAAAAATCTCTTTTTTGGACTGCAGAGTAATTTGCCTTTCTTTTAACATACTCTAAGATTCAAGTTAGGGTATGCTAAAGATCTATTATATTGTTTCTTTTTATAATGTTGTTTTGCTGCAATGCAATGGTTTTAATTAACTTATGCAAATAAAATTTCAACACAGTAATCAGTGACTCTAGTCTTCACTTGCAGCTCCCGATCACCTTTCCGATCAGCATGTACCAATTTTTTCACTAGAGCTATCATGTGTAAAACAATTCCCCAGTACTTGCAAAGTTCTAACTTTTCTTCAAATTCTCACACTCTACAAACTTGTTTTTCAGGTTTTCTGATTTTGAATGAAGTGCTCCCTGTGCCTTGTTCACTTCTGAGATAAGATATGCAAAACCTAATTTGTCCTTCTTGTTCCAGAAAGCATTCCAGCACAATTTTTCTATAGCCTCAGATATGATGCCTTATTACGAAAAAACATAGAGAGTTCTGCTTAATACTGACTGGACAGTTTTGCTTCCAAAGATTTCAGCCTCGATAAGTGAATTGTCTATGCCACATCCACTGAGCTGCGTATACTATTGTGTAGTTTGTGACTGGAGATGGTGTTACAGGTAAAAACCCAACCTTCTTCAGTGGGATGGTATTCTGGGAGATCAGAACACGAATGCCAGCCCACGGAGGAACTGCCTTTTCTTCATCATTCAGTCTGCACCGAGGAAGCGATATGTTATATTCAGTTAAATTAGCTTTGCGGACCGCAGCATTAGGTAGAAGAAGATCCATGTCCTCAGCCACTTTGTAACTTTCTGGTAGACTGTGACGTGTTGATGGCTTGTAGTGATTTTGCACGTGTTGGCAAGGCAGTTAGGTTACAATTTTGCAGCTTCGTTTGTTTATGCCTCCAGCTGTCAATGCTTGTTTTCCAGCAGCTACTTCATTGGTACAGTCTTGAAAGAGCACCATGGCAGTATCATGTGTGTTGGGTCCAGATAAAGAAGAGCTGTCTTCAAAATCAAAATTATCAGGAGCAGCAATTGTAAACTCTTTCCTGGTAAAGTGACTTGGAAGTGGTGTGCTGTTGGATTCAGAAGAATTTACAGCATGAGCTACTTACGAATTCCTGCTCCGTACTATGTAATTATAACTTGTTGATACACCAATCCAATTCATTGAAGTGATTATCTCTCTCCTTTTGCACTTGTCATAGATTGTATGGGCAGTCATCATGTGTAGCGGAGTTTTCTTTTTGCCACAATATAATTCATAAAACATGATTTGGAAAAGACAGTACATTTACACAGCATAAGTCTGTCAGTTCATGGGATTGTCTTCCATTTCTTCACTTATATTTTCAAAGCCATAATCTATGGTGTCTGCTTCTGTTCCGAACTCAACAACTTTAGTTTGTAACAATTTTGCTTTGCTTATAATAAACAGTGATACAAAAAATGTTAAGACAACATCAGGCATTCTTGTTGACTTCCATGATTTGCGGAGCATCCCAAAATCTGTCATTAAGACCAAAATCAAATTTTTCAAGACATTTCCTAAAATGTTTTCTGCTGATTTTACTGCATCCTGTGATCTTATTTTTTTCAGCAAGAACTTCAGGAGTCAAATTAGCTGAGAACATAATAAGTGGATCATTCTTTTTGTTAGACTGACAAAAAATAATTCTGTCATTGTACATTCTCACCAGAAAAATCTCATTTAATTATTATGGATCAATACAGTTTCATCAATGTTGACCATTATTTCTCTGATCTCACTGAGTGTGAACCCGTAGCCAGCACTCAAGAGTGGCTTTAAAACCTGGGGGCATATTAGCAAAACGGCGATAATGGGCTTGCTAATTGCGTTATAGAATTCCAATAGAAGCCCAGGTTAGATGTCCTGCACATCTAACCTCGGCTTCTATTGGAATTCTATAATGCATATTAGCAAGCCCATTATCGCCGCTTTAGCGGCAGTTTCCTGCCGCTAAAACGGCGATAATTTTATCGCCGGTCTTGCTAATATGCCCCTTAATTTGCTTTTTCAAAGAGTGCAAACTAAACTGAAGGGTTGCAGTTACGTTGCTTCTGGGAGCTCATTGTACATTCCTACTTTTGAATGTATGCATGCATGCAGTATGGGTGGGCATACAAATCCACTGCAAATACATTCACCTCGCTGTTTAGATCAGCTACTCAGCTGAAAACGTCTTCTTGGAAGATACTAGCTGCAGATAAATACATGTTTGCCCTTTGAGACTCACACTCTGTACTTTGTTCTTTCATCAGTCCCTTTGACCTGTATTCTGGCTAACCCATAGATAACACATTGAAGATCCTCTGCTTTCTGATCAGTTGTTGGAGGTGGATGAGAGGTAACCATCGATCTTCTAAGTGGATGGGCATTGGGTTTGGTGGTCATTGCCTTCTCAGAAGACTCAGATTCTTGTTGTGATTCACTGGTTTCTGTTATTTTTTTTACAACATTTTTCCAGCATTTTTTCCATTGTATACGACTTGTAGCACTTGTTTTTACAATGGTAAAATATTTGATCCTCTTCACCCATCAGTTTTAATCTTTTGTGAACTTCGTTTTGCCGTATTTCTGGAGCATCTCAAATTCTCTTCTGTCCAGACTCAGTTGATGTTAGCTTTTCTTTCGGATTAATTTGGCATATGACACATTTTCCTTTGTTGAAGGAGCCCTCAGATTTTGTAGTTAGCAACACTCTGTCAGGAGGTAAAGTTTTTCTGCTACCACCTGCTTTGCTCTTGTTTTTGAATTTGAACCAACAGAAAACCTCAAACAAAAACAATATTACAATAAATTACCAATATGGTGGCTAAAAACACATCATTATAGAGCCACCATTTTGGAAAATGGCAGAATGGTTGCTCCGATTAGTTATTTTCTGTCTCTGTAAGACTCCCTGACCCCCAAAACCTATGCTTTGACGTAAAAATTAAGTATATAGGTCTCAGTGTTCCTGAAATATTACATCATCACTGCAACACATCTGACATTTGTAAAAATCTCGTCCAGAAAAATTCGGCCCGGATTAGCAATGTCTACCCAAGCTAAATTAATTCTCTAATGATACAAAAACACAAATCAAAAATGTAACTCTCTGGACAACAATTGTTTTATGGAGGTATATCAAGGAGCCAGGACTATAGGGAATGCAAGATTAGCTAAAGCCTGTGAAATGTAAGCAGGAACAACATGGTTACCTTAACGCTTTTACACTTATTATTCAGATATCAATGAGTGTTTTTGCCTGAAAAGTTAAGTACATGACTACAGGGCCCGAAAGTGACCTGCTTCAATGTCCATTGCTTATATCCTTACAAAATGTAAGCAGTATGGTTTAAAAAGACCACATCCTTGAACACAGAGCCGCAGTACACATTTTATAAACTAAAATAAGGAAAACAGCTGATAAGGTTGACATTAAATATTTTCTACTCTACACAACAACATAGGTATTGCAGTACCTCTAGAAATGGTGCACTTTCCCACTCGGGGAAATCAATGTTGTTCAAAGGAAGACGTGAAAACAAAAGTAGAGCTTCACTGGCAAACTATGTAAAAGATGAGGCAGATAAAGGTGAGGCAGATAAATCCATGCAATTGGTTGGATTTATTGTGAGTGGACCAAAGACATGCATTGTGACCAAACATACAAATAAATAACACATTCTTGCTTGTCCAAAACATGAAGTGCAGCATCTGTGAAGTGGGCTCCATGCTGATACACGAGCAGAGGGAAAGCAAAAAAGTTAAGCAATTGCACATGAAGCAACTAAAGGGGGTCAATACGCTGAATAAGAGATACACACTGGCACCAAAGAAACACACATTCACTCAGATGTCAACTCGATATCCTATGATTCTGTGCAAAATAGCTTCATAAATGAGCTGTGAACAGTGACGAGCGCTGAAGCTGAACAAATGCCACCACATAAGTGCGGTGGGAGGAGGAGGCAGCTGCAGCTCGATGAGAGGGAACGAGCATTTGCATATGTGAAGAGCACTGCAGCTGTTAAGAACAAGATGTAAAGAGTACACAAACATTACGGAAAGATCCTACAGAGAAAGGATAGCGTATTAGGCCAATACTCCAGGGGAGGAGTAAGACATGAGAACAAGGGAAATATACCCACAAGAAACCATAGAGAAGAAAGCTTTTTGGAACGACACCACTTTAACCAATCAGCAGTGAGAACGTGGCCAAAACCCGTAGAAGTACTTAAAGCATGCCTCTCAGAGCAGTGCATTCATGCTGCTAGGCTCGACCTGAAAAATGGGAGTTTGGGAAGGTTCAGCTACAGCTCCTTCGCTAAGGTGGGGGAGTATCACCCCACTGCTCTGTGAGCAGTTCAAAAAGGAGAAATAAAATGACAATAATGCAATTTTATTATCATTTTATTTTTCCGTCCTGGCTCAGCTGGTTTACATTTTAGGTGCAGGGCGGGGCAGGGCTGTTCTGTCACGGGGGAGTGGTGGGCACTCTCTTAAGTACGAATGACGGTTTGGCCAGCTATCTTGGGCCGGCCAAACAGTCATGCACACTTAGCGTGTTCTCCACCCGGCTGTATTGCACAGCCTGGGTGGAGAGCATGCACAGGCTGCCAGTCCCTGTCTGAGCGCTGAACCACAACACTCAGAAAAATCACAATGCTGCTATCATGCTGGCAACAGCAGCATCATGATTGGCTAGGGAAGTCTGGGATCATGTGTGCTTCCTACTTCTGGAGGTGACTGAAGAGGACCGAGAGGCAGTGGCCAGCATGCAGGTAAATGATTTTTTTTTCATCCCTACCCTCCACTCCTGTTAAGTAGCAGCTGCCACTGGGAAGGTTGAGAGGATTAATGGAGATGAGGTGGAAACTATGGCAATGGTAATGGCGGCAACAGCTGGCATATACTTAGGAGAAGACCGTGGGTGTGTCAGCTCCCTACTGTATGTTATGCAAATACCTCAAACCAGCTCCAACAAGCGCTTATAAGCTCCAACTCGTTTTACAGAAAATACTTTTAAAAGCTAAAAAATCTTTGAGACTTTGCAGCCCAAGGGATTTGGAGCCAAGGAGGGACACCAGTGCAGCTTGTGGCCTGCGCCCAGTGTCTGGAGCATTTCAAGTGCATCTTAAGGGATGTACTAAGCAGTGGGGCACAGACATCCACCAAAGAAGCCTTAAGCATCAAAAGCCAGATGGATTGAAGTGGAGGCTCCAAGACTCGTTGGGGAGCTTTTAGTATCAGCTATGAACAACACCAGAAATAAAGGCTATTGGTGAAGACATAGACCGTCCCCTACCATTATAGTGAACAAACGGAGGCAGCCGGGAGCTGACTGGAGATACAGGTGAAGCAAAACTGAGTTTTTTAGTTGATCACTGTGTGACTCATTATGCTCTTGTGAAATTTATGCTAAATACCCCCTCAAGGCAGAAACATTTATTATTATTTCTATTCAGTCATCAGTAGATTACTATAAACTCTTAAATATCTACTACCATGAGGTCCTGGCACATATGAACAAAACAAGCCCATATGGCAAAACACTAAACGAAAAGACAAACAGAAGAAAAACTTTGGGTTCCTTCGACCAGTATAAAACAAAGGGAGAGAGAACACCAATTTATGCAAATTCGCACCTTCACCATTGAGTATGAACTTAATAAGCAATCAAACCAGTACAAATTCAGCTGTAACAGTGGAGAGCAACTGGAGAACTTTAGAAAACCACCTCTCTGATCTGCGTACCCTTCCAACTGAAAATGAAATGCAGGCAGAGACTCGAAATAGGGCTGGAATACAAAAGAAACTTCCAATGCCCATACACAAATTGCGGACATAACAGATGCATCACTACAACTTGGAGTAGAGGATTATATCACTCCAGAAAAGTGATCAGAGGCAGCAACCCCCTCACACACACACTCTTATGTCATTAAAACAATGACCACATTGCTTTATCTTCAGTACAGGTCAACAATATACACTGTTCTGATGACCCACTGAATTATACTGATCTCCATGTATGAGAACGAAACGGGTGTGCCAGAAGTGGTTCAAGAGAGATAAAGGCCTAACAGTAAAGGCTTAAAATTTGATGATAAAAGCTCCCATGTATTAAGTTTAGTATAGGAAGAAGCCATGATAAGCAATCCAAAGTGAAGTTTCTGTAGTTCAATTGAACGCCAATTTGTGTTCGAGGTCCGAACAGAACTTGGCATTTTGTTGTGGTGATCTACAGAAACTTCGCAACATGTCCAGGCACAGAGACTCTTGTGATTTTTGGAAAACATTGAATTGAAATCAGGTCTTCTTATTGATAAGCTTCCTAGGACCAGGACATTTGTCGGATACCCATTTTACTCATTGTTCATAACCTTGATAAAGTTCGAAAGGACGAAATACATGTCGGCTGCCTCGGTTGACTGAATTAATCTGCTTTTCATCACTTACTAACTACAAAATCGTGATTACTTTGAAAAAACCGAATCAAGATTTTTGGACTCCGCTTCCAATCTATGAAAACGCTCATGATCTCTCTATACCTGTCTGAAAGTGGGCTGCAACCATTTTGTTTTCATATTAGAATGGGCCCCAAAATGCTAGTAGAGGCCCTGGAAAGTGGAGTTCTGATTTGTTCAGATCACCACATTTCTAACCTAAAATTCTGCAAATGCACACGAAGAGGATGCACAACTAATACAGTCATTTCTACCAGTGTAATAGTAATTATGTAGATACAGAGATGAAGAAACTACTCAGACCTCACTTTAAATTTCTGCAAAAACGATAATCCAGACAGCAGTAATTCAGTGCTTAAATGGTGAGCGCAACACATTGAATTGTTAAATGGTGACATTTATGGATTATGCTCTATGGATTATGGTGCAAGGCAATTAACCGACCAAACTTAAACCATTGTCTTTTTATGAAAGTGCACTGCTTTCAGGGCCGGACTGGCTACCGGGCGTTTTGGTGTGCTGCCGAGCTGGGGGCTGACTTCACTGCGGTGGGGGCTGATTTCGTTGACGGGGACCTGCGTGTGCTTAAAACCATTCGTTTTGCTTTGTTAATTCAGGAGCACACGCAGGTCCCCATCAACGAAATCAGCCCCCACCGCAGTGAAGTCAGCCCCCAGCTCGGCAGCACACCAAAACGCCCGGTAGCCAGTCCAGCTCTGACTGCTTTAACTAACAGACATATTCATTAATTAGTGGTGCAGTAGAGCAAGTCACCTTGCTGTGCTGCACTGACCCACTGGTGAAGGACAGGAATGAACCCTATTTACGGAATGGGGTGCATCCCAGACTGTTCCCCCTGCGCTGGTGTACAATGGGCTGCCTAGAGCCAACTCAGGCACCCTTGCACCACGGTACAAGTGTGCTTGTGCAAGGGTGCCTGCATTGCATACAGAATAGTTTTGTGCAGGAAGGGACACCTTCCTGAAACAGAACAATCCTGAGAGGCATATTTCTCTATGTGTGCTGCAGAATACAGCACACATAGAAAGAGGAAGTAACGAGTAGAAATAAAGATATTTCTCCTCATTACACCTCTCCTGGGGAGGCATATCTTTTTGGCACATTCCCAGGTTTACAAGGTCTTGTAAATCTTGTAATGCATAGAAAACCATGGGAGTTGCATGGGAACACCCACGCATCATCCATTGCATGACTTCCCTGGGCAGAGTAACACAACGCAGCTATTTGTGCTGCATTGCTTTACTCCAGTTTTTCAGAGTCACTCAAAGCCACGCAAAGTGTCTTTGAGAGGCTTAAAAAACAGTTTTTGAAATCGCTATTTTAATGTCTTTTGCATACCCTAGGGTCGAATTCCAGACTTTTTCTAATAGTTTCAAATTTCATTGGTGATATACATTAAGTTTTCCATTTGTACCTTGCTGTGAATGGTACACAAATCCTTTCTGGGAATGTGAGGAATCCTCCCTTCAGTTTTTGCCTGCCCCAATTAGGTACCTGTGGTAAACTTAAATAGTATTATTTATTAGCATCCGATGGAGATGACATAAAAAAAAATCTCGACAATTTTTACACCTGATTGTTACACTTTATCTCTCTTTCTTATGTACTATTAATAATATTTATTGTGTAGCTATCAATACATTGTATTTATATTTTTTTTAGAGAAGCTGTATTCATTGTTATAATGGTTTTTATTAACTTAAAAATAAAACATATATTCCATGTCTATTCTTCATCTATTCGGTTCCAAATAAACGATTTTTAATTAACATGCATGCAATTTAATGATTGATAAATTTCCTGGGTTTGTTTTTCTATTTTGTTAGTAATTTATTTTTCGTTAGCAACGAACCACCACTCACTCCTCATATTCTAAATATTTAGAAAATATTAACTTGGGACCCTATTAAATCAATGTAATGGAAGATAATCGCTGCAGTGATACCTTCCAAATGATCATCTCCGACAAAATCAGATTTGCACTGACTAATATTGATCAGTGAAATATTTTCAGAGCAACCAGGAATTTTTCATCTAAAAAATTAAGTGGAGGTAGGAACGCGCTAAGAACTATACAACGGATGGAGAGAAGAGGAAGGAAAAAGGAATGATGAAAAAAGGGGAGAAAGCAAGAAAGGAAGGAGGGATGAAGGAACAACGGAAGGATTGAAGTAAAGACGATGGAAGGAGTGAAAGAAAGAAGGAAGGAAGGCAAGAAGGAAGAAAGAAAGTAGCAAAGAAGAAACTAGTTAAGGAATGAAACAGTGAACTATAAAAAGCATTAGAGAGGGAAGATATAACGAATGGTGGGGTCGACATATATTAGAATGGATAGAAAAAGACAGGATGGAATTGAAATTGAGTGTGACCAAAATAAATTGAGTTTTGAGCACTGTGAAGAATTTGAGTATTAAACTCATTTGATGTCTAATGATTGGGATTTGTGTAATGTAGTAAGTAATACAGTTTAAAAAAATCGCCATAATTACATCTCATGTGGAGAAGCAAAGCTAATATTCCTATCATAAGAGTAGCAGTACCGTGAAAGGGACCTAATTACTATCATTGCACTATTGATTTATTAATCAGCAGTACAACCATACTGAGCAATGTGATGACACATATATAACTTCATCAATTTCCTAACCGGTCATACAATTAGAGCAACCAAAGCCCTGTATTATATGTGTACGTTTTCAGGGCATATTTACATGACTTAAGCAGCGAGAAAATATGACACTGTCTGAGATATATTAAGAAAAACGCACATTGCTTCAAAATTCAGATTCATTGACTGGAATTGCTTATTTGACACGTAACATACATTTTTGTCCTAATCCACTACGGAGTATTTTTCTGACAATTTACGAATTCAAAACATAGACCAGCAATGCTCTTGGAGATCTACAATAATAATAGATTTCCAGTTGTACGTCTACTGGGCACAATTTATCGAAATCAAATTTCCCCCATGAGCAAAATGTGCATGCGTAAATCAGGCAGAAGTACGAAATTGTGGGGCAGATTTACAATTAACTAACGCAGCACGGCGCAGCAAGTCATTTTGCTGCGCCGTGCTGCGTTAGTTTGGAAAGCACAGGGATGCGACATATTTACAAGAATATGTCGCATCCTTGTGCTTCCCCTGCGCTGGCGCACAAACTGCAGCCATGCGCCGGCGCAGGCACCCTTGCACCGTGGTGCAAGGATGCCTGCGTCGTGGAGATTGTTTTTGTGCAGGAAGGGGCACCTTCCTGCACAAAAACAATCACTACAATCATTTTCCTCTTTCAATGCGTGCTGTAGAATGCAGCACGCATTGAAGAGGAACAAACAAGGAGAAATGAAAACATTTCTCCTCGGTGCGTCTCGCTACGCCACCTCTAGGGTGGCGTAGCTCAGACGCATCTCCAGAGTTACGATTTCTCGTAATTCTGGAGATGTGTCTTGTTCCATGGGTGTTGCGTGGGAACACCCACAGCAACACCCATGGAACGCCCCTTCACCGCAAAGTGCTGCGTGTGAATGGGCCGTATTTACAAGGAGAGGAAAAGTCACGCAGGGTGGCTTTTCCTCTCCTTGTAAATATGGAGCAGCCCTCTGCGCCACCAGTACGTCACAAAAGTGACGTACTGGTGGCGCAGGGGGCTTGTAAATCTGCCCCTGTATATTTAACTTTTATTCTCCAAAGGGGAAACATTCTACCCACTAGGGGAACCCCCTTACCTTATAACAAAATGACATGTTGGAGTGTTACCTTACTTTTAAACAATGAAGCAACACTTACTTCTGCCTTTGAAATAAGAGGTTGTGTGTATCGGCTTCCTGTACAATTTTGTGAACACCTGACAAGACTTTAGGGGGCATATTCACGAGGAGCTATCGCCGAGTTAACGGCACTTTATCGCAGCCAAAGTCGAGATAAATTTATCGCTCCATTCACAAGCTGGTGCTAACAGCCGATAACACCAGTTTACCTGCGAAAGCATCCTCAAAAAACATCTCCACAGATGACCCTGCAACTATCGCTAATGAGATGCAGAGTAGGCGTTCCCGAGCAAAAATCCGCGACAACACCACACCTCAACATTCTCAACGACCAGCCCGATCAGCGATAAGACCACAAAACAGGCAATAAGGCGCGTTAGCAGCAGGAATCTAACACCTGCTCTGACCTGGTGTAAAGTCGGACGACAACCTGCACCATCAAAGGGACCCCAGCCCACAGCCACACATGAAGAACAACAGATGCCATGGAGCTACTCACCATGCATCCCGGAGCCCCGAAAGGGCAACAACACCCACTGCCACCACCCCACCACCCCCCCCGGACACCCACCGCCCCCCCCGGACCAACACTGATGCAGCGCAGATAAAGACAGCGACCCTCCGAAAATGCACCATCCCCACAGACCCAACACCAGAGAATGTCATTGCCCACTAAATGCCCAAAGGGACAACTCTCCTCCGCATCCTGACCACCATAGCCCACAGGCTGACGGTACCAACACAGCGGACAACCAACATCCCACCGCAGACAAAGCTGCTGGCCGTGCTGCACGTGTTGGCCTCTGGTACCCTCCAACCAACCTCCGCCTGAGACGGAGGAGTCACACAGCCAGGCCAATCCAAGTCCGCCACAACGGTCATGGATGACACCGTCAGCTTAGTACCCCACTATCCATACCTCACACACACTGCGCAGGAACAGCCGGAGACCAAGCAAGGCGTGTACACCACAGCTGGCTTTCCGCACGTGTCAGGGGGCAAGTGACTGCACACATGTCCTACTAGTGGCCCTTGGCGACACTGCACACAATAAGCGCAACAGAAAGCGCACGGATCCCACCAATGTGCAGGCAATAGTGGACCACCGTGGAATCTCCGCCAACGACGTTGCCAACCACCCAGACAGTGTGCATGATACCTGCACCTCCCGACAGTCCATCATCAACCTGCGCCACCAGGATGGCACCCGCGGAAATGCACTGCTCGTTGGCCAATACCAAATGCACACACCACACACCTCAACTCCACAATCATGAAACACACAACACAGGAAATGCACATGTCACAAGCTCACATACAACATGCACACCCACCAGACACGACAGCACAACTCACGGTGGGAACCTGGGCCAGCCATGTACATGAGCCATCTACGGCATGGCACCTCGGACACACAATAGCAGAATGTCGGAAGAGGTGGGGACCAGGCATGTGCGAAGGAGGCAAGGGACCGATGAATGAGAATGTACACAATGCCAAGTGTGGCGTGGATGTGCTGGCCAGACTGCAGTATGCAGACCACACACATATCCATATCGACACACACCACTGGTGTTTGGAGTGTAGTGGACAGTGGACGCAACCATGGCACCCCAGCCAGTGGGGAAGTCGTGGAAATGTAGCTTGTGACGTCCCCCCTGTAAGCGTGAGCAGCGTGGGCTGGCCCGGCATACGCCAGGCCAGCGTAGGGGTGTGAATAAAAGTCACGTAACCCTGGGTGTGGTCCTCCTCCGGAATGCCCAACGCCTCTGCCAGTGTGGCGCCCCTCACCCTGCCACGAGGCCTACGCCATGAGCGGTGTTGCCAGCGATCCTGTGCACCTGCTGCACCCTGGGACGCTGGTCCCCGAATCAGTCCTGCCCGCCCCTGCGCACCCAGGCCTCAATGCTCACCTTTCGACACCGGCGTGTGTCGATGAGGGCCCACCACATGCCGGTGCAATCTCCAAGCCCGAGGCCTGTGACCTTGGCAGCCTCCTCAGACCATCACGGCCTCCACAACACAGGCCCGCAGTATTCCTTTCATGTTGACGTACTCCATCGGCATGCACAGCGGACAAGTGGGTCACACATTTGGAACTGAGTCTTGATTACACCATGGCAGAGCACATAATCATGGCTGAGTGTATGTCACTATGCACCCTTCGATGTGGTGACAACAGGTCTTAGTGTTACATCACAGCCGCAAGATTCTGTGGGCCCACGCGGACTACTGCTCTTGGCCTACGCTGCGCTCGAGTAGGTCACAGAATTGGAACTGAATATCGATTAATCAAAGGCAGAGTAGGAATCATTGCATGCAAGGAGAGGCATAAGAGGATGACGCGTTGCATTTGGGAGGAAAAAAGGATCATCATTACGGAGGTGATCGAACACTACCGAAAACTGCCCTGATGTCACTAACTCTGGGCATCGCGAGCCTACGACACGTGGCTGTGGCCCACTGCTGACCGCTGCCTCCAGCCTACACTGCGGTCCAGTAGGTCACAGAGTCTTGAATCGTCAATGTCGGAGTTCATATCAGTGTACCGACATCATCGCAGACTGCATCCCCTCTCAGCCCCGGTGCCACTAAGTCTGTTCCCCGACATTCATGGACACTCTCTGGTCGTGCATTGGTGATGTTTAAGTCTATGGACTAGGGGGTAGTTTTCATCCTCATGCAACTGATACCGAATTGGTGGTGGCAACGAGGCATTCGCTTTCCACTCCTCCATTTGCTGCTTCCGGATAGCTTCTGCCCTCTGCATCATGCCCTGGAAGAACACCTTCCACTGTCCCCTGAAACACTCCGCGACATTCACCTCCAACATCGACGAGGATCCACTCAGTCTGCGTGGCCGTACCTCATTGGACCGCAAGTCACCGTCCCGTGGTGGTGTGCCTGTGCCTGCCGCTGTGCACCCGGGGCCACTAACTCTATGCAGCTCAAGTCAGGGACCCTGTCTGAATGAATATTGGATGACCTCTGTGACGGTGGTCTTGGGGTCATCAACGCCATATGCATGTGGCCCTGCGCTGTCCGCTGCCTCCGGCCTCAACTGCGGACCACCAGGGCTCACACATCAAATCGAGTCCTGACCGGCCCGGACGTCGCATCATCACAGGAGGCACACGCCACCATCGCCAGGGCCAACTCCAACCACCATCTGCCAGAGTCGAGACAGTGGTACTGGCAGACTGACGGAGTTGCTCAGACCTGTCGTGGATGCCATCATCTGCCTGATCCCCTGCTCAGCACTCCAGTTGCCACTGACTCAGTGCACACCAACCAATGGACTGTTACTGATTGAGTTTTGTGATGTGGAGATGTTGCGCAGCAATGTCACCTCAGGCAGTGTGGGAGACCTGGGACGTTGATGAGGAAGTTGCTGCAGGTCTAACACACCCCACTGCATCTGCATCAGGAATATTCCGAATGGACACAATCCAAGTTATTTTCATCACATGAGCACGCATAGCTCTAGTGCCCCAACCTCAGTGCACTGCAACTCACGGACACTTCTGTTTGTATGTTGGATGACCTCTGTACTTGCTCCGGCTCCCTCCATGTTGCTCAGCAGTTAAATCTGTTATGCATGTGTTTTCTGTTTCCATTGCACTGGTGTCCAATGTTCAAGTTGTTGCCAGCACCGAGCACTCTGTGCGGGCTGGCTTATGCTCACCCCACACACATCCAGCACAGGCATCACTGTACATGTGGCCCTGCCAATAAAGGGGCCGGGCGCACGTGCCCGTAGCCAGTTCAACATAATATCTGCGTGTGTCTCTATGGCAGTGTGGGTCTCCTTTGAAATGAAATGAAAAAGAAATTTATAGAGCGCGAAACTTTCACCCGAAAGTGTCAAGGCGCTAAATTCGTCATTCATAAGTCAGAGGACGGTCCAGAAAGTCATCAAAGATTAAACAGCCAGGTCTTTAACGCTTTTCTAAAAGCCAGCAGATTAGTTTCTTGCTTCAGCCCAAGTGGTAGAGAGTTCCACAGTTTCGTTGTGCCGACCACAAAGCTCCTTCCTCCCCAGGAGCATTTTTTAAACCTGGGAACAACCAGGTTGTGGGCCTGAGATGAGCGAAGATGGTGAACCGGAATATAAGGCTTTAAATTCTGTTTAAAGAAGCTGGGCCCTATGTCATGCGTGGCCTTAAAGGCAATGCATAGAGCCTTAAACTCAATTCGTCTCTTCACAACTTTGTGAGTTGTAGGTGGTCCCTGAAGGGTAATTGACACCCACGTATGTGATCTAGTTCGCCTTCCATGGGTTCGGACCACACCCGCACCTGTTCGGCCACCTCCTTTTGGCGTTCTGACATCTGGCATTGGGGTGCCATGTGTGGGTCAGTGAAGTGTTGTGGGCCAGTCGTGCTTGCGTGTGCTTCATGCTGTGTGGTCTGTTGCAGAGGCTGGGTTCTCCTCTAAGTAGCTTGTCTGCCCTGGTCCTGGTGGTGGGTTGCGTGGGATGTCCATGGGCTGTTGTAGGGCGTCGGTGTCGAAGGTGTGTTGGTCGTGTCCTGCATCACTGATGGGTTGTCTGGTCTAACCTGCTGGAGGTGTTGTTTGTCCCTCTGCAATGTGAAGGGGAGATGCATGTTGATATTGTGTTGACATTTATGTTGGCGCATTGTTCTTGTAGAGATGCAGACTGTGTGACAATGTACATTGTGACTGTTTGGGTGGTGCTGGCAATTTGAGGGGGACAGTGGACATTTGGACTACATGACTGTTGTGAGGTTGTACCCGTACATATGCATCTCACAGTTCCCTGCTCTGTCAAATGTGATTGGCCTGTTTCTGCGCATGGGCGGACCCAGTTGTGTCCCCTGTTCTGCAGTGTCGGTGTTGCACTTTGTGCCACATTGTCATGGGATGTGCTGTGATTGCCATGTGTGTGTGCTGCAGTGTGCCACGGGGATGGGGGACATGACCCTGGGTTATTGTGGGTGTGCAGTGTGCTACACGTCGTTGTGCATGTGTGCCATTGTGCCCATCTCCCCCCGTCCCCCCAGGACCTGTTCGTTACTCACCCTGTTGTTGTTGTGTCAGGTCCTCTCGAGCTGTGTCCGTACTCCCACCTCCTTGCACCGTCTCCACACTGATGGCTGGCCTCCATTTCCTCCAGCTCCTCCTGTGGCGCAGGACTCCCACCTCCTGTCGCCGTAGCTGCCTTCCTGTTGGCAGCGGCTTTGGGCCTGGTTTAGGTTTTCATGTCTTGCCAGCGCCTCTTGGCCTCCTCCATTGGCCTCCTCGGCACTCCGGCTGCATTCAAGGTGGTCTGAATGTGGGTCAGTTGCTGGTAGTGTTCTGTCACATCCGTGACGCTGGTCTTGTTTTCTCCTACGGACAGCACCCCGTCTTCCTCTCCCTCTTCTCCTTGGCCTTCCCCGACCCCGTTGGTCCTTGCTGGTGGTCTGTGGGGCTTGTGGGGTTCGCGTTGGCCTCTGAGCTGGGTCAGGGTGCATCCATGTTGCTACGCACTTTGGATTGTTTCTGGTGTGTTGTTTTTGTTGCTTCTATGGTGCATTTTCCCGCCAGACGCGTGGGATTTACAGGCCTGCCGCTGGTTTTTGCTGCTTTTTGTATCGCTATCAGCCTCATCGCAGCATTTTTGTCGTTCGTGTTTTGCATTTTTGCGGCGTGGCGTTGATTTTAACGTGGTCAGTTGACGCGTTATCTGGAGACTATCGCATGGTACCGCTGTGTTGTGAATACTTGGTTAACACGGCGTAAATGTCCCGCGATAGACTGTGATGTTGAGGGTTGCGTTAAGTCACTTTTGCAATGGTTATCACACGTTCTTGAGAATATGCCCCTAGGTGTGATGGTGTTCACTACGAGTTGCAGGAACACACCCAAGTAATTAATTTTTTAGACAATGGTACATAGCCATCCTTCTCTAAATCATGCTTCATGTGTTTTACATAAACCAATCTAGTGTGTGTAGTAAGTGTAAGATCTGATTACCCGAACCATGTTGTGGTGACTGTGGAAGGAAATAAATAGGGATTTACGGATAGCTCTGCATATTTACATTGTTATGCATATTCATCATTTGAGAAGCACACATACATTAATTTGTACCGAATCACACAAATTCTTTGGTCAAGCTTTAAAGCTCGAATTAGAACCAATTTCTCAAGGTTAGAAAACAAACACCTTAGTAACTAAGCAACCTCCTTTTCACAAGGTATTGAGCTGTTCACAAGTCCGTCACTAATTCTATCGGCAGATAAAACTTTCTAACTGCGACCCTTCGGCTCTCCAGTGGTTCACATGGAGATCTGGGTGAGTTTTCAAGAGCCAGAGTCCCTCTCTTTCTTCTTCTCAACACATTTTAGTGCACTTATGTATAACATAAAATCCAGAAAGCGTACTATTGTCAGAGGATGGCTACTTCCAGTATCCAGCCAACAGATATCAAAACTGCCTCATGAAATGCCTCACAGGTACTGAACATGCAATAAATTGAGCAGCAAGAAAGGTTATGAAAATCCGAGTGACTGCGGTGGTAGATACAAAGAGAACCACACTTTTTCACCACTATTCCAACAAGTGCTGCTCCATGAACAATGTAGAGATTCAGCAAATTAAAACCTCGTTGATCATTTCCTATTGCAACAAACCATTTTCTGGCAAATGCCAGGGCCGGACTGGTCTCTAGAGCGATCTGGCAGTGCCTAATGGGCTGCTATGAGGTCAGTGTGTAGGCCGTTTTCTTAGCAGTTTGTGGGCCTGTTTTTTATAACCAGGTGGGTGGTTTTTACTGTTGCTTTCCCTAATGTTGCCACATGCATTGCCTGCAACAAACACAAATGCATGCATACCTTGCAAAATGCACATACCGAGTATATTTACAAGTTCAAAACTGCCCTGATTTGCAAACGTGGGCCACTTTTTTGCATATCTGGTTCACTAATGGGGGCCAGGTTTATTTCGGTGCCAGGGCCTATTTTTTGTCCCAGTACGACCCTGGTTAAAGCAGGTGCAGTTCTTTTCATTATGAGCAGTAAAGACTATCTTCCAAGTATTTATGACAGCACAAATACACCTCAGTAGTTTGACTAGGAGTGCATCGCTATCAAGTTGTTGACAGGGGACTAACAGGGTCCATGTATTCACAACTGCCCCCACAGCAGATGTTGATTGTGGTTTTCAGATATGGTTGCTTTTTACTGGGACTACTGCTCTGCAATGCTCCTGAACGGGAAACAAGAGACATCTCTCTGCTAACATTCTGCCAGACTGCTCACATGGATCACTTCGTGATAGGAAATTCATAATTATCAGCTACACCCTAACATATGATTTCACTATTTGTGACACTAAACAAATGGATATATAAGGTATTGGTTCTAATGGCATGTCTTTAGCAAACATCCACCTCCAATCGATATCATAATCTCCTCTAAATACTCCCATCCTAACTGCCAACTGCTTATATGGAATGCCACTGTTGCTAGTTACAGAATTTCTTGTCAATATGTATTTATTGCTCCAATTAATAAATTATTTAAATAGATTAACGGCCTAAATAAAATCAGCATCCAGAGATGAGACAACAAACCACTTTGAATCATTTGATGCAATTTAGTCTAAAATGCACAAGTATTTTAGTTACATTTTTAAAGCTCTGCATTCACAGTTTCAGTTTTGCTTGTTGATATAAAGTAATTGGTCCTTTGGCCACTTATGTGTAGCTAGCAGTGGAATGGGAGGAGCTGACTGTCAAGCCTACACAGTGACATCTTAAGGATTTGTGAGGTTCTGGGCAAGATATAGGTTGTGGCCCAGTGTTTGGAGCAACTTTGAATTTAGTACCCCTTTTCGGCTCATTCAAGTCCTCGTGATACCAAATAATAATGAATTATATGTTAAACCTTTAGAAATGAAGACACACAAAAACAGAGGTTTAAAGTTGTGAGAAAAATCAGGAAGAGATCCTGGGGGAAGGATATTTATGAAGAAGGAGGCTGAGATAGTTGAGGTGGAAGTGGTGTGTTGAAATTGAGAAAGCGAACCCGAGAGATATGTGTTTGTGTGAGAGAGACAGAGAGAAATAGGTAGAGGAGTTGATGATAGAGAAAAAAAGGTGTAGATGTAGAGAAATTAAGGAAGACAGAAAGAACTACGATATTTGTAGAGATGAAGGAAAGGGAACTCAGGTAGAATGAAAAAAACAGGAGGTGAAGATGTGAGGGTCTGAACTAATGATGAGGTATATTGAGAGGTTAGGTAGTGTGTGTGTGAGAGAGAGAGAGAGCGAGAGAGAGAGGTGGGTTAGAGTGAAGTGAGGCAGTGACAGAGATGTGAGGGAGAAAATGAGCTAGAGAGGTGTGAGAAGTGATGAGGTAGAGGAAGGACTGAGAGAGAAGTAAGGTAGTAGGGACATGGAGAGAGAGATAGAAAGGTGAGGAATAAATAGAAATGATGTTGTAGAAAGAGGGTAACAAGAGTGATAGATATAGATGTAGGCACAGAGAGTGATGGGGCAAGGTTGTGAGAGAGAGGTTGAGAGAGAGAGATGAAGTCCAGTGAGGTATATTGGGTATATTGAGAGAGAAAGAGGTGAGGAAAACAAAGGTGAGGTAGAGAGAGAAAATGAAGATACATAGAGAAGTAAAGGTAAAGGGGTGAGAAAGTATTATGGTAAAAGGTGTGAGGTGTGTAAAGGCAGAAAAATGACACAAAGATTATTATCCAATTTAATTACCACCAACTGCTTGAAAGTGTGAGGGTTGAGGCTTGGCAAGACAGGCATCCACACTATGGGGAAGATTTATTATTTGCTAGTGCAGTGCAGCGTAGCACAGCAACCAAAGGGGAGAAAGTAGTACAGAGCCATATTTATAAGAATTGGATTTATGATGCTCACTACTCCTGCGCTGTCACACAAACAGGCTACCTATTGCCACACACAATCTTTTCACCATAATGCAGTTGTGCGTGTGTGCTGTCTAGCATAGGATCTGTACTTGAAGCATACCCTTCCAGTACAAAATCCCATGCTTTGACATATTCTGAAACATTCCACACATTGGGGCCGATTACCATGTCATTCGGAAAGGCTCCGGATGGGATTCGGTACTGCAGAATCCGATTCGGAACCCTTGTTTCCAAACGAATCGTACACATTTCCCAACGACCAATTACGATGCCCGGAAACTCTTCGGGCAGTCCAAATCGGTTCTGTAAGGCATTCGGACAGCCCGAATCTTTCTAAGCCAAATCGTACAGCTCTATGGACACGGTTTCCAGACGATCGATTACGATGATTGATTCAGACAGCTGTTCTGATTCGGTCTACCCGACACGAAACGGCTGTCGAAATCTCTCTTTGGGGGCCCATTGTGGGCCCCCTTCACCAGGAGGCATCCGATTGGGGCCTGTGGGGGCACCAAAGGGACCCCTCTTTTCAACTATGCACAATGTGACAGGCACCATGGGGTGCCCGCCACAGGGTGCAAGGTTTTACCTTAACACCTCTTTTTTCAATGGGAGCCTGTGTTCTCGTTCGGACACAGACTCCCATTGAAGTCAATGTGAGTCCGACCGAACGACGTTGGGAAGCATCGTATTCGGTCGTTCGGACTTGCAGGACCCGATTCGTTCAGAAACGATTCCAAGACTGTATGTAAGGAACTGATTCCGAACGACATCCTAATCGGCCCCGTTGTATGAATACTCCACAGTGTAGTTATAGATGCAATGTGTGGAAACATTTGGAGAATTTAAAATATTTTTTCACATTAGTGCCTGCTTTAAGATGCAAAGCACAGTCTGGCGATCTTTGTAGAACAGACTTTGCATCAAAATGGGCAGAAATGGTTACCCTTCCAGAGTGAAATAATTTCTGTGCAGGATTTTAAATGCTCTTGCAAGAGTTTGCACTGCTTTCTGTAACTTTGCAGTACTTTGCCCTTGTGCAAACCCTTAGTAAATCTGGCTCTAAGTTTATGTTAAGCATGCTCGCCTGTCAATTTAGAAAAGAAGCTGTTTTTTTTATGAGCACCGTTATTATAGCAGGAGTTTTGACTGTCCCACTCACTTTACCAGGGGACTACTTGAAGGGTGGCGCCCTGAGCAATTTTCCGCTTAGCTCATGCCTTAACATGCCTCTGTGGGTGCTGAATAAGCTAGGACAACCAATTAGTCAATTCATTTTTCCACTTTCAAATATCAATTTTGGCAGGTGAACTTTTCCTTTGCCATCTGATATAAAAAAGGGCCAGACGATTGCACCTTCTGCTGGTTCAAACACATTTAGTGTTGAAAAGACATCTAACTGGCTCGAAATTGTCTAAGGTTGTGGTACACATATTAAGTGTTATAAGAAACCATTATTCTCCGTCATGAAAAAGGAGACTAATTCATAGGTAATCTGAAGGCAAATTAATACTAATTTCAAACTCATTTGGATAGATTTGATCATACTTCACTGACTCTCAAGGGAATGCTTCAATATAAACCTGTTAGATGCACCACTCAACTCTTAGACTCCTTACTCTAGTTGATGCTACTGAGAAATCAAGTACTCTAAATACCACAGCAATGTCTGAACCACTCATCTTACATGCTACCTACTAATATCCACTCACTGACCTGGGATATTTGGTTGAGTTGGGAGGAACCTGAGAGCCAACATGGCTGCTTGATCTTCTCGTGCAAATACCGACATGTTAGGCTTTCACAGTTAGGTATGATGTAGTGGGAACTATTTAGAGTTCAGTATGAGTAAGTTATGCATGTTTTGATGCCTTTGTTGGTATGGTTTCGCTTTAGAAGAGTGAAGCAAGGACAGTCAACAATTGAAGAACATTTGACATTGTTTTGAAGAAGGATTAGGCTACAGTTTAATTTCGTACTCTATGTTCGCTTTTTGTTCGGTAGCCTTACATTGTATTTTCTTTCAGGTGAGTTATTATTCTATTAATGTTTTCTGTATCTATTTTGTTTTTAGAGTTCATGACATGTTGTTTGTATATTTCCTTTTTGCCAGGCAATATCCCCAATTCTTTGGGTTTCAGCATCAAGGTCCAATACAACAGACACAGTGTCAACATTACCAGTAAATTACAAGCATTCTTTTTAGAGTCAATCACGACTAGTTATCAAAAATGTTTCTGTGAATATGAATCTTCTCTGTGTCTATATTACCCCTTGACGTGAAGACATTTTGCAGTGACCCCCACAACACAGGAGCAGCCCGTGCAGGTAAGAGCGTTGGGGCGGTGGGCCGGGTGGGTGGGGGATTTCGACAGAGGACGACGAGGGAAAATTAATTATTTATTTTATTCCCCTCGTGGTTGTCTGTCAAATCCCCCCCCCCCAACCCGGCCCCACCGCTCTTACCTGCATGGCCTGCTCCTGCCACAACATAAAGGTACACAGCTCAGACTTGAAATAAGAATATCACAAATTTCTTCATTTAAGACCATGTCTCCTTAAGGCCCTTGATCATTCTCAGTGTGACTTTTCCTTGTGAGAGCAGCCACTAAAAATATTGGTTTGTACAATTTAGATGCCGTAAATTGTTGCTTATTCAACACTTGGCTTTGTTTGTTCTGCCTATTATTTTCCAGGAGTGCAGCTAAAAAATATTGTTTGTATAACTCTTCCTTGTTGGACTTCCACAAAATTTACTTGGTGTGTGTAACTCCACACTTGGAAGTGTCTCTACTACTTGTTGATATATGCAACTTTACCCAAAGACAGTGTTAATGTGAGCGAGGGAATTGTTGTGCATTGTCTGCCTTGGATTATTGACATGCAATGTAGCATGTGTGAGATTTCAAGACTCATGGTTCTCATGAACATTGTCACTATTAGGCTCTGATATGTTATACATTGTCTGTTCCAAACAAATTCTGACTGGTTCATTTCCATTAAGTATATTTCACTGTTTTGATAAGCATTATAGTGTTGTGTCTCACATGTTTGGCTTCCTTCTGAAAGAACCATGACACCCTAAAAACCTACGTAAGCTGAGGTTGTGAGAAGAAGATTCTCTCCCTTGCATATATATTTGGTGGAGCAATTCCAATATGAAATTCTGGAGTGGACCCTTATATGTTTACCTCGTGTTGTGGCAACTTGTGGTAGTCCTGAAATCCTTGGGAAGCATTCCTGGATCTGTATGACAGACCTTGTCTGCCACAGCCAGCATGTCATGGATGAGTGGCAAGTATTTAGAAACATGTCAGCACAAGCTGGAGAACATATGAAAATCAAAGAACATGTTGTGTGATTGACAACATTTGTGCAATTGTTCATCACCACAAACTTCGGCTCCATCTATTGATGATTGTGAGCACTTTGTTACCTCATAGTTTACTTTCTTTAATTAATCAATTTCCTTCTGGGTCTTGACATCAAAATCTTTATGCACAGAGTGGCTTGTGTGGAAGAAAATACTTCTGATGCAACCCCCTGTGTTATCTGATTCTAGATGGGAAGGTGACAAGTTAAACTGGTTCAATAGTGCAGTTTGCACTTTAAGTACTGGTCCAAATCCCCATGTTGAAGTGCACATTCCAAATGTCTGAAACATTCATCACTTTTCCAATTGCAGTAGCTGCATGCTCGAACAACTGAGAAGCAGTCTTGGGGTTATATTTATGTAGAGCGATAGAGCAAAGATATACTCTGTACCCTATTCTCAGATTGACATTAAGCAAGTGTACCACATTATGCTCCCAACGATATTTTTGAATGTGAAAAAAGAAAAACCCACAGCTAAATGGTTCATGGACGGGTCACTTCTGAGTATATTTCTGCTGATACTCTGCCATGGAATACCAGTAGAAACACTATGTGCATGTAAATTTTCCTGACACATGACATTTTCCATCGTGGTATGGAAAGTACCAACAAGAGTATTTGAATGTTTTGTGGTGGGATCCAGTGTGTGTAATGCCCAATCATGTTGGTGGTGACTATAAACATTGCCCAGGTGTAGTAAGATACTATTACTGGTCTGTAGCCCCACACAGGCTCCCATTGTAATTCATTAATGAAGGTGGGAAGAAATAACTGCTCATCATCCTGCACAAAGAGATCCAACAAGGTAGACAGCTACTGAAGAGGAATATGAGATGAGGACTTGAGAAAAAGGGAGTAAACACAACAAGCAACTTGAACACAGTTTCTATTGGTGTACCTTCAATGCATTTTGGTCATGATTTCCTGGGTACTGATCCAAATCACTGATATGATGCACTGATACTTTCAAATCTTGAGGGTCTTGGAAACAGAGCTCACAGATGATATTGTGGCTTATATTGTTTCAGTACTTTGATAAATCAATACTATTTCTTTCTCTGTCAGTAGAGTTGGACTCACCATCAGTGGTGGGTGAAAGGCTTTTCACAGAGTTCTCCTATCAGGAGTACAAGGAGTGCGACCTATGTCTTGGTTATCATCATAGCCAATATTAAAACTATTTAGTGAACTGGGAAATTTGTAATCACAGAGGTATTTCCCCCACTGCCAGGAAATCAATGAACCTTCACTCTATTGGCCTTTAGCACCCAGACTACAGCACTTGAATATCCCAACATAAGTATCACCTCTGCCAGACTGATCTTAATGCTGTTGGGCTTTAATGTGTGGTGCAGTCAAACAAGTGGTGATATTTAATGTAATTCCCATCCTGACCATTGCTGGAAAGGTTTATATTATTGCAGTTCTTGTGAATGTACTTTGTGGCTGCAGACCACATCATGCCATGGAAAGTACCTGAGTGCCCGACCTCGACTTTTGCAGTAATGCCATCGTCCGCTTCCATTTCCCCCACCCCCTCACTACCCGCCCATTTGTGGCTGCTAAGGATATGTTCAATTCTAATGTCCGTTTTTACCTCATAAGGTGAAGGGCATTCCAGCCATGTTGAATTAGGTTTGTTAATATTGCTAAATTGTCACGCGCCAGGTACCATAGTCTTAAAATTTAGAGGTCAGTCAATGTTTATTGTAAAGAGGTCTGGGTAATGTGTAGAGTTCTTTCTGTAATGTTTAAAAGTCTGATAACAATTTCGTAGTCAAGCTACGTGTTTCATTGCAAAAACTCAAGTGCAATGTAGCATTCACTTAAATATTAAAGTAAATTATTTTTTTGAAATGTAAAACGGCTTTTGGGATATCATACTAGATGCCACCAAATCCTTACACAAGCTGTGTTACGTCCCACCAACACCTCTAAATTACTTAGAGCTCATCCAATGCCATCAAATAGTGCGCGAATTGCAGTTCCCCCCAATATGTCAAATCAAGCAATTGGTGCCAAATTTTAAAGAAGATGTGTAATACGTCTTACCACACAGGCGTTCTCATCTCAAACTTTAAAATTGTGATGAATTGCAATGTGGTGTGATTGTTCCAATGCACACTTGGCAAGAAATCTTGATGTGGGATTCTTAGCACCTGCAAGCAATGCACATTTCCCCCTCTGCCTTAATCAGACTTCTGTCAACAAAAGCACAAGCAACATCATATCAAACATGCCGGTAAATCGTCGACTCTGTCAACGAAGCAGTCTAAAAATTAATGAATAGTGCCCTGCACGAAAAATCACCTGTCTGTCTGTCACTAGTTCCTTAAGTAAGATATGAACTGTCACACCAAAGACTCCTGCTAGCCACGCCTCTCAACAAGGTAAATCTCCCCCAACAAGCATGATCAAAGCAAGTGTAAGCAAAATGTGAATGAAATGTAGCATGTTTGTTGTATGTTTAAACGCCTTGTGGCAGATCTTTAAACTAGCTAGTGCAAGATACTGTCAGAAATGAAAATCTGTCTGAAAAAAGACAAAGCCTTCTGGCCCCAGCCTAACGTTATGAATGCATGGAATTTGGGGGCATATTATCAACGGCCAGCGATAATTATCGCTGGCCGTACATAGCGATAAAAAAATTATCGCTGGCTATCGCTGAATATTATCGCCATGATTACGCTATATTTACAACGCATAGCGCTATGGCGATAATATTTCAGCGATAGCGGTGTTTTCAATGGAACATCACTGGTTTTCCAGCGATGTTCCATTGAAAACAGCGATAACATTGCTGATACGACCCTGTGGTCGTATCAGCATAATCCATCTCCCATTAAAAGTATGCCTTAGGCTGAGGTAGCGCGATTTTTTTTATCGCTGCACCTCCTTGTTAATATCGCGAAGCTGCCTTCACGATATTAACATGTGTTGTTTTCACAGCCACGCCTTCTTTGCATCTCATTAGCGATGCGAGCGCGAGGCTGTGGAAAACGGGCTCTACATCAAGGAAACACGCGCTAGCGTGTCCTTGATGATATTGCGATATAATTATCGCCGCTTTTCGCCCAAAAACGGACGCTAAAGCGGCGATAATTATATCGCCAGCCCTTGCTAATATGCCCTTTGGAAAGGTAAAGGCAAGACACCGCGCACAAAGCAGGAAAGTGTCTGGGATCAGAAGTGACATTATGCTGTTTCTTTTAGGTGATCAAAATTAAAAATGTGTCTATGGTCGCAGTATTTTGTACCTTAATTAAAACGTGGGAAGTAATAAAAGATACATTTATGGATTGCAAAAGAATATGCCAAATCTTTCTATTTCAATTGAAAATAGATTGATCTGCATAGCGGAAAGAAAGAAAGTAGTGGAGTGAAATATGTTTTTCTTCTCCATTTCGTCCTCTCCCTGCTCGTGCTTACTGAATTCATTTGGGTTATGGTACATGACCTGTGAGTTTAGAGATTCTGGTGTGAGACGCAAACAATTGCATAGGGGTTTGAGCCTGGCAACTACAACTGGGAAACAAACACAAACCAATGGCATTAACAATACTCAATAACGCATATCCAGGCCTGCAACAAAACATATCAGACAAGATGTCTTTATCTCATGTCCTTGAAAAAATGAGTTGCACAAAAATGTACATCTAGCTGCTATGTGCTCAAGTGTTTAAAGGCAGTTCTTTCTTAAGTTATCTGATAGTATTGCATTCCTACTCTTGCAATGAGGCTTATTATTGTAGTTTATAGAGCGCACGGCTACCTCCAACGGAAGTGTCCCGGAGCTAGCAGCAGGTACGTAGCGGGCGTGAGTTTAGGGACTGGACAGGGTTCTAAATTTGGCTGAAAAGCCAGGTTTTTAAGGCCTTCCTGAACAGGAGTTCTGACTTTGCCTTCCGGAAGTGCTCCGGCATGGAATTCCACAGAGAGGCTGTTTGCAAAGTGGTGCAAGGTGGTGATGGGTGAAGGCTATCAATGTCTGGTGATTACATGCAGGCTGTAAGGCTTGTGCCTCTGTGTCATGCAGAAACAAATAGAGTAGGACTGCACTGTGACTGCTGGAGGATGGCTCAAACAGAAGTGAGCTGGTTCAAAAGGGTTAGTAGCCAAGGATGAATTCTTGAGCAGTCTGGCCATAATGTGATGTCTCTGTAGACCACTTGTTGAGCTGTTTATGGTGATAGGCTTTAGAAGAAAGGTATAGGAAATTATACCTCTCCAGTCTGTCAAGTGCTCTGGAGGGCACGTTATTGGTTAGTGAAGTTTTAAACATCCCTGACCTATACTGACCACCATAGTCTGTTGTGGGATGTGCCCACAATCCCACTCTGCATGTATATGGGTCGATTCTGTCTTGGAGGTGAAACAGGAGCTGGTGGGGAACAGGAGCACCTGAAGCGAAAGGCATTAGTAATCTCAGTGCTTCTACACTCATGGTGTTCATCTTCTATAATGGGGATACTTTCCAATTGGGCTCCAGATGCAGAATGGCTCAATTCACTACCGCCTATCAGGCACAGGCCCGGGTAGGCAGAATCTCCCTCACCCTGCAATTTTCAGTGTTTGGGTAAGGACCTCAGCTGGAACAATACCTTGTAGATTAACTAATAAACCTCCCCATTTCACTGAGCTTCGTATTTTGGGGATGCTGACTGCAGAGGGTACACTGTGATTTCAGGAGAAGGAAGCAGAAGGCCTTCCTACAGAGTAAGAATTACATGTACATGGACATCAATTAAAGTGTCACCAGGGGTCGTAACTGCGACCCCTAAGCCACACATTGCGACCCCTACCACATTACTTGTGACCCCTGGCTGGAAACCCCTCAGCCAGTGTGAGCAGCGTTTAATTGCACTGCTGAAGGAAGCTCTGAGTGTCTGCACCATGATTGCAGATTGCCGGCAAGCTGGCTGGGCTCACGGCCCAAGCTTGGGCAGAACTCTTCCTCTCTACTGTTGCTATGGTGACCCTGAGCCGACCGATGCGCAGTACTAGACTTCTAGATACATGTGTATGTATCTGCTGTGCTGCATGCCTGGGCCCCAACTCAGTCACTTGCAGGGCCATCAATCTAGTAGCGTGTGAAAGCGCTACTGCCCATGACGAACCTGGCAAGGTTTATTGGCCAGTCCCTGACAAGTTTCTCTTGTGGAGTCGGGCCTGTGTGACGACGCGCGTCAGACTCCAGTGAGTGACTAACGGTGACCAAGTTATTGCCGGTTATGTAACCTTTGTTCCTCTCTAAATACAAGGGCCTCCCTGTTTCCCTATTATATGATATGTTAAATGATCGGTCAGAAAGCAATTTTCCATAGCTTGAATCGTGCATGTTTCAGTACCTTGTAATCAGGGAAATGCCAGATTTAATTTCCTAAATTTGAATAGACATTTCACATTTGAAGCGATCTGGGCCTCAAAACAAATGCAATGCAAAGGATATGAAAAAGTACACTTACACCATTGTTTGATGCACACAATAGAATGTACAGATGCACTATTCACGTAATGATTTTTTCCTAAATGGAGAATGAATGTTGTCAATACCATGTTGCGGGAGCCTTTCACATTTTTTGAAAACCGTAGAGAATAGCATTTAAATGCTATCCTCATTTTTAAATATCAGTCTGGAGAAAACAACTAATTGAGTTGGAAAGCCTCAGGGTAAAGGGTGTTTTAAACTTGGTTTAAAAGTCTGCCTGTTGGCGTCAATGCAAGGTGTCATGGCTCACTGTTGTTTGAACTTTGTCCAACAAGTTGGTAGTTCTGTAAACTGCGCTAAGTGCCCCCAAATCTAGTTAATGAAGATTTTGCAAACTACTAAATAGTTCTATGCTCAGGTGGATGGACGAGGCCCCTGGTCGAGTGACTTTATATGGTGGTGGTCTTGGCAATGTTTCACATCGTTCATATGGTATATGTTTGGGCTACGTTATTTATCATAACACCATTTTTGGGGGGAGTTTTATATAGCGCAAACTCGACCCGAAGGTATGAGAGCACTTTACATGAGCAGCAGTTGCATTACAGACGGAAAAATTAATTTTTTTAGGCACAGGGAGGTTTAGTGATTTACCCAGAATCACAGGATGTTGAGCCTCCCACCGAGTTGCGAACCCAGTGTCCCAGCTTCAAAGTCGGCCGCTCTTGCCATTACCCACATCCTCAACTGCCGCATGGCAAACACATGCCGCTAATCAGAGCCAGCCTTTGCTAAGATAGCGCCCTCGGAGGAGAGAAATTTGACACTCTTGTTGGTGTTACTGAATTAAATGAGGCAGCAGGGGCCCCTTTTGTGTTCACTGGTCAGTCACTGGCTGAGCAGTAACTGGCCCCTGAACAAAAACATCTCTGGACCTCCCCAGCTCACCTAAATCACTGACAGCTTTGCTGCCTCACACTGATGATGGTGTTGTTGGTGTAAGTCAGCAGGGGATTGAGGATGGAGGGCAAGGAAGAGAGTTAATGGGGTGTTAAAAACATCTCCCACAGTGTTATGAAGGATTAAAACCACTTCAAACCTGCAAAGACACTTTAAACTTGCAAATTAGACAGAAACCAGCACGCAGGGGCACGGACAAGACTGGAGCAAGATGACAGGTGTACTGCTGCTGAAATAACCTTAATGCACCCTGCTCCATGAGCCCCTCAGAATATTGGCACCCTGGGCCTGGGCCCAGCTGCTCGCCCATACTAAAGGCTAGTCCTACTGTTAATCCAGCATAAAGTGCTGTTCGGCTTTATTATTTGCCTACTGCTTGATGAACTGCTTGATGAACTATTTTTAACTGCATTCAGTTCAAAAATAAAAACATCAGGTGCTTTCTGGTGGTATAGAATTGGAAAAGGCTTGTTGCTCTAATATTGAATGATTCCCACTGGCTCAGTACTTGTGGATGTCAATCTGCCCTATGGGTCCTTAACACACATTTGAGCATTTACACTACTTGTCTCAAGCATGTGTGCTACTACTAACCCACCTGTAAGCCTTTGTGCTACTTCCTCATCCTCAAGCCTGTGTGTTACTTACTCCCTCTCAAACCTGTGTGCTACTTACCTCAAGCCTATGTGCTACTTGTCATTGTGTACCACATAGCATAGTGTGAACCACTGTGCTGCTTGCCCCCCGAACTTATAAACCACCAAACCACCCTTAAACCTGTGTGCTCCTTGCCCACACTCGAGCCTGTTGCCTACCTGTCTGAATCCTGCATACTACTTGCCACCCTTCCAAGCCTCAGGACTACTTGCCCAATCTTGAGCCTGTGAACTTGCCCACCCCTGAGCCTCTGAGTCTGCGTGTTTATTGCTCACCAATAGATATCTGTGAATGCAATTCCAGTGTTGAAAAAATACAGCAATAATAAGGGTTCAGTTGGCCCCTCAGACATCTTGTCCTGTTGTAGGGATTCTGCACATACACAGAGCTATGCACAGGATAATAGGGCCTCGGAGTATAGTGGTGAACCAACCATGCACCTTAGTACCCACAATCCCAATCCGACTAGCTTTAGCGTCTCATTAGCAACGATGCTACCAATGATTAGACAACCAAGAACACGGTCTCTCTCTCTCTCAGGACTCGCGGGAGCAAGGACACCCTTTCATAACTCACTCATACCTGTCCACAACGTGCGTAATAAGAGACACTGTATAGTTTAAAATGTTTATTTCAACTACCGTGCTCTAAGATACAGTACACATGCCAGTACCATCAGCATAATGCATAACGATACAATAATAAGCATAGTTACAATTCCATAGAATACAAACGGGGAAAGCATTTCATAAAGCAGTGGACATAGGGCTAAATGACCATACCACCCTCCCCGTGCTATTAGCTAGTTTATTATGAAAATAGAAGTCCTCTGGACATTGTCAGGCGGACCCTCATACCTCAATATCTAGATGCAAGGTTTACATCATCAGACAAGCACAGCTCTTCTCTCTGGAAAGGTTTTTCTCCAAGTGTCTCTAACAGTGAAATCACAATATTAAAAGCACACACATTTCTCCAGTGCAGCTGCATTCAGTGTTATGTCTAAGTGCGAGGGGCTGACCAGATCAGCAGGAACAAGGGACATTGTTTTTCGACCTTGTACATGATGTGCAGACGAAACCCAAAGGGAATAGGAGGAAAGGTGAAAGGCAAAAAGGCAGACAGTTCTAAAATAGCCGGGCACAAGCAGAGGCCGGAAAAACAAAGACACAAAGTAACGTGCGCAAAAAGGCATCATGGCAGCCAGGCCCTAGCCAACTTAGCAGGGCAGACCATGAGGCCACAAACCACATGACACCCTCCCCTGGTCAGTCCATAGGTGAAGACATAGGATGAAGACAGAATTCAGATAGATTGAGCAGAACGGAAACGTCTGTTTTGGAATAGTCCCCAATGAAGGACAACGATTGGGACAGAAAAAAAATAAAAACACAGAATAAAAAATCCAGTGAGGCAGGACGCTGAACGCAGAGGCCCCCTAATCCAATAGAGTGTAAGTGCAGAAAAACGCCACACCTTCCAAGAGGACATCGTTGGAATCGTCAGAAAAAAGAGACGCCATCCAGTCCAATAAATCAAAACTGCATTCATGTTCCTCGCAAGAGGGAGCAGCGAACAGCATTGCGGGACAACTTGCGTGATACTCAATATAACTTTGTTGTAGGAGAGTCTGAGCAGCCGCCCAGACATCCCATTGTGCCAAGATTCCAAGTGCAGCCGCATGCTCCATGTAGCCAGTACCGGAACAGTCCCGTTCATGGACCTCTAAGGGACCCACCAACTGGACAAAATCCGGGCGAGACAGAGACGTATTGGAGAGGTAATAATCCAAGGACCATGAGAAAGGACATCAGATACAAGACATCACAGGTTGCACGCAAGTGAAATACGCAAAGCGAAAAGAAAGTCTATAGGACACACCGAGTGTCGCCAATGGCAGGACGCTGAAGCCGGCGAGGATGCGCTCACGGAGCATCCGGAGTCGACCGTGGTCGAGGAGGGCCCCAGGAAGTGCAGCCATTGCGTAGCACACAGACCAAAAGCAATATACCAGCCGCTAAAGCGAGGATCAACGGAAAGCCGCCAAAGACGCTGGAAAATGAATAAAAGCTGGTATTACACCAAATATAGTTTAAAAGGAGGTAACAAGGCCACAGCCCACAATTTTAAAAAAGTGCACAAGACCTTCGGTGCGTGATGCATTAAAAACACAGTGAATCAGTTCACCGAAATGCTGTGGGAGGTTTGTGTTCAAAAGGGCCTGTATTTCACTGTGGGTACTCGCCACCTGGAGAATGAACGTCTCCCGGGCGGATGTGAGCATAACCTCCTGGTTCAATAATAGCGCTTTTATTCTGCTCAATTTATTGAAATCCGCCTTCAAAGTCGGAATGGAAGGCCAAATGGAACTATCTATGATGTCGTGCGGGGGAGGAAATAGCACATTTTTGCAGCAGACAACCCGGTGGGAAACTGTTACAATATAGGGTATGCCGGCCATCATGCCACAGCCGTCCTGATTATTCAGAAGGAGATAGCTACCATTTGCAAGCACAGTGAAAGTAGGAGATATAGCAGGAGCAGGAATGCCCTTTAAAACACAAGCAAGATTCGGAGCCGAAACGTTACAAGCTCCGTGCAATTTAATGTTTTTGCAAATAAGGGAATGACCCACAGTAGAATCGCATGACTCCCCTGTGAGAAAAACCTCTTTTCCGTCCCTAATGCACCTGTACAAGAAGGGCAGGGACCAAAGTTCATGCAAGAAAGCACTGCCTAAAGGCTGAAAGCGGCCAAAAGGATAATGTTTCATGCAGGAACTGAACTCAAATAAAGAAAAAGGCAAAGCGATAACCCCGTGTACTAGCCATACTGCAGAATCCAATTCCGCCACAGAGAATGGTAAGGGCTCTATTTTTTCCGATATGTAACAGAGTGTATGTTGCATCTTTCATTGACATGAATTGCTGTTTTTCAGTCAAGTTAAAAGGCAAGAATAACGCAGAAGTGTTTAAAAAGTGCGAAGGAACTTTACCCAGTTTAAGTGTTTGCAAAGTCCATGCAAACTGCATTACTGAACGTAATTGATTTTGACCATGATACAACACAGAAACATCATCTTGCACAATATCAACAACAGAGGAAACAATATTCTCTAATGTGTAAATGCGGGAAGACAGGGTATTAATACTATTGTCAACAACAGCAAGCACCTTTTCTAAATTTGCTTGATCGATTTCCCTAAGACGGGAAGCAGCTTCAATTTGCGAAAGCTTCCAGAGTTCATTGTAAGTTTCATAAATGAATCTCTTTGGTCGAGGACCACCAGGCCCCAGAACAAAGTCGGACAGATCAATGTTGCCTGATAGGAGGGATAAATGTTGTTTAACAGAATCTAAGGAAGAGTGCTGCAACCACTGTTTACATAATTTACCAACAGAATATGTTGTAACAGTACGAGAGTCAGAAAACCTGGGGTCCGGCCTATCCTGTTTATAACCAGGATCCGTGTCATGAAAACGCAGTTGGCAGGCATTAGATGCAATGGGCCAAGCCAACCAGGGTGCCAGAACAAACGTAGAGACATTAAACAAATTGTTCTGAAACAAAGCTTGCAAATTTGTAAGGGACATATTGAAGTGCAAGCTCTCATTGGGAGTGGAAGACAATACGGGAATGGATGGGGCATTTAATTGTTTGGAAGTAGCCAAACCCCAACAGGTTGTTTGATAGATGGTCTGATTTAAAAATACAATCTGGGCCGGGATGAGGCAAGCACGGTGCAAGGCTTCTGTGCCTTGTACCTGCCATGCCTTGGAGCCCCAAATAGATTTGAAGTCAATGGTGTCCCGCCAATGTTCATACCCACCCAAAGCTAAGGCGTTCAAAAAGGAACCCGAATACAGCAATTTGGTGTGGGTCAACATGATTTTCTGAGTGGACGAAGTGTTTAATTTAAAATAATAGGATCCAGGGTTTGACCTATCAAAGTCTGTAAAATAAGTAAACTTATTCCTAAGAGTCTGAGAGCTACCTGGCAAAGGGGTCGGACAATGTTCCCATTGGGTGTAATTAAAAGGACCCCGAAGGGTACTGGGTTTATGGAGAAAGTGGTTGCCCCAATGCTGGTAACAATACAAATCGGCATAACTTGCAGAATTCATGTACAAATCTTCAGCATTAAAAGCAGTATAATATTTCAAATCAGCAAATAACGATTCGACTGCATGTACATCCCAATGGTCAGAATGAATATTACTTTTAACGACATCACCCATTGAAACACGGAGGACATTTGGTACATTAATAATCTCGGTCGGTCCATGAATTTGGAAATTTACCGCATCCCATACGATGCCATCAGCGATGGGGAAAGCGGAAATGTTCACAAATGTGTGGTCACGCTTCATGATGTATGATGAAGAAAGCGGAGCCAAAGTTCCAGCGACACAGTTCACTGCAGAGCGTTCTGGTAAATAGTGACCATTGATGAGTAAGAAAAAAACTGTCACAAAGCCAATGGACATGAACAGAAAAATCAGGAATAGTACCAACCAGATGTATGTCCATGGGGTAATCAAAAAATTATCTCTGAACCAGGATACAAAAATACTGAATCTGGACGGGATAAGTGCTGAGGTGGAATCCGACTCAAAGGAATAACGTGTTGGGCTCAGTGGCGTTGGCAGATGAGCCACGGACTCGGTGGCGGGGTAGGTATACTCGGTCTCCTCATTGCAGGGGGAATCCGGGTAGTCGAGCAGGCGATCAGGCAAATCTACCATCTCAATGGCAACATCAGTGACCGTTCGGGCTGGAAGACCACAAACATTCATCCTGGAAATGACTGGACAAGAGACCGCTGGTGGTACACTATTCAGGATCGGCCAGATGTTGTAGCTTGACATTTTCCACTGATATGTATCTGTTTTCCTTGCGACCAGGAAGCGGTGGTAAGATGACTGTACGAGTACCCTTCAAGCCAAGGACTGGAACCGGTGCACGATAAGAGGGGCCAAATTCTTTTTTGTTCTCCACCTTCTCTCGGACCAGGTCTCCAATTTTCGGAAGCCAGCCGGCAACCGGAATCTGCAGCGCAGCGTCTGTGGCTGAAGGTAAGTGTTCGATTGCAAGTTTGTCTCGGGCTTCTTGTAAGTCCTGTAACATAGTAGAATGGTTATCTACATCAAAGATGGCGGATTGCGCCGCCATGTCTAGACCATCAAGGTCAGGCACAAACATTCGTATGCCAAAGAGCATTTCGTATGGGGTCCGCCCACCCAGAGGTCTTCTAGGGAGATTATTAAGTGCACGTTGTACGGTATACAAGTGGGCCAGCCAGTTTCTGCCAGTACCTAAGTCTCTAGCTGTCAAGGATTGCTTTAAGTCACGGTTTATTCGTTCAACAATCTAATTGCCCTCAGGCCGATATGGAGACGAAAATTTCACCTGCACCCCCAGTGACCCCATTGCGTCCTTTTAGGCCTTAGAGGCGAACGCTGGACCTTGGTCAGAATGGAAGGTGCCGCAGGCAAAAATTCCCACAAAGACACGCAAATCCCTGATGACATTTTGAGCGTCAGCACTCCGTTGTGGCCAGACCCAGATGAAACGTGTGCACGAATCCACTGCAACCAAGATGTACTTATATGCAGCGTCAGAAGAAAATGGACCGCCGTGATCCAGGTAAACACACCCAAAAGGACTGTTAGAAATGCAGAGCAGTGTATGTGGTGGCCGTGTAACCGTGGAAGGCTTAATTTGCTGACAAACGTCACAAGAAAGCACATAAGTACGGGTCTGTTTATATAAACCACGCCACCAATAACGCTGCTGCATGATGGAAACCGTCGCAGACACGCCAGCATGGGCCGAAGCCATGCCTTTGTGTGCGGCAGTTATCAAGGAAAGTCTGCGGTCCGCGTTGGGAATCAGCCGATCACCAACGTTTGGAATACTTACGTAAGGAGCCTGTTCAGGACCTAATTGATAAGAGTATTTGAAAGGGAAACCCCATGGTTAATTAGAACCTTCCTTTGTTGCAGCAATAGCTGCCAAAATATCATTATCTATTTTAGTCATGGATCTTGTAACTGCCGCTACTGAGCATGTGGCTACTGCTGATTTGGCAGCTTCGTCTGCCAAACCGTTACCAACAGCGTGTGCGCCCACACGCTGGTGGCCAAGAGTGTGAATCACCTGTGTGAGAGGCAGACGTTGTTTAAGATCTGCCACTCGAACCCAAAGCATTTTATGCTTAATTGTGCTGCCTTTTGCATCTCTATAGTCGTTTTGCGAACAAAAGAATAGATTGTCATTGAAAGACTGAACACAGTAGTAAGAATTGCACACAATAAGAGTTGTCACGTCTGGATTAGGGAACTCAAGTGCAAGCACCAAAGCGCGCAGCTCGGCCAATTGTGCAGTACTGTCTCCTAGTGCCTGAGTGTGCACTACAGTCTGTTTGAACTCTCCGTTCACCATAGTACCTGCAACAATAGCACATGCTGCTGAATAAGCATGCTTGGAACCCGTGGCCGGTTGTGCCGAACCATCGGTATAGATAATACATTAGTACTCCTCAAGCGGTAGCAAGGACAGAGGAGGAGGATGAACAAATTCATACTGTAAAAACTCCTGCATCTGAAGTGAAGAATCAAAGATAAAAGTGACATCCGGAGAAGTCAGAGATGTAGCCCATTGTATCCAACGGGGGTGCAAAGCCTTAGAGTTCGGGACACTTGCTTTCGTCACTGCCTCAAGGGCAGGATATGGTGTTACCACCAAAATGCATTTTCCCTGTGCCAGTGCGCGTTCTTTTAGAATCGCCATTTGCACTGCAGTCAAAACTTTCTCCACAGAGGAAAAGCGCATTTCTGCAGAGGTGTATAGATGTGACTTGTATGCAATTGGTACTGTGTCACCTTCGTTAAAGGTTAAGTACATGAAACCCACTGCCCCTGGAACGATTCTAATCACCAGGTTTGTGTGGTTGTCACGAGTCAACAAGAATTTAGATTCAAATAGATCGGACTGCAAAGACTGCAGTATAGAGGAATGCTCGGGAAGCCAGCATGACTTCGAAAAGTTAGGTTGTATCAAGGCATAAAGAGGCTTGATACGCTGGGCATATTCGGGAATATAAGTACGCCCGAAGTTCAGAAAACCCAGCAAAGACTGAAGCTTCTTCAGAGTGGTTGGAGGGCACAAGAGTGCGCATTTCTCCAGAAAATGGGGAGCTAAGCCCTTACCGTCATTATTGAGCTCATAGCCCAAAAACAAAACGGTAAATTCAGCAATGTGAGATTTGGCAAAATTAAATTTGTAACCTAAGACCGCAAATTCAAGAATAATGCGGTCCACTCGGGAAAGATGCGGCCATAATTCGTCGTCCGTCAGATAGATATCGTCGACGTACGAACACGCATCTGGATCTATGCTGTCCAACAGAGAGACAACACGAGCGGCGAAGACACCCGGGCTGTTCTTGTAGCCCATGGGTAAACGCCGGAATTTGAATTATTTACCACCGGAAGTGAAAGCGCTCCATTGGCTGCCCTCCGGGGCTAAGTTGTGCGTGTAAACTCCATTGGATAGGTCAAGTGTCGTTTTATATTTTTTACGAATGAGACTGTCTACAAGCGCAGAACTGTGGGTATTTTGCACCGCAAAGGTCCGACAATGAGAGTTCAAATGTCGGTAATCCAAAACTAGGCGGTACGATCCATCGGGTTTAGAAACCGCGAAAAGGGGATTATTCATGGGTGATACGCATGTTTCAGTTACTCCTTGATATTCTAACTGTGTCAGAATGTTGGAAACGGGACCTTTAGCTTCCCGCTTGATGGGATATTGGGGTTGTGGCTGTGGCAGCGACCGCAAAGGAATATCATAGGGGGGAGAGTCTTCATCTCAGCCCACGTGGTTGCGGTATAACGCCGGAGCCAGGGACACAGCCCACTCAGCTGCGAGAGCCTCCGCTTTGTCCTTGGGGACATGACGAGAAAAGCTCGGAAGGATTACCTCCTCCCCTCTACGCGCAGCAAGTACGAATGGGGGCGGCCAATCCGCCTCTGCCAATAAAATGTTGTACGAAGAGGTCAGATTCTCCCCAAAAATCCCTTTAATAACACGCTGTATGTCACCTTCAATTTGAATGACAATATTATATAGTCTGTCAGGGGGTGCCACTCTGGTGTCAGCTGTCTCAACAGTAATTGTAATTGTAATTGTAATTGTAAAACATTTGTAAAGCGCATGGTCACCAAAGGCATCCCAGCGCTAGAGGCCGAAGTTCATGAACTACATATCAGTTTATGGAAACAGGAAGGTTTTTATACGTTTCCGGAAGACCAGATGGTTAGTTTCACACCGAATGGTAAGGGGGATGGAGTTCCATAGCCTTACAGCATTATATGAAAAAAGGCGACCCCCTGTACGTGCTTTCCTGATTCTAGGTACAGCTGCCAACTGTTTATTGCATGATCGCAGGGTTCTCTCAGGATGGTAAGAGGAAATGAGGGAGCATGTGATAGGTGGGCCAGAACCTAACAGTACCTTGTGTGAAATGCAGAGAGCCTTGAACTGCACTCTCTGCTGAATGGGCAGCCAGTGAAAGGCGGCCAGGGCAGCCCCTGCTGACTGTCGGCTGGAAATATTCAAAAGTTGTCGTGCCGCACAGTTCTGTACAATTTGCAGTTTCTTAACAGTGGAGCAAGATGCTCCTAAGTATAGGGCATTGGCGTAGTCAAGCCTAGAAAGATTAAGGGACTGGACCACCACTTTCCTTGCAGAGAAAGGGAGGAGAGGAATGATTTTCCGATTCATCCTCATCAGCCCAAAGCAGCTACCAGCAACCTTCCTTGCTTGCTCCCCAAAATCAAGGTTACGATCTAACCAAACCCCCAAACTCTTGATATAATCTTTGGGGGATGGGGGAGGGCCGAAGCAACTCGGCCAAGATGATGTTATATTGGGTACAGAAGGTTTACCCAGAAACATCAGATCCGTTTTAGATCCGTTCAACTTCAAGAATGAGCCCTCCATCCATGCTGAGACCTCTCGAAGACACATGGCCCACTCCGGGGCAGTGTTGTTGAGCTGATTAAAAGAGACAATCAGCTGCGTATCGTTGGCATATGTGATGATCTGGATGCCGAAAGGCTCCACAACACCTGCCAAGGGGCTCATGTACACATTAAAAAGCGTGGGGGACAGGGAGGATCCCTGAGGAACCCCACATCGGAGTGGCAGAGGGTCAGAGATGCAGTCTTCATGGAACACTTGAAATGACCGGTCGTCCAGAAAGGAGTGGATCCATTTAAGGGCCAGATCAGTCACTCCTACATCTTTAAGCCTCTGGATGAGCAGCTGATGATTGACTGTGTCGAAGGCTGCGCTCAGATCTAAAAGCACAATGGCAGCGCAGCCCCCATTGTCTAGGATTTTCCTAGTTGCCTCAACCACAGCTAAAAGGGCGGTTTCTGTGCCCTGTTGGGGTCTGAACCCAGTTTGAGATGGGTGAAGACAGTTATTGCTTTCCAAAACGCGGACAGAGCACTATTCACGTGTTTTTCAGCAATTTTGCTGATCCCTGGCAATAGTGAAATGGGACGATAGTTCCCTAACATCTCAGGGTCCAGATTCGGTTTTTCAGCAAAGCTTTAACCATTGCTTGCTTCCAAGGGGAGGGACTATGCCTGTCCGGAATGTAGCATTAATCATATCTAGGATAACAGTAGACACTGTATCAAAAATTCGATTTAAAATGAGGGGGGGAACTGTATCCCTGGGGGAACCTGACTTCAACTGGCCAAGGATACCTTGCAGGGCGGATTGATCCAGGAGAGGAATTTCAGCTAAAATACGATTATCAATGCCTCCTTTGTTGTTGATTAGGGGGACATTGATTAAAGCTGTGGTCTGGTGAAAGGAGGTATAAATATCATGGATTTTATTGAAGAAAAAAGTAGCTTATTGGTTGCAACGAGATGACATATCATCGCAAGGAATAGGTAGGGGAGGGGTTTAATAAGAGATTTCACTATACGAAATATTTCGCAGAAGAATTGGGGGCTGAAAGTATTTGGTTTTCGTAGTAAAGGGACTGTGCACACTTAATTTCTTCCTTATACCTTTTAATATCCTCCCTATAAATCATTTTTATTAATAATGGAGTAATCTTTTCTCCATTTTCTTTCGGACCGTTTACAAGCCTGCTTAAGTTTACGCAGTTTGGGGGTATACCAAGCTGTTCTATTTGAGCCACTTTTATCCTTAATTTGTTTCTTTGGGAGCACCATGTCTAAAGAAGAGATCAGCCATTTTTCAAAGTTGTGACTTGCATTAATCGGATTGGACTCTGGTGCTGGTCTAGTGTCATTGAGTATTGATACCCATCGTTCTACTGGGAGTCGTGACCATAAGCGGAACAGTTTGGTAGATGTTGAATGTATCAGTTGCTGTCGCCTCCACATGAGGACGTAGTGCCTCCCGCACTATGGTAACTTCCGCTGCGCTGTCTAGGAGCGTCACTGCCCACGTCCAATTCAGGAGTCTCGTTCTCACCGTCTGTGGCATACCTCGCTGTTACAGCTGCAACTTTTTTCTTCTGAAACTGTGGGCGAGAACGTTGAAATTCTTCTGGTTTCCCTCGGACTTGTTGTCGAGGTTGATCTCGTCCCTGTGGAGCCTCTCGACCCCTGCCTCTATCCGGGCGTTCTCCTCCACCTGTCTGGGAGGTCGACGGTGCCTGTGAAGAACGAGGAGAACGTGGATCAGGGACCTGAAATCTCTCTGGAGATTTAATTCTTGCTCTATCGCGCAAATCATATGTGCGTTCAGAAGATACGGAAACCGGGGATGCGCCTCGCGACCCTGGCTTCTTCTGTTGCTTACCCTGTTTTTTCAACCTCCAGCTCTTTTTAGTAAAGAACGGTTTCTCATCTTTCTCAGATTGAGTTTTTGGTTGTGGTTGCGATTGTATTTGCGTTTTAGCAAAAGGCTTAACTCCCAGGCTATTGCGGCCAATGGTTTTATAAGCCTGTGCAATAATTTTCGGTAATTCGCGCGGCTTGTCCGGTTCTGGGATCAAAGCCAAAGCATTAGCTACTTGAAAGTTAACTGCATCGCCCTTGACATTAGCAAGGATCAAATCAGCCACTACATCGAACACTCCCACCAGTCTCATCCCTAATTCCACAGCCGCTTCAGGGCCATGCTCATCCTGCACTCGTTTAATTACAGAGGGGAGAACTGTCATGGAAGGAGTGCCGAAACACTTCGCATATACTGCTGCGAATACCTTACCCCAGTTGTTGCATTCTGCCAACTCGGGGATCAAGTCTTTTGGCAAACTAATCGTCAAAATCCTGTGTTTTTCCACAGGAGAAGTATTTTGAAAAACTGCCTCCAGCTGGTCAAATTTCTCTGCAAGCCAATAAGGCAAATCGTCCTTATTTTGTGGGCGCTTGCCCATCACCGAATTAACCATGACGGGACTTATGGTTACGCCTCCTGGTCCAGCTGGATGCGCTGCAACTCCAGGCGGGGCTCCCTGGATGTTGCCTGTAACATACTGTACCAAAGCTCTGTGCACACGTATCAAAGACGTATGCAATTCACGCAGTTCAGCAACCGCAAGCGTCATATAATGCGGATGTGGGGTATACCCGGCCAAAACTGGCCAAATGGCGCCTTCAATCGATAAGGGGCCTAAACGAATCGGGGTAACCGGTTGGGGGAGGGCGCCATTAAACCAAACACGGTGTTGCCATGCCGTGAGCGGTGCTTCAAGATTCCTATAAGACCTAGAGATTAGGAAGAGCGGTGGCCGTATATTCATGGAACAAATTATCATTCCCATCCACCGCCGGAAAGGTGACCCAAGAGTAAAACACCTCAAAGTGGTAAGCAGGATCCGCTTGTACCACAAAGATTAGATCGACACCCGCGTCAGGCACTCCATACGCTGTCAAATGAGCTCGGAGCGCTGCGCGGCTACGTGCCGCAATTTGGACAGCCATTTAAGGCCAAAAATATTCGACAACCTAGTAGGAGGCAGCACAATATAGGGTTTTATTTAAACACCTTTTAACAACTTCAAGCTTGAAAGAACCTATAAAAACGTCAATATAGGAGGTATCGCCCTCACACACGCCTCCGGAAGCGTCTGCAAAGGGTGTTGTGGACAAGCACAAGTACTACTCAAGCGTCTCGCACATAAGCAGCCCACTTCGTTGGTGGCGCCATGTTGTAGGGATTCTGCACATACACAGAGCTATGCACAGGATAATAGGACCTCGGAGTATAGTGGTGAACCAACCATGCACCTTAGTACCCACAATCCCAATCCGACTAGCTTTAGCGTCTCATTAGTAACGATGCTACCAATGATTAGACAACCCAGAACACGGTCTCTCTCTCTCTCAGGACTCGCGGGAGCAAGGACACCCTTTCATAACTCACTCATACCTGTCCACAACGTGCGTAATAAGAGACACTGTATAGTTTAAAATGTTTATTTCAACTACCGTGCTCTAAGATACAGTACACGTGCCAGTACTATCAGCATAATGCATAATGATAAAATAATAAGCATAGTTACAATTCCATAGAATACAAACGGGGAAGCATTTCATAAAGCAGTGGACATAGGGCTAAATGACCATACCACCCTCCCCGTGCTATTAGCTAGTTTATTATGAAAATAGAAGACCTCTGGACATTGTCAGGCGGACCCTCATACCTCAATATCTAGATGCAAGGTTTACATCATCAGACAAACACAGCTCTTCTCTCTGGAAAGGTTTTTCTCCAAGTGTCTCTAACAGTGAAATCACAATATTAAAAGCACACGAATTTCTCCAGTGCAGCTGCATTCAGTGTTATGTCTAAGTGCGAGGGGCTGACCAGATCAGCAGGAACAAGGGACATTGTTTTTCGACCTTGTACATGATGTGCAGACGAAACCCAAAGGGAATAGGAGGAAAGGTGAAAGGCAAAAAGGCAGACAGTTCTAAAATAGCCGGGCACAAGCAGAGGCCGGAAAAACAAAGGCAAAAAGTAACGTGCGCAAAAAGGCATAATGGCAGCCAGGCCCTAGCCAACTTAGCAGGGCAGACCATGAGGCCACAAACCACATGACAGTCCCTGGTGTCACTGCACCTTCTGTACCAATGGAAACTAGGCCCACTGAACCCTGAATATTGATTTATTTTTTCATTCAAACAGCAGCTGGGGAGCCATTTTCTGTCTTGCACTAGGGAGGATGAATGGTGCTTTACATGGGCCAGTGCTGTCAGGTTATTTGGAGAGGGAGAGTACCTGCACTCCAAAGCAGAGGTGAGATATATTTAATTGGAGAATAATTCATTTCTGCGATACAAGTAGGCACTCAGGCACAGGGGACCTGCCACTGCCAGTGATAAAGTTGAGGAAGTGGTTGCAGGTGGGGCCCACCACCACTCAATTTTGGGGACCAGCACATATTTGTCTTCATCAGACTTTGACCCAGAACAGCAGAGTGAAATTCACACAAAGGGGGAAGAAGCAGGAAGAGAAAGGTAGAAAAAAATGTGACAGTGAGAGAAAGCAGGGGTGAAAAAGAGCACACAAGAGTGAGATAAAGGGGCAGGGAGTGTTTGGCGGTGAATTAAAGAGGCCTGAGAAGTGGAATCAAGACTAGGAAGACTTGGTATTCGGCACAAAGACATAGAGTAGCACTGGCTGTGAGCTTCTCAGCGAAATTTTGGGCCCGTCATTTATCCTTTTACAAATTAAGCACTTGTACCTGCACTTCTAGTTTTCCAATTAAAGCACTGCCAACACTACTAATTGATTGCACGCCTGTGAATAGGATTTGAAGTATTTCAGTTTATAGGGTACTTCTTTTGTATCTGTAGAGCTTTTCCATCCTCTGTGTGTGATGTAAGTAACCAAAAGTTATATACATCACTTCCTGTTATAGCACCAAGTCAAAGGTCATGCAATGTCGCTTCCTTTGATTTCATGGGGGTCCAAAGGGCAGACGACGTCGCTTCTTGTGATATCGCAAGGTCAAAGTTTGTGTGATGTCACTTCCTGGGACATCAGCGGGTGGGTCAAAGGGTGGGTGATGTCACTTCATGTTATGTCACCAGGACAAAGTTTGTGTGATGTCACTTCCTGTGACATCATTGGAGTGAGTCATATGACATGTGATATCACTTACGCTCACCTGGAATTTTGATGAATCGACATCCATGTACATGTATGAATAGTTCTGTATTGAATTATGTACTGCAATACCTCTTTCTTTCTTGTCGTGCACGCAAATCACACAGTTGTAGAACAGGATATTATTGTGATATCAGCTCAAGCTCCTGCTTTTTTTATTCTGCTCGTTGCTGGTAGAGGAGACACTTGATGTGGGTCTTCCTTCGCTCTTTCAACAGCGACGTCGGTTTTCCTTCAAAGTAGTCAATATGGCCATCTTCATATCTTCATAACATTAGGACACTTTTTGTGAGTGAGAGAGAGGAAGATGGAATCTCTTGCCAGTGTTTGAAGATTCTTACTCTTCCATGGCATGCTTTGTTGGTTTGTTTTATGTCTTTACCTACTTCCTGCTTGAGTTCAACACCTTCACGGAGATAATAAAAAGCAGCTGATCTGGGTCCCGCATCTTCTACAACCTCTGACTCTTCACGCCACCACCTCAGAGGAGCCACATCAATGTACGCTATTTTTATCGATAATCCATCTTCTGTCAGGAATAATAAACATGCTGCCACTGCTACCACTCAAACATCACTCCTGGCAGAAACCGCCTCCCACTGGCAGGTTTGCATTGGCATTTGTTACACAAAGACAGGGAAGATATGGCAGGTTCAAATGATGGAGAAGCTGTGAATCGTACTATGTACAGCTGCCAACCTTGCCCTTTGGGCATCTCAACGATAAGGGTGCATAACTCCACTGCCACCTGTGTTGTGCACAGTGCAGTTGACTTTTCTTACACGGGGCCATGATATGGGGGAGCTCTATGTAATGCATGGCCGGCATTCATTCTGCTCCATAACTTTCTTCCACAGACGAAAAACTCGCTCGAAGTGCACACTATTCATAATGATCAAATATCCGGGGATATTCGGATCCTCGTCCTATCGCTAGTGATGCCCCCGTCCCGGCCAAACCACACGTAGTGTTATGAGTTAATCTGAGATATTCATACCATACATTTTTTTCTAACCCTTCCAAAATTCAACACGATTTGTCTACATGTTGTGAAATAACACTCCAGCCTGGAAAGGAGGCCTTGCGGCCGGTTATGAATCACGCTGATTTCTAATTTTCTTGTTTGATAGAAAACAAATAAACCTGTCTTTCTAAGATTTTGTTGTGCATTTTACCTGTCAGACCCAAAGAACTTGGTGTCATCCAGTCAAATAAATGTATTGCTCGAAACAGCCAGGAATATCTCTGTCTTCATTAATAATGAACAATTCTTCATCAATGTATGCAGCAGGCAAAATCCTTACCAAAAGTGTACGCGATTCTCTATTGCAAACATCATTTTAAACTTTATAAGTTTCAATAAATTCTAATTTGTAAAGACCGAGAATATTTTCTCGTTTTTTATTAAGCAAACAGATGCCATATAAAACGTGTTTGTTCTGCACACACATGCATTTTAACATCCAAAGCACTCTCGTTATATTAGTGTGATGAAAGTTTACGATTTTATCGAAAATGTCACCTTATCTAGTACTCAATGCTATAAAACATATGTTTTTAATACTTTTTGTAGCTTTCTTTATTAGTTTCATTCAAGGATTTATACCAAAGGCTGTAGAAAATTCTATAATAATAAAATGTTAAGGTCAATACAATGATTGCATGCATAGTGCGAGAGAGGTGAATCGGGGACAGACAATATAATTTATTGTAAAAGCCAGGGCCATATTTATGACCCAGTTTGCATCGCAAAGTGGTGCACGAGCGATGTGAACCTTTCGTCAGATTTTTGAAGCCATGGGAAGTCACTTTGCGTGACTTTGAGTAGCTACAAAAATCGGGAGTAACACAATGCATTACAAATTGGTGCGTTGCGTTACTTTGCCCTTGGTAGTCATTCCATGGGCGTTGCGTGGGTGTTCCCACACACCTCCCATGGTTTTGACGCACTCCCAGATTTATAAGACTTTGTAAACCTGTGAATGCGCCAAATAGATGTGCCTCCCCAGGAGAGGGGTAATGAGGTGAAAGATCTTTATTTCTACTCATTACTTCCTCTTTCTATCTGTGCTGCAGGATAGAAAGAGGAAAATGGCTCTCGGGATTATTTTGTGCATCAAGGTGTCCCTTCCTGCACAAAAACAAACCTGCATGCAAAGCATGCACCCTTGTACCATGGTGCAAGGTTGTCTGCATTGGTGCTAGGCTGCCCATTGGTCACCAGCGCAGGGGGAAAAGTCAGGAATGCGATATAGGCCTTAAATACAGTGCATTCCTGTCCTTACCCAGTGATTCAGTGCAGCGCAGCGAGATGACTTGATGTGCTGAACTGTGCCACTAATCCATAAATATGCCCCCCAGTGTTTAGGATTTGTGTGATGATTATGTAAAGATTTTTGGGTTCTGATGCGTGAGCTGACGGTGGCGCAATAAGCCTGAAGAGGTTGGCAGATAATAGGAGTAGAGACTGGGCATTCATATGAATCATACAAGAAGTGTGAATGAGCATACCTGGTAGGAGGCACATAGTGGCACTAGCAAGATGAATGGATTGAAAGGCCTTTTGGAAATGTGTTTAGCACAGTTGAAAGGACTAGGCCAGGTATATATTGAAATCCCTGGGTAAGTATTTGGGTAAAGAGTTTGCATGGGAATTTATTTTGTTTTCTATCGAGAGCCAAGCACCTTTATGCTGGGAATCGAGCAGAAACTCGGGAGGTGAAAGGAATGCATTTCTGGATAACCTTAGGAGCAGTAAACAAGAGGGCCTATTTACGAGGAGGTTTGCGTCACATTTGCACGACTCAACTTGGTACATGCATGACGCAAACTTTAAATAAGATTTATGAAGCCATGCGAAGCCACTTTGCGTGGCCCTGGGTGGCTTCAGTAATCTGGAGTAACGCAATGCAGCGCAAATCAATACATTGCGTTACTCTTCCCTGAGAAGGCGTTCCATGGGCATTGCACAACTCTCATGGTTTTTGATGCATTCCCAGATTTACCAAAACTGGTAAACCTGGGAATGCACCAAAAAGTTACACCTCACCAGGGGAGGCATAATGAGGAGAAATATCTCTATTTCTCTTAATTTCTTCCTCTTTCTATGTGTGCTGCATTCTCCAGCACACATGCAAAAAGGAATATGCTTCCCAGAATGTTTTTCGTGCAGGAAGGTGACCCTTCCTTTACAAAAGCAATCCTGCATGCACACAGGCACTCTTGCACCATGGTGTAAGGGTGCCTGCATTGGCGCTAGGCTGCCAAAAGTGTGCCAGCATATGGGAAAGGACAGGAATGCACCATACTGCCTTAAATACAGTGCATTACTGCCCTTTCCTGGTAATGCAGTGCAGTGCAGCAAGGTGACTTGCTGCGCTGCGAGACATTTTTATAAATAGGCCCCCAGGTGATTAAAAGTGTGTAATACATGGAGTGAATTTTGATCATGATTATCGCATTGATATGTGATTTGACAAAAGTGTAGCAAAGCTCAAATTAACAGTACGCATTATGAATCAGACTGTGGCAGTGGTACTGGTGATAAACAATGAGAGATTGATCTACATTCTGAAGAGGGTTCCCAGAAAAGGTTTGTCTGGTTGACCCACCAATTATATAAGCAAGTCATTTTTTAAGGAGGTCAATGATGAGTACATAAGAAGGAGATTTACGTGTAATGCATTCCAGCTCATAAAATTTGCATGAATTTGTTCATCCTGAAAACCAAACAAGAGTTTACTGTTGAATTGCTCCATGAACCCAAATACTACAGCCCAGATTTAGAAACATGTCCCACAGTGCAGAACATACAGTTGCTGCGCTGTATTGCGTGACAGGGAGAGAGCAGGAAAGCACCATAGCTGCAGAGATATGGCACTATCCTTCTCTATCCCTAGTGCTAGCGCACAATTAGGCTGCTGAGCAGCACACACACACCTTTGTGCCATAGTGCAAAGGTGTCTGCCTTAGTCTAGGATAGGTTTTGTACTGGAAGTTTACCATTCCAGTACAAAATACAGTGCCTATACTAACTCTAAAACTTTTCCTATGTTGGATGTGTGCTGTACAGTGCAGCACACATGCAAAGTAGGAAAGGTTAGTAGAAATAGAAGCATTTCTCTCTTTTTAATACCTGCTTCAAAGTGTAGTTATTTTTTTATGCTAAACCCTGTCTAAAACTGTTAATAGATAGGGTTTTGTTTGAAAATCTGCTCTTAAATTTTGTAGATTGATGTTTATAGTTCTGTATATATCCTTCGCGATACAAAAGGGGATGATGGACGGAACGTTTGAGCCAATCAAACACTCACCCCCAGTCAACTGATCTGGGTTTAATCCATCATCATTCTTTAGCTCACTCCACCACTCCCAGTTCAGACATGGCCATATGCAAATCAGTCTGACCCTGTGCCTAATGGGAACAGTCCAGCCCGAACTGCCAAGCCATGTCTTCCCTGGACCGGAAACAAGCATCCTAGGACCGGTTTCTGGCATTTCAGCCGTCATCAGCCAGGCTTGCTTGAATCCAGTGGCAAAGTGAGCAAGGGACCCACGTCTGGGCATACCCCGCCAACTTAGGGCGACCAAAGCGATACAAAGGGGATGATGGACGGAACGTTTGAGCCAATCAAACACTCACCCCCAGTCAACTGATCTGGGTTTAATCCATCATCATTCTTTAGCTCACTCCACCACCCCAGTTCAGACATGGCCATATGCAAATCAGTCTGACCCTGTGCCTCATGGGAACAGTCCAGCCCGAACTGCCAAGCCATGTCTTCCCTGGACCGGAAACAAGCATCCTAGGACCGGTTTCTGGCATTTCAGCCGTCATCAGCCAGGCTTGCTTGAATCCAGTGGCAAAGTGAGCAAGGGACCCACGTCTGGGCATACCCCCGCCAACTTAGGGCGACCAAAGCGATACAAAAGGGGATGATGGACGGAACGCTTGAGCCAATCAAACACTCACCCCCAGTCAACTGATCTGGGTTTAATCCATCATCATTCTTTAGCTCACTCCACCACCCCAGTTCAGACATGGCCATATGCAAATCAGTCTGACCCTGTGCCTCATGGGAACAGTCCAGCCCGAACTGCCAAGCCATGTCTTCCCTGGACCGGAAACTAGCATCCTAGGACCGGTTTCTGGCATTTCAGCCGTCATCAGCCAGGCTTGCTTGAATCCAGTGGCAAAGTGAGCAAGGGACCCACGTCTGGGCATACCCCCGCCAACTTAGGGCGACCAAAGCGATACAAAAGGGGATGATGGACGGAACGTTTGAGCCAATCAAACACTCACCCCCAGTCAACTGATCTGGGTTTAATCCATCATCATTCTTTAGCTCACTCCACCACCCCAGTTCAGACATGGCCATATGCAAATCAGTCTGACCCTGTGCCTCATGGGAACAGTCCAGCCCGAACTGCCAAGCCATGTCTTCCCTGGACCGGAAACAAGCATCCTAGGACCGGTTTCTGGCATTTCAGCCGTCATCAGCCAGGCTTGCTTGAATCCAGTGGCAAAGTGAGCAAGGGACCCACGTCTGGGCATACCCCCGCCAACTTAGGGGCGACCAAAGCGATACAAAAGGGGATGATGGACGGAACGTTTGAGCCAATCAAACACTCACCCCCAGTCAACTGATCTGGGTTTAATCCATCATCATTCTTTAGCTCACTCCACCACCCCAGTTCAGACATGGCCATATGCAAATCAGTCTGACCCTGTGCCTAATGGGAACAGTCCAGCCCGAACTGCCAAGCCATGTCTTCCCTGGACCAGAAACAAGCATCCTAGGACCGGTTTCTGGCATTTCAGCCGTCATCAGCCAGGCTTGCTTGAATCCAGTGGCAAAGTGAGCAAGGGACCCACGTCTGGGCATACCCCCGCCAACTTAGGGCGACCAAAGCGATACAAAAGGGGATGATGGACGGAACGTTTGAGCCAATCAAACACTCACCCCCAGTCAACTGATCTGGGTTTAATCCATCATCATTCTTTAGCTCACTCCACCACCCCAGTTCAGACATGGCCATATGCAAATCAGTCTGACCCTGTGCCTAATGGGAACAGTCCAGCCCGAACTGCCAAGCCATGTCTTCCCTGGACCGGAAACAAGCATCCTAGGACCGGTTTCTGGCATTTCAGCCGTCATCAGCCAGGCTTGCTTGAATCCAGTGGCAAAGTGAGCAAGGGACCCACGTCTGGGCATACCCCCGCCAACTTAGGGCGACCAAAGCGATACAAAAGGGGATGATGGACGGAACTTTTGAGCCAATCAAACACTCACCCCCAGTCAACTGATCTGGGTTTAATCCATCATCATTCTTTAGCTCACTCCACCACTCCCAGTTCAGACATGGCCATATGCAAATCAGTCTGACCCTGTGCCTCATGGGAACAGTCCAGCCCGAACTGCCAAGCCATGTCTGCCCTGGACCGGAAACAAGCATCCTAGGACCGGTTTCTGGCATTTCAGCCGTCATCAGCCAGGCTTGCTTGAATCCAGTGGCAAAGTGAGCAAGGGACCCACGTCTGGGCATACCCCCGCCAACTTAGGGCGTACCAAAGCGATACAAAAGGGGATGATGGACGGAACGTTTGAGCCAATCAAACACTCACCCCCAGTCAACTGATCTGGGTTTAATCCATCATCATTCTTTAGCTCACTCCACCACCCCAGTTCAGACATGGCCATATGCAAATCAGTCTGACCCTGTGCCTCATGGGAACAGTCCAGCCCGAACTGCCAAGCCATGTCTTCCCTGGACCGGAAACAAGCATCCTAGGACCGGTTTCTGGCATTTCAGCCGTCATCAGCCAGGCTTGCTTGAATCCAGTGGCAAAGTGAGCAAGGGACCCACGTCTGGGCATACCCCCGCCAACTTAGGGCTGACTAAGCTGATATAAAGGGGATGATGGACGGTGAGTGTTTGATTGGCTCAAACGTTCCGTCCATCATCCCCTTTTGTATCGCTGTATATATCCTTCTCCATCCTTTCACGTATCCCATTAAGAGCACAGCACACAGGAGTTCGCTGAAAAATCCAGTTTATTTCATATAAAGTGCAGAGCTAAAAAAAAGCATTAATATTTTTGGGCGTCACAGTCTTGCTCACAACACTTGCTGTCATGTTATGTTTTCTTAAATCCATCAACTGAAGACAGAGTGAACAGTGAGAACGGACTGCCTCTGGAATTTAGCTCTGGGTACCATATTATAAAACACTGTTTTCAGCATAACCACTATATCCTCAACAAAAAACAATAACATTGCACATCTAATTCATAAATCAAACTAATGATGAACAACATACAAGGGTGTCTATTATATTTAATGGTATGTTGGTGGCAGAGATATAGTTCATCATTGCATAACCTCCGACGGGGCTTCCTCTGACTGCAAGTACATCACCTCAAGTGGCTGCCTCAGGCAATTCAAACAGTACATGTCCCCTTATATCGCCACAGTGGGCTCAACCAACGTTGTGATGTGAATTGTCGTTTTGGTCATCATAGAGGAAATATCAGTTCATCCAAACTGTTGCTAGTAGGAAATATGATTTATTAAACTAAATACTGCACATAAGTGGGCTTTGCTGCCTCTTCATACCCCAAATGAAATATAAAACATAATCTTTCCAAATTGATTCCGAAAGACTGGCCCATTTCATTTATGAATCTGAAATCCTAGCCACCTAGGCAGTAGTTCTGAAAAAAACATTGTTATAACCCATTAACAACATACCAATAGTACAAAAGTTAATATTAAAAACCAACTAGAACAGTTTACAAATGTACATACATTTCTTCATCTATATTGAGTCTTTGAGGTTCCTTAGAATCGATTTCCAAAATACACCTTGCCTTTAACTTCCTAAACTCTTTTTCGCTGGACTTCTAGGTACTCATGCTAAATCAACTGATCAGTCCTCATCAACCAAACAAAGCACTCAGTTCGAGCAGCCTGCACCAGCTCTGCATCGCGAGGGTTAAAAAGGCCAGATGTGGGGGCATCTCCTTTGTTTTTCTTGTCCCTTAATTGTAGAATGCCTTACCTCTTACACTCAGATTAAATAACAACCAACTCAGCTTTAGGAAACAACTTTAAACCTACCTTTTTCATTAAGACCTCATAGTCAAACCCAACCTACCTAGCACTGGGAAGCCTATAGGGTAGCCATGAGCTAAATAAATCCCCTTGCATTGATTTGAAGCAAATTAAATTGAATGCTGTACCATAGCTGTTGCTCATCTCCTCCTCGGAAGTTCTGTAAATATCAGGCCACAGGATAGCTATTGTCTTTGTTTTGTATTGCCCTCAAATGTTGTAGCATACACTTGTGTACAGGCCAGATGGTATGTGCTTTAGGGCAAGGACACATCGGCATATATAGCACAAATTCAGTTTTTAAATTCAGGGCTGTCCTGATCTTTATATTCTTATTGAAAGACGTAGTGATCTCTTTAATACTCACTCCAATTTGACAAGTCTTACATTTATTGAATTTAGTAAAATGCTCTTCAGTTTTTAGCTATCCTCCTTTCTTCTCTTTAACCTTAAAACTTCACCAAACAGTCCCACATAAAATGCACCCTCCTGTATGTCATCTGGGGTCTCCTCATTACTTCTTTCCCCATTACAGGGTCCTTCCTAATGAAATGCCAGTGCATGTTCAAAATTGATCTTTCTCTTGATGCTTGTGGTAAGTAGTGATAAATCTACACCTATTCTTCTTGTTTCTCCTTCTGGTTCTAAACAGGGCCTCTTCCCTAATGCGTTTGCTCACCCCACTCTTCGCTGCATTGAGTACTTCCTCCTACTATCCCCTATCTCTTAGTTTAGGCTGCATCTCCTCCTGGATTTCTTCAAATCTCTCCTGTGACCTGCATATCCTTTTGGCTTGCATCAACTCTCCATAAGGGATACCCTTTTTAAGTGCTAATGGATTAAACTCCTAGCATGTAGCGCACTGCCATATCTCCCCTCAACTTCCATGTCTGATCATGTTTCTAAACTTAGATCACTCAATGAGATGTCTTACCTGATTTTATTCACGTCTTTCAGCTATTGTCTCCTCATACACTCAAAGTGTTTTGCCAAAGTATAGATTTGTCCCATCTTGTAGTCTATCCTGTTTCTATAAAATTTCTGAGCATTTTTTCATTTAATTGTCTCATCATATTTTCTTAATTTACCCACCATTTCCTTCCTTACTTTACTCAATGTGTCTTTATTTTCTTCTTTGCTCAAAAGTTCACTGACCTTTTTATTTTGTCCCAATATTATCTATTTGTCTATCTCTAGTGAAGGATACATCTTTTTTGCGATTTATATGATTGGAGAGAGGAGGGTGTACTAAACTGGGATGAATATAGCTTCCTGAAAAATGATCGTACAAAACTGCCCATTTTCTATCTAATTCCCAAGGTGCACAAGAATGCTTTGAACCCTTCGGGAAGGTGGATCATTCCTGCAATTGATTGTCTATTCGAGAAATCTTCTAAATACACTGGCACTTTTTTGAGACCATTAGTGACTAATCTGCCCCCTTATATCAGAGACCCCTCTGATTTTTTTTAAGAGGATCTTTGACGTTAAGTGGAAAGATGACATGTTCACGATTGGCTTAGATGTGTCTTCGTTATATACAAGTGTAGGAAATTGGGTTATTGGTTGAGGGGGTGATACCCTACTCAAGCAACAAGCACAATTCCTGTCAGGGTGAAGTCACAAGCAACCCTGAATTAACCTCAACCATCGGCCAGCCTGCCACAGAGTAGTCAGGCTTAACTTAGAGGCAATGTGTAAAGCATTTATGCAGCACTTCAAACAGTAATAAAGTGAAACACAACACAAGCAAAATCCCACACTAATTTGGAAAAAGAGAGTAAACATTAAAAAATAATTTAAGACCAAAATTACAAAAATCCAATTAGTAGAACTGGAGATATGCAATTTTGCATATGTATGCAATTTTAAAGATTTAAATGAAACTAGCGCTAAAAAGCACCAAGCACCAACTGTGGTTATCTGGTCACACCGGATCAGGACAAATTCACATGTTCAGACTGACCACGATGGAGTGTGGGCCAGATACAGGGTCCAAGTTAGGCCAGCTGAACAAGAGTACCTTAAATCCTGGTTACAGAGCATTGGGGGATCCAGCATCAAGGATGCATCCTTCAACCTAGGCAATGTGAGTTCCTGGTGAGGAGATTAATCATGCTGCAATGGTACCTAGAAGCTGCGAGGCTGTGAAATGAGGTGCTAGGTTGTCGTTGAGAATGCCGTACACGAGGGGCTTGCAATGTGAAGTCCTGCATCACATATGCGTTGATCACCGGTTGGCTGCGAATAAGTTGCTGGGCTTGCGTTGCGGAGTACTGCGTCGTCATCGACGGTGCCATTGATGAGGGACTTGTGATGTGAAGGCTGGCATCTAGGATGCATCAGGCAGCGGCAGTTCCGATGAGTAGCGGGCTGCAATGTGAAGACGGGGTGAATCACATAACAGTCCTGATGCAGAGTTTCGGTTTTGACCACACCTGGGCTGGAAGAGCACCTTCAGGCCCACTTGCAAGGGTTTGTGGCTGGGGTAGCAACAATTGAGAGGGCGGGACCCACAGCTGACAGAGTCCAGGTGCTGGGTTCAAGGTTGTTGGAGCCTTTTCTGTCCCTGAGATGCTGATCAGAAGACCAACCAACTAGCCCTTGGAGGTCACTCTAATGGTGCTTGGTTCATGATGCAGGTCCAGTCCTTCTCACTCAGGCAGGAGGGCAGCAGGGCAGCACTGTAAGACAGAGGAGTGCCAACCCTCCTTCAAGCATAGCAGCACAGCAGTTCTTCTGAGTCTTCCACAGGTCCAGATGTGTACTCCGTTGTTGGATATGAGGATCCACTATATATATTCCTGGTTCCCTCTTTGAATTATGAGAAGGTTCTGGAGGTTTCCACCCCCTTGGGTGTCAGGCATCCTATTACTCAATGCCCTGGCCCCAGATTGTCTGGGGACACCAATTACAAGTGGCAAACCCTTTGTGAGTGTTCTGAGGCAGACCCTTTGTGATGTGCAAGTGTGGTAGGTGACAGCTCCCCCCCTTCGTTAAGTGAGAGTAGCAAATCCTGCCAACACCTAGCCTCTCTTTAGCTCACTGTCTGCGAACAATACACAATGACCAACTGCCAGTTACACCTAATCATGTGACCCATGGACAGGCTGCAGGCACTGAATGGTTAGGGCAAGAAAATCCCAACTTTCTAAAATTGGCATTTTCAGAATTGTAACTTAAAATCCAACTTTACCATTAAATAGTGCTTTAAATTACAATTCTTTAGACACCAAACTTGACATTATTGCCTGTTCCCAATTGAAAGTTATCTCTTATTAAATGTAATATGGCAATCAAATGTTTTCCTATGGGAGAAGTAGGCCTTGCAGTAGTGAAAAACAAATTTAAGAGTTGTTCACTACCGGGACATGTAAAACTTAAATGTACATGCCCATCTTTTTAAATAAACTGCACCCTGTCCTATGGGCTATTTAGGACCTACTCTGGTGGTTATTTATATGTATTTAAAGGAAAGGTTTGGACCTGCCAAAAGGTTTATTTTGCCAGGTCAAAATGGTGGTTTACAACTGAACACACAGGCCGCAATGGCAGGCCTGAGATATATTTTACAGGGCTTACTAAGTGGGTGGCACAATCAGTGTTGTAGGTCCACGAGTAGCATTTAATTTACACGTCCTGGGTTGATGGTATACGAATTTACTAGGGGCTTACAAGTAAATTAAATGTGCCAATTGAGTATAAGCCAATTCTACCATGTGTAGGGGGGGAGCGAGCACTAGCACTTTAGCACTGGTCATAAGTGGTAAAGAGCACAGAGTCCTAAGGCCAAAAAAACAAATTCAGCAAAAAGTAGGAGGAGAAAGGCAAACCTTGGGGGTGACCTTGCAAAAAGGCCCGGGTCCAACACGTCCCACAATGTTATCCTATGGGAGGGATAGCCCTTGAAGTAGTAAAAAATAATATGAGTTTTTCACTACCAGGACATGTAAAATTTAAAGTTACATGTTCCTCCTTTTATAAATCCAAATTAAATGAGAGGAACCCCTTTGGGAAAACCAAAGGATAGGGGTACTCAAACAGGCACAAGAAGAGTGTATCCTTTAGTTCATACGATTAACCCCACGTACTATTCACTCAAACTATTACACTTATTCGGCTCTCATCCAAATGTACATCTGAAAATTAGGCCAACCAACAATAAATCTATAGTACACTGAAAGTAGAAATTATAACAAAATTTATTACAAATGACTTCTACCAACCTAGAGTTGTGTATACCAATAATACATATATTAAAAACTATTCATATATTAAAACCACCAATTATCTTGGTGCTCTAACAGTACACTCCTACAACAATTCTCTCAACAAATCTAATCAGATCTTCAAAGCAGCAAGAGAGACATAATCAGACAGTGAGTGACACAATCAGCCCTGCTGGCCCACTTGTAGCATTTAATTTACAGGCCCTGGGCACATGGGGTACCAATTTACTAGGGACCTATAAATAAATTAAATGTGCCAATTGAGTATGAACAAATTCTGCCATGTTTATAGAAGCAAGCACAAGCACTTTAGCACTGATTAGCAGTGGTAAAGTGCACAGAGTCCTAAGGCCAAGAAACATGAGATCAGTAAAATAGGAGGGGTGAAGGTAAACATTTTGGGGAAAGATCACCTTAAGGCTGACAGATCTGACAAAGCTGTCGACAGAGCTTGTGATGCAAGGTCCTATATCATCGTTGAGGATGCCTTCCATGAAGGCTTGCGATGCGAAGTTCTGCATCAGGGATGCATCGCACAGCAAAGGTTCTGATGTAGAGCTGTGAAGAGATGCACAGGACTGCCTCGGTTCTGCCCAAGAGACCACTGCTGGAATGGTAGAGCACCTGCTGACCAACTTCCAAAGGTCCAGGACTGGGGTGACACCACTTCGGGGGCAAGACTCACAGCAGACAGAGTCCAAGTGCTGGGTTCAAGGGGGTTGGAGCTTTTTTCTGTCACTGAGGCTCCACTCAGTAGGCCAGTCAACTAGCCCTTGCAATCGCTCTGGTGGTCCTGGGTTCAAAAAGCAGGACCAGTGATTTTCACTCAGGCAGAAAAGGCAGCAGGCAGCAGGGCAGCAGAGTAGCAGTCCTTCTTCCAGCAGAGGAGCACAGCAGTCCTTCTAAAGTCTTTCACACTGATCAGGGTGCTTCATTCAGGGACTTATGGTGCCCCTATTTTTCCTTACTCTCACAGGATTTTCAGGAACCGACCTGCCCAAAATACCTCCGCCTTTTGCACCCACAGGAGATGGCCACACAGCCATACTCGGAGCACTTATGAGCAATGAATCGTTGTAGTCATTTCATACATGTTGCAGATCAGAAGTGAGTAGGGGAGGGTGGGTTGGGGATGGGGACTGTCTGGCGAAACACAGATTGCATAAACATGTTTGTTTTGCTTAGCAAACTCCCGAGCTTTTGGCAGCCAGCTTTGCTGCTTATGGCACTGTTTTTGAAATACTAATAAAAAGAATTGAACCAAAAAGTCTTTCACAGGTCCAGAAGTGAAATGAAGTGTTGGGTTTGAGGGTCAAATATGTGCACCCCTGCCAGCTTTGAAATAGGAGAAGGTTCTGGAGGTTTTCACCCCCAGAGATGTTTGAAATGTCATGCCTCTCTGCCCTGGCTTCTGCTTTTCTGGGGGCACAATATACTAGTATGAAACCCTTTGTTACTCTGCTGAGGCAGAGCCTTTGTGATGTGCAAGTGTGGTAGGTCACAGCACCGACCACCCTATCAAGTCAGAGATGGCCCATCCTGCCAAAATCTATTCCTTCTTTGTCTCACTGTCTGACAGCAACACACAAAGACCAACTACCAGCTACGCTTAGTCAGGGGAACCAGGATACAGGCTGCAGGCACCAAATGGTTGAGGGAGAAAATTACAACTTTCTAAAAGTAGCATTTTCAGAATTGTGACTTAAAATCCAACTTTAATATCAACAATAGTTTCAAACTACAATTCTTTAGACACCAATCCAGACATTCCTACCTGCTCCCAAGCAAAGTTATTTAATATTAAATATAAAAAAGAAGCCCCATGTTATCCTATGGTAAGGTAGGCCTTGCGTACTGAAAAACAAACTTTAAAGCGTTTCACTACAAGGACATGTACAATTTAAAGTACATATCCAACTTCCTAGATATACACCACTCTGCCCTCTGGGATGTGTAGGGCCCACCCTAGGGGGTGACTTATCTGTATTAAGTAAAAAAGGTTTAGGCCTCGCAAAAGGTTTACTTTGTCATGTAGAAAAGCCAGTTCAAAACTGCACACACAGGCTGCGATGACAGGCCTTAGACATGTATGGCATGCTCCTTAAGTGTTTGGAACTATTAGTGCTGCAGGCCCACTAGTAGCATTTAATGTACAGGTCCTGAATATAGATAGTAGCACTTTACTAGGGACTTACAAGTAAATGAAATGTGCCAATTTCGAGTAAGCCAATGTTACCATGTTTTAGGGTATTAGCACACACGCTTTAGCACTGGTTAGCAGTGGTAAAGTGCACAGAATCCTTAAGCAAACAAAAATGAGATCAGTAAAAATTGAAGAGAAAGGCATAAAGTTTCAGGATAGACTACCCCAAGGCTGAAAAGTCTGACACGTGCCCCCAAGCTGAAAGTGGGGAGAATTACCCAACCTACGGGATATTGCACATTTTTTAGATGATCTTGCAGCATGTCAGCTGACGCGACAAGTCTCTGGTGCCACACATTCATCTGGACACCCTTGACCCTGTTTTCTCTAATCCTCTTCTTTTAAAGGTTCTTACCCCTCTCCGCCTGACTTGGATGGACCATTTTCTGATTCCTATGTCCATTTGTAAAGAAGGCCACAAACAGTTTTTTTACCCGGCCCCTTTTCTTAAATGCCCATGGCACAAGCTCAATTCTCACAAATGTTTAGATCTTTTCCAAATGTAGTGCCCGCAGTTGGCCTCCAATGTTGAGGCAGAAACAGTACCTTTCATGACTAGCTTACCTATGCTCTAGACACGTGTATCACTGTCGGACCGATCTGTGGCAAGAAAAAGCATGCCAGTCCTTGGTTTAATGAAACCTTGATATTGGCCAGGAAGAACTGCAAGGTCCTTGAACGTTCTTGGAGATGTTCTTATGACTCGTCTACATAAACACAATACAGAGCCGCCATTCAGACATACCATAAATTGATTCAGAAATCCAGGGCTGAGTACTTTGCAAATGAAATAAAGAACAGTAGTAATCCCGCAAACGTCATTTTCTCCCTTCTTAATGGTCTTATGAAATCTGCACCTGTGGCGGAGTCCAGTGTAACCTCTAATGACCAATGTGAGGAGCTGGCAAAATATTTTATTGGTATGGTGGGACACATCTACTCCAACTTTACTCTTGATACTATTGAGTTTAGTCTAGAGGGTCATACTAGCAATACCCCACCTCACCTTCAACTTTTTCCTTTGAGTCTGTTGAAGAGCTACGGGTCCTTTGTAACAGAGTCAAATCGAGCTCACCAGCTAATCCTCTTAAGCCAGATTTTTTTCTTAAACTCCAGAACTGTCTTCTTCCACCTTGCTTGAGCTGACCAATCTTTCCTTGGCATCGGCATCTGTACCGGTTTCTCAGAAACATGCCAAAGTTATTCCCCTCCTGAAAAAAATCTGGTTTGAATGCTTCCAAACCAGAAACTGTTTGCCATATCTCCTTATTGTCATTTCTTGCCAAAGTTACAGAGACACATATTAATACCATCTTAACTAAGTTTTTGGAGGAAAAAGCGAATTCTGGATATTTCCCAGAACAGATTTAGGCTACGAGACAGCACTAAGTTTCCTCTTGCAGTCACCAAGCACCTCCGGGGCATGTTAGATGAAGGCAGATCTTCAGTTTTGAACTTGCTTGATATAAGTGCCACATTTAACACTGTATCTTATAATGTTCTGCTCCAGTGCTTACAGGAGTTTGGTATAGGTGGGTCTGATTTAACCTGGTGTCCTCCTTTTTTTCTAATTATTCTTTCCAGGTTGTTTCCCCTCCATATAGTTCCACTCACACGTTCTGCACCATGGCGTCCCCAGGACTCCTCGCTGAGCCCCACTCTGTTTAACATCTACATTCAACCATTCGCTCAGGTTGTGAAAACCCTGGGGATCACGTTGGTATCCTATGCTGATGATAACCAGCTTGTGCTCTCCTTCTCCAATAATTCCTCCTTGGATTTGGTCATATTCCAGATTGGCTTGTTGGCAGATGAACAGTGGATGGCGTCTAATTGCCTGCAACTGAATTCGAGTAAATCTGAAATTCTCCTTTTAGGAAATGATATCCACTTCTGGGGTGACCACTGCTAGCACCCTTCCCTGGGTCTCCTTCCACAACCCAAGTCAGTGGTAAAAAATATAGGGGTCTGGGTGGACAATGCTTTGACTTTCAAAGCTCAGGCAAAATCGGTGGTAGGCATGTGCTTTGGGCTTCTACGTGGGCTTAAACCTATCCTTGTTTTTTTTATCCCCACACTCGACAGGTTATTATTCAGTGAGCCATTCTTTCCAGGTTAGACTATTGTAACATCCTATATCTAGGATCTAATAAGACAGTGATTACAAGATTCCAGCTGGCTCAAAATGCTGCTGCAAGGCTGTTATTCTCTCTCTTGAAGTTCTGCCCCATTTCTAGCCTTATCCCTAGATTACACTGACTCCCTGTGGACAAGCGTATTCACTTTAAGGTCTTGTGCATGGCTCATAAGATCCTTGGCTCCCAAGGGTGCCCCCATTCTGTCCAATCTGCTATTCCATATCTACCCCTTGGGCCCTGCACTCAGCCAACCTTAATTTGGCCTGTGTTCCACGTGTTAAAAGAGTAAGAGCACGAGGCCACGCTTTCTGCGCCAAATCGCCTGCTCTTTGGAAAAAACTTGCCCTATCTGTCAGGATCATTCAGAACCATTGGTCCTTCAGGAAAGCCCTGAGGACCTGGTTGTTTTCTGTTTAAAGCACCTTTGGGCCTTCCTGTTTGTTTTTCTTTCAACAGCTGAGGCTAGCGCTGGTACGCCCCATTGCTGGGGCAGCCATGCGTTTTCCAAATTCTTTAACATAACATCATGAGGGCAGAAGAGCCTGGAGAGCCCATCAGCATTGGTGTGGTCTGACCCAAGGTGGTGTTCCACTGTAAAGTCCATTCCCTGTAGAGACTGTACTACCTCAACAGCTTGGCATTCTCACCCCTCATTTGCATGAGCCATCTGATGGGCCTGTGTTCTGTCTGAACCTGGAAGTGAGTCCCCAACAGGTATGGTCTCAACTTCATCAGTTGCCACACCATAGCAAAGGCCTCCGTTCAATAGCACTCCACCCATGTTCCCCGGGAAGTAACCTCCTACTGATGAAGGTTACAGGTTTATTCTTGTCCCTCCTCATTAAACTGTGCAAAGACAGCCCCTATGTCTTGCTCTGAAGTGCCTGTCTGCACAATAAACTTTTTGGAGAAGTCAGGAGCCTTGATTACAAGTGCTGTAAACATAGCCTCCTTGAGGGTGTTGAAGGATTTATGACAGGCCTCTGCCTGGGTCACCGTTTTGGGCTACTTCTTTGAAGTCAGATCAGTTAAGGGGGCAACAATGGTGCCATATCACTTAACAACCTTTTTGTAATATCCAGTGAGACTCAGGAAGGTTCTCACTTCAGTCTTAGTTTTTGGGGGTTGTCAGACCAGGATAGTCTCAGTCTTGGCCTGTAGGGGCTGCACCATGCCCCCTCCCACCATGTGGCTCAGATGTACCACAGTTCACTGCCCTATCTGGCACTCTCTTGCCTTGATAGTCAGGCCTGCCTGCTGCAGAGCCTAAAGCACTTCTAGGAGGTGGTGGGGGTGTTCTTTACAGCTGCTACAGAAGACTGCTATGTCATCTAAGTACGTGGCACAGAATGCCTTCTTCCCAGCCAGGACTCTGTTCTCCAACCTCTGGTATGTGGCAGGGGCATTCTTTAAACCAAAGAGCATCACCCAAAACTGGAAGTTGCCCTCTGGGTGTCAAGAATGCTGACCTCCCCTGATGTAAGATCAAAGGTAATGAGGAACTTTGCATTGCCCAGCCTGTTAATGAGGTCAGCAGCTCAGGGGATGGGGTGAGCGTCAGTGTTAGTTACAGAATTGAGTCATGTGTAGTCTACATAGAACATAAGTTGTGGGGTGATAGCCGGTGGGGCAGCCTTCGGCACCATCCCGACTGGGCTGGACCAGGAATTCTTGGAGGGCTCAATAAACCCTAACATCAGCAAATTGGAGACCTCCTTCTTAATGCTGTCTCTCACTTTGTCCGACATGTGGTAAATTTTGTTTTTAACAGGCACACTGTCTCCATTATCTAGTACTCAATGTGTGAGCCCTGTGTTGTGGGAGAACAAGGAGACAAACAGACCCAATAACTAGTGAGAGTCACTCTTGTTCCAAGGTCAGGCTAGGGGAGAAGTTGACATCCTCTACTGGGCCATTGTGATCCTGGGAATACAGGCAGTCACAGAGAGGTTCACTTTTCTCTTCCACTCCGTCATCTGTCTCCAGGAGCATGGTGACTCTCAAGGTGTGGTTTGATATGGTTTATGTGCTTTACGCTTAAGGGTTTTCTAGGGGTCTTGATATCCACCAGGTAGGAGGTATTCCCCTTCTGCTCCTTCACCGCACATGGGCCTATCTAATGATCTTGGGGAGCTCTGAGCTTCACAGGCTCCATGACCCACACCTTCTGACCAGGCTGGAATTCCACCAGAGTGGGCTTCTGGCTGTTTCATCACTCCTTGACTGACCTCAAGATCCTCTTTAGCCATATTCCAGAAGCACTGCATCTGGTTGTGGGAGCCAGCAAGTAGCCTACGGATCACTGACAGAATATTGGAAACAGAAATATAATGTGTACATAATATTTTGTCAAAAACATACAGGACCAAAATATTGAGAAGGTAAGTGCACATAGGTAAGTATACATTCACTATTCTTAACTCCACATCTATGTACCTTGAAGATATATGTACTGTCAATATTTGTGTCCTCGATATTCTTGACACAATATTTTGGTCCACGATATTTCTGTTTCCGATATTCTGTCTCAATATCTAGCTGACTACATCCTGAGGGGACTTCCTGGGAGCTTGCTCTCACCCATCTCTTGTGAGGCTGAGAGGTTCCTAACCAGGTTGTCTGAAGAGGCGCTCAAATGGGCTAAACCGAACCCCCCTCTGCGGACATACCTGTAGGCAAATTGCAGGCATGGTAAGAGGATGTCCCACTTCCACCTCATTGGCTCAGGCAGGCCCATATCTTGCCTTTGAGGGTCTTGTTGAATCTTTCAAAAATCCCATTTTCTTGGGGGTGATAAGGTATGGAGAACTTATAGGTTACCCTACAATCATCCTACATGACTTCAGGTACGCTGACATGAAGTTGGTGCCTCTGTCAGACACCGTTTTCTTTGAGGAATCCCACTCAGGTAAAAATTCCTAAATAGGCCCTAGCCACCCCAGACACAGTAATCAAAATCACAGGGATGGCCTCTGGTTACTGTATGACTTGGTCCACAAAAACCAAGATGAGCCTGTTACCTAAGGCTGTTTTGGGGTACATGGCACCAACAATGTTGATGCCAACCCTCCCTCAGGGAGTGCCATTGACAGGTGGGGGAACCAAGGGAGCCTTCAGCTTCTGTCCTGTTTTTCTGCTGGCTTGGCAGGTGGGATACGACCTACAGAATGTATCTGAGGCTGTCTTCATCTGGGACCAATAGAAGTTAGGGACAAGCCTGGCAAAGCTCTTTTTCTGCCCCAAACGTACTGCCAGGGATATCTGATAATCCAACCTCAGTGGGAAGGCCCTGTAATACTGGGGGACCACCAGCACATGGGCTGCCCCAGGTGCAAGGACCTCATGCTCGCTATACTGGAGTTTATTCTCTCAATAGATAAGGTGATCACTAGAGGTATCATCTGCTGCCTGTACCTCAGATTGCTGCCTCAAGCTCTGTAGAGTTGGACACTCTTTCTGCGTCTTGCAATATTCCTCTGTGGTGGGCCCACCCTCACCTTGCCATCCAACAAGCTCAGGCATGTCTCCCAGGGTGGCAAAGTCCACCCTGGTAGACTCAGGGCTGGCCTCCTCAAGTGTCCCATCAACCAGTGCTGTGGGAGTGTCAGAAGCTAGTTTCCTGCACCCCCTGCCCTTCCTCTTCTTCGCAGTAGCCTGGGCCATTCTTCCAGGCTCTAGTCTTCCTTGACTCCCCTCTTGGGCAGCCATGGACCTTATAGTCAGACAGACCCATTCAGGCATGCTGAACAACTCCAGGTGTGACCTGAGCTCCACTTCCTTCCAGACAGTGTGCTCTAGGTCGTTGCCCAACAGAATATCTACCAGCATGGCCCGACTCACAGCTACCTTTAGAGAACCTGTGACCACTCCCACTCAAAGGTAATTAAAGCTACTGGGTAGTGACTATCACAGTTGTTTGCGACTATGCGTATAATGTTAGCAGACTCCTAGCATAATAGTAGGGAAGAAGTCTGTTAGGAGTCTGCTAACATTTATTGTGTATCCATTGAATGGTCGTTTCTGTAACAACATTGAAACCTTGTTCTTATGTCACAAAAAGTCACAATCGATACTCATAGGTTTCACTTTCTTTTCACTTGGGACACTTCGCACTGAAAATATATAACAAATGTGAATTTATATATAAAATACCTTGTTTCTCTACACACAATGTTACATGTCATTTCTTCTCTGACATCTATGTACCCCCACTTTACTGCGACTGCGCTTTTATATATATTGTAATATCAATCATTAAGTGTCCACAGGAACCACTGTTTTTTGTTTAATGATTAAGAAGAAAATGCCAACATTTTCAAAATTGTGACTTAAAATCTGACTTTAACATTAAAGAGGGCTTTACATTACAATTCTCTAGACACCAAACTCGAACTTCCTACCTGCCTCTAATTGAAAGTTATTACTTATCAAATATAATAAGGTTACTCAATGTTATCCTATGGAAGATGTAGGCCTTGCAGTAATGACAAACTAATTTAAGAATTTTTCACTACCACGGCATGCAAAGCTTAAACATACATGTCCAACTTCCTATCTATATAGCACCCTGCCCTTGGGCTGTATAGGGCCCACCCTAAAGGTGGCTTACATATTTAAAAAATGATGGTTTAGGCCTTGGGAAAAGTTTATTTTGCCAGGTAAAAATGGCAGTTCAAAACTGCACATGCAGGCTGCACTGTCAGGCCTGGGAAATATGTGACAGCCTACTTCAGTGGCTAGCACAATTGCCACTGCACGCCCACTAGTAGCATTTAATTTTAAGGCCCTGGGTACAGGTAGTACCTCTTTACCAGGGACTGGGAGTAAGCCATTGTTACCATGTTTTTGGGAGTAAGCACATACACTTTAGCATTGGTTAGAAATGGTAAAGTGCACAGAGTCCTAAGACCATCAAAAGCAAGATCAGCAAAAATGGAGGAGTAAGGCAAAATGTTTGGGGAAACACCACCCTATTACTGACAGGTCTAACAATGAGTATCTAGCATTAGGTTGGTATGAGGGCAGTGGCACACTTTCTGAGAGCAAGACCTATTAGATTTTATAAGCACAATGCCATGCTTTTGAAAATGATCAGATGGTGCCTTACCAAAAGTATTTTTTTTGTTCAATAGGGAGCTACTTGAGCAACAGATACTATGGGCACCTGTTTCGCCCAGCTATTCAAATTTGTATATGGGCAGGTGGGAGGTGCAGATGCTCAGTAACCTGGAGATGGAGCAATGGTCAAAGAATACTACGAATTGGGGCCTTTTTATATGTGAGCTATTTTTTCTCTGATGATGCACTAAGGCACAAGCATGCCTTTTGTGGAGAAGATCAACTGCAATGATTTGAATCTGCCATGTACTAGAAATATCAGTAATGTAGAGATTGAATGTCTGGATGTGGAATTGAAGGTTGAGGGACTGAAATTGCTTACATTTACAGGTAGGAAATTCAATTTGAAAAAACTTTCAAAATCACAAAAACCAAAGGTTACAGGTTATAGTTAGGAGTAGAAATTAAAAAAACTTTGAAATTCACAGAAAAAAACAAAAGTTACAGGGACGTATTAGTTAGGAGAAAGAATTGAAAAAACCTTAGAAATTCACAGAAAAATACAAAGGTTACCGGGACGTTATAGTTAGGCTCAGAGTTCATTCATACAAAACCATAGAAATTCAGCTGTTATAGTTACCTGAGCTAACTAGAACTTACACCCATGCAATGCACTGCTTATGACCTCACATATTACATCACTCATGACATAGTCAGTGACATCACTCATGACATCTCAAATGACACCACTGATGACATCACTGACTTTATTCACAGAACCACTCACATACCAACTCATACCCCTATACAGTCTTTCATACACTCACTGACTCACACACCCACAGAACCATTCACATACCTATTCACATATCCATACAACGTGTCACACACCCACTCACTCATCAATGCAATCACTCACATACCCACTCACTCACCCAGACAGCCCCTAACACAACCACTCACTCACTCATACAGCTACTCATACAACCACTTACTCACTGATACAACAACTTATACAGCCAGAAAATCACCCATACACTACTCACACACCTACTTAATCAATCATACAATCAATCACACATTCACTCACCCATACAGCATCTCAACAGACCTATTGACATACCCATACAACTACTTACACACCTACTCACACTCTCTCACAACCATTTACATACCTATTCACTCATCCCTACAAGCACTCAGATAACCACTCACTCGCCCATACAGCAACACACACTCACCCTCCAATGCAGCCACTCACACACCAACTTAGTTCACCAAACAGCCACTCACTTACCCACACGCCCACTTACACATCCAGTCACCCACCCACATAGCCACTCACACAGCCACTCACTCGCCCATACAACCATTCCCTCACACACCCAGTCACTCACCAATACATCAACTCACACACCCATTTATTCACCCATACAGCCACTCACACATCCACTCACACAGCCATATAGCCACTCACGCCCACTCACACACTGATACAGACAGTCATAAAGCCACTCAGATGACATTTGCTAGAAACAGTATCACTCATTAGTAGTACAGAAAGAATAGTAATTTAAATTATGGTGTAGCTTAGTATATATCTTTAAGTCTCAGAAATATTTACAAATCACTTACACTCACTGGATAGTGTCATCAGTGATGACATCAGTGATGCCATTTGAGATGTTATCAGTGATGTCATCAGTGATGTCAGTGACTCTGTAATGAGGTATGTAATATGTGAGATCATAAGCAGTGCAATGCGAGGGCATAAGTTATAGTTAGCTCAGGTCAACTATAAATGTTGAATTTCTATGGTTTTGTAGGAGTGAAATCTGAGTCTAACTATAACATCCCTGTAACCTTTGTTTTGTTCAGTGAAAAAAAGTATATATATACACACATACTGACACACATGCACACACACAGAGACAACAGGGGCCGGGCTGGATGTGCAGCAGATTAGTTTATTGGTGAGCTGTGTTGTTACATAGGAGTAACCAAGTCAAGTCTAATATCTAGCAGATATTCCATCCGATATATTTGCTAACATAAAGGACTCTGTTACAAATGATGGGGTCCTGCTTGTTCACTGAGTGCGTCTCCAAGCAAGGGATAAAAACAGTTGGAGGATATGTATATATATATATATATATATATATATATATATATACGTATATATATATATATATATATATATATATATATATATATATATCCATCAAACAAAGGTTACCCTTATGGAAGAGCCTCCAGGTAAGTGGTAAAAGCGCTTTTCTTTAATGGGAAACAGCAGAGCACAAAACAGCAAACGTGCTTTTAAAAGTCAAATGGCAACCTCTGCCAAACGCGTTTCAGGTTTCCCTTTCGTCAGTGGCTGATGGTGCTACGATACTCCAGGTGGCTCGTGCAACTAATTTATCACCGATGAACCTCCCCAGTGGGCGTAGCCGTTCCTACAGCATTCTGGTTCACGTGGTTGCATAATGTATATTGCTCAAGTGAGTTGTTCCCCAGAGTCCGGTAATGTTCATACTAAATCCCCAGTGGGTAAAAACAAACGTCTCGTTTGGGCGCTGCTTGATTTATGGATCCCATTTAGGCTAAACCTCCCGCTTTCCTGATGACCTCTCACCCGAAGTCATCGCGGGTCCGCTCCGGCAGTGTGGCGTCTTCCGCGACTGGGCCAGCCGCTACTCTATCCATCAAACAAAGGTTACCCTTATGTCACTGACCATGTCATGAGTGATGTAATATGTGACGTCATCAGCAGTGCATTGCGGGGGCGCGAGTTATAGTTAGCTGAACTAACTATAACGGGGAATTTCTATGGTTTTGTACGAGTGAAATGTCCAACTAACTATAACTGTCCCTAAAACCTATGGTTTTTTCAGTGAATTTCAAAGGTTTTTAAATGCTAATTTCTAACTATAACGTGTCTGAAACCTATGGTTTTTGCAGTGAATTTCAAAGGTTTTTTAAATGCTAATTTCTAACTATAACGCCCCTAAAACCTATGGTTTTTTCAGTGAATTTCAAAGGTTTTGTAAATGACAATTTTTAAATGTATTAATTGTTATATTTATTTTTTTGATACTGATTTACTACATTTTTTTAAACTATTTATTTTTACATATTTTATTTTTTAAATTACATTGTAATTACATTATACATTACATTACAAAATATACTTTCTCAGAATGAATTACTTTAGTTTAAATACTTTGCAAATATGCAATAGACTTTTAAGTACAGTAGTTACAGTTGTTGCAATGGGCAACACAATTTCAAACACAATGCAACATTGAGCTCAATGTGAATTTCTAGTTAAATGCAATTAGTTACTTTATGGATTACTTTTCTAACCACAGGACTGGATCCTAGATTCAGTCCTGGGACATCTCCTGTAAACAGTTGAGTAAAAGCGTTTTGGTTACAGTAGTGATTTTTAAGGAATATTATTTTATTTTAAAAGTTGACACTTAGAAACTTTTTCACATATAATCACCAATGTTATCCTATGGGAGGAAATTCACTTAGCAGGTAAGTAGTGTTATCGTTACTTTTTCTTACTCAGTGGTGGATCCTGTATCCAGCACTGGTGCATCTCCTGTAAACAGTTGAAAGAATGCGTTTAAGTCATACAGGCGATTTTTAAGGAATATTTGTAGTTTGTGAAAATCGACACTTTGAAACTTTTCTGCTGAAAACCAGACAATGGATTCCAATGGAAGGAAATACAAGTTACTGGTAAGTACGGTTAGAATTACTTTTCAGGGTCAGTGCTGGGCTAAAAGATGCAGCACTGGGTTCTCTCCTGATAACAGGTGAGTAAATCGGAATTCGTAGTTCTGCTGATTTTAGAGGAATATTATAAAGTTCCAAAACTCCACACTTAGAAGAATTTCCAAGTGAAACCAGTCAATGTTAGCCTATGGAAGGAAATTCAAGTTACTGGTAAGTATGGTTAAAATTACTTTTCAGGATCAGTACTGGGCTCAAAGATGCAGCACTGAGGTCTCTCCTGATAACAGGTGAGTAAATCGGAATTCGTAGTTCGGCTGATTTTAGAGGAATATTTGTATGTTTCAAAAATCGACACTTTGAAACTATTCTGCTGAAAACCAGACAATGGATTCCTATGGAAGGAAATACAAGTTACTGGTAAGTACGGTTAGAATTACTTTTCAAGGTCAGTGCTGGGCTAAAAGATGCAGCACTGGGTTCTCTCCTGATAACAGGTGAGTAAATCGGAATTCGTAGTTCTGCTGATTTTAGAGGAATATTTGTATGTTTCAAAAATCGACACTTAGAAACTTTTTCAGCCAAAAGCAGGCAATGATATCCTATGGAAGGAAATTCAAGTTACTGGTAAGTACGGTTAAAATTACTTTTCAGGATCAGTACTGGGCTCAAAGATGCAGCACTGAGGTCTCTCCTGATAACAGGTGAGTAAATCGGAATTCGTAGTTCGGCTGATTTTAGAGGAATATTTGCACAATGGTGAAGGAAGGGGTGGGGCCTGAAGTGACATGTCTGCAAACACGCCCTGTGGCGCGTTTTAAGTTGGAGAATGAATTCCTCCTCAATCCTGAGGGTCCCTAGGGGCCAACTAGCCCACCAGGAACCTCCAGTATGCGCCAGGGGCTGCGTTGCAGAGAGGTGTACAGAGGCCACGCCCCTTTTTACAACACTCTGCAACGCAGCTCCGTGGCGCTTACTAGAGGTACCTGGTGGGCTAGTTGGCCTCAGGGACCTCAGGATTGAAGAGGATTTAATTCCCCATCTAAAAATGCGCCACGGGCCTGTTTGCACACATGTCACCTGAAGCCCCACCCCCTCCCTTCACCACTGTGCAAACGCGCCCCGTGGCGCGTTTTAAGTTGGAATTCGTTCCCCCTCTGCAAACGCGCCAGGGGGCGCGTTTGCAGACTTCTGCAGGGAGGGGGCGGGGCCTCCGGCGGGATGCCGGTCCTTTTTTTTCTTTCTATGGGAGGGGGCCTGCGTGGCCCCCCTTCCCTAGGCCACTTTTTGGCCCGGGGACCCCATCCCCCGGGGCTTGAGGATCTGCTTTTTTTAAAAAAAATAAAAAAAAAAAAAACGGGAAGGGGGCCGCGTGGCCCCCCTTCCCTGGGCATCTATTGGCCCCGGAGACCCCATCCCCCGGAGCATGCCCACTGTTTTTTAAAATAAATATTCGGAGGGGGGCTGCTTGGCCCCCCTCCTCAGGCCATTTAAGGCCTCGGGGACCCCATCCCCCGGGGCCGGCCTTTACGTTATTTATTTATTTTTTTAATAAAAATTCCTTTTTGGGGGAGGGGGCTGCGTGGCCCCCCTCCCGGGCCACTAATGGCCCCGGGGACCCCATCCCCCGGGGCCTGGCCACTGGGTGGGGACCGTGGGGGGGTCCCCAATCCCCGCATGGTCCCGCTGGCTCCCCGCGTCCTGCGGGAGCCGGCATTGCTTTTCCATAAGGGGAGCTGCTGACATGCAGCTCCCCTTATGGAAAAGCAATTCTGCTTTGCTTCATTGAAGCGAGAGCAGGTTTCCTGCTCTCGCTTCAATGAAGCAAAGCAGTTTGCAATGACAGGACGGGAGCCACGAGGCTCCCGTCCTGCCATTGCAAACAGCAGTGTCCCGGGGTAGGCACCCCGGGACACTGCAGGAGCCGGCCCTGGGGGTGGCGATCCCCAGGGCCACCACAGGCTCCAGGAGGGGGCCGCGTGGCCCCCTCCCATCCTGTGACAAGCCCCGGGAGGTGGTGGTCCCCGGGCTCGGGGTCCTAAACGGACCCCCACATTTTATTATTTAGTGCCCCGGGAGGTGGCGGTCCCGGGGCGTGTGGGGGCCTCGAGCCCCCACACAGGTAATTTAAAATTAAAAAAGAAGCCCCGGGGGTGGCGGTCCCAGGGCTGCGGGGGCCGTGTGCCCCCCGCCACCATTATTTTTTATAGCCCCGGGGGGTGGCAGTCCCTGGGGCTTGGGGGGCCTTAGAGGCCCCCCATATAAAACATAAACCCACCCCCGCATGCCCCCGGGACTTGGGCCACCCGGGGGCAAAATACATTCGAAGCGCGGGAGACTGCGCTTCGATTTTTTTTTTTATCGGCGGGATCCGCGCACCCTAAGCGCATCCCGCCGATTTAAAAAAAAAAATGCTTTTTTCTGCCCAGGGGGTCCTTGTGGGACCCCTGAGCAGACCTAGGGGTTCAGGGTGTTTCTACCCTGCCCCCTTTTTGCGCTTTGCGCACTTGTTTCTGTCCCTCGGTTCTACCGAGGACAAAATGGCTGCCAACACTTCCTGATTTGGAGTGTTGACAGCCAATTAGCATGCAGCTCGTGATCGGGAGGGTGCGCGAATCCGACGCGGCCATAGATATATATGTGATTTTCCTTTTGATTTTCACAGGAACTACTGAACGGATTTACACCATTTAACAAAAAGGGTTCTTTCTGAACCAAGAACTACCTCTTTGCCAAATTTGGTGTAATTCCGTTCAGCAGTTCGGGCTGTAGCCGTGGCTAAAGTTTCCTATGGGAAAATGAATGGGGAAAACACGTTTTGGGACCCCCTTTTTCTCGGCCCCTGCTTGACGAATCACCCCGAAACATTCAGGGTAGGAGCGGACCGGAGCGGGCCATAAAATTTGAAAATTTCGCGAAGATTCGTCAACCGACGCAAGAGTTATTTCAAATAGAATGTCGCGGATTTCCTATGGAATAATATATATATATATATATTATCTACTGGTGGTCACCAGTAGATAGTTATAGTTAGGACCTATTTTCCATAGGAAATCCGCAACATTCTATTTGAAATAACTTTGGCGCCAGTTGACGAATCTTCGCGAAATTTTCCAACTTGTTGGGGCGCTCCGGTTTGCTCCTATCCTGAAAGTCTCGGGGTGATTCGGCAAGCGGGGCCAAGAAAAAGGGGGTCCCAAAACATGTTTTCCCCATGCAATTTTCCATAGGAACCTTTAGTCGCAGCTACAGCCCGAACTGCTGAACGGAATTACACCAAATTTGCCAAAAGGTAGCCCTTGGTTCAGAGTCGTGCCTTTTGCTTAAATAGTGTAAATCCGTTCAGTAGTTCCTGAGAAATTTGAAAGAAAACACATATATATCTGGGCGGAGCCTAACCACACATGTCATCGTGAGATCTGATTGGCTGTCAGCACTTCATCCTGGAATTGCTGGCAGCCATCTTGGGACCAATATAAATGATAGTACCCCATTGAAATGCATTGTAGTGAATCGAAGATTTTGAGGGTTACCAAAAGGAGAACTATAAAGGGTGATAACAGACTTTAGTTACATTAGAATTCATTTGTTGATGGTACCATACTAATTTCAGGAATTGTGGTGTGTTCTAAGGTGATTTTACCCTGTGAAAAACCTTCTGCTGGGATATCATGAATCATGTTTGAGAGAACTATTTTCACATGCTTGTCCCATACAGTTTTGGAAGGTGCTCCAGAAGCTAAAATGAGAGCATATTTTCTGTAAATTCACATTATCTTTCTCAGTCATGTGAGAATGAAGTCTGACATTCTCAGTAAAACATGTACATTCAACTAGGGCAGAGACTGTCAGTTGATTCCTTTGTGTTCTACTGCAGCTTCCCAGAGTGTTCTAAAGAACAACTAGAGTGCTAACAGCCTTACTTATGACAAAAGTATGGCACACCTGAAGCCATCTTGATTGGAATAAACTGGTAACACTTAAAACATTTAATTTAAAAAGGAACAAAATGAGGGGTTCATTTTGCCATAGAAATTATGGTTAGTGCTGTAGAAAGAAAAATTAGGACATGTTTTAAGTGAGATCTCAAATATCTTCCTGTTATATTTCAACAGGAGCAGCCTGTCAGTTGATGCCTTTGTGTTCTACTGCAGCTTCCCAGAGTGTTCTAAAGAACAACTAGAGCGCTAACAGTCTTACTTATGACAAAATTATGGCACACCTGAAGCCATCTTGATTGGAATAAACTGGTAACACTTAAAACATTTAATTTAAAAAGGAACAAAATGAGGGGGTTCATTTTGCCATAGACATTATGGTTAGTGCTGTAGAAAGAAAAATTAGGACATGTTTTAAGTGAGATTTCAAATATCTTCCTGTTATATTTCAACAGGAGCAGCCTGTCAGTTGATGCCTTTGTGTTCTACTGCAGCTTCCCAGAGTGTTCTAAAGAACAACTAGAGTGCTAACAGCCTTACTTATGACAAAATTATGGCACACCTGAAGCCATCTTGATTGGAATAAACTGGTAACACTTAAAACATTTAATTTAAAAAGGAACAAAATGATGGGGTTCATTTTGTCATAGAAATTATGGTTAGTGCTGTAGAAAGAAAAATTAGGACATGTTTCAAGTGTGATCTCAAATATCTTCCTGTTATATTTCAACAGGAGCAGCCTGTCAGTTGATGCCTTTGTGTTCTACTGCAGCTTCCCAGAGTGTTCTAAAGAACAACTAGAGCGCTAACAGTCTTACTTATGACAAAAGTATGGCACACCTGAAGCCATCTTGATTGGAATAAACTGGTAACACTTAAAACATTTAATGTAAAAAGGAACAAAATGAGGGGGTTCATTTTGCCATAGAAATTATGGTTAGTGCTGTAGAAAGAAAAATTAGGACATGTTTCAAGTGTGATCTCAAATATCTTCCTGTTATATTTCAACAGGAGCAGCCTGTCAGTTGATGCCTTTGTGTTCTACTGCAGCTTCCCAGAGTGTTCTAAAGAACAACTAGAGCGCTAACAGTCTTACTTATGACAACATTATGGCACACCTGAAGCCATCTTGATTGGAATAAACTGGTAACTCTTAAAACATTTAATTTAAAAAGGAACAAAATGAGTGGGTTCATTTTGTCATAAAAATTATGGTTAGTGCTGTAGAAAGAAAAATTTGTGCTAAAACACTACCCCCAGCACGACACCCTACACTACCCAAACATAACTGCACTACCCTAAACCCTAAAACACTACCACCAGCACGACTCCCTACACTACCCAAACACTACTGCACTACCCTAAACCCTAAAACACTACCCCCAGCACGACTCCCTACACTACCCAAACACCACTGCACTACACTAAACCCTAAATATACCCCCAGCATGACCTCCCACACTACACAAACACCACTGCACTACCCTAAACCCTAAAACACTACCCCCAGCACGACCCCCTACACTACCCAAACACCACTGCACTACCCTAAACCTTAAAACACTAACCCCAGCATGACCCCCTACACTACCCAAACACCACTGCACTACCCTATACCCTAAAACACGACCCCTTCACTACACAAACACCACTGCACTGCCCTAAACCCTAAAACACTACCCCAGCACTACCCCCTACACTACCCAAACACCACTGCACTAACATAAACCCTAAAACACTACCCCCAGCACAACCCCCTACACTACACAAACACCACTGCACTACCCTAAACCCTAAAACACTACCCCCAGCACGACTCCCTACACTACCCAAACACCACTGCACTACCCTAAACCCTAAATCTACCCCCAGCACGACCCCTACACTACCCAAACACCACTGCACTACCCTAAACCATAAAACACTACCCCCAGCATGACCCCCTACACTACACAAACACCACTGCACTACCCTAAACCCTAAAACACTACCACCAGCATGACCCCTACACTACTCAAACACCACTGCACTACCCTAAAACACTACCCCAGCATGACCCCCTACACTACCCATACACCACTGCACTACCCTAAACCCTAAAACACTACCACCAGCACGACCCCCTACACCACTGCACTACCCTAAACCCTAAAACACTACCCCCAGCACGACCCCCTACACTACCCAAACACCACTGCACTACCCTAAACCCTAAAAACCTACCCCCAGCACGACCCCCTACACAACCCAAACACCACTGCACTACCCTAAACCCTAGAAAAGAAACCCCACCCCATGCCTATTCCCCCTTACCTCTCACTCCTCATGGTTCCTCTCTCCTCGTGGTTCCTGCTTCACGTCATCTCTGAGGGCGGTGCACGACATTGTGAGGAAACGGAACAGCCTGTTTCCTTACAACGACATGGATCATCTACATGTTTTTTAGAACACATGGTCATTTACCATACATACCTTTACAACAAAATTCGTTGTAAAGGCATGCGTGGTAAATGACCATGCGTTCTAAAAAAATGCGTAATAATGACTTCGTGATGTACAACGCATGCGTGGTAATGCATGCATTGTAATGGTATCGCAAAGTAAAAAAGTCGTTGTAACGGCTGTTTACCGATCGAAGCTGGCCCCTGTTCTTCAGTGAGATGTTTATTTGATTAATTAGGAGGAAGGAATGTGTTTTTTTTACTGAAAAGTGCATTCCCGGCTGTTGTATTATGAAAGGGTCCGCTTGGCCTGGTTTCACTTCCGGTGAGAGAGTGGAAGAGTCTGTTTGGATCTAAAGGAGTTCTGTTGTTGGACGGGGCCGGCGCGACATGTCATCAGAAAACATAGCTAATGGAAAGCTTCCTCCCTGAAGTGTGGAGCAGTGCCATGAGAGGTCAACGAGTGTGCGTCCCACCGCAGTATGACCGTGCACGCGTGACCCATGTGCCGCCTCCAGGGTACGGGAGGCAGAAGCGGCATTGCAGGTCCTCTTGAAGACCGTTGTAGCACTAATTCTACATTTTGGTACTAGGGCATTTTAACTTCGTTGTTCCTGCCAGATACAAAGAGAAGATCCTGTGTTATTCAGTGCCCTCGTTACCTTTTTTGTGGGTTGTGGTGCTTGTCACTTCGCTGCCCCGCCGGTGCACACGACTGGGCACCCCACCTCGTGTGCCATCTGCAGGGCCTCTGCCCTCGGATCACTGGTTTCGGTTTCTGGAGTGGCAACATAAACAGTTGCTCCCAAAGGACTAGCCTGAACACTTAGGTGAATATCCCCTGCACCAGCATTCCACGGAAATTCTTTCCTAGCTCTCCCACGAGCACGGCTCCGCTCGCGACACCGTATGACGTCATCGGAGCCATAAGAGGACCTAGTCGGCGTGCTGACGTCAGTTCCACCCATTTTTTCCATGCCACCGAGGCAAACAGGGGACCGAGACATTTTCACATGTATACATAGTATAATAAATATATATATATTCACTGAAAAAACCATAGGTTTAAGGCACGTTATAGTTAGAAATTAGCATTTAAAAAACCTTAGAAATTCACAGAAAAAACCATAGGTTTCAGGCACGTTATAGTTAGAAATTAGCATTTAAAAAACCTTAGAAATTCACTGAAAAAACCATAGGTTTCAGGGGCGTTATAGTTAGTTGGACATTTCACTCGTACAAAACCATAGAAATTCCCCCGTTATAGTTAGTTCAGCTAACTATAACTCGTGCGCCCGCAATGCACTGCTGATGACGTCACATATTACATCACTCATGACATGGTCAGTGACATCACTCATGACATCACTCATGACATCTCAAATGACATCACTGATGACATCACTGATGACATCATCCAGTGAATGTGTGTTTTTCTGAAAATTAAATATGTTTTATATATGTATATCTCAAGGTCGATGGAAGAATAAATGGGTATATAAGTGTCTAAATGGATGATTTTTTTGTAAAATTGATTGTATAACTGACTAAGTGTATCTTAGTGAATACATGGGTTAGTGAGTAATGTTTAAATATGAAAATATCTGTATCAGTCTCTCAGTTTGTGTATAAGTGGCTGCATGGGTTGGTGAGTAGCTACATGAGTGTCTATATGGGTTATTAGTTGGTTTTTTGAGTATCAGTATGAGTGTCTGAGTGTCTGTATGGTTCGGTGGGGGTATTACTTAGTGCATAGATGCATGAATGAGTGACTCACTGTTTGTATGTGTTGAAGACAGCATGTGTGCAGGACTGTATAGGTGGATGAGTATGTGTATGGGTGTGTTAGTGAGTGAATGACTGTCTCAATAGTGTCTTTATGAGTAACTACATATGTTTTAAACTAGTATATGTGAGTATTGGTGTATATAAGTGAGTATATGTGAGAGTGAGAGATTGGAAGAGTTCCTGTACAAATAAGTAGGTGTTTCTATAAGTGATTGTTTAAGAGAGTAAGTATGTGTAAGTTTCTGTAGAAGTAAGTGTGGTAGTGTGTGTATAACTGTATATGCAAGTAAATGGATGTTTGATACTTTGTTTGCATGTGTGACTATGTGTGTGAGTAACTCTATGGATGAGTGGCGGTGTGTAACAGGATGTATAGGTGTATGAGTACATATGATGAGTGAGTACATGTATGAGTGATTGTATAGGGACTGTTGGTGAATGAGTGGATGTGTGTGTAGATCTTGGAATTACTGAATAGGTGTGTTGTAATTGGTATCGGTATGTCCATTGTTTTGAAAATGGTAGTTTGTATTTTTGAGTGTGTGTATCAAAGGTTATATTAGGGTGAGAGGAGGTCTGCCACTCTATCACAAGGATGATGTCATCAGTGATGTCATCAGTGATGTCATTTGAGATGTCATCAGTGATGTCATCAGTGATGTCATGAGTGATGTCACTGACCATGTCATGAGTGATGTAATATGTGCCATCATCAGCAGTGCATTGCGGAGCGCTGCGAGTTATAGTTAGCTGAACTAACTATAACGGGGAATTTCTATGGTTTTGTACGAGTGAAATGTCCAACTAACTATAACGCCCCTGAAACCTATGGTTTTTTCAGTGAATATATATATATATATATATATATGTAAAACAAAGGATGCAGCACTCTTGAGCAGAATTTTAGCTTAATTTATTGGCAAACGTTCACTCCACCAACGCGTTTCAGCCTACCTTGGCTTTTTTCACGGTCGGTGAAAAAAGCCGAGGTAGGCTGAAACGCGTTGGTGGAGTGAACGTTTGCCAATAAATTAAGCTAAAATTCTGCTCAAGAGTGCCGCATCCTTTGTTTTACAAATTAATCTGGGCCAGGATCCGGCCCCTATGCAGAGCACCCGCTGTTGAGCGCACTCGGAACGTAAGGATCACTTTGTGGACATATATATATATATATATATATATATATATATATATATATATATATATATATATATATTCACTGAAAAAACCATAGGTTTCAGTCACGTTATAGTTACAAATTAGCATTTAAAAAACCTTTGAAATTCACTGAAAAAACCATAGGTTTTAGGGACAGTTTTAGTTACTTGGACATTGCACTCGTACAAAACCCGTGAAATTCCCCGTTATAGTTAGTTCAGCTAACTATAACTCGCGCCCTGCAATGCACTGCTGATGACGTCACATATTACATCACTCATGACATGGTCAGTGACATCACTGATGACATCACTGATGACATCTCAAATGACATCACTGATGACATCACTGATGACATCATCCAGTGACTGTGTGTTTCTGTAAAGTTTAAATATGTTTAATATATATAGGGAAAGGCATATTGAAGAATGAGTGGGTGTATAAGTGTCTGAATGGATGATTTAGTAGGTGCGTGACTGACTCTATGAGTGAGTGATTAAACGTATCTTACTGAATGCATGGGTTAATGACTAAACTGTGTGAATGTCTGTATCTGTCTGTCTGTTGGTGTGTAAGCGGCTGCATGGGTTTGCGAATAGCTACATGAGTGTCTATATGGGTTATTGATTTGTTGTTTGAGTATCTGTATGGGTGCCTGAGTGTTTGTGTGGGTGGGGTGTGTGTGACTCTGTGCATAGATGTGTGAGTGGGTGATTCACTGGGTGCATGTTTTCAAGAGTGCATCTGTGATGGACTGTATGGGTGGGTGAGTGTGTGTATGGCTGTGTTAGTGAGTAAATGTATATCTCAGTGGTACATGTGTGAGTAACTACATATGTGAAAGGCAGTATATATGTGTGTTGGAGTATATAAATGGCTATAAGTGAGAGTGTGTGATTGTGAGAGTGGCTGTATGGATGAGTGTGTGCTTGTATCAGTGATTGTGTAAAAGCGTAAGAATGTGCTAGTATTTGTATGAGTAAGTGAGCTGGTGTGTGTATAACTGTATAGGTAAGTAAATGGGAGTGTGATTAATTATTTGCATGACTGACTAGGTGTGTGAGTACCTCTATGGATGAGTGGAGGTGTGTGAGTGTGTATATAGGTGTATGAGTGCATATGATAGTCCTGTACTGATTGACCATAAGTATGAGTGATTGTACTGGTGAGAGAGTAAATGTGTGTGTAGACCTAATAATCAGTGAGTGGGTATGTAGTTTTTGGTGTAGGAGTGTCTATGGTTTTGAGAATGGCAGTCTGTAATTTAGAGTGGGTATATCAAAGGTTATATTAGGGTGTGAGAAGATGCATGAAATTATCACATGGATGATGTCATCAGTGATGTCATATGAGATGTCATCAGTGATGTCATCAGTGATGTCACTGACCATGTCATGAGTGATGTAATATGTGACGTCATCAGCAGTGCATTGCAGGGGCGCGAGTTATAGTTAGCTGAACTAACTATAACGGTGGAATTTCACGGGTTTTGTACGAGTGCAATGTCCAAGTAACTAAAACTGTCCCTAAAACCTATGGTTTTTTCAGTGAATTTCAAAGGTTTTTTAAATGCTAATTTGTAACTATAACGTGTCTGAAACCTATGGTTTTTTCAGTGAATTTCAAAGGTTTTTTAAATGCTAATTTGTAACTATAACGTGTGTGAAACCTATGGTTTTTTCAGTGAATTTCAAAGGTTTTTTAAATGCTAATTTCTAACTATAACGTGCCTGAAACCTACGGTTTTTTCAGTGAATTTCAAAGGTTTTGTAAATGACAATTTTTAAATGTATTAATTGTTATATTAATTTTTTTCATACTGATTTACTACATTTTTAGAAACAATTTTTTTTTACATATTTTATTTTTTAAATTACATTGTAATTACATTATACATTACATTACAGAAAATACTTTCTCAGAATGAATTACTTTAGTTTAAATACTTTGCAGATAGGCAATAGACTTTTAAGTACAGTAGTTACAGTTGTTGCAATGGGCAACACATTTTCAAACACAATGCAACATTCAGCTCAATGTGAATTTCTAGTTAAATGCAATTAGTTACTTTATGGATTACTTTTGTAACCAGAGGACTGGATCCTAGATTCAGTCCTGGTACATCTCCTGTAAACAGTTGAGTAAAAGCGTTTTGGTTACAGTCATGATTTTTAAGGAATATTATTGTATTTTAAAAGTTGACACTTAGAAACTTTTTCTCATAGAATCACCAATGTTATCCTATGGAAGGAAATTCACTTAGCAGGTAAAAACTGTTATCGTTACTTTTTCTTACTCAGTGTTGGATCCTGGATCCAGCACTGGTGCATCTCCTGTAAACAGTTGAAATAATGCGTTTAAGTCATACAGGCGATTTTTAAGGAATATTTGTAGTTTGTGAAAATCAACACTTTGAAACTTTTTTGCTGAAAACCAGTCAATCTTAGCCTATGAAGGAAATTCAAGTTACCGGTAAGTACGGTTAAAATTACTTTTGAGGATCAGTACTGGGCTGAAAGATGCAGCACTGAGGTCTCTCCTGATAACAGGTGAGTAAATCGGAATTCGTATTTCGGCTGATTTTAGAGGAATATTTTAAAGTTCCAAAACTCCACACTTAGAAGAATTTCCAAGTGAAACCAGTCAATGTTAGCCTATGGAAGGAAATTCAAGTTACTGGTAAGTACGGTTAAAATTACTTTTCAGGACCAGTACTGGGCTGAAAGATGCAGCACTGAGGTCTCTCCTGATAACAGGTGACTAAATCAGAATTTGGATTTCGGCTGATTTTAGAGGAATATTTGTATGTTTCAAAAATCAACACTTAGAAACTTTTTCAGCAAAAAGCAGGCAATGATATCCTATGGAAGGAAATTCAAGTTACTGGTAAGTACGGTTAAAATTACTTTTGAGGATCAGTACTGGGCTGAAAGATGCAGCACTGAGGTCTCTCCTGATAACAGGTGAGTAAATCGGAATTCGTATTTCGGCTGATTTTAGAGGAATATTTTAAAGTTCCAAAACTCCACACTTAGAAGAATTTCCAAGTGAAACCAGTCAATGTTAGCCTATGAAGGAAATTCAAGTTACCGGTAAGTACGGTTAAAATTACTTTTCAAGATCAGTACTGGGCTGAAAGATGCAGCACTGAGGTCTCTCCTGATAACCTTTGAGTAAATCGGAATTCGTATTTCGGCTGATTTTAGAGGAATATTTTAAAGTTCCAAAACTCCACACTTAGAAGAATTTCCAAGTGAAACCAGTCAATGTTAGCCTATGAAGGAAATTCAAGTTACCGGTAAGTACGGTTAAAATTACTTTTCAGGACCAGTACTGGGCTGAAAGATGCAGCACTGAGGTCTCTCCTGATAACAGGTGAGTAAATCGGAATGCGTATTTCGGCTGATTTTAGAGGAATATTTTAAAGTTCCAAAACTCCACACTTAGAAGAATTTCCAAGTGAAACCAGTCAATGTTAGCCTATGGAAGGAAATTCAAGTTACTGGTAAGTACGGTTAAAATTACTTTTCAGGACCAGTACTGGGCTGAAAGATACAGCACTGAGGTCTCTCCTTATAACAGGTGAGTAAATCGGAATTCCTATTTCGGCTGATTTTAGAGGAATATTTTAAAGTTCCAAAACTCCACACTTAGAAGAATTTCCAAGTGAAACCAGTCAATGTTAGCCTATGGAAGGAAATTCAAGTTACTGGTAAGTACGGTTAAAATTACTTTTCAGGACCAGTACTGGGCTGAAAGATGCAGCACTGAGGTCTCTCCTGATAACAGGTGACTAAATCAGAATTTGGATTTCGGCTGATTTTAGAGGAATATTTGTATGTTTCAAAAATCAACACTTAGAAACTTTTTCAGCAAAAAGCAGGCAATGATATCCTATGGAAGGAAATTCAAGTTACTGGTAAGTACGGTTAAAATTACTTTTGAGGATCAGTACTGGGCTGAAAGATGCAGCACTGAGGTCTCTCCTGATAACAGGTGAGTAAATCGGAATTCGTATTTCGGCTGATTTTAGAGGAATATTTTAAAGTTCCAAAACTCCACACTTAGAAGAATTTCCAAGTGAAACCAGTCAATGTTAGCCTAAGAAGGAAATTCAAGTTACCGGTAAGTACGGTTAAAATTACTTTTCAAGATCAGTACTGGGCTGAAAGATGCAGCACTGAGGTCTCTCCTGATAACCTGTGAGTAAATCGGAATTCGTATTTCGGCTGATTTTAGAGGAATATTTTAAAGTTCCAAAACTCCACACTTAGAAGAATTTCCAAGTGAAACCAGTCAATGTTAGCCTATGAAGGAAATTCAAGTTACCGGTAAGTACGGTTAAAATTACTTTTCAGGACCAGTACTGGGCTGAAAGATGCAGCACTGAGGTCTCTCCTGATAACAGGTGAGTAAATCGGAATGCGTATTTCGGCTGATTTTAGAGGAATATTTTAAAGTTCCAAAACTCCACACTTAGAAGAATTTCCAAGTGAAACCAGTCAATGTTAGCCTATGGAAGGAAATTCAAGTTACTGGTAAGTACGGTTAAAATTACTTTTCAGGACCAGTACTGGGCTGAAAGATACAGCACTGAGGTCTCTCCTTATAACAGGTGAGTAAATCGGAATTCCTATTTCGGCTGATTTTAGAGGAATATTTTAAAGTTCCAAAACTCCACACTTAGAAGAATTTCCAAGTGAAACTAGTCAATGTTAGCCTATAAAGGAAATTCAAGTTACCGGTAAGTACGGCTAAAATTACTTTTCAGGACCAGTACTGGGCTGAAAGATGCAGCACTGAGGTCTCTCCTGATAACAGGTGAGTAAATCGGAATTCGTATTTCGGCTGATTTTAGAGGAATATTTTAAAGTTCCAAAACTCCACACTTAGAAGAATTTCCAAGTGAAACCAGTCAATGTTAGCCTATGGAAGGAAATTCAAGTTACTGGTAAGTATGGTTAGAATTACTTTTCAGGACCAGTACTGGGCTGAAAGATACAGCACTGAGGTCTCTCCTGATAACAGGTGAGTAAATCGGAATTCGTATTTCGGCTGATTTTAGAGGAATATTTGCACAATGGTGAAGGGAGGGGGCGGGGCCTGAGGTTACATCTGTGTAAACGCGCCCCGTGGCGCGTTTTAAGTTGGGGGATTAAGTCCCTTGAATCCTGAGGGTCCCTAGGGGCCAACTAGCCCACCAGGAACCTCCAATATGCGCCAGGGGGCTGCGTTGCAGAGACGTGTAGAGAGGCCACACCCCTTTTACACCTCTCTGCAACGCAGCTCTGTGGCGCTTTCTGGATGTACCTGTTGGGCTAGTTGGCCCCGAGGGACCCTCAGGATTGAAGGGGATTTAATTCCCCATCTTAAAACGCGCCACGGGGCCTGTTTGCACACATGTCACCTGAAGCCCCGCCCCCTCCCTTCACCACTGTGCAAACGCGCCCCGTGGCGCGTTTTAAGTTGGGGGATTAAGTCCCCTTGAATCCTGAGGGTCCCCGGAGTCCAACTAGCCCACCATATACCTCCAAAAGCGCCACAGAGCTGCGTTGCAGAGAGGTGTAAAAGGGGCGTGGCCTCTGTACACCTCTCTGCAAGGCAGCCCCCTGGCGCATACTGGAGGTTCCTGGTGGGCTAGTTGGCCCCCAGGGACCCCCAGTATTCAAGGGGAATTGTCCCCCTCTGCAAACGCGCCAGGGGCGCGTTTGCAGAGTGGTGAAGGAAGGGGGCGGGCCTGCGGGCCCGATTGTTTTTTTTTTTTTTGTCCTCTGAAGGGGGCTGTGTGGCCCCCCTTCCTTTTTTCTGTTTTTGGGCCCTGGGGCCCCCATCCCCCAGGGCCTTACCCCTTTTTTTAAATTAAAAAAAAAAAACGGGAAGGGGGCCGCGTGGCCCCCTTCCCCGGGCCTGTATTGGCCCCGGGGACCCCATCTCCCGGGCATGGCCTCTATTTTTATTTTTAATATTTTGAGGGGGGCTGCGTGGCCCCCCTCCTCTGGCCATTTTAAGGCCCGGGGACCCCATCCCCCGGGCCGGCCATACCCTTTTTTTAATTTTTTATAATTTTTCAAAACTTTGGGGAGGGGGGCCGCGTGGCCCCCCTCCCGGGCCACTACTTGCCCCGGGGACCCCATCCCCCGGGGCTGGCCCTCTCGTTGGGGACTGTGGGGGGGTCCCCAAACCCCCCACAGTCCCGCCGGCTCCCCGTGTCCTACGGGAGCCGGCATTGCTTACACATGGGGAGCAGCTAACATGCTGCTCCCCATGTGGAAAGCAATCGGCTTTGGATATTGGAAGAGAGAGCAGGTTTCCTGCCTCTCTTCCAATATCCAAAGCAAGTTTGCAATGACAGGACGGGAGCCGCGAGGCTCCCGTCCTGTCATTGCAAACAGCAGTGTCCCGGGGGTAGGCACCCCGGGACACTGCAGGAGCCGGCCCTGGGGGGTGGCGGTCCCCAGGGCCACCACAGGCTCCAGGAGGGGGCCGCGCGGCCCCCTCCCATCGTGTGCACAGCCCCGGGAGGTGGTGGTCCCCGGGCTCTGGGGTCCGTAACGGACCCCCATATTTAAATGTTTAGTGCCCCGGGGAGGTGGCGGTCTCCGGGCGTGTGGGGGCTGGAGCCCCCCACACAGGTTTTTCATTTAAAAAAGAAGCCCCGGGGAGGTGGTGGTCCCCGGGGCTGCGGGAGGGCTCAGAGCCCTCCCGCACCATTATGCATAAAGCCCCGGGGGTGGCGGTCCCCGGGGCTTGGGGGCCCTTAGAGGCCCCCACACATAAAATTAACCCCCCCAGCATGCCCCCGGGACTTGGCCCACCCGGGGGCCAATCAGCATCGAAGCGCGGAGACCGCGCTCGATTTTTTTCGGCAGGATTCGCGCACCCTGAGCGCATCCTGCCGATTTAAAAAAAAAAATGTTTTTTGCCCAGGGGTCCTTGTGGGACCCCTGAGCAGGCCTAGGGGCTTAGGGTGTTTCTACCCTGCCCCCTTTGTGCGTTTTGCGCACTTGTTTCTTTTTTTTCTCGGCGGGATACGCGCACCCTAAGCGCATCCCGCCGATTTAAAAATAAATAAATCTTTTTCTGCCCAGGGGTCCTTGTGGGACCCCCTGAGCAGACCTAGGGGTCAGGGTGTTTCTACCCTGCCCCCTTTTGCGCTTTGCGCACTTGTTTCTGTCCCTCGGTTCTACCGAGGGACAAAATGGCTGCCAACACTTCCTGAATCGGAATGTTGACAGCCAGCTGACAGCCAATTAGCATGCAGCTCGTGATCGGGACGGTGCGCGCAGGGTGCGCTGAGGGTACGCGTATCCGACGCGCCCATAGATATATATGTACTTTTACTTTTGATTTTCTCAGGAACTACTGAACGGATTTACACCATTTAAGCAAAAGGCACCAGTCTGAACCAAGGACTACCTCTTTGCCAAATTTGGTGTAATTCCGTTCAGCAGTTCGGGCTGTAGCTGCGACTAAAGGTTCCTATGGAAAAATGAATGGGGAAAACGCGTTTTGGGACCCCCTTTTTTCTCGGCCCCCGCTTCACGTATCACCCCGAGACTTTCAGGGTAGGAGCGGAGCGGAGCGCCCTAACAAGTTGGAAACTTTCACGAAGATTCGTCAACCGGCGCCAACGTTATTTCAAATAGAATGTCGCAGATTTCCTATGGATAATAGGTTGTAACTATAACTATCTACTGGCGACCGCCAGTAGATAATATATATATATATATATATATATATATATATATATATAATGTTGTACAGGGTAACGAGGGGTGTGGTGTTTGGTGATCTGGATGACAGGAACTACATACTCTTGATTTAGTTAGATTTGCCTGTTTTTGTTGAGATCATCCCTCAGTCTTTTTTTTTATATCTAACATCCCAAATTAGATGTGATTATTTTTTTAATCACCATTTATTGCATTCATAGGCAACCGTTTTTATTGTTTTAGCATTAACCATAGATTTGATGTGATTGGGACTGCAAATACCTTTACAACCATGCATTTTTGTTTAGATTCAGTTGTGGATTTGCAAGTGTGAATTAAAAGTAAACTCATGAGAACAGCCTGAAAGCACAAAGGAAGGAGCAACAAATTGAAGGAGAAAGGGTGTGCACTGTCTCTCTGGCCACAAGGCTTTCAGGATTTCACGAACTGTACTTTTTTTCAGTACAGGCTTAAACTGCCACCCGGATCCTCTGCCAGATTACTTATTTCTCACTTCATAACATTTGTACCCTTGTTACCAGCAGCTGTTTAAGTTGCAATCCATTTGGGGAAAGCATTTGAGAACTGTGTATGTATGTGAAATAATGAACATTTTTAGAAGCGTGACTCTTACTGCTTACAGATAAAGTTGTGGACAGCTTTGTTACCCAGTTAACTCCATTATACACTTTTAGAAAGGTCGAGTTGTGAGGGTGCTGAGGAATTGAAAAAATGGAGAGAAAATGGGTTCCTAAGGATCAATTTCTAATGATGCCTTTGGTATCTTTTGTTAATTGTGCTTATGAACTGAGACTAAATGTGAACTGCTTAGGAACACCCTTAATAAATGAAGGAGAACTAAGCACCTATTAGTGTGTATGATATGCAACTTAATTCATCATAATTAACTACAACTCATAAAAACATAGTAGTGCAGATGGTGCAATCATCAGCACATGAAGAATGAATTGAGGGGCAGATTTCTCTTCATTTGACGCAACGCAATGCTGAAAGACAACTTGAGCACTGCATTTAATGAAGAAGGCAGGAATGTGCCATATCTATCAAGATACAGTGCAATCCCGCTCCCTCAGTACACTGGTGCACTATGTGCAGGATGTAGTGTCTTGTAAATATGGACAGCGGACCCTTCTGGACCCTGATGGACTCTGTAGGAGAGTGATATAAATTGTTTGGGTGTGTCTGGTTGTGGTAATAAATTTCATGAGGCAGTGCGTACAGTTAACAGTGGCACGCTGAAGAATAAAGATGTGCACTACAGAGCTCCGTGTGTGGCGCAGTCATTGCATCATACCGACGGGGTAGGACGCTACAACTGGTGACGAGGATTAGATCTGTAACCCTAAGAAATGACAGTGCTCTCCCTGAGAGTTTGCAGAAGTCCAACAAACTGCTCGTGCATGCCACGTGCGCCTCAGTCAAAGTGAAGCAGGAGGCGGTGGTTTATATGTAGTCAAAGCGCTACTCCACCCAGTACTAGGCTTTTGAAGAAAGTCGAAGGCCCTATGGAAAGTTCAATCTCAGTCGTCCCTGAACCTGCTGGTAAGGCCAAAAGAAGAGGTACTGAGCTGCAACATGACACAGAACTAGCATACATACAGTAGATAGCCCTGAAGGCAGTGAAAACCAGGTATGATGCAGAAGGTTGAGAATGGTGATGACCATGTACATGAATCAAAACAGTTACTTACTGCCAAAGATGAAAAAGAGGCCATACAACATCAGATTGGCTGCTACAATGCTGATGCAAGCACACGGCTGGTGCTAAGAAATGATATGAATGGAGCTGGTGCAAGCGGTTAGCAGATGGCGCCAGAGCGCCATTTATGGGGAATCGGCGAAGGGCAGGGCCGCAAGTCGTCTTGCTGCACTGCCCTACACAAATATGAAAGGGCAGGAATGCACTGTATTTATGAAATATGGTGCATTCTTGTCTTTTCCCCCTGCACTTGGGCACAATTTCCTGCCTAGCGCCAACGCAGGACCCCCTGCACCATGGTGCTAGGGTGTCTGCGATGCATGCAGGAATGTTTTTGTGCAGGAAGGAATACCTTCCTGCACAAAAACAATCTTGAGAGGCATTTTCCTCTTCCCACGTGTGCTACAGAATGCAGCACACATGGAAAGAAGTAAAAACAATGAGAAATAAAAATATTTCTCCTCCTTACGCTTGCTCGGGGGAGGCATAACGTTTTGGCGCAGCACCAGGTTTACATGATTAAGTAAATCTGGTGCAGCGTCAAAATCGATGGGTGTTGCATTGGAAAATCGGGAAGCATTCTTTACCCTGCAGTCTCAATAACGACCAGCCTTTACAATGCAGTCACTACCCTGACTGTGACGTAACACACGTTACTTAAACCTGTAAGTCGTTACAACGACTCGCTGTACGGGTGCGTTGTTGGACTGGTGTATGATTTTTAAGTCCAACACCTTTCCTACTGTTGCGTAGACTGGAGTTGGAATAGTAATTAATACTATTCCAAAGTCTAACACCTCCTAAAGCAAGTCGTTGTAAAAACTTGTGTGGTAAAGTAACGTATGGTAACATCGCAGACGGGGTGGTGACAGCGTTGTAAAGGCATGCGGGATAAATGCATGCGGGGTTCCATCATGCAACCGGGAAAACCCACCGCAACACCCATGGAATGCCTCCCTGGCACAGAGTAAGGCAACGCAGTGACTTGCTCTGCTCTGTCTTACTTTATAGCTATGAGGCCATGCAAAGCCATGCAAAGTGGCTTTGCGTGGCCTCATAGATATGCTTGGGATGTTTGCGCCACCGGAGCATCAGAAAAAATTACACTCCGACGGCGCAAGGCTCTCATAAATAAGCCCCTGAATATGTAAGTTTCAGTCTTAAAGAGTATGAGATTGTCAAGGTTTTGACTTCGTGCATTTCCGCCTGTGGATCTTGAGGGCCAAAGGTCTATTTCGCAACACCCAAAACCGCTAACTGGTTTCATTGCTACAAATTAAAACAGCATACCATAGCATACCATATCATACCGTACCATAACATAACATAACAACGTATGTGGTGTAATTAAATTCAGGAGGAATTGAACCAATAAACCTTGATGCAAAGTCATTTCCTCAAGAGATCAGCTTCTGGAAATTGCATTTCAGTCACTGACAGGAGATAGGCAGCTGTCGTCAGTACGACTAAAGTTCATGATCTAAGGTCAAAGAGACAGTAAGAAGGCAGTGTTTAACTTTTAATGTTCAAATTGCAGATGATTTCGAAACCATTAGAAGAATAAAATAGAAAATATGCAAGACAACCATAGCTTTATTAAACTGAGAACGTTTATAAACAGATTTCAATTTAGCAGTTTTTTACTCATGCTTTGTTTTTTACAAATGTCTTCCTAATTTCAAGTACAACGAAATGATTCTTGTTAGATTCAAATTACACACAGCTGTAAGTTAGGAATAAAGATACATCTTTTCATTTTGTATTCATTTTTTTTTCTACACAGGCTGGCTTTTAAAGTCTTTTGTTAAAGAGCAGCGTATTTTCCCCGGAGTTAACTAAGTGAGACATGATGAAAGAATGGTCTCCCGAAATTGGGTAGCTGTGCCGCCACCAATGTGTCTGGCTGAGTGAAGTCTGGACCTTGTTGGAGGTGAAGGTGGAGGTTAAGATGAAACCAACTGCGTCTTTGGCAGTTCTAGTGTGAACATGGGCTTCAATTGGAATTCTCCAGGGCATATTATCAAGCCCATTATCGCCGTTCTTGATAATATGCCCCAGAGTGGTTATAGTAGCACTGGAGATAAACATGGGTAATACCAGCCTTTCTGGTACTTCCTGCTTAAAATCAGGATACTGAAGGAAGTTCGAGCTAGTACAAGAGTGAACCCCTGCACCAGACACGCGTGTTGCGCTGTGCAGGCCCCTTTCTCTCTTTCCCTCGCGTGAATATGCGAGCCGTTCACAGTATAAACATTACAGAAATGAGTGGACATGTGAGCTGGCCACATTTGTGCTTTGCTATTGAGCTATTCATCTCCACTTTATACATCACATTAGATGCCTTGATCAGTGATAGCTGCTGAATTTTATTTATTGTCTTTTGCAAATACATATTTTATAAATGTTTGACTTTTACCCATAAATATGCACAGATAAATACGGATGACCACCCCTATCAACGGAAGGTGGTTTAGCAACCCCTACAGTCTGCAATGCCAAGTATGTTGATGACTGTGGGAAGGCTTTCCTCTGGTGTAATCAGAAAAAAGACCAAACCGCACACTTCCAACACGTATATCGCGGTGAGTAAAATGTACTCAGAGCAAAATGTCCTGCTGCAGCCACAGGGCAGCATTAGCAAACTTTTATGAGGCTCTGACTTTTAAGCTTCCTAACAGTGTCAAAAATGTTATTACGTGGGATTGAAGAGATGCTGTTCAACTTCATAATAACTGGTGACGAATATGATATATTATTGTATTAAGAGGCTGGCTGTAGTGATAACATAGCATATCAAGTTCTAACCATTTAACTGAAGGTCAAAGAAATTTAGGAATCATTTTTCATGTAGTCACTCCTCATGGAGAGAGGAAGTGTGTGTTAACTCAGTGAGCTGAGATGACCTTCTCTCAAGGCTTTTACTAGTGTCTCCGGAGACCCTCATGTGCTTGTAAGTGAATTTCTTCGGATTTATGGAAGGTGATTACAACACGGTTTATAAGTTTAGTTCCAGGTAGTGATGCTTGTGCTATTCCGTTTATCGCCACACTTTCCTGAGTCAGTTGTATTCTCGGTGCTGCACTAGTTTGATTGCTGATCATCAGCTTCTGTCCTTGCAGGTTTTAAGAAAGGCAACCCTTTTAACCTGACACTAAAGGTTTTAAAATGCATGCAAGTGGATGAGGGGAGTAGATCATCTTAAAATAGATGTATTTGGTATTGATAAAAAGAGTCATGTGAGTGTAGAGGTACATGATGCTGTTAGTGAAATGTAGTAAAACAAAATAACAGCATACAGGGAGGGCATGGAAAACAGATTCCAGGTTTCAGAACTTCACGATGGAGTAACATTAGTGATCCAGTGGAAGCGGTGTAAATTGTTTTGGGCACAGACACAATTTACCCACCACACCATGCACTCAAATTCCAGTAATATAATTCACAACAACACAGAGTTTGGGCCCATAGAAACTCTACTTCCACTTACAAATCATGAGGTCCTCTGATAGATCTTTGTAAGAGCTAATAGGGACTCAGATAATTCGAGACGGAAGCCATTCCTTCATGAGGACCTGTAATGAAGAAATGCCTATCTAACAACAATAATCAATAACCGCATCTTTTCAATAATATTCATCAATAAGTAAAAACAAAACTCAGTATAGTTATCAAGGCACTTTAATCTAATCTTCAAGATGAATGGTCAATACACAAAAACACATTAGAATTCTTAATACATGGTCATTCAATTGAATACAGGTAAAATCACAATACAATCACAGTTTAAAGCAAAATACATCATAAATCAAATAACTGGCATGAGGAGTCAGAGAAAGAGAAAGAATAAACCTGCATTGCAAATTCAGCATGCAATTTCAGAACTAATACGAACCAAAATGCCGTAGATTATCAAGACCGAGACGCAAAGGTGGACTAATGCACAGCGTGCAATAGTCTGGAATAATTAACCCTTCAGCCGAATGGTTTAGCCTGCTCAACTTCACCAACCGAGGAAGTGCAGGGGAAATCAGGAGAGTTCAGTTCAGAATAGTCAGAGTTTGGGCCGACAGCATGTCACGCCCAAGAATTGCAAGGAAAATAGCAGCCCACTTCCTTTTCCCACAAAGTTTTTATACCTCGAAATGTTCACAATTCCAGCCCACAAAGTAACTTCTTCACAGTTTTGCATGATTCTATTGGTTGGGATCCATGGTGTGCTCATGAAATGATCATTCTTCAGACCCAAATCGTCTGGAACCTACACGTAATATCTTTGTTCCGTGTCTACAGTTTTCTAAGAATGAACAATATTTATCTTCACCTCGGAAATAGGAAGCAAACTTGCAACTTAACATGTCCACGCGCTCGCTTCCGAGTTAGTTTGCAACAAAGTTGACACATTTATCCATAGAGAAAGGATATTCAGACTGTAAGAAAGAAACTTCAGTGATAATACTTGTAACTAGAGCAATCAAGTCAGGTTTTTATTCTATTTCGAAGGAAATAATGAAGGACAAAATACATTTCTCTAAGGCCTACAATGGAAAGACATAATACATTTTGAGGCCTACATTGAAAACCAAAAACGTGCTAACTTCAAAAACTTGAAGAAAATATAAACGCATAAGAATCTAATATATCTACCATTTCACTATTTTCATAAGCATAGTCTAATCATATTTCATTAATAAACAGACAGTTTCTCTTTGCAGTTTCAGACTTACATTTTGAGAAAACATAGCAAGACACATTTCAAAAGAGCAATCCTTTCAAATCATATTTATGCTAGAATTCCACTAACTGCATTATTACTTTTCACTTTATTATCATAACACATTAGTAGTTTTTCTCTCTGTCATAAATCTCTCAGTTTTCACCATTTGCGATCCTTCTGCATGCTTTTAAGAGGCTGTTTTAAAATTCTCAGTGTTCAACGAGACGTAAGTCATGTTTTTTAAGTATATTTTAGTAATTCACACACAATGAGCAGGATGTGACCAAGCAAAATCATACTTAAATACTCATGCTCCATCACTAGGTAACAGGCCAAACAAAGTCATCCATCCTTAGACAGCCCATTATGTGAGGCTCTCAAAATACTGTGTACTGTATCTGACATAAAGTGAGAAAAAGTGGAGCTGGATGAACTATAGTTAGCTGCACAAAACTGTCTTTGAGCTTTAGCACTTACAATACAGATGGCTTTAGTGGAAATGTTGCATTACATTTTGGTGATAGAGAAAAGTATTTGTTCAATTGAGTAATTAAGACTTAACTTGCACTACAAAGTTATGTTATGTTATGTTACCGGGTATTTGTAGAGCGCGCGGCTACTCCTGGGAGTGTCCCGGCGCTAGCGTGACCCCTTAACAGAGCAGTGAAACACAACAGCAGACGCCTTCATTACTGTTGGAAGAGCCAGGTCTTTAAGATTCTCCTGAAACTCAGGAGGTCCTGTACCTGTCTCAGGGAAGGCGGCAGGCTATTCCATAGCTTCGAGGCTGCCACCTGAAAGGAGCGTCCCCCCTTTCGTGACCAAAAGAACTTCGGCACGATCGTCAGGCGCTGGGTCAAAGACCGCAAGGTTCTGGATGGTGTATAGGACTGAACTCTGTTCCTAATGTAAGGGGCCCCAATGTTGTGAAAGGCTTTGAAGGCCAGCACCAGGTCTTTAAAATGTACCCTTTTCCGCATTGAGAGCCAGTGCAAGGACTTCAAATAAGGGGTCATGTGTGTCCTGGGTCCGACCATAAGTACGGCCCTTGCCGCCGCGTTTTGTACCACCTGCAGGCGGCCTAGTAAGTAATCAGGGAGGCCCAAGTACAGCACGTTGACATAGTCCAACCGTGACGTAATCAGGGCTTGGACCACAGTTTTCTTATACGAGATTGGAAGCAAGGGGAGGAAGTTCCTCATCATTTTTAATAGCCCAAAACAAGTGCCGGCCACTGATTGGACCTGGGACTTTATGGACATATCAGCGTCCAGTTTCACCCCGAGGTTTTTTACGGTGGTGACTGGGCTTGCTGGAGGGGACAAACTCTGGGGCCACCATTGGCGCCATACATCACCTGGAGTATGTCCAAAGAAAATAATTTCAAATTTTTCTGAGTTACATAGCAGTTGATTTTGCCTAAACCAGGCGAACACCTTTGCCAGGCACGTGTTAATTTCATTTCCTCTTAGCGCCTCATCCTTCTCGCAGGTAAACAACAACTGAGTGTCGTCGGCGTAGGATATTACTTTTGCCCCATGTTCCTCTGCCAGGGGTGCAAGGGGGGCCATATATATGTTGAATAAGGCTGGGCTTAAAACAGAGCCCTGTGGCACTCCTACTTTCAGCGGAGGGATGAGGGCCGAAAAAGGGGGGGACCAAACTGTTTGCTGGCGGCTTTCCAAAAAGGGGGAGAACCACCTAAGGACCGTGCCCCCAATACCCCAGCCCTGAAGTCTGCGCAGAAGTAAGTTGTGGGGCACAGTATCGAAAGCCACCGAAAGGTCCAATAATATCAATACAGCTTTTCCTCCTCTATCAAGAAAGGTTTTAATCGTCTCTGAGACTTCCAGTAAGGCCTTCTCCGTACTAAAGTTGGTTCTAAACCCTGACTGGCTCGGATGTAGTACATTGGTTGCCTCCACAAAGTCAGTGGTGACAACATTCACATACTTCTCCAAAACCTTGGAGAAGTAAGGCAGCAACGATATTGACCTATAATTGCTGGCTACCGAAGGATCAGCTGAGGGTTTTTTTAGGAGCGGGAGGATTTTTCCGTGTTTTCAACTATCAGGCATCTCATACAAGGACAAGTTCAAAACCCGGTTGACGGCTGGATTCAATACCTCAGCGATGGATGCCAGGGTTTTGGCAGGACAAGGGTCCGAGGGAGAGCCAGATTTCAAAGCCTTCATTATTTTAAGTGACGTGGCCAGTGGAATAGGGGGGAACTCCAGAAGGGTCTCCTCCATAGTTGAAGAGGCAGGGGAGGACAGGCCAGTATTGCCCTTGCCAGCTAGAGGCAAAACCCCAAACGAATCCTGGATATTTTTAATTTTATTATAAAAGTACTGCGCAATATGATTCATCCATTCATGAGTGGGGGTTAAGGGGCTCTTTATTGCATTGGGGGAAGAAAATTCCTTTACAATCTTGAACAATTCCCTGCTGCTGTTCCCAGCTTGTCAATTTTTGAGGCCAAAAAAGATTTTTTTCACTCACCAGGAAAAGGATATAATAAATAATGAAACACTCATCGTCCTTGGTTACACAAAACACGTACAATTAGATGAAAATCTGAAGCATTTTGCACTTTACGTTGTCCTGAGAATAGTCTCACTCCATCAAAGAAGGTGATACAAAGACGTCTTCCTGTATGCAAATAAGTATAAAGTAAACTGTCGACCTTAACTGTTTGCATAATCAGACATTGTTACTGTACAATGATAGTGTCAGTAACCTGTCTCTATCTCCCCAACCCTTACACTGAGCTACACCCCAGGCCACGAGGCCCATGTTAACAGTATTTGGTTCTTGTAAAATACATGGGCACTCATTGCTCACCCAGAATTTCCCTACCGAAGTACCATCTAGAAATACCCATATTTTGTTTTGTTTATATGCTTCACTGTTTTTTTTTGCCAAAGGTTCCCATGTTTCAAGAACTGAGCACTCTGACTCAGATGCTGCTGACTCAGACAGTAGTGAAGAGCCTCCTGTGAAGAGCACTTAGAACTCTCCTGCTGTGAGCCCCCTGAGTCATCACTCAAGCAAAGCAATTAAAACTCTTCTGGCTGTGCACCACATGAGTCATCACTGAAGCATTCAATCAATCAATCAGGAGTTTTAAAGTGCACTACTCACCCGTGAGGGTCTCAAGGCACTGGGGGAGGGAGGTGCGAGCAGCTCCGTAGATCATTGGAAGAGCCAGGTCTTGACGTCCTTTCTGAATTGGTGCAGTGTCGGGCTTCGTCGGATGCGGAGGGGGAGTTTGTTCCATGTCTTGGCCACCAGGTAGGAGAAGGATCTGCCACCTGCTCTGGCCCTATGAATGCGGGGGACATGGCTAGGCTGAGGTTGGGAGAGCGGAGGTATCTCTTGGGGGCGTGGAAGGAGATTCGTTTGTTGAGGTATTGGGGTCCGGTGTTATGAAGAGCTTTGTAGGCATGTGTGAACAGTTTGAAGGTTCTTTTTCTTTCAAAGGGGAGCCAGTGAAGGTCGCGGAGGTGTTGGGTGATGTGGTCATGTCATGGGACGTCAAGGATAATTCTGGCTGCAGCGTTCTGGACGGTCTGGAGTTTGTTGAGGAGTTTTTCGTTGATTCCGGCGTAGAGGGCTTTACCGTAGTTCAGTCTGCTGATGATGAGTGCATGGGTGATGGTCTTCCTGGCATCTGGGGGATCCATTTGAAGGTTTTGTGAAGAATGCGGAGGGTGTTGAAGCAAGTGGAGGACATGGCGTTGATCTGGAGGTTCATGGTGAGTGAAGAGTCGAGTATTATGCTGAGGTTGTGTGCGTGGTCCGTTGGTGTGGGTGGGTTTTTGAGGGCAGGGGGCCACCAGGTGTTGCCACATGGGGAGGAGGTGGAGCAGAGGATGAGGACTTCTGTTTTCTCGGAGTTGAGCTTCCGGCAGCTGCTGCTCATCCAGGTTGCAACGTCTTTCATCCCTTCTTGGAAACTTCACCTGGTGATGTCGGGTTCCTTTGTGAGGGAGAGGATGAGCAGGGTGTCGTCGGCTTATGAGACTATATTGAGCCCGTGTTTTCTGACGATGGTTGCGTAGGGGGCCCATGTAGACATTGAAGAGCATGGGGCTGAGGGAGGATCCCTGGGGTTCTCCACATCTGATCTCTGTAGGTTTGGAGAGGAAGGGCGGGAGTCTTATTCTTTGTGTTCTGCCTGAGTGGAATGGTCGAATCCAGTCTAGGGCTGTTCCCTGGATGCCGGCGTCGTGGAGTCTAGTGGCTAGTGTGCAGGGGGGAGACAGTGTCGAAGGCTGCTGAAAGGTCCAAGAGATGAGCGCTGAGCCTTGTGCTAAGTGTACACAGAAGACCTCCTGCTGAAACCTTAGGAGTGGCAGCAGCTTGTCTATTCAAACCGCACCCAAGGCAAAACAAATTGCTTGCCGGTTTCCTTCCTATTGTGAAAGAAGTAAGACCAGCGCTCCCCAGCTGTTAATTACAGCCTTCACAAGAAAAACTCTTCTTTCATCAGCCTCCTCACGCACATCTCTCATACAACCCTTCAAAGCAGGCACTACTTCAAGAAGCAGACATGTCCCTGAAGCCAGCATTTGCTTCGCTGTTCTTCATCGTCTCGCCCATCACAGGTACCTGTAAAAGAAAAGAAACCTTTAAGACAAAGATAAAGAGTGCATAGTTATTTTCTATTCTTGCACATTATTTGCTCGTTTCATAAATAGACATTGGCACTGCGAGTGAGAGCAGTATTGTGCCTAAGGATTATTTACTCTTGACCGGGGCAATCTATTTGGATCATGGTACACCATTAATAAAGGTCTTGAAGAATTCCTGTTTGCGTTATTTTTACAGTTCTATTACTGAACATGTGGGTTGTATGTGAACAGTAGTCCATGATTAATACTTTTAGGTCATTGGGTCAATTTGTACTGAGCCCCTCCAACCCTTTGGAACTCATAGGGATTCAGGGCCTTATATGGGCACCACCTATAATTTCTCTAATTATAGAATTTCTTTCAACATTTTCTGCCATGCTGATTGTTCTGAGTGGGCCATGAAATTATTAATAATTGAATGTAATCATTTTTTCAAACCTTTCCAAAGCTATCATAGGAGTCCTATTGACCACTGAAGTGCTGCTCAAAATATATCTTTCATTTTACAATAGGTCTTTGTGGGTGTTGTAGTGAGGCTACGTCAGATTAATGGTGTCAACTGTCAGTATCAAAGCAGTTTTGAATATTTTGTAACATGTTGTCAGATTTCTATACAATTAACTTTTCATGGATGAATTTTGTGTCTAAATTCCTAGCCTAGCAATTAGTTTACATATGAGTATTTTTATTACTTGTGTTAATAACTTGTATTATATTCACTTTTCTCGCTTTTCTCCAAACCTTCCTCCCCTCTTTCTTTCCTAATTTTCTTTCCAATAACGAGCTCATCATTATTATTCCTATTCTTACGCTGTGCTTCCTTTAAATCTTTTAACATCACAATACTACCTCATCACCTATCCTATCTTTCCACAATCTTACTTATTCAACATTCCATCAGCCCTAGCCCTTTCAAGTGTCCTTTTCCTACTTTGAATAAGCTTGACAACAGAAATAAGCATGAAACACCTGCTAGAAAAACATACAAACCACTTAAGCAGCAAGGACCATACAACATGTCAAGATATAGGGATAACTTAACAAAGACCTATGTCAACAATGGAAGACCCTAGAAAAACACTAACATGGAGGCCTTATCAGCAGTACGACTCTCTAAAGCAAAACCCTGGGGATTACTTGGAGAAACAATATTGACCACTACCTCTACACCACATTGATCAATACTCTCTGGGGGGAAATACAAATCAGAAAACCCAATAACCAGCATGGTCAATTTATCCTTTGACACCCCCCACTTTAAAGCATCAGACCAAGAGGCCACCCTTCTATACGTTACATCCCCAACATCAAGTGTCAAAACTAATTAACAAAACCAGCAGGAACCACACTATCCTCAGCACCCAAAAAACATTTGCCATGCATCCTTATAAACGTGATATCCCTAAGAAAGAACGGGACCCACATACATGCCCTACTAAGTGACATCAAGCTAGACGTACTGTTATCACATAAACTTGGATGAGTGAAGAGGTCCCAGCCACTTTCCTTGAAGCTATTTGCAATGCATACCTACTACTTTACAGAAACTGACTGTAAGAAATCCACCTTTCCTGAATGTGCACTCCAGAGTTCAGCCTTTTCTGGCACTATTTGTACTTGTTTTAGAACTCTGTTCTCTTTAACACTGCTCTTCCGGCCACAGTGCAGGCACTATGATATAATGTAATATGTGATATGATACAATATTTGATACCATCTAAGCAACAAGTTCAATGGAGGACTAGGTGCTGTTTTAAAATCTCTCCTGAAACCATCATGATCAATTATAACGCAACGGCAGAGTGTGAACTCTTAGTTATCCCCTTTCCGCCACATCCAACCATCTCCATCTCATTCCTTTTAGCTACCAACCACCTCCACACAATACAACTTTTGTGAACATTCTTCTGAACTCTGTATTGAATATCATCATTGACTATGCTAATCTTTGTATCCTAGGAGACTTTAAAACCTGCTTTGACAAACCAGTAGCTCCATAAGGCTGAAGACCTACCCAATAAACCTGAAACACTCAATAGCCACTGGCTCATCACTGGGGCTGCACATAATGCAAGGCTTAACCTTGAAGTCATATTTGCTTCAAAATATCTTATCTCAGTTAAAAAAACACAAGCAATTGCCTCAAGCAATTCCTATATTATTGACTTCAACTTAAACCTGCCAACAGCATCTCAAATAGTAACACCATCTAACAACATCTCCCTAAACAGACAATGGACACATTTCAACATTCTCATATTTTAGACTGAATCTCTGGCATCTGAACCACTAAATCCATTGATGTCTATAGACCAGTTACATCACTGGCTCATGGAGGTTTCAGACAAATTGGCTCCCCTTAAAGACTCTAGGCACAGGCAAGCACACCGGATGGTGGGCTGGCTCGATTCAATAAATGTCTTCAAAAGAGGATAAGAATAAGAATTCTACAATGACAACTGGTGAAAACACATGTTCAGAAAGCCAAACACATCGTACCAAAACAAAACAGAATTGTGAAGGCTATTATTGAATAGGTGAAGAGATCTCCAACTTCCAACACATTTGTTATGCAACAAAAATCATTGCAGAATTCTGTATGCCATACTGCACCATAGATTGTGCCAATCACACCCAATCATGATGCAGCTCTCTTCAAAGAAAACCTGATTGAAAAATCTATGTACCCACTTCTCAATAAAGACAGTCAGTAACCAAATCTCTCTGTCAGCTAGGCTGAATTCAAACCACAATAGCTCACATCCAACCCTATGTACTTTTAACACACTATTAACAAAATCAATAGGCTAATAACAACAATCAGAAAAGCTTGGTCACTTGATGATCTGCGCCCCCAAACATATTCGAACAAATCCTCAGAGCTACCTTTGAGGTCACATGCCATAGGCTGGTTAGCCAGAAAACTTACCAGATTGAATAACCTGAGATCCTGGGTCCAGTGAGGAAGATGAACAATGCCTGATGTCCGATGCACAACTGTGATCTACAGATCTGCAAGTTGCTGTGCTGCTGTGTTCCTTCACACTGTTCTGCTTGGTGAAGTCCCTCACTGCTTTTAATTTGCTGCCTCTCTTCTTTTCAATTAACTTCTCAGGGTTTATCACTGCATGGATACACCTCCCCACCACTGGATGCGCAATCTGCTTTGTGGCATTCCACTGTGTGTGCAAACCCACACAGTACCTTGTTTTTCCTTTGAGCCTTTCTGAGCATGTGAGGAAAGTATTAATGTCCAACCTTGAAAGTTTTTCGACTGTAGATCTGAACTCTGGACTTGGTGCTTGAGAGTTTGCCCAAATGCACCTTAGTCTCAGAGCGCCTAGAACTTTGAACTCTTGATCGCGCTAACAGATTATTACCTTTTTCTGGTTGTTAGGGCATGTTTTTGTCACAGCGACCTCCTCATATAATCATGCTTAGCCTCACACAATGTCTCATAAATGTTCTCTTAAGTCAAAGATTACTCTCTACTATTTCTAATAAGCAAGATCTTAAGAGTGCATATTGTAGTTTAGGATAAATTGTACTCATGTATGTCTTTTCTTTGCAACTTTCATAGTACCGGAATCTGTAAAGACTGGGTATGTTGGGATGCTGTCCACTGGGATGACTGGACAACCAAGACTAGAGTCATTCCAGGAAGCTGGACAGGATTGTGCAGGTGAGTCTGACCACCAAACAGGAGCTTGCATCTTATGGTGCTGAGTTTCCAATTGCCAAGTAGGGCGTGGCAGACGGGTGTACCTTTTCTAAGTTCTGTGTTCAAAATGGCTGACGACAAGTTCCAGAAGGTTCCAGAAGGTTCTGGATTCAAAATGTCCTCCAAGAAGATTTCAGAAGGTTCTGGATTCAAAATACCTTCCCAGAAGGTTCCAGAAGTTTCTGAAGGTAAGAAACCTAGTGCAAGTGAGCCAAATCGGATTGGTGGGAAATTCTATGGACAGATGGCCCTTTAAACACTTGATAACTTAAATGCTATGATGTTAGGCCTGACTACTGTGTGTGCCTTGAGCTACATGTGTAAGTACTGTGTTCCTGACTGCTCCTACTGGCTGTGATACAACCCTCTTGTGTTGTTTTGACTATCATATTTCAGGGGGCCCTCAGGGTAGAGCACATTAGGGGACTTTAAGTGGTGATGACACCATACCATGCAGAGCAATAATTAACAGATCACTAGTATCCAGAGAATTCCCAGACATATTAAAAACATTTTATATCAAGAAAGTCCTGAAGAAGCAATGACTCGACCAAGAGGGCTGAAGAAAAATGAATCCTGTTTCAAAAGGTCCACTTCAAAGAAAACTGATAAAAAAAGCAGTTGTCTTCAAGGTCTCAGATTTCCTGGAGAAAAAGTATCTTCTTTCTGACCAACAACCTGGTTTTCCAACAGGCAGAAGGACGGAATAAGCCTTATCTGAAATCTGGAATGACCTCAAGAGTACAGTAGACTTCATCCGAGTTGCCACATTCTCTCCAGCTTTCATAATGCAAACCACCAACTGTTACTCAAAAGACTAATGCGTACATGAATACAGAGTACGGCCCTGTGGACCTTGCCCTTTTTGCATGGTCACCCCCTAACATTTTGTCTTCCACCTCCTACTTTTTTGCTGAAATCATTTTTGTTGGCCTTAGGACTCTTTACCACTGCTAACCAGTGTCAAAGTGCTTGGGTTCTCTCCCTAAAACATGGTAGAATTGGTTTATACCCAATTGGCATTTTTAATTTACTTATAAGACCCTATTAAAGTGGTATTATATGAACTCAGGGCCTGTAAATTAAATGCTACTACTGGGCCTGCAACACTGATTGTGCCGCCCACTTAAGTAGCCCTTTAAACATGTCTCAGTCCTGCCACTGCAGAACTTCTGTGTTCAGTTAAACTGCCATATTGACTTGGCAAAGTTAGCTCTTTGCCAGGCCCAAATCTTCCTTTTCAGTACGTATAAGTCACCCCTAGGGTAGGCTCTGGACAGCCCAGAGAGCAGAGTGCAATGTATTTAAAAAGCAGGACATGTACTTTTAAGTTTTACATGTTCTGGTAGTGAAAATCTCTTAAATTAATTTTTCACTACTGTTAGGCCTATCTCTCCCATAGGATAACGTTGAAGTTGCCTTATTATGTTTCATAAGTGTAATTTCCAAACGGAAAGAGATAACTAGCTCATGTTTGGTGTCTCTGGCATCCTAATTGAAAATCCTAACTCATGGTGAAGGCGGATTTTAGAAAGTTACCACAACAAGATGATGGACGGAGGGCTGAAAGTTTTCAACCACTCACCCCCAATCAAGAGCTGGGTTGGATCCATTGTTCTTTTCCTAACTATGCCATTCCAGTTTTGACCCAGCCATATGCAAATCAGTCTTGACCCTGCTCTTCATGGGAACAGTCTAGCCTGAACTGCCAGGCCAGGTACTCCCTGGATCAGAAACAAGCATCCTGGGACCAGTTTCGGGGTATCACCCCCATCAGTCAGGCTAGCTTGAATCCAGTGGAATAGCGAGAAAGATACTCACATCTGGGCATACCCTTGGCCACGTAGGTATAACATAGCAAACACAACAAGATGATGGACAGAGTAATGAAACTTTTCAACCACTCTTTCTCAGTCAAGAGATCTGTGTTGAATCCAGTGTTCTTTTGCTCACTATGCCACCCCAGTTTTAAAACGTTGTCATTCTCTTTTTTGCCTTAGCCATTTGGTGCCTGGAGCCTGTTTCTGGAGCACATGACTGGGTGTTGGTGACATTTGGGCTTTGTGTATTACTTCTCGACAGCCACACACAGTTGGAGCTTAGGTGTGACTCAATGGGCCATCACTGGCAGGATGGGAGGGAGGATCTTCAATTACATTTGAATAGGGTATGTCCTGCCTCCAAACAAAGGCCTGTATATCCCCTGTAGTAAGTCTTGAACCAGGGCCAGGAAGGCAGGGCATCTGTGCACTTCATAGGCATGCCTCTAAAAGCTTCTCCCCACTTGAAAGGCACACCTGTGTATAAAAGTAGGACCTCAGACACCAACTCTTCAGTACACTTCTGGACCTGGGACTACTCTGACAAAAAGAAGGACTGCGATGCTGCTACAAAGACTGCCACTCTGGTGGATTGCTACTAGAGAGGTACTGCTGTGCTGCTGTTCTGACCTGCTGCCATTTTGCCTAGGGAAAAAGAACTGGACCTGCAACTTCATCTTGAACCCAGGACTACAGAGTGACTCAAAGGGCTAGTCTGTTAGTCTTCTGATCTGAACCTCAAGGACATAAAAGGCTTCTTAACAGCTCCTGTGCCATCTTCAGTGAGTTAAGGACCCCCAAGTGGTGCCTCTCAGGTCTTGGACCTTGGTGTGGCTCACAGGCCCTTAAATCAAGCTGTTCTGCACTTTGTGACTGCAAATGAGCCCATTTGCACCAGAACTGTGCCATTTGCACCAAAAATTTGCCGGATTTTGCCACCAGCCAATCTCTTCACACAGCAGCATCAACAGCCCATGGAGGACCTCAATGTAAAGCTCCAGTCTGCCTGTGGGCACTGCCTGGCCTACTCTTCACATCATTCCAACTCCCACCTCCAATGCTCTCCTTGCTCCTTGGGACCCTCTCCAACATGAATGGGACTATTGGCACAAAACATAAGAAGGTAAAACTACAGCAGGATTAATCTGGAACTGTATCCGATTCGCTCTCTATAGTGGTCGTCCTAAACTTTTCACTTTGACCTGGTCCAGCATGACCAGATAGCCGTGGTTGGCGCTTTATGCTTTTAGGTGCTATATTGCAGTTTATTCTTTGAACATTCTTAACTCCATTTCTACTGATTGGATTTTTGTTGTTTGGGGTTTTTTTTTGTTTATTATAGTTAGCTCTATTTTTCCAACCAGGTGTGGGGTCTTTTTGTGTAGTGTTTTAGTGTTTGAAGTGTTGCACAAATACTTAACACATTGCCTCTAAGTTAAGCCTGACTGCTCTGTGCCAAGCTACCAGGTGGTTGAGCACAGGTTAATTTTGGGTTTGCTTGTACCTTACCCTGACTACGATTGTGGCTGCAGCTTGACCAGGGCTCACACTCCATTCAACCAGTAACCCAATTTCTAATAGGCTCTAAAATGGATACAGCCCTACCCACAAACACCTCCATTATATAGGGAAAAAGTATGTTAGGCCTCACAAGGGCTAAGGAAAGCGCGATATAAATACCAATTCGATACCTTGCCGTGTCTGACAGTCTTCCTTCTTATTTTGTATTGCCTGCAGATAGATGACACTGAGACAGGACAAGTCTGTGAATCAGCTGACAAGATTTCAGAGACCTCACTGCTAAGTGCTAATTAACAATAAAGCAAGATGACTGCATCATATAAACAAGGTCTTGCTATGAAAGTGGCCAGTGAGAAGAAATCATTCACTACTGGAAAGAGCACAGACATCAAACCCTCGTACCTTTTCTGCCAAGGTGCTTCACACATTGTACCAGCTGCACCCTTTACCAGATTGGAAGATGTTGGGATCACCCCTGCATCAATGTTACTACCATCAAAAACAAAGCCCATGACTCTGAGTGCTGCTGACGCCGCTGCAGACATGTGTGAGGCCAATGAGACAGAAATGAACTTATCCTAGTAAACAGAATTGTGCTAGCAAACATAACAAAAAAAGTCTGCTACACTTGAGCCTCCTGTGGTAGGAGCAGTGAAGAAAGGTGGGCTTCCATTATAGTGGGATGTAGCTCTTGTTGCTCATTAGAATATGCCTGCGCTTTCATAATACCCTGAGCGCTGAGTGTCTCTGCATCCAAGAAAAGGAAGCCTGTTTGTTTACCACCACGCACTGCTTCCATCGTCTCAAAATTCCAAAAGTTACAACCAACAATTGCCACCATAGACCCATCCCATCCGAAGGAAACACAAACCCCAACTGGTTAAATCTCCTGGGATGGGCTCAGTAAAGAAGCTCCCCTGATTTGTGACTTCCTAACAGTTTGGCTGAATGAGAAATTCATGATGAACACATTGCAAACTGCATATGTTGATGCAAACTACTGCATTTTGGTAGGCCAGGGACACATCATGGCACCAGGGACCTATTGGTCCACATGATAAACAAACATCCATTCAAGACTGGTATTGCTGAGCCAGAAGAGTCTGAATTGATAAAATAAGATAATGATTATGGCTTCATCAGGGGAAGCACCCTTGACAGTGGCATGCACATTCAGGACCAGTAGCAACCTGGCTTGACATACGGAAAGGAGGGACATCACATTCACTTAAAAGCACTCAAGCAGCCTACCTGCACAGAAATTGCTTGAGATGGGATTGTTATAAATAAACAAACTACTGTCAATGCTATGTTTAGCAAAGATGCGCCAGACTACAAAACCCATATAACCTGCTAATTTAAACAATGGGAAACTTGCTAAAAAGTTGGCGCTGTACCTTCCTTGCATTTTTTTGGGTGGAAGGTGAAGGGGTTTCTGGAATATTTGCTGGTCCTTTTTCCAAAATCAAAGGCTCCAAGCTGGACCTATTTCTTAACTGTAAATGTGCCACAGCTGTAAAATAAAGTGCTAGGATTTGTTATGGATGCAATGATGAAGAACCCTCTGTAGTCCTGGGGCAATTGTCGTAGTCAGAGGGGTCAGTCAGTCTCCTCAAAATGTGGAGAGACTTGTGATTATCAAAATGAATAAGCAGCCAAACAGTAAAATTGAGACTCCAGAAGCTGCAACAGTAGAACATGGTAATGATTTCTCCGACATCTCAAATGTATTGACTAAGATTACAGAGAGGAAGCCACTGCTGATTTTGGAAACGGTAGCTTGGTAGGCATGATGTAGCAAACATGAACTAGTGGAGCGGAGCAGTAGGACATGAAAGCAGAGTGCAAGAAGCGGAGCAAGCGGCCATATGCGATCTTGAGACATAGCAGGCAACTGGGCAATGGGTAGTCGGAGTGGAAGTCACTCTGACCTTTTGGTCCGCCGTGCACCCGTCTCCAGTTGCCTGCTTGCAGCCTGTAGTCATGAACACAGCTTTGATTGGCGCCGTGCTAAGTCGTGAGGAGGAATGAAGAGTGGATTCAGAGGACGTAAGGTGAGCACCTGTTCCTCTGGTTGTTCTGCACGGTGTGAGTCTCCTAGTAGGGAGGCCAGCCAGTGGGATTAGCCCGAGTGCAGTGTAAGTGGCCGAGCCGGCTTGCAGCTCTGCGCCCCCCTTCACCCACTCCTCCTTCTCCTTCTGAAATTCACCAGCAGCAGGAACAGGATACCAGGGGAGACTGATGAAAACCTCTCCAATTCAGTCAATTCCAGCCTTCCAGCCTGGGCCATAGCCACAGCTATATCCACAGCCACAGCCACAGTTCTCAGCTCTTGGCCCTGTATTTCAACTCCAGTGCTTTAGCGTCAGTGCTCTTTCTTGTAGTTTTAGTTAAAATTTCAATCCACAGACTGCGCAAACCCAATGGGGCACTAGAAGCTGCCCGGCAAGGTTCAGCTGCGGCTTGCGGCCACCGAGGGGGGGGCTGGTGTCAGCCTGGTGTCAGCTACATCTCCGAAAACAGTGTACCTCGCTGTCTCGTTGGATACCCAATTGGATGCTTGGCTTTTGACAGCTAGGGAGGCCATTGTTTCACCATTGCCACTGCCATTGCCACTATCTGTCTGATTTGGGAGAACTATGGGAGAACTTTACAGCACCGCATTAGGTGCAGGAAGTCGGGCGACTTCCCTGTAGAGACGGTCAGTCTAGGTGCGGGTGTGGCTTGCAGGTCGCCAGCCCTTTCCTTATGAGGATCTACTTCTTCAATATTTTGTAGCAGTGAGTTGGATCCTAGGCAGCTCTCACACCAGTACCTGCAGTGGCGTAGTGGCGGATTGTGCATTCATGGCCTGTAACCAGTGGAATGGAGTCCAAGAGAAGTTCCCTTTTTGCATTGGTCACAAATCTTGCGCTTTTTCTATCTCCTGGAGAAGTCCAGGGAGAAAGCAGACTTAATCGTTTAACTTAGTCATCTTCCTCCTATACATACTTCCAGATTTATTGTGCTTCTGCCTGCATTTATCATGACAGTAAAAAGGTTACAATCGGGAAGATTAATCTCCTCAAGGTATTGTCACAAGACCAAATCAAATCCATTAAGGAATAAGGCCCCACATTTGGGTATTTTAAAGGAGAAATCAATAATTGAGACTTTCTTTATTAGATCTGATGAAGAGCGCCGTAAAACCGAAGCTGGCTTGTTACCGGTGAAAGTTGGTTCAAAAACAAAATCACAAACAGATTTGCAGTTGGATGCCCTTTGATGGTCCTGAAGAGTAATCTTCATGACTGTTTCCTTCTGATACTTTTTGGCCTTTCTCGATAACACTCCAGGCCCAGTTGTTAAAGAGCACTCATTCCAAAGCTCTTTCATTTTATATGAGCCTGTGTCTCCATATGAGGAAAGCAAGATAGTTCAACAGAGGGACTATCGCAGAAACACATCCTTAATGGTAGAGTATACCTTTCCAGAGATATCCCTGTTCAAGGATACCTCTCCTGCATTACCAGGGCATTTAATATTGGGGTCAAGGAAGCCCTTGATAAGAAATGAAAATTTCTTCTTAGGGTGTTTTTAACAAGCTTGTTAGTCATCTGCGAAGAAGGCAATTCACCTTTTATTCTAAGGAACGAAATAAGTGGATTTCTCATTTAAAAAGAAGAACTATATGGGTAAGAATCCAAAATAGATGCAGCTCTGATAATGTCTGGGTAAAAATGACAGAAGCAGTAATATATAAAATCAAAAAACCTTTTGGAATATTATAGGAGAAAATAGCGGCTCCTTCTCCAAAGCTAAGATAAATATTATTTCTAACATGAAATGGCAAGATTACATTATCTCGCTCCATGTCTTGAACACACAGACACTCATTATTAATGTTATAGAGTCCCTAGATGAGGGTTTCACTGCGACATGTGCTCCCCTTTTCCCTCATGAGAAAGGAAGTGCTGCACTATCCTAAAACTGCTAGGAATACCAGGGCAAAAGGTTCTTACCAACTGCCTATTTCTATCTTAAAATTAGACCTGGACCTATGGGCCACTTATTTAGTGGTGCGGTCCCCAGCCTTGCAATTATAGACAGATCACCCTGTTGGACGGCACAGGAAAGATTTTTTCCAAATATGTTTTATCTAACCTATTAGAATGGGTAGAGGTAAATAATATTATTCCTTTGGAGCGATCAGGGTTTATAGCTGGTCACTTGACCTTGGACATTATAATGGTAATCCATCTCATAGTGGAGAAATATGTGAAAGAAAGAGGGATGCCTTTCTACGAGGCCTTCATAGATTTTTCAACCACTTTTGACCATGTGGACAGGCCAACCCTCTGGAAAAAGTTGAGTGTCATGGGAATACCAGGGTATTTCTTAAACCCTATAATCTCTCTCCATACAGCTATCTGGTGTCAGTTCCTGAAGGTTAATATAAATACACACAAGATTATGGTGTTCTGTAGAAAAGGGTATCGGACCACTACAAAATATAAGTGGTTCTATAATAATTCTGCCATAGAAGTAGCAAAGCCTTATCCTTACATCTGAAGAATTATGACTGCAAGTTTGACCCTATACTGCACATATTACACACATATTAAATAAGGCATATGCTCATGGAAATGAACTAAAGTCACTTTATGGTGCAACAGGTCACAGGCTCTTTAGTCAATTCCTAATAGTATTTAAATTGAAGATTCCGTCAACCCTTTTATATGCTATAGAGACAATAAATATTAAGCAATGGCACTTTATGCATATGGTGGAGAGGAATATTTGTTGTACTATTTGTATTTTAAATTCCATGGTCTTGATAGAAGTGCTAAGGCTAGAATTAGCGTTGGTAAGCACATACATAAGAGGACAAGCAACCATTCTAAGATGGTATAATTCTATCCTACATGCCAAGGATAAGTCTTTAAAAAGTCTCATCCCCATGGAATGTCTCCTTTCCACTACAAAAGCCGATCCATTTTTAACTAATATTTTAACTGCACTTCAACACTTCTCCCTAGCTTAATCAGAGATTGAGGATATGAGCTATGTTCACCTTAAAAGATTTTTAAAGCTTACTATGGTAACCTCATCAATGGAGAATGATGTGGTTATATTATATATAGCCCGACACCTCGCTTCTAGTGTGTTACTGAATCATGTCAGGTAGCAGTACCCCAAACGTATTTGAACTGGAACCTGGAACATGGGGTGGGAAGGTGTATAATGCTTTGTAGGTTGAAATGTTTACCTTTGAAAACTTTGACAGATGCATGGCAGAATGTGGACAGGGAGGAAATAATTTGCACTTTATGTAATAATGGTATACAGACTATTGAACATGTTATATTTGTCTGTCCTGTTTTAAGGGTTTACCAACAGAGATTTTTAAAACCACTTTTTTTAAAACATGGAATTACAACAGCTAAAGCTGCTGTGGACTTGACAAATTGTCCTGCCAATGAATTAATCTATTGTAATACTTTTACATTTTTTAGATCTTTTTTAAAGCTGTATTATATGATGAATTATATTGTAAATCTCATTGTAAGATCTAAATTTCTAATAAAAACTTTGGACGTTGAGAGGAAGCTATTGGATATGAAGATGAACTTTACATTGAGAAGAAAAAGTATCAACACAATGCTTCAAAAAAACACTTAAACTAAATAGAGCTCATTTGTATTATATTCAGGGTGTTATAGATGTAGATAACAATATAATTGATTAGCATGCACAGACAGATAGCTAAGAATACAGTCATTATGGTCAAGTTTCAAACAAAGACATCTAATTCAAACTTCATGTGAACCACAGACGTTGCAGTTAACACAAAGGATGCTGCCATTTTCTGAAAGAGCTAGATGTCAACCATGCCTAACCATTAACTCCCATGGCTAACTGTCATCAAGGTGGCACACATAATGGGCACAGGTAAACTTCTTTTTTATTTTTACTTTTGGTTGGTCAATCATTCAGAAAACATGTGGCTGATTGTCTTCTAATTCATGGTTCTTACTTCAGTATATTCTTCTCAGTTTGTTATCAGTTTGGTTCTTCTGAGTCCTCATGCACTCTATTTTGCAATGATTCTCAAATATGGCTCTTTTCTTTTCTAATTCAAAGCTCTTTTGCAAGGTAAAGACCATGGCACTTTGACTATGTGGCACAGCCTTGCTCCAAAAAGGGACAATGCCAGAATGAAGTTGCACTATTCTTTATATAACACATCACCTTATTATAAACCAATAAAACTGTGCATGCCCTTCCTATTTTGCAATCTAAGTAAACATGTTTGCATTATAGGTACTGATAAAAAATGTTTGGTTTGTGTTAACTTAACTGTCATCTTTGTTCTTTGACAGATGTGTTATGCCCATGGGAGTGTTTGAATGCAGTGTCCCTCTATCTCGCTCTCTCTCAACTTTCCCTTGATTCCACCTACCCATCTACTGATTCCTTCAACCTCTCCCTCCCAAATTATGAGATCTATTGTACTGAAATCTAATTCCATCACCAACAGATCTGAATTATAATTCCACCCACAGAATTGCTGGAATTCTGTAATTCCAAGCTACATGGCAGATTTGTAATTCTTTTGGCATGTGCAAGACTTGTTTTAGCTCATGCTGCCTAGTGTGCCAAAGTTTTCCGGCTGGTAGTGAGGTCATGTGAGATTTGCCAGCTGCTAGCATGGTTTCCAGTCACCACTGAACCTTCCAGCACCATTTTCATGACGCTGGGGAGCACGAGTAGCCATGACTGCTTTTCGAGAAGATTTTCTACTTGAGAAGCAGCTACATCAACTTGAAAATACATTTTTGAGTGAATATTCTACTCCAATGGACTGTTCAGGTTGTATTTTAGTGCAAACAGATTTTTTGTATTCTACTTTTTCCTTCAACAACAAGGAAGTGCCCTAGGGACTCCATCATGTTCTTCCCATCCAGCAGCTTCCTCCTAGTGCTTTGTCCATCTCCTGGTCACTTTTCATTTGGATTTCAGGGTGAAAGGATCCTTCTTGTCTGCAATTACTGCTGCATATATACCATTGGATCTTAAGGACTTTTTTTTGTGATATCACAAGCAAGTTCAAAAACATTTGTATAAGGGTGTTGTTTGTTATATAGAGGGCATGCACCTGTATTTATTTGTACTTTTATTCAATTTGATTGGGGCTGTGGTGGGTGGCCTGGAGTTTAAGTAGGGGTCTAATTATTTTTTTGCATTTAATTTTTTTCTTTTTTGTAAAGAAAATGGTTGCACATTTCAGTACATTTTCTGCACATTTGATACATTTGCACTATTCATTTATTTTACTATGTGGCCTAGACTGCCCATGGGCGATCCAGCCAGGACTAGTCATTGGGTACATGACACAACTGTTTCTGTGGTATAGGTTGTTTTAATACATCATTTAGGCCAGGGATGGCATTGGATTAAATTAAAAATGTGGGGTTTCTTTTCTTTTTGGTATTTGAAGTTTTTTTCTGCAAAAAGTGTGTTTTGGTGGGGAAATATATATCTGATGCCTTGTGAAGATGAGCATTGTTGTAATTTGTTTATAGATCACTTAATTTTTCATTTTCGGCATTACTGAATTAGTGGTAGTGTTTTCTTCATTGTTTACCATGCCTCCTTTGTCTGGCCAGTGTGTGTGTGTTTGCCATAGGCCACTATTTGTCTTTGTTCTCCATGCCATGAAGCTGCCGGCCATTTTGTATAGCCAGTGTCCAAAGGCCTGCATTTGTTCTTTGTTATCCATGCCTCCTTGCTTGCTTGTTGTTTGACCATGTGGCCGGTGGCCAATTTGTGCCTCCAGCCAGTGTGCTTTTGCCATAAGCCTGCATGTGTTCTTTGTTGTAGCCACTATGCCTCCTTGCTTGTTGTTGTTTATCAGTTGTTTATCGATGTGGTCGTTGGCCACTTTGTGCAGTCCAGCCAGTGTGCTTTTGCCATAGGCTGGCATGTTTTCTTTGTTGTGTCCATGCCTCCTTACTTGTTGCTGTTGTTTAACCATGTGGCCGGTGACCATTTTATGTAGCCAACCAGTGTTTTTTGCCATAGGCCTGCATGTGTTATTTGTTGTCCATGCTTCCGTCCTTGTTGTTGTTGTTTGCCCATTTGGCCAGTGGCCATTTTGTGTAGCCAGCCAGTGCAGGTGTTCCTTGTTGTGTCCATGCCTCCTTGCTTGTTGTTGTTGTTGATTGACCATATGGCCGGTGGCCAATTTGTGCAGTCATCCAGTGAGTAAATCATTTTTTTACTGTCTCCAAAGCCATTTTCCTTCCTGCTAAATTTTTATGTTATAACCTCCAGTTTGTATGTATTGGTTTTTGTATTTAAACTTATTTTGTGACTGTTTTAGTCTGATTTTGTTTTGCGCCGATTCCTCTTTGCCGATTTCTCCCGCCACTTGCTCCCACCCTCCTGCCTCCCCGACAACCCCTCCCACCTTCCAGGACTATATTAGGCATGCCATCTGTTCCCATCGATGCCTGGACTGCACCCAGCGCCAAGAGCCCTGACTCTCTCTCTCTCCACGTACCTACACAGCCACAGACCTCTGAGTCCTGGACCCCGGATGTGCCAACAACCTCTGCTGTCCCCTTGTACCACCAGAGGACTGCTGTGTCACCTTCAGCACCTTCAGCAACTGACAGCACCAGAGACAATACCAACACAGACACCACACCGATCAAGATGACTGCAAAAAGCTCCAGTGCATTCTTCTCAATGCACGATCGCTCTGCAAACACACCATGGAAATCTGGGACCACATTCCCATCCCTCACCCAGAAATTGTCTTCCACACAGAGACCTGGCTGAACCCTGCCCCTGCACTGCACTTTGCAACCGCCGTCCCCGGAGGCTACATGATAACTCACTGATACCGAAGCAGCAAACAGAGGGGGAATCGCCACCAATTGCAAGGACACCATCTGCTGCATTACATCTCCAGACAACCCAAGCGTGTTAATGGAACACCTCAAATTCCTACTCCACACAGATGGAAAATGACCATCAGAGGCACCCTTGCCTACAGACCACCTGGACCATGCCCCAACTTCTGCAAAGCCATCCCGGACCTTATCACGTGGATCTTCATCGATTCCAAGGACTACATCTTCCTAGGGCACCTCAACTTTCACCTCAATGACCCCAACGATGCCAACGCCACCATCCTCCTGGAAAGTTTGAGCAACATCAGCCTCAAGTAACGTCACTTACCCCAACCACAATGAAGGACACACACTCGATTCCATCTTCACCTTCAGCAACAGAATCAAGTACACCCATGCTACACAACTCACCTGGACCGACCACTGCAGCATCCACTTCATAATTGCAGGGCCCACCAACACAGACACTGCACCCCTCCAGATCCACACACAGAGACTGGAAAAGATATCAGAAGAAAAATGGAACAAAAGTTTTTGCTCACACGCAACCCAGATCAAGCAGCAAAAAAACCCTACCAGAAGAAGCCAACAGAATCGCCCCCGCCAAGACATCCAAGATTAGAGGACCAACCAAAAGAGCCAGCTGGTTCACTGAGTAACTGCAAGCCACCAAATGAAACTGCTGGCTACTAGAAAGAAAGTGGCACCTCAGCAAACAGTCAGAAGACCATGTCGCTTTCAGGAGAGCACTGAACCAGTACCACTACCACCTCAAAGAAACCAAGAAGAACACCCTGGCAGACCGCATTGAAGTCAGCACGAACCACAACAAGGAACTATTTGCCATCGTAAAGGGGTTCTCCAACCCAGCAGCCACTGAGAACGACATCACCCCATCCCAGGAACTGTGCGACAACCATGATGACTTCTACCACAACAAGATATCGGCTATCTGCGAAAACTTCAAATACCAGCCCCCCCCTCCGATGACAGCATCAACCAGCTCACATCCACAAACACAAACTATGAATACCAGCTCACCCACTGGAACCTCATGACCACGCAAAATACTATAGTCATCATGAACACCATGCACTCAGGTTTACCCACAGATCCCTGCCCCCACAATTTCTTCAACCTGCTTCAAAAGACATTCAGATGGATCCCCACAGAATCCAGAAGGACGGTCACCCACGCACTCATCACCGGCAGACTCTACTACAGCAACACACTCTTTTGCCGACGTCACCCAGAAACAGCTAAAAAAACTACAGAACGTCCAAAACGCTGCAGCCAGATTGGTCCTCGACATTCTCCACTGCAGCCACATCACGCAACACCTCTGACAACTCCACTGGCTACAGTCAATAAGAGAGCCACTTTCAAACTCCTCCTCACACCTGCAAAGCTCTACACGATGAAGGACCTGCATACCTGAACCACCGCCTCACATTCCATGTACCTGCCAGACAACTCCAATCCTCCCAACTCACCCTTGCCTCCATCCCCAGGATCCACAAGACCAGAACAGGAGCAAATTGTTCTCCTACATCACCGACAAGACCTGGAACACGCTGTCCCTGCACCTCAGGCAATCCGTATTGCTGACCCAAATCAGGAAGGACCTCAAGACCTGGCTCCACCAAGTCCGACCAGCAACCCTGCTCCCTCAGAGCCTTGAGACCTTGGTGGGTGAGTAGTCACGCTATGTAAGTCCCTGATTGATTAATTGATTGATTGATTGATCGAAGGCAATCGGTAATGAACTCAGGAAAGTCCTGAACACTTCCATCATCGTGGCCTCCTTCCCTGAGGACTGGAAACACATTGAGGTGAAACCCCTCCTGAAGAAGCCATGCACCTACCCAGCTCATCCTAAGAATTACCAGCCTAAATCTCTGGTGCCGTATCTTGCAAACGTCATTAAGAAAGCAATCAACCAACAACTCACTCAACACCTAGAACACCACAACCTCCTGGACACCTCCCAATCCGGATTTCAAGCCAAGCCAACTACAACACTTAGACAGCCCTGATCGCAGCCACTGACAACATCAGGGCACTCCTGGACTGCAGAGAAATGTCAGCCCTCATCCTCCTGAACTTATCAGTTGTTTTCGACTCCATCTCCCATCACATCCTAATCAACAGACTTCACTACATCAGGCTCAAAGGAGACGCCCTCAAATGGATCGTCTCATACCTCACCAGTAGAGTCCAGAGGAACCATCTCCCACCGTTCACTGCTGAGTCCAAGAAAATCATTTGCGGAGTCCCCAAAGGATCGCCCCTCATCCCCACACTCTTTAACACTGACATGACCTCCTGGATGACACCGTCAGATCGCACCGACTCAACATTATCTCTTATGCCCAAGACACCCAGCTCATCCTCCTACTATCCAAAGACCCCTCCACCACCATGGCCAACTTCCACAGATGCATGAGGGATGTCACCGATTGGATGGAAGTCAACTGTCTCAAACTCAATGCAGACAAGACAGAAGTCTTCATCTTTGGAAACCACACCTCGCCTTGAAACGATGCATATTAGCCCACAGAACTCGCCCCCGCCCCAACAGATTGCACCTGCAACCTCAGCATCAGCCTAGACAGAGCTTGAAGCTGGCCCCAAAGAAAGGTGCTGACAAGCAAGTGGTCAGTGAGGAGGAGAGGAAGAAGAAGCAGATTGTCACCACTGGCTTGCCACTCTCCTCCTTTTCAGGAAACTTCGTATGCACTGTCCTCCGGGCAACAACTTGGAAGGAGCATTCCCACGTCAATGATGGCGCCACCACAACCTAAGCCCAATCCCTTGTCTTCAAGTGAGGCAGCCACTGCAATCATGGTGACAGGCAGTGATTCTGAATGGGATTTGTCTCAGCTGCAAACTAGTGCCTAATTGTCACAGGAAACTGAGGAAAGTAGACAACAGGAGCCTCAGCCAGCAATAGTAGATGTTCCTGAAGTAGAAGCAAAACAGGAAGTTGAGCCGTCTGATGGGCAAGATGCACCTCTCCTTGAACCATTGGCTTCCCAATCTCCAGCAAGAAAAACAAAGGGTACTCCACCATTTTCTCCAAGCCCCTCTTCTGATGCCCTGGAAATGAATTGGACCCCGGATGATTTGAGATCCTTCACTTGAGACAAAGGAAAAGGAAAGTTCCTGAAAGACTTACAATTATGGAAGGGTATGAGGAGGACAACGACTGCTCCAAGGGATGTGGCACTGGTATCACCACTACCACCACCGCCAGCTTCCATATTTGTAAGGCCCCTGCTGAGACATGCATCTACCACTACCCCCGTCGAAGTACGCACTGCAGAGAGGCAATCGTCATCACACTTACCTACCTGCAGTTCTTCGGGCATTGGCAGTGGCACCAGTGGCCTAAGTTCTCCCCAGTTTGGGTCTTCTTTTTGATTAGCATGCAGGAGAAGAACATTGCACTATGCTCCATTTGTCACGCAAGTGTTCATCGAGGTAAGCTTGGTTCACACTACAGCACTGGAGGCCAAGGAGCCATATGAAATAATATCACACAATTCCGTGGGAAGAGTACCTTAAAAAAATTAGTAGAAGTGGTGTTGGTGATGAGAGAGGGGAATCAGTTCCAATCATGGCGGGAGATGATGATGAAGAAGAGAGTGGCAGCTGTACACAAAGTAGTTCTGTCCCCAGCAGTGCACCAATATCAATATTATCAGCAAACTCGAAATGGCACTAAAGTCAGATGAAGACAACACAGCAACAGCATACAGTGATTGCCCCAAGAGGCACATTGAGTATACCACCCCCTGGTTCTTTTTGGAAGTCCTCTGCGTCAGTAATACCGCAAAAAAAAAGAATCCAGGGTACTATTACAGGCATGTTCAGGCAGGAGGGGCCCTATGAAAGCAACCACCCAAAGGAATGTTTCTTTGGCAACAGGAAGCTGGCTAAAATGTTAGCGCTGGACCTCCTCCCTTTTTCTTTTGTGGATGGAGTGTGATGTTAAGAATTTGTGGCAGCCATCTGCTTGAAAATAGGCCTGGGTTGAGCTCACGGAATTTCACTTCATGGAGCTGCCGAAAAACTCTGCCAAATTCCACAAAGGTCTATGAGTGGGCGGAGCATTGTTTGGCCGCCCCCAATGAAGTCCTCTTGGCTGCTGAGGGGTCGTTGAGGGCCAAGAACCCATATTGGCACAATTAGTAAGTCCCCCACAGCTGGATTGCTCAGACGTCATCAAGGCCCCTCCCCCTTTCTTAACCACTCTGCAAAGGGGCCTCCTGGCACACTACTGGTTGGGGAGATGAAGTCCCCTTGGCTGCTGAAGGTCGTTGGGGGCCAAGAACCCCTATTGTTGCCACAAGTAAGTCCCCCACAGCTGGATTGCTCAGACGTCATCAAGGCCCCTCCCCTTTCTCAACCGCTCTGTAGAGGGGATTCCTGGGGCACTACTAGTTGGGGGATTAAGTCCCCTTGGCTGCTGAAGGTAGTTAGAAACCAAGAACCCCTCTTGTAAGTCCCCCACAGCCAGATTGATGAGATGTCATCAGGGGCACCGCCCCCTTTCTCAACCACTCTGCAAAGGGGTGTCCTGAGGTTGGTAGATGAATTCCCCTTGGCTGCTGAAGTTGGTGGGAGCTTGGAACCCCTATTTTTGCCACAAGTAAGTCCCCCACAGCTGGACTGCTGAGACATTGTCAGTGGCCCATCCCCTTTTCTCAAGCACTTTGCAAAGGGCCCTCCCTGCGTACAACTGATTGGGGGATTAAGTCACCTCGGCTGCTAAGGGTCATTGGTGGCCAAGAACCCCTATTATTGCAACAAGTATGTCTCCCAGAGCTGAATTGCTGAGACGTAATTGGAGGCCTGCCCCCGTTTTCAACCTTTCTGTAAAGTGGCTTCCTGATGCACTACTGGTTGGGGGATAAAGTTCCATTGGCTGCTAAGTGTCGTTGGGGGCCAAGAACCCCCAATTGTCGCCCCAAGTAAGTCCCCCACAGCCAGATTGCTGAGACATCAACAGAGCCCCTGCCCCCGTTCTCAACCACTCTGTAAAGGGGCCGCCTGGAGCACTACTGGTGGGGGGATGAAGTCCCCTTGGCTGCTAAGGGTCGTTGGGGGCTGAAAAACCCTGTTGATTTGACAAGTAAACTTCCTGGCACACTGCAAGTTCCAGCCGGGGTCGCTCGCATTTCATCGCGCTTGCCCACGGCACAAAAAAATTCCTCTCTGTTGTGGAGTGTGGAGTTTATCTGAAACTCGGAATTCTCCACAGAAAGCTGAGTTGCCGAATTCCACAAACTCCATGAGCGGAGTGTAATTTTATGCCCAGGCCTACCCGAAATGGAAGGTTTCCAGCCAGACCAATTTTGCCAAAGTTGCTGTTTGTAGAACTCTGGCTCTCGATATTGTGCACTAAAAAGAAGTACACTGTCCAGTGGACCCCTTATTGGTATACAGAGGTAAAAGTAGATAATACTATTGCTCTCTTTTTGGTAGTGTGGGTGAGCAGTTAAGCTTATCAGAGGGCAGTGCTAAGCATTTGTGGTACTCACAGAGGCAATACATGAGACACACTCAAGAATAAATCTGAGACCAATTTGCAAAAATAACATCAATTTTTATATTATTAAAGGTCCAATAAGCTAGCTTGGTTAAGTAATATAAAATCACTGTTGGCTGAGATTGGTGTGCCTGACATTTGGGAATATTCATCCTACCGTTCATTCCCAACCAAACATTGTGTAAAAGCCCATTATTGGGAATGGATGAGGCAATTAGAGCCCAAGATCACATCAAGCGGCCGATTGACAAGAGAGTTCATGGATTTCAAGTCAGACGGTGTATACAAAGATTCTCTTGATACTATTTTGGTTCATAATAAAAGGAAATTGTATAACAAGTTCAGGTTGTGTACCCTCCCACTTAATGCATTTGTGATTGTATGGATAAACTAGTCATCTACATCAAGGTTCTCCCATGCTGCAAAGTTGAGAAAGAGACTGATGCCCACTTATTATTTGCCTGCCCAGCTTACAGGATTCCCCGAGATAAATGGATAAAATCCATTTGTGGATTGCTGGGCACTCAGAAAAATTTAGTAGCCCTAAGGGTTCTAAGATCGGACCCTAGATCCTTGTTTGCTTGTGCTGTGGGCAATTTTCTATGACATCTGTGGGGTATTAGGAGGAATTTTAAACACTTAATTTATTGATTTTAATTGTATTTGTATGCAACAAGGACTTTAGCAAGAAGAACTCCGAACAATACACAGCCTCCTTTCATTATGATATTATCAAACTACAGGAGGAAACCCATAACCCCAGTTGAGACCTTAGTCAGTAAAATATCATACAACAATGTATCTGTGGGAGTCAATGAAAACATACAAGTTAACAAAAAGAACACATAATCACTTTTTTTTTGTAAGTTCAAAGGTTCGTATTTACCAAAAGAAAGTATCAACTGTATACTTTAAAAAAAAAAAAAGGTTTGGTGGCAGCATCAACAACGTTTTTAGGTTGTGTTTAGAGTGCAGTGTGAACACATTGTGCATGTGAACAAAAGGTGTTCTAAAACGACTCAAGTGAAACATGGAAAAGAACAAATAAATCAGCGTATAGATTGGGCTGAATGGTAGTTGAAAGTATTATTGTCTCTGAACCTTGCTAGGATTAGATTACTCAGCCCCAACTTGTTTTTTCTATTCCAGGTGCCTTTGGTTTCCCTCAAGTACCCTGATACATGTTGCTTAAAAATATATGTACACTGGTCTAAAATTATTTGTTTCATTTGTTTTCTGGGGATAATTTTCTTTTTCCACACCAGGCAGCAATATTCTTGCTTGTGTTCCTTTGTCCAGAAGATAACCTCGAGTTATGAAGGTCAAAACACCATTGATGGGGGCATGGTCTGGCCACGAGAGAAGATGGACACTTGCTTTTGATCTCCGCTACGAGTCGGGCCCCCGGTCGAAGGCAGTGGCTTTCCTGGTGCGGCAGGGGACCTGTATTCTCTCCCTTTCCCCTCGCACCCACCCTTTGCTGTGTTGAGGGGAATCCATGGCGACAGCTGCAGCCGCCATCCCTCTCTAAACCTCCGATGGCCAGGGATGGCCGCTGGGCCTTGAGGTGTGGGCAAAGTCTCGGCCCTCGAATGACGGCCCTGCCCAACCCCAAGCTCCAGAGGCTGTTTACTGCAGCCAACAATCATCCCTCTTAGAGGCTCACGGCATAGCCACGCTGAACATCACCTGCGCAGGAGAAGCATTGACGCGGGTGTGACACGGAAAGCAGCTACAGCACCACGGTCGGCCCTGGGGCTTCCCAGACATCAAGCCACCCCATGAGTGAGACCAGTGACGCCCGGGGGGTCATGGAGACCTAAGATATGGCGCAACAGTCTGCAGGCAAGTGAGAGCGTCGCACTCCCCCACCCAGTCCTATTTACAGCGGGAGGAGCACGGCACATGCCCACACATAGGGGGCAGATGAACACTGTGCAAAAGGGGGAAAAATAAATCAGGAAATCAGGAAAATACCCCCGAAGGAAAAGAAAAAAGAAAGAATAGAAAAACAAAGACAACGGAAGAAAAAGGCTGCTGTAAATAGTTTAACCCTGCACCTGCCTCTGTACTGCACTATTCCCCCTCATCTACCAATCAGGGCAGGCGGGGGCACGCACCTACAACACAGCGAGGGACCACCGAACACCCCACCACAACTCCCCACTCTCTGTCCTCTTCGAGGCGTTGGCCCGCAAATGTCCCTTATCAGAGGGACAAGGAAGAATTAGGAGATGATTAGGGCAGGAGCCCGCCAAACCCAAATGGGTTTGCCACTGACAGATGGAATTCCCCACTGCACCTCAGTTGGTTTGCCCCACAGCCCCTCTACCCTGTAAGGACCCCCCTCACCCGCCTCACAGGACATTCAGAGTCTGCAGACTCCCTAGTCCGCAGCCTGCTAGTAAGGTGGGAAACACAGTGGTCCTGAGCACATCTGAGGTGACTGAGAACTCTAACCTACCTCCCCCCCAGCTTATCTGCTGTCTGCAACCTGGGAACCACAACTATAGCCACCACTAATAGTCTGAGCCTCTTTGCTGCCATACCCCCTGGATATGGGTGAGACAGGTGCGGAGGCCGCCTCCACGCGGCCCCTCGGAGTCCCAACATAGCTTTGCTCCTCCCATCCTGGATGACTAGGATCCTGCAACTATATGAGTCCTCTGCTGTGGCGCTGATCCCTTCTTGCAGGTCGTTAGGAGACGTCCTCACCTCCCTCCTCGCATTCTGTAGCTGCCAGTGATCACGCTAGCACCACCGACTTCGAGCCTGGGTTTAGAAGGTTATAAGCGCCAACTGTCACAACGGCCAACCCTCTCCTGGCAGCAACATGGCTGACACAGTTGTCATCGCGACAGAGCAAAGTGCACCACCCCCGAGGGCGAATACTTGCTGACAAGCCTGCGGGCAAACCTGCACGGCAGCTCCTCTTTACAGAAGCTCTCAAACAGCCGTGCACCATGTCCTCGAAGGGGACCCCCCCACAAACTCTCCACACCAGCCCACAATGCCCACTGCCCAGGACAACACTATGGACCGTATCCTGCAGGAAATCTCAGCAGTGGGACGGCAACTGGAGGGTATGGACTCTAATATATCTGCCCTGGTGGAGGAAACTAAATCAATACGGCTTGATATTGCAGGATTTCACACCCGTGTGGAGGGCCTGGATCAGAGAGTAACGGTGCTAGAGGGCCAGCGGATTGTTCCAGAAAAACCAACGACCACCGCAGGGCCTTCCTCTCCTTCCGGCCTCGCCTGCGCCAACTGGACATCAAATACGGTCTCTTCGAGCCTGCATGATTCCGCATTAGCAAGAATTGCATCTCTAAGGACTTCTACGACCCGAAGGATCTGCGCCTCTTTTTGGATAGCTCCTACTTCCAGGCCATGGACACCTCTTGCACACTAGCCGAAATGGCCCCCAACTGGATACCTCCCCCTTCTCCTTGGGCGGAAGGCGGCGCACCAACAGCGGATCCTTGCTCCGTGGCAGGGAACAAGACAGGATGGCCTGCACCCTCAGAGACAAGTAGCAGAGCCTCTAGTCAGTGGCCGCATTCATACATGACCAGACCAAAGACAAATTCTGTTCCCCCTTGAAACCCAATCCTGCAGTGGAGGGCCAGACGGGTGATCAGCGCTGATATCCCGTACTGGACCCAATCGCTCATTCAGATGCAGAGCTAAGGGGGACGCCTGTCGGACAGCTGAGTATCACCCCATCAGTTCTAAGTGCTCTCATGAATGACTGTATTGCTCCTGGTTAATCTTGTTATGGCTATTGTTGTTATCATTATATTCTATGTTTGCCGCATATTATGTGCCCTCGGCCCCTGCCTCGCCCCTCCCTAGCGCCCCCTCACCACCACCCCTCTGAGGCAGTACCATCTGCACCCCCACCCCGCTACGCCCTGAACCAGACCATAAGACGTCTAAGAGCCAACCTTCCACCCCGCACTCCAGAACTCGCTAGGCCCTCCCCCCTTCCTCTGACTGGCATACTCTGACCCCCCCCATGCTCCTTCTCCTCTATCAACTGTCAGATGCCTTGACCCCTCTCCTTTTATTCTTCAGCCAGGCAAATTGTATCAGAGGAGTGTTAGGATCATGCATATCCCACACCATGATACCTGCAGGAAACTGGCCACCCCCGCACTACAGGCTGAGATCCTATTGGACCTCCACTTCCCCACCCAGGGATACCATACAGTTTCAGAAACCACTCCCCCTGCACACCCTGCCCACCCAAGCTTCATTCCTATCAGCATCCTGCCAGCCTGAGGAGGCCCACTCAATGCTCTGCCTCCACAAGCCTAGACCCACGGTCTACAGACCTATGTTCCCGGAGCTGCACCTCTAGCAGCACCCCCTTGCTCTATCCCTTTCTATATATCTTTTTACCCCCCTATCTGCCTCTACCCTATTTTAGACATACGCCCACCCCGTCCCAAACACCTGCACCCTAGCCATTAGTGCCCGCTCCCCCTACTATCGGCTGCTCCCCCAACACATCCTTCTTTTGCGCGCCAGGTTACATCTGTCCCTTCTTCCCTTTCACCCTTCTCCTTCCGCTCCCCTCTTTCCTCCCCTTCTCGCCCTTCCTATTAGCACGTCCCTACGACCCCCTACCCTTCTCCTATATTTTCTTCTCTCCTCCTGATTGCTTCCGTTCATATCTTTCTCTAGCTCCTCCTCACACCCTAGATAGGAATAGCCCTCCCCATCTTTGCTATTACTACATGATACCTGTTGGCGCTCACCGTGGACACCATCCTCATAACCACTGTCCAGTATTTGAGCATAGCTTCCAGAACCTCTCTTTATTGTATCTGTTTACCCTAGATTGCCATTAGTGGCATGAGAGCTGAACACACATAATGAGCCCGTTCCCATTATGTGTATTTCGTACCCGCTACACTTCATAACGTGGACCGTTAATGACCTCATACATTACATCCAAATGGAAAAAGGTGCTCTCTTATCTTCAGTCCAAAAGGGCTGACGTTGCTTGTTACATGAAACACACCTCGATGCCCTGGAATCTGCCAAACTACGGTGGGACTGGGTGGGGAGAGTGATCCACAGCAGCACAACCACCGCCTCAGATCCGGATAGAGGTCCACTCCGCAAATGCCGAGTTGCGATCCTCCTTCGAAAGTCCTTCCCTGCCACTGTCAGGAAGACATGGTCCGACCAGAATGGCAGATACGTGTTTGCCAAGCTACGTTTGGAGGAGGCCTCCATATGTGTGGGGGCTGTCTACGCTCTGACGGGGATGAAGCGGTCCTTTCTCCTCCACGTGAACCACTTGCTAGTGGGGAACCTAGCACCGGACCCAATCCTGGACAGAACGGGACATTTAGATAGATTCAAAGCTACAGACAGGGCCCTGATGAACGATGTGATATCGGATAACAGATTGGTGGACCACTGACGCCTCAGCCACTCAACCGACAAAGAATACACTTTTACTTCATCGGTACATGGTACGCTTTCGAGGCTAGATTACTTCCTTATATCTGAGAAAACTGTCGCTCTTGTCCAGGAGTCTCAAATTCTAGAGGCAGCCCTCTCCGACCACTCTCCAACTATGCTGTCCTTGCATGTGGGGCTAGCCTCCCTGGGCCGCACACCATTGCGAATGAACATACATCGCCACTACACCCCACAGGGTAAATCCCAAATAAAAACTCACCTCTCTACATACCTCTTAGAAAACAACACCTCAGTGACCTCCTGTAAAACACTCTGGGCTGGTGTGAAGTCCACTATCCGAGGACAACTTATGAGAGATGCCGTGGTGGCCAATAGACAGACCGCTGCTCGCCAGAAGGAACTAGAGAAGGACATCTCACACTACACCATCCTCTATACCGCTCACCCCACCCAGCAACACCACAGGTCCCTAGAACAAGCCCAGATGGCCCTCAATAGCCTCTTTACATATAAATCTGAATACACTCTACAGCAAATGAAGGGTCGCCACTATGAACAAGGGGAAAAAGCCTGTAGGTTGCTTGCAGCCCAGCTCCGTCAACGGGAGGCCACCATAGCTATCCCTGCTATAACATTGCCGAAAGGTGAGGTCCTGACCCACCCTCAGGAGATTGTGAATGAGTTTGCCTCGTTTTATGAGTCCCTTTACACACGGGGGAACTGGCGGACAGGGACCGTATGGCCGCCTTCCTGAGAGGGGTTGATCTTTCCCGACTCTCGGACGCAGGCTGAGAGCTCCTGGAGGGGGAGATCTGCAAAGAAGAAATAGCATCTATAATCTCCAAGCTACCCTACCACAAAGCCCCCGGAGTGGACGGCTCACCTGCCGAATTTTATAGATGGTCGGGGGAGGAGACGGTTGAGACTCTACATGCCGCCTTTCAGGAGGGGACACAGACGTTCTCCCTAGGAACCCTGTCGAATAAGGTGGTGATCGCCGTACTGCCCAAGCCTGGGAGACACCCCCTACTATGTGAAATATATAGGCCTATCTCCCTACTGAACTGTGACATTAAAATCCTGGCCAGCATTTTAGAAGTCCGTCTGTGCAAGGTTCTCCTCTCTTTAATATATCATGCACAATTGGGCTTCGTACCAGTCCGGTCCTCTATAAACCATCTTTGAACCTTAGCCCACTCCCTATGGTCAGCCAAAGACTTACAGGCAGATGCACTGGCCCTCTCCCTTGACTCAGAGAAAGCGTTTGACCGCATTGAATGGGACTGTCTGTTTGCTACAATGGAGCAAATCAGCCTGGGGGACCAATTTATAGCTAAAGTACGACTGTTGCCCTACGGCCTAGGTTAACTGCTGGGGGTTCCTGTCCAACCCCTTCCCGATCTGAAGGAGCACACGTCAGGGATGTCCCCTTTCACCACTTCTTTTCCTCCTGGCTATGGAACCCCTAGCCTCCACTATTCGCAGCTCTGCCAACATAATAGGCACCCAACTCCCAATCGGGCACTCCAAAATATATTTATATGCGGACGATATCCTTCTTACTTTAACCGATTTACAAAGATTTCTCCCGAGCCTGCTAGACATCATTGATGATTTCTCGACACTTTCTGTGTAAAAATTTAACTGGGACAAAAACGAAGCCCTCCCTCTCTCTGCCGGCACCACCAAAGCAGCCTTACACGGCTATCCTTTCCGCTGGCAACCTTCCTGCCTTACGTACCTGGGGATCCTGGTGAACAGGGGCACGGAGGGCATGGTCCCGGACAACATGGACCCACTACTAGCCCAGATGAAACATGACTTCGAAAAATGGACTGCACTGGGGCTCTCCATGTGGCGTAGAGTGCAGGCGGTACAGATGGTAATGCTACCACGCTTCAAATACATGCTTGGGATGCTCCCAGTTCAGGTACCACCATCCAAACTACGTCTCATTGACTCCCAAATCAGGCCCTTTGTATGGGGCTCTTCGAAACCCAGATTAGCTGTGACCAAGCTCATGGCACGGTGGTCTTGCGGAGGTCTAGGCCTACCATCGGTGGAACACTACGCCCTTGCTCTCCAGCTCTCTCAACTGGCGTACATGCTACCTGGTATTCTGAACCCACCACAGTGGGTCCACATTAGCAGGTCATACTACTCACCGACACAGCCTTTCTATCCTGTAAGAAGCCCGCCCCGGCAGCCACAATACTATTCACCTGATGCTACACACCATGCAAAAGGCCTGGCAACATGCACACTACCTACTCGGGATGAATCTGCAATTGCATGAAAAGGCCCCCCTGTGGTGCGATGCCAGCATTTGCATCGACGGACAGACCCTACACTGGACTTACTAGAGGGAAGCCGGTATTTACAGTATAGGGCAACTCTTACTAAATGTCAACCTTAAACCATTTGCCCAACTGAGAGAAGAATTTGGCCTCCACCCGAAACAAATCTGGTGCTACTTGCAATTACAACACTGCTTGAGGAGTTGCCTGGGAACCCGCCCATGGTCCCTTCAACCCTCGCCTGTAGTATCCTATCTGCATACATGCCTGTGGGGGAGGTGTAAAGGGGCGATGTCAGGACTATACAGCACACTTTTATCTCACCTTTCCTCGCAGCCACTCTCGGGAGCCTAGTGCACCAAATGGCATGCCAAACTTTCAGTCACATATGAAGACGATGACAGGGTGGACACATTAGAGGCTCTGGACAGGGGTATGAGGGAGGCCCTTCTAAAGTTCTGTCTTTTTAAAACACTACACCACTGTCATTGGACCCTAACTAAACTGAATAGAGCAGGTCTCCTCCCGCACGTGTACTGCTGGAGGTGTGCGAGCACTCACTGCAATATGACAAATATAATCTGTGAATGTCCCTCGATTCAACCCTTTTGGTCATATGTTGGATCAGTCTTGAGTACCTCAATGCCTCTGCAGCTACCACTCATCCCCTCAGTTATTCTCCTCCACGGTACATGGACCTCACCAGAGCTCTCATGACCACAACGCTGCCTCTTCCATACAGCTCTGGCCACGGCCAAGATATGTATCCTCCGCCAATGGAGATCACCAGTGCCTCCGTCCCAGGAAGCCTGGCTCATAGCCATGATCCAGACGGCTTCACACAAGCGTATTATCTATAACTTGCAAGACCAGATTGATTTGTTCCTCCAGACATGGACACACTTCTTACAGAATGAGAACAACGGCAGGCACTCTGCCCCAGGAGTCACAGCCCCCCTATCCCATTGACCTATGCAAGGCTGCACTTTAACGCATAGCTGACTGTCGCTACTATCACCACACAGAATGATGTTCTGCTACACCACACCCCACTCCCTCAAGCTCCTCCATATTCACTATTATAAAATAAGCCTCTACATTCCTCCCCACTATTACCATCCCCAATCCCATTGCGCCCATCTCCTCCCTTTTCCCCTGCCCGCTACCCCCTCCTGCCCCACTTCCCCCACCTAAATACCAATGACCCCCCCACCCCTACCCCCATCCCCCAACAACTACCTCCCTGTCCCCTCACAAGACCCGCTCACTCCTCCCCATCCCCGCAACCCTACAATCCCGCCGCCCCCTTCCGCTGTGTCTCCTTACCTCTCTTCTCTACCCAACCCCCTCCCCACCACCCCGCACCCCTCCTTTCCTCCCACCTCTCCACCCCCGGATCCTCAGCCCTACCAACGGATGAGGGGCACTTCCCCCACACTGGAACCAGCAGACGAGGCCATCAGCTTCAACAACCCAGTCCCATTTCTCTTTTTTCTTTTCCTATTCCATTTTTCTTTCTCTCTCTTACTGTATCCCCACGCAACCCCCCCAGCATTATGCAGACATACTAGCGCCAACGGATTGGAATACAGTCCCCCCTTCCCTGACCAGCACCACACCTCTGATAACCGCATAACATGCTACCAATACCACCTGGCCTCAGATATCCTTTTTAGCCAAAGATCCTGTTCTCCCCCCACCCAGGAGACACCCCCTATCCATGATCCTTACCTCCCTGAGAGCCCTCCTGCAAAGCCAGACCGCTACCAGCCCTGCTGGATAAGCCCTCAGGGAACCATTCTAAGGTGAGGTGACTCGGGCCTTACACAGTCTTACCCCCTCCCCTCACAAACTATTACATCCCACCCTGGATTTCCAGCATTGCGTGGGATCACCTGGCTGCATACACCCGCAGCCTCCATACAAACATCACTCCTATATCTCATCTCCCACGATCCTCTTACTGCACCTCCTCCTTCTTATTGCTATATATTCACTCCGATTTCTTATGATTGTTCTTTTTACCATGTGACGTCTCCACGTTCTTCTACTTGAATGAGGAATAAAGATCATCCATGTTGTACACTCTTATTTTTTGTTACTAAACAATTGTAACACAAAAAAACACCATTGACTCTTATGAGCCCGATTGGGATTGCTAATTATGCTCCAATTTTTTCACAAATTGTATCATGAAACTAGTGTTTATGCATAATATCTGAATTAAATAACTCCCAATCTACACGCTGATTTATTTGCTCTTTTACGTGTTTCAGTTGCGGCGTTTTAGAACACCCTTAGTTCATGAGCACAATGTGTTCACTCTGCACTTTAAACACAACATAAAAACGCTGTTGAAACCTTTTTTTGTAAAGGATACAGTTGATACTTTCTTTTGGTAAATACAAACCTTTGAACTTACACAAAAAAAATGTGTATGTTCAGATTGGACTCTTTTTTCTCAGTCTTCAATGCAGGTAGTCCGGTACCACGGGTATTGGTAGGGCATGGCTTCGGTAGGGGAGTAGCTCCTCTACCCCAAGGGAGGAAATGGGCAAAATTTGTCAAAGGCTGGAGTTGCTCCGTGGTTCTTAGAGGCCTTATAGTTGCAGGACGAGACAACAGGCCACGATTGTTGAGTTCTGGAAGCAGTCGGCAGTGTTGGAACTAATTTTCTGCATCAAGTCTTCAGTTCCTCGGGACCACAGTTCTTCTTTATCCGTTGAAAGGTCCAGGGATGACACCTAAATGCTAAATTTAGGGGCATTAAAAGGGGAGACATGTAGTAGCCAATGGGCTTCCTAACTTTAGGGTGTCTCCACCCTCTAAGTGACCACTTCCTGTGGGAAGGGGTACTACCCTAGCCCTGATAGGTTTTTCTACCATCTCAAGCTGGAGGATTTGCAAAAGTAGTGTCCACATTGCCTGCCACACCTAAGGGGTGGGGCTGGCTGAATGTGGGTGCATATCCTAATCTAAAAAATTGTCCCGCCTTTCCTCCCATCAAATGTGGAGCAGAAAAGGGGAGGTTGGCATCCTTCACTATCTGGAGGTACCTGGGTTGCTTCGCATTTGAAGCTTCCCACCTCAGAAGGCCATCCTGACCTGGGGAGGTGTGAAGCACCTCTGCTCAGAGCAAGCTTTGATTATTGCCCTTTCAGAGCAATGGACATCACCCTATGAGGTCATAAATCATGTCTGGTGGTGACAGGCTGGCTACGGCTAGTCAGAGACCACACAAGTTCTTGGTAGGTTTTCAGGGGACCATCTAAAGCGTCTCCTGTGTAAATGTATTAATAAATCCAACACCAGCATCAGTGAGGATTTATTAAGATGAGATGTTTGGTACCAAATATCTTAGGGTTCAGTGAAGCCATCATGGAGATAGGAATCTCGTAATGACAAGTATCCAGTTCATGTCCTCTATATAACTTCCCTGTGCACTTACACTATCCAAAAGTGGACTTGATATTGTAAGGTCATATCTGCTCATGGAGATTTGTTCACACATGTGATATAGTAGAGCCTGCCTTTGGGCTGTAAGGCCTGCAGTAGGGGTGACTTACCTATACCTCATGCAGTGTATGGGGGAATGGCACACAGAGCTGTGTGCCATGTCAACTGTTCGATTTTCTCTGCACCAAGACATGCAGCCTGCAATGGCAGAGTGCAAGGGCTTGGTGAGGAGTACCTGGGGTGGCACAATTTGTGCTGTAGCCCCAGTGGACCCTCTTTAGTACCCATGCACTAGGTACCAGGGGTACCATTTACTATGGACTTACAGGGTGTGCCAATTTTCATACAGTTTTGGGAAAGAGATCTGGCACTGGGAAACTCGTTAGCAGGGACCAAGTGCACTTTCAGTTAAAAATCACATCAAGTGTCAGGCAACAAGTGGGGGCTAACCATGTCACAAGAGGCACTCTCATACATATTCTAGTGCTCCATCTTGATGTGCTGCAATTGGTTGGACAAACTTTGCAACAAAGTGCTGTTCACATTATTTACCTGACAACAGAAATGTGGACCAGTTGTCAAGCAACTGATTGCATGTGTATCACTGAACACTGGATCTCTTTTGTGAGGGGTTAGGAAACAGTTATATAAAGTGCCTCAGCACTGAAGAAACTTTTAAGAGCATTCAGCGGCATGCAACAGTAGCAATGTTTGACATGGAGAAATCCCATACAGGTGCAAAAATCTTGGAAGACTCTAACAGCAAGGTGTTTGAATGGCTGCGACCCAATGGTCTCCAAATTTGTTTTGTTGCCACAGACAGGGGCAGTAATATACATAATGCAATGGCAGTAAAAGAGATATGTGCAGACAAAATATCGAGTTTTAAATGTCGACTCACAGAAATATCGTGTCCTAAATATCGTGAGTGAGAAATATCGACAGCAAGAATATCGTGGTCAAGAATATCAATTTAAGGTAAGAAAATTTGATTAAAAAAATAAAGAAGTCATTAATATAGTTTGCAAAAATATAGTTGTTTAAAATATCGATTGTTTAATTAGTGCTATGTATTTTAGTATATATTTTAAAAGTATGTGATGTATTATTTTTGTATAAGAATTGTTTATATATTTTTTTACAGATGTGTTAAATTTTTAGTAGTTATTAATTTTATTTTAATTGAATTTTGCATGTTTTAGTTCCGTAGCGGGTTGTGGGTTTATAGGGGAATAGGGTGGGAAGAAATTTAATTATATTAAATGAATGATTATTTTTTTGTTTATTAATATTTATTTAATTGAGATTTTTTAATGTTAATTGTGTAAAGTAATTTATTATTAATTAATAAATAATTGGTTGTTAATTAATATTCATTAATTATTTGTTAATTAATTATGGTAATTGTGCAATTAATTTTAGGTGTGTGTTTTGGGGTTTATAAGGGTAAAGGGAGGGAAGTAGTTTATTTTTGATTAATTTATAATTAGCTGTTAATTAATATGAATTAATTTATTTTAAAAAAAATTATGGCAATTGTATAATTCATTTTGGATGCGGGTTGTGAGGTTTATAGGGGTAAAGGGTGAGAAGTAATTTATGTTTAATTAATTAATAATTAGATGTTAATTAATATTAATTAATTAATTGTAAATTAAATATTGAAATTTTGTAATCACTTTTAGGTGTTTGTTGTGGGGTTTATAGTGGTAAATGTTGGGAATTATTTTGTGTTTAATTAATGAATAAATAGATGTTAATTAATATTGATTAATTAATTGATATTTATTTAGGGTAATTGTTTGTTTTTTGTGTGTGGTTTTTACTTATAAAGGGCTAAAGGGTGGGTATTAAATACATTTTACTTACGTTTTTTTATTAACTGTTAAATAGTAAGAGTTTTTATTTGAAAAAAGTTTTAATTGTGTAATTCATTTTTACAGTTTAATTTTAGCGGTGTGTTGTGGGGATTATAGGGTTAAAGTGTGGGAAGTTAATTAATTTTTATTAATTGTATTTTTATTTAATTAATACTATTTCTTTAATTGGTATTTAAGTATGTTAATTATGGAAGTACTTTTTAAAAAAAAATTAGATGTGTGTTGTGATTTGTGTGGTGTTATAGGGTTGGAAATAAAATACATAAATGTATGTAATAATTAATGTTTTTGTTGTAAACATTTTCAAGTTTAAAATATTTATTTGTTTGAAGTTTCTTTTTATTTTATGTTATATAATATTTGTAGGTATTTGTCATATGTAATTAACATTATACTATGTTTTTGTTTATTTCTTTTTAATATTAAATATATTAGTATTTTAATTTTTAACATATATATATTTTTATTGTTTTATTTAGTTTTTTACATTTTTTTTGATTTTTTAAAACAAATTTGTTTTTATTTTTTAACTGACTGGAGTGGTAATAGTGAATTTTATTCCTCCGCTATCCAACACTTTCCCTACTGTTATATTCACTGGAGTGGGAATAGTAGTTTTTACTCATTTGCTATCCAACACTTTCCTTACTGTTGCACTCATTGGAGTGGGAATAGTAATTTTTACATCTCCGCTATCCAACACTTTCCCTACTGTTGCAGTCACTATAGAGGGAATAGTAATTTTTACCCCTCCGCTATCCAACACTTTCCATACTGTTACACTCACTGGAGTGGGAATAGAAATATTTACCCCTCCGCTATCCACCACTTTCTATACTGTTGCTCTCACTGGAGTGGGAATAGTAAATGTTATCACTCCACTATCCAACACTTTCCTTACTGTTGCACTTATTGCAGTGGGACCAGTAATTTTTACCCCTCCGCTATCCAACACTTTCCCTACTGAAATATTGACTGGAGTGGGAATAGTAATTTTTACCCCTTTGCTATTCAACACTTTCCTTACTGTTGCACTCATTGGAGTGGGAATAGTAAGTTTTACATCTCCACTATACAACACTTTCCCTACTGTTGCAGTCACTGGAGTGGGAATAGTAATTTGTACCCCTCCACTATCCAACACTTTCCCTACAGTTACACTCTCTAGAGTGGGAATAGTAATTTTTACCCCTCCGCTATCCAGCACTTTCTCTACTGTTGCTCTCACTGGAGTGGTAATAGTAAATGTTATTCCTCCACTATCCAACACTTTCCCTACTGTTGCACAAATTGCAGTGGGAATAGTCATTTTTACCCCTCCGCTATCCAACACTTTCCCTACTGTTATATTCAGTGGAGTGGGAATAGTAATTTTTACCCATTTGCTATCCAACACTTTCCTTACTGCTGCACTCATTGGAGTGGGAATAGTATTTTTACATCTCCGCTATCCAACACTTTCCCTACTGTTGTAGTCACTGGAGTAGGAATAGTAATTTTTACCCCTCCACTATCCAACACTTTCCCTACTGTTACACTCACTGGAGTGGGAATAGTAATTTATACCCCTTCGCTATCCAGCACTCTCCCTACTGTTGCACTCACTGGAGTGGGAACAGTACATTTTATCCCTCCACTATCCAATACTTTCCCTACTGTTGCACCTATAGCAGTGGAAATAGTAGTTTTTACCCCTCCGCTACCCAACACTTTCTCTACTGTTGCTCTCACTGGAGTGGGAATAGTAAATGTTATCCCTCCACTATCCAACAATTTCCGGACTGTTGCACTTATTGCAGTGGGAACAGTAATTTTTACCCCTCCGCTATCCAACACTTTCCTTACTGTTGCACTCATTGGAGTGGGAATAGTAATTTTTACATCTCCGCTATCCAACACTTTCCCTGCTGTTGCAGTCACTATAGTGGGAATAGTAATGTTTACCCCTCCGCTATCCAACACTTTCCCTACTGTTACACTCACTGGAGTGGGAATAGTAAATGTTATCCCTCTGCTATCCAACACTTTCCCTCCTGTTATATTCACTGGAGTATGAATAGTCATTTTTACCCATTTGCTATCAAACACTTTCCTTACTGTTGCACTCATTGGAGTGGTAATAGTAATTTGTACATCTCCGCTATCCAACGCTTTCCCTACTGTTGCAGTCACTGAAGTGGGAATAGTAATTTTTACCTCTCCACTATTCAATATTTTCCCTACAGTTACACTCTCTAGAATGGGAATAGTAATTTTACCCCTCCGCTATCCAGCACTTTCTCTACTGTTGCTCTCACTGGAGTGGGAATAGTAAATGTTATCCCTCCACTATCCAACACTTTCCTTACTGTTGCACTTATTGCAGTGGGAATAGTAATTTTTACCCCTCCGCTATCCAACACTTTCCCTGCTGTTATATTCACAGGAGTGGGAATAGTAATTTTTACCCATTTGCTATCCAACACTTTCCTTACTGTTGCACTGATTGGAGTGGGAATAATAATTTTTACATCTCCGCTATCCAACACTTTCCCTACTGTTGCAGTTACTGGAGTGGGAATAGTAATTTTTACCCCTCCACTATCAAACACTTTCTCTACTGTTACACTCACTGGAGTGGGAATGGTAATTTATACCCCTCTGCTATCCAGCACTTTTTCTACTGTTGCACTCACTGGAGTGGGAACAGTACATTGTATCCCTCCACTATCCAATACTTTGCCTACTGTTGCACCTATTGCAGTGGGAATAGTAGTTTTTACCCCTCCGCTACCCAACACTTTCTCTACTGTTGCTCTCACTGGAGTGGGAATAGTAAATGTTATCCCTCCACTATCCAACACTTTCCCTACTGTTGCACTTATTGCAGTGGAAACAGTAATTTTTACCCCTCCGCTATCCAGCACTTTCCCTACTATTATATTCACTTGAGTGGGAATAGTAATTTCTACCCCTCCGCTATCCAGCACTTTCTCTACTGTTGCACTCACTGGAGTGGGAACAGTAAATTTGATCTCTCCCCTATCCAATAATTTTCCTACTGTTGCACTTATTGCAGTGGGATTAGTAGTTTTTACCCCTCCGCTATCCACCACTTTCTCTACTGTTGCTCTCACTGGAGTGGGAATAGTAAATGTCATCCCTTCTCTATCCAACACTTTCCCTACTGTTGCACTTATTGCAGTGGGAATGGTAATTCCCCCCCGCTATCCAACACCTTCCCTACTGTTATATTCACTGGAGTGGGAATAGTAATTTTTACCCATTTGCTATCCAACACTTTCCTTACTGTTGCACTCATTGCAGTGAGAATAGTAATTTTTACATCTCTGCTATCCAACACTTTCCCTACTGTTGCAGTCTCTGGAGTGGGAACAATATATTTTACCCCTCCGCTATCCAACACTTTCTCTACTGTTACACTCATTGGAGTGGGAATAGTAATGTTTACCCCTCCGCTATCCAACACTTTCCCTACTGTTACACTCACTGGAGTGTGAATAGTGATTTTTACTTCTCCGCTATCCAACACTTTACCTACTGTTGCAGTGACTGGAGTTGGAATAGTAAATGTAATTCCTCCACTATGCAACACTTTCCCTACTTTTATGTTAGTGATATATATATATATATATATATATATTTTAACCCAATATGCCCTTGCGCATAGGAGTGCACTCGACTTCTTCCAGCCACATTGGCATAACATAGCAGCCTGCTTCCTGCGCTTCAATTTTAAAATGCCGATGCGTTTCAGGGCAAGCAGCCCCTTCTTCATGGGCTCAACAGAAACACTCGAGAAGCTGATTACTCTTTCCGGTACACATTTATTTCCGGCATTTAAGTATCAATTGTCCGCCCCCAGTGGCTATTTGCATAGTGCTGAAGCATGATGGGACATGAGGTCCTGCAGCGTTTTAACATAAATTCTTAAGGTAAGTTTGAGTGTTGAAGTCGATTTAAAAGTTCATTAATACCTTAGTAGGCTGTTGCGCAGAAGGCAGACTGAATCCGCTTGGGTGAAGTGCTGATCCATGCTGGAAAGTACAGCTGGCAGCCTCGTGACTGGTTCCTTTGTCTTCACCAGCAACGATGGTGCCACTCCTCATGGCCGGACTGCCGTGTAAATATTTTAACCCAATATGCCCTTGCGCATAGGAGTGCACTCACTCAACTTCCCCCAGCCACATTGGCATAACATAGCAGCCTGCTTCCTGCACTTCAATTTTAAAATGCCGACGCGTTTCAGGGCAAGCAGCCCCTTCTTCATGGGCTCAACAGAAACACTCGAGAAGCTGATTACTCTTTCCGGTACACATTTATTTCTGGCATTTAAGTATCAATTGTCCGCCCCCAGTGGCTATTTGCATAGTGCTGAAGCATGATGGGACATGAGGTCCTGCAGCGTTTTAACATAAATTCTTAAGGTAAGTTCGAGTGTTGAAGTCGATTTAAAAGTTCATTAATACCTTGGTAGGCTGTTGCGCAGAAGGCAGACTGAATCCGCTTGGGTGAAGTGCTGATCCATGCTGGAAAGTACAGCTGGCAGCCTCGTGACTGGTTCCTTTGTCTTCACCAGCAACGATGGTGCCACTCCTCTCGGCCGGACTGCCATGTAAATATTTTAACCCAATATGCCCTTGCGCATAGGAGTGCACTCGACTTCCCCCAGCCACATTAGCATAACATAGCAGCCTGCTTCCTGCGCTTCAATTTTAAAATGCCGACGCGTTTCAGGGCAAGCAGCCCCTTCTTCATGGGCTCAACAGAAACACTCAAGAAGCTGATTACTCTTTCCGGTACACATTTATTTCCGGCATTTAAGTATCAATTGTCCGCCCCCAGTGGCTATTTGCATAGTGCTGAAGCATGATGGGACATGAGGTCCTGCAGCGTTTTAACATAAATTCTTAAGGTAAGTTCGAGTGTTGCAGTCGATTTAAAAGTTCATTAATACCTTAGTAGGCTGTTGCGCAGAAGGCAGACTGAATCCGCTTGGGTGAAGTGCTGATCCATGCTGGAAAGTACAGCTGGCAGCCTCGTGACTGGTTCCTTTGTCTTCACCAGCAACGATGGTGCCACTCCTCACGGCCGGACTGCCGTGTAAATATTTTAACCCAATATGCCCTTGCGCATAGGAGGGCACTCGACTTCCCCCAGCCACATTGGCATAACATAGCAGCCTGCTTCCTGCGCTTCAATTTTAAAATGCCGACGCGTTTCAGGGCAAGCAGCCCCTTCTTCATGGGCTCAACAGAAACACTCGAGAAGCTGATTACTCTTTCCGGTACACATTTATTTCCGGCATTTAAGTATCAATTGTCCGCCCCCAGTGGCTATTTGCATAGTGCTGAAGCATGATGGGACATGAGGTCCTGCAGCGTTTTAACATAAATTCTTAAGGTAAGTTCGAGTGTTGAAGTCGATTTAAAAGTTCATTAATACCTTAGTAGGCTGTTGCGCAGAAGGCAGACTGAATCCGCTTGGGTGAAGTGCTGATCCATGCTGGAAAGTACAGCTGGCAGCCTCGTGACTGGTTCCTTTGTCTTCACCAGCAACGATGGTGCCACTCCTCACGGCCGGACTGCCGTGTAAATATTTTAACCCAATATGCCCTTGCGCATAGGAGTGCACTCGACTTCCCCCAGCCACATTGGCATAACATAGCAGCCTGCTTCCTGCGCTTCAATTTTAAAATGCCGACGCGTTTCAGGGCAAGCAGCCCCTTCTTCATGGGCTCAACAGAAACACTTGAGAAGCTGATTACTCTTTCCGGTACACATTTATTTCCGGCATTTAAGTATCTATTGTCCGCCCCCAGTGGCTATTTGCATAGTGCTGAAGCATGATGGGACATGAGGTCCTGCAGCGTTTTAACATAAATTCTTAAGGTAAGTTCGAGTGTTGAAGTCGATTTAAAAGTTCATTAATACCTTAGTAGGCTGTTGCGCAGAAGGCAGACTGAATCCGCTTGGGTGAAGTGCTGATCCATGCTGGAAAGTACAGCTGGCAGACTCGTGACTGGTTCCTTTGTCTTCACCAGCAACGATGGTGCCACTCCTCACGGCCGGACTGCCGTGTAAATATTTTAACCCAATATTCCCTTGCGCATAGGAGTGCCCTCGACTTCCCCCAGCCACATTGGCATAACATAGCAGCCTGCTTCCTGCGCTTCAATTTTAAAATGCCGACGCGTTTCAGGGCAAGCAGCCCCTTCTTCATGGGCTCAACAGAAACACTCGAGAAGCTGATTACTCTTTCCGGTACACATTTATTTCCGGCATTCAAGTATCAATTGTCTGCCCCCAGTGGCTATTTGCATAGTGCTGAAGCATGATGGGACATGAGGTCCTGCAGCATTTTAACATAAATTCTTAAGGTAAGTTCGAGTGTTGAAGTCGATTTAAAAGTTCATTAATACCTTAGTAGGCTGTTGCGCAGAAGGCAGACTGAATCCGCTTGGGTGAAGTGCTGATCCATGCTGGAAAGTACAGCTGGCAGCCTCGTGACTGGTTCCTTTGTCTTCACCAGCAACGATGGTGCCACTCCTCACGGCCGGACTGTTATGTTATGCCAATGTGGCTGGGGGAAGTCGAGTGCACTCCTATGCGCAAGGGCATATTGGGTTAAAATATTTACACAGCAGTCCGGCCGTGAGGAGTGGCACCATCGTTGCTGGTGAAGACAAAGGAACCAGTCACGAGGCTGCCAGCTGTACTTTCCAGCATGGATCAGCACTTCACCCAAGCGGATTCAGTCTGCCTTCTGCGCAACAGCCTACTAAGGTATTAATGAACTTTTAAATCGACTTCAACACTCGAACTTACCTTAAGAATTTATGTTAAAACGCTGCAGGACCTCATGTCCCATCATGCTTCAGCACTATGCAAATAGCCACTGGGGGCGGACAATTGATACTTAAATGCCGGAAATAAATGTGTACCGGAAAGAGTAATCAGCTTCTCGAGTGTTTCTGTTGAGCCCATGAAGAAGGGGCTGCTTGCCCTGAAACGCGTCAGCATTTTAAAATTGAAGCGCAGGAAGCAGGCTGCTATGTTATGCCAATGTGGCTGGGGGAAGTCGAGTGCACTCCTATGCGCAAGGGCATATTGGGTTAAAATATATATCTCCAAGCTCCAAAGTACCCAACGTACAAGGAGCTACTAGACCGGCAACATGCTCATGAAGAGCCTTTATGGTATACAATCCGCCAGCACAATGATAACTGTAAGCAGTTCAATTTGCCATGGATGCCTGACGCGTTTCGAATTGTCCCCACTTCTCTTCAGAGGCTTTGGCAATTGAAGGCGCATAGGACACCGCCCTGATCATTTAAATGCTCCAATGCATGCCCTGGATGGGATGCTCTGCCGCGACTAGCAGAGCATTATGGGCCTTGTAGTGTCCTTTGTCTCCAGATGGAGCGAGCAATGTTGCTGCTGTAACATTCATAGCCCCCAGACGGGCCTTGGTGTGCCGGTGGAAATGCTAAATCCGTTGCTGCCCCACGAAGTCGGCCTGCTCGAAAACAGACCGCGTGGCACCCACATCCTGGGGTGGTGCTCCTTCGCGGCAGGGTGTGCCGCGTGTTTATCCAAGCTCCAAAGTACCCAACGTACAAGGAGCACTCGAACGGCAACATGCTCATGGAGAGCCTTTATGGTGCCCCGGGAAACTGCTGTTTGGACCACCAATCTGCAACACAGCCCTGTGGCGCTTACTGGAGGTACCTGGTGGGCTAGTTGGCTCCCAGGGACCCCCAGTATTGAAGGGGAATTAATTCCCCAACTTAAAACGTGCCACGGGGCGTGTTTGCACAGTGGTGAAGGGAGGGGGCGGGACCTGAGGTGACATGTGTGCAAACACGCCCTGTGGCGCCTTTTAAGTTGGGGAATTAATTCCCCTTCAATACTGGGGGTCCCTGGGAGCCAACTAGCCCACCAGGTACCTCCAGTAAGCACCACAGGGCTGCGTTGCAGAGAGGTGGTCCAGGCCACGCCCCTTTTTACACCTCTCTGCAACGCAGCTCTGTGGCGCTTACTGGAGGTACCTGGTGGGCTAGTTGGACCCAAGGGACCCTCAGGATTCAAGGGGACTTTATCCTGCAACTTAAAACGTGCCACGGGGCGCGTTTGCACAGTGGTGAAGGGAGGGGGCGGGACCTGAGGTGACATGTGTGCAAAAACACCCTGTGGCGTGTTTTAAGTTGGGGAATTAATTCCCCTTCAATCCTGAGGGTCCCTGGGGGCCAACTAGCCCACCAGGTAACTCCAGTAAGCGCCACAGGGCTGTGTTGCAGAGAGGTGGTCCAGGCCATGCCCCTTTTTACACCTCTCTGCAATGCAGCTCTGTGGCGCTTACTGGGGGTACCTGGTGGGCTAGTTGGACCCAAGGGACCCTCAGGATTCAAGGGGACTTTATCCTGCAACTTAAAACGTGCCACGGGGCATGTTTGCACAGTGGTGAAGGAAGGGGCGGGGCCTGAGGTGACATGTGTGCAAACACGCCCTGTGGCGCCTTTTAAGTTGGGGAATTAATTCCCTTTCAATCCTGAGGGCCCCTGGGGGCCAACTAGCCCACCTGGTGCTTCCAGTAAGCGCCACTGCGCTGCGTTGCAGAGAGGTGGTCCAGGTCACGCCCGTTTTTACACCTCTCTGCAATGCGGCTCTGTGGCGCTTACTGGAGGTACCTGGTGGACCCCAGGGACCCTCAGGATTCAATGGGACTTAATCCCCCAATTTACAACGCGCCTGGGGGCGCGTTTGCAGAGTGGTGGAGAAAGGGGGCATGGCCTTTGTCTACCTCTCACCAATCCCACTGCGTGGGGCTTACTGGAGGTAAAAGGTAGGCTAGTTGGCCCCTAAAGGACCCCCTGCAGTGAAGGGGACTTCAATCCCCATCCAAGAGCGCGCCAGGGAGCGCGTTTGTAGAGTGGTGGGCAAAGTGGGAGTGGCCTGGTATGAGTACTTACCAGTGCTGCTGTGTGGGACTGACTGGAGGTAATAGTTTGGGAATTTGGCCCCCAAGGATGTCCTTGGGGGCCAACTACCCCTCTTGTTACCTCCAGTGAGTCCCACACAGCGGGATTGCTAAGACGTCTTCGGAGGCCATGGCCCCCTTTCTCTACCACCCTGCAAACGTGCCTCGCGGCAGACTACGGGATGGGGGATGAAGTCCAATTTTGGCCTGAGGGAGTTTGGGGGCCAAGAATCCCTCCTGGTACCTCCTGTAAGTCCTACGCAGCAGAATTCCTGAGCGTTGGTTGGACGCCCAGCACCCTTTCTCCACCACTCTGCAAACGCGACTACTAGTTAAAGTAGCATATTTCTGCACCTCTGACTTAGAGGTAGTTTTAATCCCCCTGCCCTATAATGTACTAGGGCCTTACAGAGGAGGTCATGCTAATCACAGGAGTACCCCAACGCATAGTGTTCCCTAGTGTATGTAGGTGTTTTCACTGTATTCTAAGTGTCTTTTAGCATAGCACTGGCTCTAGGCCTGGTTAGTCAGACTCAGTTACCACCAGTACCCGTCTGAAAAAGTTGTGGTCACAGAATGATTTTGCAACAAGGCCTCTTTCTGCTCCTCTGTTGGTTCTTTCTGCACATGTCTTGCTTCTTCCTGCACTTTTCTTCGTCTTTGTGGACTTTTGTTGCTTCTTTCTGCATTTCTTTTGCTTCTTTCTGTGCGTTTTTTCTTCTTTCTTCACATGTCCTACCTCTGTAGGCATAGTTAGAAACTAGCATTTAAAAAACCTTTGAAATTCACTGAAAAAACCATAGGTTTCAGGCATGTTATAGTTAGAAATTAGCATTTAAAAAACCTTAGAAATTCACTGAAAAAACCATAGGTTTCAGGGGCGTTATAGTTAGTTGGACATTTCACTCGTACAGAACCAGAGAAATTCCCCCGTTATAGTTAGTTCAGCTAACTATAACTCGCGCCCCCGCAATGCACTGCTGATGACGTCACATATTACATCACTCACGACATGGTCAGTGACATCACTGATGACATCACTGATGACATCTCAAATGACATCACTGATGACATCACTGATGACATCAACCATGTGATAATTTGATGCATCTTCTCACACCCTAATATAACCTTTCATACACCCACTCTAAATTACAGACTGCCATTCTCAAAACCATAGACACTCCAACACCAATAACTACATACCCACTCACTGATTCTTAGGTTTACACACATCCACTCACTCATCCGTACAGTCACTCATACTTATGGTCACTCAGTACAGGACTATCATATGCACTCATACACCTATATCGACACTCACACACCACCACTCATCCATAGAGGTACTCACACACCTAGTCAGTCATGCAAATAATTAATCACACTGCCATTTACTCACCTATACAGTCATACACACACCAGCTCACTTACTCATACAAATACTAGCACATTCTTACGCTCTTATACAATCACTGATACAAGCACACACTCATCCATACAGCCACTCTCACAATCACACACTCTCACTTATAGCCATTTATATACTCCAACACACATATATACTGACTTTCACATATGTAGTTACTCACACATGTACCACTGAGATATACATTCACTCACTAACACACCCATATACACACTCACCCACCCATACAGTCCATCACAGATGCACTCTTGAAACCATGCACCCAGTGAATCACCCACTCACACATCTATGCACAGAGTCACACACACCCCACCCACACAAACACTCAGGCACCCATACAGATACTCAGACAACCAATCAATAACCCATATAGACACTCATGTAGCTATTCACAAACCCATGCAGCCGCTTACACACCAACAGACAGACGGATACAGACATTCACACAGTTTAGTCACTAACCCTTGCATTCAGCAAGATACGTTTAATCACTCACTTATAGAGTCAGTCACGCACCTACTAAATCATCCATTCAGACACTTATACACCCACTCATTCTTCAATACGCCTTTCCCTATATATATATTAAACATATTTAAACTTTACAGAAACACACAGTCACTGGATGATGCCATCAGTGATGTCATCAGTGATGTCATTTCAGATGTCATCAGTGATGTCATCAGTGATGTCACTGACCATGTCATGAGTGATGTAATATGTGACGTCATCAGCAGTGCATTGCGGGGGCACGAGTTATAGTTAGCTGAACTAACTATAACGGGGGAATTTCTCTGGTTTTGTACAAGTGAAATGTCCAACTAACTATAACACCCCTGAAACCTATGGTTTTTTCAGTGAATATATATATATATATATATATATATATATATATATATATATTACCTACTGGCGGTCGCCAGCAGGTAGTTAGAGTGAGGACCTATTTTCCATAGGATAATCACAACATTCTATTTCCAATAACTTTGGCGCCGGTTGATGAATCATCGCAAAATTTTCAAAACTCGTGGGGCGCTCCGGTCCGCTCCTATCCTGAAGGTCTCGGGGTGATTCGTCAAGTGGGGGCCGAGAAAAAAGGGGGGTCCCAAAACATGTTTTCCCCATGCAATTTTCCATAGGAACCTTTAGTCGCAGCTACAGCCCGAACTGCTGAACGGAATTACCCCAAATTTGGCAAAAAGGTAGCCCTTGGTTCAGAGTTGTGCCTTTTCATTAAATGGTGTAAATCCGTTCAGTAGTTCCTGAGAAATTTGAAATCGAAAACACATATATATCTGGGCGGAGCCTAACCACACGTCATCGTGAGATCTGATTGGCTGTCAGCACTTCATCCTGGAATTGCTGGCAGCCATCTTGGGACCAATATAAATGATAGTACCCCATTGAAATGCATTGTAGTGAATCGAAGATTTTGAGGGTTACCAAAAGGAGAACTATAAAGGGTGATAACAGACTTTAGTTACATTAGAATTCATTTGTTGATGGTACCATACTAATTTCAGGAATTGTGGTGTGTTCTAAGGTGATTTTACCCTGTGAAAAACCTTCTGCTGGGATATCATGAATCATGTTTGAGAGAAAACTATTTTCACATGCTTGTCCCATACAGTTTTGGAAGGTGCTCCAGAAGCTAAAATGAGAGCATATTTTCTGTAAATTCACATTATCTTTCTCAGTCATGTGAGAATGAAGTCTGACATTCTCAGAAAAACATGTACATCCAACAAGGGCAGAGACTGTCAGTTGATTCCTTTGTGTTCTACTGCAGCTTCCCAGAGTGTTCTAAAGAACAACTAGAGTGCTAACAGCCTTACTTATGACAAAAGTATGGCACACCTGAAGCCATCTTGATTGGAATATACTGTAACACTTAAAACATTTACTTTAAAAAGGAACAAAATGATGGGGTTCATTTTGTCATAGAAATTATGGTTAGTGCTGTAGAAAGAAAAAGTAGGACATGTTTTAAGTGAGATCTCAAATATCATCATGTTATATTTCAACAGGAGCAGCCTGTCAGTTGATGCCTTTGTGTTCTACTGCAGCTTCCCAGAGTGTTCTAAAGAACAACTAGAGAGCTAACAGTCTTACTTATGACAAAAGTTTGGCACACCTGAAGCCATCTTGATTGGAATAAACTGGTAACACTTAAAACATTTAATTTAAAAAGGAACAAAATGATGGGGTTCATTTTGTCATAGAAATTATGGTTAGTGCTGTAGAAAGAAAAATTAGGACATGTTTCAAGTGTGATCTCAAATATCTTCCTGTTATATTTCAACAGGAGCAGCCTGTCAGTTGATGCCTTTGTGTTCTACTGCAGCTTCCCAGAGTGTTCTAAAGGACAACTAGAGCGCTAACAGTCTTACTTATGACAAAATTATGGCACACCTGAAGCCATCTTGATTGGAATAAACTGGTAACTCTTAAAACATTTAATTTTAAAAGGAACAAAATGAGGGGGTTCATTTTGTCATAGAAATTATGGTTAGTGCTGTAGATAGAAAAAATAGGACATGTTTTAAGTGAGATCTCAAATATCTTCCTGTTATATTTCAACAGGAGCAGCCTGTCAGTTGATGCCTTTGTGTTCTACTGCAGCTTCCCAGAGTGTTCTAAAGAACAACTAGAGGGCTAACAGTCTTACTTATGACAAAAGTATGGCACACCTGAAGCCATCTTGATTGGAATAAACTGGTAACACTTAAAACATTTAATTTAAAAAGGAACAAAATGAAGGGGTTCATTTTGCCATAGAAATTATGGTTAGTGCTGCAGAAAGAAAATGTAGGGCATGTTTTAAGTGAGATCTCAAATCCTCTTCTATTTCATTAGAAAATTCTGACATGCAGACTGAAACAATCACTTTCAATACCAGCAGTAGACTTCCAGTTAACTCCCTGGTGAGCAGTAGCTTTACTACAGTGATCTAATGAACAACTAGAGTGACAACATTCTGAATTTATGGCAAATGTGTGACACATCTGAATGCCTTCTTGATGGAATCAAAGTAAAAAACTGAAAGCATTTCCTACTGAGGAGACTGCAGTAAATGACGAAATTAGGAAACTTCATAACAAATAAGTCTCCCAAGATGGCCACCAGAGAAAAAAGAGCCCAAATGTAGCACAAATATCACCCAGATGTAGCCCACATATAGCCCAATGACAGAAGTGTGCAAAACACTTTTTATTTTTAGTTTTTCTGCAGTTTTATATAGTGCAAACTGGTCAGGTATTGGAGCATTACATCTTACTTGGACCCCTTATTGCCTATTTTTCACGAAGTACATGAGATTGATCTTGCGAAACATTGAACTTTACGATTCTGTTAACCTGAAGTTGCTCTGAACCGGGCTTTGTAACACCCGTTTTTACCTACTGGTTTTAATTAATTCTCACTGTATTGTATTAGGAAAGAGGATTTACTGTTTTTATGTACACTTTTATGATCTATGTTTCTAAATCAGATCAAATAAAGTTTAATGAATTCTATGGCAGGACGGAGGCGAGGATTATGCATATCTTTCCTCACTTTATTTGCATAGCAGTTCAAAGAAAACGTAACACAACAATCATTAAACAAAAGACTACACAACCCATGAACCATTAGGGGGGTAGTCTCCAAGGCAACTATAGTCCAATCATATCACAGTCCATCGTATATAATATCATGACGTCCCTTCCGCTTGCTCTTTCTTCATAATCGTCAGTTAAGTGCATTCCTTACATTCATGGCTTAATCTGATGTTGTTGATGTTTGTATAGCGGTTTCTTGTGCACGTTATTAGCATTATTGCCTTGGTATTGTTTCATATTCCCTGCGCAGCAGGCTCTTGCCCGAGCATGTTCTCCCCCTCGCAGTTTCGCCCGCTGTGTGCTCTGCGCGCGGTGAGATCCTGTCAGGCGCGTCTGGTCTGAGCGAGGCAGCTCCGTTGAGCGCTCCCACTGGTCTTTACGCGCGTTTGGGAATCCAGTCACTCCTTTAGTGTCCGCTTGATTCCAGACCAACCCTTGCCTAATTTTGACACGGCTACGCGGTGATTTCCCCACACGGCCACGTTAGTGACCAGCGCCACCTGGTGGTGGTAATTGGTATTGCGCCTCAGTCTATTCTTATAACAGCTTCGGGGAAAACCCAGCTGTTGGAGCACCGGCGAGGGGGCTGTCTTAAGGATTTTAAGGGCATTTGTTCTGTGCTCACACCCTCTGCTATCATGTCTTCTCCAGAAGACCATTTTTACTCCTCCTACCAGGAAGTGGAGGAGGAATGGCCCCCAACTTCTCCCTCCAGCAGTGGACCAAGCCCTCTCTCTGGCTATTTCTAGGGCGCCGGCTCCTCTTAGGGATCAGGTTGATAAGCTGGCGAAAAGCATCCCTGGGGTGTTCAGTGACCCAGATCTGGTGGTGGCGGGTCCAAGTAGCTCCCAGATGGGGAATAAAAGGGCCGTTAAGCATAACGCGGGGCACTTGGAAGGATTTGATAAACTTACGGAGACCTTCCTCAAGAGTGCACGAACGCTAAAACATGCACCCTGCCGGGAGGAGCAGGGGCCCGGAGAAAATTGCGACACTGTCACCACTATTGTAGACCCCGACGGCGGGTTTCCTTAGAGGAGAGGGTGTATCGGAGGACGATTTCTCCTCCGATGAGGATAAGGACTCGGGCGTCCCTGGCGTCCAGAGTCCCACTCCTCTCAGTCCCCGGTTGGGGACGGGGTCCACTCGGACATGTTCGAGCCTACCCAAATTTACCATCCTAGGTCGGCAGAGTGGACACCTGACGCCAAAGTGCCAGAGTATGTGGTGGGGAAAATCCATCAACCCCTTGAAAGGGAGGTCAGGAATAGGATGAGGGGAGAATGCCCCAGGCCCTCACTGAAGGGGAAGGTGGCACACACGCCTGAAATTGATGAGAAACTATGTACCTTTTTCTCCAAGTATATGAGGGATCCCAAGAAAGGAATTGATAGGTCTTGGACGTGGTAGGGCCCTTGACCCAAATTATTCAATTGACGGAGCAATCCAAAGAGTCAGGATCCCCTTTGTCCACGGATATTGTGGCTGGTTGGGCGCACTACCCTAAACCCTAAAACACTACCCCCTCCACTACCCAAACACCACTGCACTACCCTAAACACTAAAACACTACCCCCAGCATGACACCCTACAGTACTCAAACATAACTGCACTACCCTAAACCCTAAAACACTACCACCAGCACAACTCCCTACACTACCCAAACAACACTGCACTACCATAAACCCTAAAACACTACCCCCAGCATGACTCCCTACACTACCCAAACACCACTGCACTACACTAGACCCTAAATATACCCCCAGCATGACCTCCCACACTACACAAACACCACTGCACTACCCTAAACCCTAAAACACTACCCCCAGCACGACCCCCTACACTACCCAAACACCACTGCACTACCCTAAACCCTAAAACACTAACCCCAGCATGACCCCCTACACTACCCAAAGAGCACTGCACTACCCTATACCCTAAAACACGACCCCCTACACTACACAAACACGACTGCACTACCCTAAACCCTAAAACACTACCCACAGCATGACCCCTTCACTACACAAACACCACTGCACTGCCCTAAACCCTAAAACACTACCCCAGCACTACCCCCTACACTACCCAAACACCACTTCACTAACATAAACCCTAAAACACTACCCCCAGCACAACCTCCTACACTACACAAACACCACTGCACTACCCTAAACCCTAAAACACTACCCCCAGCACGACTCTTTACACTACCCAAACACCACTGCACTACCCTAAACCCTAAATCTACCCCCAGCACGACCCCCTACACTACCCAAACACTGCACTACCCTAAACCATAAAACACTACCCCCAGCATGACTCCCTACACTACACAAACACCACTGCACTACCCTAAACCCTAAAACACTACCACCAGCATGACCCCCTATACTACTCAAACACCACTGCACTACCCTAAACCCTAAAACACTACCCAAGCATGACCCCTTACACTACCCATACACCACTGCACTACCCTAAACCCTAAAACACTACCCCCAGCACGACCCCCTACACTACTGCACTACCCTAAACCCTAAAACACTACCCCCAGCATGACCCCCTACACTACCCAAACACCACTGCACTACCCTAAACCCTAAAACACTACCCCCAGCACGACCCCCTACACCACCCAAACACCACTGCACTACCCTAAACCCTAGAAAAGAAACCCCCACCCCATGCCCAATCCCCCTTACCTCTCACTCCTCATGGTTCCTCTCTTCTCGTGGTTCCTGCTCCACGTCATCTCTGAGGGGCGGTGCACGTTGTTGTGAGGAAACAGAACAGCCTCTGTTTCCTTACAACGACATGGATCGTCTACATGTTTTTTAGAACGCATGGTCATTTACCATACATACCTTTACAACAAAATTTGTTGTAAAGGCATGCGTGGTAAATGACCATGCGTTCTAAAAAAATGCATAGTAATGACTTTGTGATGTACAATGCATGCATGGTAAGGCATGCGTTGTAATGGTATCGCAAAGTAAAAAAGTCGTTGTAACGGCTGTTTACCGATCGAAGCTGGCCCCTGTTCTTCAGTGAGACATTTATTTGCTTAATTAGGAGGAAGGAATGTGTTTTTTTTACTGAAAAGTGCATTCCCGGCTGTTGTATTGTGAAAGGGTCCGCGTGGCCTGGTTTCACTTCCGGTGAGAGAGTGGAAGAGTCTGTTTGGATCTAAAGGAGTTCTGTTGTTGGACGGGGCCGGCGCGACATGTCATCAGAAAACATAGCTAATGGAAAGCTTCCTCCCTGAAGTGTGGAGCAGTGCCATGAGAGGTCAACGAGTGTGCATCCCACCGCAGTATGACCGTACCGCATGACCCATGTGCCGCCTCCAGGGTACGGGAAGTGTTACAGCAAACAAATGATGGACGGAATGCTGACAATGCAAACATTCTCCCCCAGTCAAAAGATCTGGGTTAAATCCATCGTTCTTTTGCCCACTACGCCACCCCAGTTTGGACCCAGCCATATGCAAATCAGTCTTGACCCTGTGCCCCATGGGAACAGTCCAGACCGAACTGCCAGGCCAGGTCCTCCCTGGACCAGAAACAAGCATCCTGGGACCGGTTTCAGGGTATGTCACCCTTCTTCAGCCAGGCTAGCTTGAATCCAGTGGCACAGTGAGCAAGGGACCCACGTCTGGGCATACCCATCCCACTTAGGGCGAAAAGTGTTACAGCAAACAAATGATGGACGGAATGCTGACAATGCAAACATTCTCCCCCAGTCAAAAGATCTGGGTTAAATCCATCGTTCTTTTGCCCACTACGCCACCCCAGTTTGGACCCAGCCATATGCAAATCAGTCTTGACCCTGTGCCCCATGGGAACAGTCCAGACCGAACTGCCAGGCCAGGTCCTCCCTGGACCAGAAACAAGCATCCTGGGACCGGTTTCAGGGTATGTCACCCTTCTTCAGCCAGGCTAGCTTGAATCCAGTGGCACAGTGAGCAAGGGACCCACGTCTGGGCATACCCATCCCACTTAGGTCGAAAAGTGTTACAGCAAACAAATGATGGACGGAATGCTGACAATGCAAACATTCTCCCCCAGTCAAAAGATCTGGGTTAAATCCATCGTTCTTTTGCCCACTCACGCCACCCCAGTTTGGACCCAGCCATATGCAAATCAGTCTTGACCCTGTGCCCCATGGGAACAGTCCAGACCGAACTGCCAGGCCAGGTCCTCCCTGGACCAGAAACAAGCATCCTGGGACCGGTTTCAGGGTATGTCACCCTTCTTCAGCCAGGCTAGCTTGAATCCAGTGGCACAATGAGCAAGGGACCCACGTCTGGGCATACCCATCCCACTTAGGGCGAAAAGTGTTACAGCAAACAAATGATGGACGGAATGCTGACAATGCAAACATTCTCCCCCAGTCAAAAGATCTGGGTTAAATCCATCGTTCTTTTGCCCACTACGCCACCCCAGTTTGGACCCAGCCATATGCAAATCAGTCTTGACCCTGTGCCCCATGGGAACAGTCCAGACCGAACTGCCAGGCCAGGTCCTCCCTGGACCAGAAACAAGCATCCTGGGACCGGTTTCAGGGTATGTCACCCTTCTTCAGCCAGGCTAGCTTGAATCCAGTGGCACAGTGAGCAAGGGACCCACGTCTGGGCATACCCATCCCACTTAGGGCGAAAAGTGTTACAGCAAACAAATGATGGACGGAATGCTGACAATGCAAACATTCTCCCCCAGTCAAAAGATCTGGGTTAAATCCATCGTTCTTTTGCCCACTACGCCACCCCAGTTTGGACCCAGCCATATGCAAATCAGTCTTGACCCTGTGCCCCATGGGAACAGTCCAGACCGAACTGCCAGGCCAGGTCCTCCCTGGACCAGAAACAAGCATCCTGGGACCGGTTTCAGGGTATGTCACCCTTCTTCAGCCAGGCTAGCTTGAATCCAGTGGCACAGTGAGCAAGGGACCCACGTCTGGGCATACCCATCCCACTTAGGGCGAAAAGTGTTACAGCAAACAAATGATGGACGGAATGCTGACAATGCAAACATTCTCCCCCAGGCAAAAGATCTGGGTTAAATCCATCGTTCTTTTGCCCACTACGCCACCCCAGTTTGGACCCAGCCATATGCAAATCAGTCTTGACCCTGTGCCCCATGGGAACAGTCCAGACCGAACTGCCAGGCCAGGTCCTCCCTGGACCAGAAACAAGCATCCTGGGACCGGTTTCAGGGTATGTCACCCTTCTTCAGCCAGGCTAGCTTGAATCCAGTGGCACAGTGAGCAAGGGACCCACGTCTGGGCATACCCATCCCACTTAGGGCGAAAAGTGTTACAGCAAACAAATGATGGACGGAATGCTGACAATGCAAACATTCTCCCCCAGTCAAAAGATCTGGGTTAAATCCATCGTTCTTTTGCCCACTACGCCACCCCAGTTTGGACCCAGCCATATGCAAATCAGTCTTGACCCTGTGCCCCATGGGAACAGTCCAGACCGAACTGCCAGGCCAGGTCCTCCCTGGACCAGAAACAAGCATCCTGGGACCGGTTTCAGGGTATGTCACCCTTCTTCAGCCAGGCTAGCTTGAATCCAGTGGCACAGTGAACAAGGGACCCATGTCTGGGCATACCCATCCCACTTAGGGTGAAAAGTGTTACAGCAAACAAATGATGGACGGAATGCTGACAATGCAAACATTCTCCCCCAGTCAAAAGATCTGGGTTAAATCCATCGTTCTTTTGCCCACTACGCCACCCCAGTTTGGACCCAGCCATATGCAAATCAGTCTTGACCCTATGCCCCATGGGAACAGTCCAGACCGAACTGCCAGGCCAGGTCCTCCCTGGACCAGAAACAAGCATCCTGGGACCGGTACGGGAGGCAGAAGTGGCATCGCAGGTCCTCTTGAAGACCGTTGTAGCACTAATTCTACATTTTGGTACTAGGGCATTTTCACTTCGTTGTTCCTGCCAGATACAAAGAGAAGATCCTGTGTTATTCAGTGCCCTCGTTACCTTTTTTGTGGGTTGTGGTGCTTGTCACTTCGCTGCCCCGCCGGTGCACACGACTGGGCACCCTACCTCGTGTGCCATCTGCAGGGCCTCTGCCCTCGGATCACTGGGTTCGGTTTCTGGAGTGGCAACATAAACAGTTGCTCCCAAAGGACTAGCCTGAACACTTAGGTGAATATCCCCTGCACCAGCATTCCACGGAAATTCTTTCCTAGCTCTCCCACGTCAATGAGCACGGCTCTGCTCTCGACACAGTATGACGTCATCGGAGCCATAAGAGGACCTCGTCGGCATGCTGACGTCAGTTCCACCCATTTTTTCCGTGCCACCGAGGCAAACAGGGGACCGAGACATTTTCACATGTATACATAGTATAATAAATATATATATATTCACTGAAAAAACCATAGGTTTCAGGCACGTTATAGTTAGAAATTAGCATTTAAAAAACCTTAGAAATTCACTGAGAAAACCATAGGTTTCAGGCACGTTATAGTTAGAAATTAGCATTTAAAAAACCTTAGAAATTCACTGAAAAAACCATAGGTTTCAGGGGCGTTATAGTTAGTTGGACATTTCACTCGTACAAAACCATAGAAATTCCCCGTTATAGTTAGTTCAGCTAACTATAACTCGCGCGCCCACAATGCACTGCTGATGACGTCACATATTACATCACTCATGACATGGTCAGTAACATCACTCATGACATCACTGATGACATCTCAAATGACATCACTGATGACATCATCCAGTGAATGTGTGTTTATCTGAAAATTAAATATGTTTTATATATGTATATCTCAAGGTCGATGGAAGAATAAATGGGTATATAAGTGTCTAAATGGATGATTTTTTTGTAAAATTGATTGTATAACTGACTAAGTGTATCTTAGTGAATACATGGGCTAGTGAGTAATGTTTAAATATGAAAATATCTGTATCAGTCTCTCACTTTGTGTATAAGTGGCTGCATGGGTTGGTGAGTAGCTACATGAGTGTCTATATGGGTTATTAGTTGGTTTTTGAGTATCAGTATGAGTGTCTGATTGTCTGTATGGTTCGGTGGGGGTATTACTTAGTGCATAGATGCATGAATGAGTGACTCACTGTTTGTATGTGTTGAAGACAGCATGTGTGCAGGACTGTATAGGTGGATGAGTATGTGTATGGGTGTGTTAGTGAGTGAATGACTGTCTCAATAGTGTCTTTATGAGTAACTACATATGTTTTAAACTAGTATATGTGAGTATTGGTGTATATAAGTGAGTATATGTGAGAGTGAGAGATTGGAAGAGTTCCTGTACAAATAAGTAGGTGTTTCTATAAGTGATTGTTTAAGAGAGTAAGTATGTGTAAGTTTCTGTAGAAGTAAGTGTGGTAGTGTGTGTATAACTGTATATGCAAGTAAATGGATGTTTGATACTTTGTTTGCATGTGTGACTATGTGTGTGAGTAACTCTATGGATGAGTGGCGGTGTGTAACAGGATGTATAGGTGTATTAGTACATATGATGAGTGGGTACATGTATGAGTGACTGTATAGGGACTGTTGGTGAATGAGTGGATGTGTGTGTAGATCTTGGAATTACTGAATAGGTGTGTTGTAACTGGTATTGGTATGTCCATTGTTTTGAAAATGTTAGTTTGTATTTTTGAGTGTGTGTATCAAAGGTTATATTAGGGTGAGAGGAGGTCTGCCACTCTATCTCAAGGATGATGTCATCAGTGATGTCATCAGTGATGTCATTTGAGATGTCATCAGTGATGTCATGAGTGATGTCACTGACCATGTCATGAGTGATGTAATATGTGACGTCATCAGCAGTGCATTCCGGGCGCGCGAGTTATAGTTAGCTGAACTAACTATAACGGAGGAATTTCTATGGTTTTGTACGAGTGAAATGTCCAACTAACTATAACGCCCCTGAAACCTATGGTTTTTTCAGTGAATTTCTAAGGTTTTTGAAATGCTAATTTCTAACTATAACGTGCCTGAAACCTGTGGTTTTTTCAGTGAATATATATATATATATATTATTATGTTTGTGTTTAACTTTGTTAAAAATAATTTTTATTATTTAATATATTTAATATTTATTATTTTATTTTTTATAGATATAAAAATCGATATTTTGTACAACTATATTTTTAGATCGATATTTTTTTGTCGATATTTTTGTACTTACCTGTTTAAGTATAGGGAGCCAATATTTTTGAAGCCTATATTTTTTCATAAACATTTTTGACATCGATATTTTTGACATCAATGTTGTGTCAGTGAACTGATGCTGTTATCTATGAGCTGAGCACCAAGCAACTCCATGTAATTATTCAAGATGACCTGGGGACTCCACATATGATCGGGATCTTTTGTGACCTGGAAAAGCCCATGTGAACAAACTGTTAGTGTTTGGAAAGGTATGAGGAATCTGATTCATGACTCATTGTTCCATGAGGATGGAATGGTCAACTATGTTGAAGGCAGCTGAGATATCTAGCATTATCAGGAGGCAGGGGTCATCTTCATCTGTGGACAATAGGTATAGTCTAGGATGTGTAAGGTGGCAGTCTCCATGAGGCACCAGGATCTAAAGTCAGACTAATTGCTTTTTTAATGATTTTCCGTATGTAGTTGGTAATTGATGGGCCGGTAGTTGGCGAGATCATTTGGAAATTCATTGTTAGACTAAATGGCTTTAAACATTAATTGCTGAGAATTATCTTTAGCGGTTTGGCTGCAAATATGAATGAGTTCCACTGGGTCAAGTTGTGACATGAGAAAAAGCAATACTTGAGCAAAAGATTTGACCCAATGGTAACGCTTAATTTGTGAAAGAATGAGGACCTGTGCCCAAAGCTTTGCTCTGGCAGTGCTATTAAAATTTGATGTGCCAAATACCAAGGCTGCATAATGTTCACCTCAGGCCTCTTTAATTCTATACCAGGCACTGCTGCCTCTTTATCCCACTCTTGCTGGTCTCTGCTTTCTCCCTTCATGCTTTTTTTCCCTCTTACTCATTTTTTCCTCTTTGTGTACTTTTCTTTCTGCAGCTCGGGGTCAATATCAGATGAAAAGAAAGAGTCTGGTCCACAAAAATGAGTGCCTGTGGGCCACACCAGCAACCACTGCCTTAAATTAAGTACTGCCAATAGCCTGGGCAAATGGCACACCATTCATAAAAAGTACTGGGACATCGTCTATCTTTCTCTCTCTGCATTTTGCATTGGTGATAGGAAGTGTCTATCTGCAATACACATGAGGAAAGGTGACAGTTTCAGACCAAATGATTGCCAATGAAAGTATGGCTACATGAAAGAGAAGCACTCTCTGTGTAGATTATTTTCCCTAAATCTGTGGGCACAACTTTGAATTCTGTTGAACACTTAGAACTGTAGCTGTGTCAAGGACTGCATATAAGTGATCCACTTTCACATATCCAGTGTTCAACTTTTGATTTGCATGAGAGCCTCAGATCTGTTTTGAGAAAGTAGATGACTAGAAACAGGGTCTATGGCTGTCTTCTGAGGGCTTAGGACTAAAGCTTTAGGATTTTACTGTATATATATATGCTGCGGAGCCCTAGTGAGAATGAGGTAGACTGCTGTGTGTTCTGAGAATTGTTATTGCAACTCAAGAGACTTGGAAGCTATTTTGCTTGCTGCATTGTATTACATAAAACATTTGTAAACATCCCCCTATGTGTGGGATTTAATCAGGTGTAGTATTACACCATTAAAGAGTAACACAAAGCATGAGTCAACGGCCTTATGAGGGAAGGCTATCCTTCTGTGGAAACCTTGCATTCGTGAATGTATTCGGAAATTGAGATAATTGCTCATATAGGTGTGCCCATGCTGATGTAAGTTGCTTTATGCTACTAAGTCAGATTGAGACTGGAGACAATGCTCTATGGTCCAGCTTAACCAAAAATCTCAAGCATCGTGTTTGATCATGTGTGGCATGAATGTGACCATGCAAGATGCACCCTGTGAGCTGGCCTATCACTGTTGTAGCTCTGCAATCCACTGATGTGAGGCCAATATGTGCCTCTGCAAGAATCATTCAAGGAGGTGTTCTGTCACTACTGTGAGCTTCTGCACCCCACAGGTTTGAGGTCTTTGTGTTATCTTGTGAGCTGCAACTGTTGTGGTGCCTGTCAATCCTCAGAGGCCCCAGAAGCCCAGCCAAAACTGCATTTGAGTGATAGCATTCCTGATGTGATGATCTCAAACTGGAAAGTAGATGCTATCTCCCCCTGCTCTACTATGACCAGCGACTAATCTACTCTGATCTAAAACTTGCTCCATCTCACTGGTCATTTCGAGTTCTCAAGTAGTTAAAAGAGACTTATGAAGACATTGGTGTAACATAAGCCCCCGCAGCCCCCGCGGTGCGGGGGCCCCCTCAGCAAAAGTGGTAGGTGGTGGGCAGGGGAGAGGGGGCCCCTTCCATGTACTTTGCAGGGAGGCCCCCCCAAGTTTCGTAACACCACTGTCTGAAGAGTAATCTACCTATGCAGTAGTGCCCTAAAGAATTGCAGACATTAAGCACGGATACATTTTAGGTTAGTTTTTCAGCAAGTGCAGTTCTGTTTTTCTCTTGTGCACTCTCCTCCTTTTGAGCTTAGAGAGTGGTTACAAATTATTTAGTCGATACTGAAAAGTAAGTAATGTGCCCTAGAGCCAAACATATTTTCCATGATAAGTAAATCCTTTTTATATTAAGAATGTTACCGGTTTGACATTCTTCTTTTGCATGTTTTATTGCATGTTTGCATGCTATATATGTGCGCTTGAACTATACCTTCTGCAACGTCTAGGACTATTTAAGTGCTCCATTCTTCGAACCCATGGAAGTTAAAGCCTACAAAAAGAGACCCCGGTAATTTCGATAAGTTCACAATAGGATCTGATTTCTGCATCTCCAGGAACAATGACAATGCTTGTTACAAGGATTGCCTATCTGTCCTTTAGTTGTGCACATCCAGGAGAACTAGTGTGTCAAGGATAATGCGATTTAGAACAAATGAAAATTGGAAATGCCATTATTTATGGAAGAATTATGGGGCATATTAGCAAGGAATAGCGATATTTATCTCTAAACGCTCTTAGCGCGAATCCTGTTAACGCCGCCTATCGCTGGAAAATATCGCTGAGATAACACCCTATTAGTAAGGTTTATCTCCATAGCGATAATATTTCCAGCGTATAGCGGCAAAATGCGAGAGTATCGCTGGAAAACCAGCGATATTCTTGCATTAACGCTAAGGTGGATTCAGCATTAGAATCCACCTCCTATACCTTAAACAGGTAAGTCATAGTCAGTAGCAGGTGTTAAAATCTAGCGATAAACGCGCTTAGCGCGATTTATTTTATCGCTTCGCCTGCCTTGATAATAGGGGTTAGTGGTGTTAGCGACTGTTTACAGTCGCTTTTAGTGGGAAACGCCTACCTTGCATGTCATTAGCGATAAATATCGCTGACATGCAAGGCGATGTAATTCCCGGCCTCTAACGCCTGAAAGCTGTCGCTAACGCCTGTTAGCGACAGCTTGCTAATAGGGCGTTAAAAATATCGCCGAATTAGCGGCTAAAAGTGCCACTAAATCGGCGATAAAGCCCTTGATAATATGCCCCTATATTTCGGCGTCAATTAATAGTGCTCTTTAGATCATAGTATAGTCCCCACACTAAAGAGACGTTGGTGAAATGTAAGAGACTTGACACATAACCTGTGAATCCGTTCAGTCTTCTGTAATTGAATTTATTTCTCCACTCTTCTAGTCATTCATGGCAATTAGAAATCATATTTGTTTACTTCATTTTAACAATACATCCCTCCCCATCTTACAGGACCACACTAGAGAGTTCACAAACAAACAGAGGCTGCATTGGCTCGTGACAGTTTTAGAGGCAGAAAAGACCAAATACGTTTCCTATTATAGAGAAATATGTGTTTGTTTCGTTATTACTTTGGCAACAATAAATCTTGCCTTAAGATCAGTGTTTGAAAATGTTCAAGCCATTGAAAATACGTGACATAAACATGCAGTTGAAAGTAATTATTTTCTTGGCAAATACCCAGTCACTTAATTCAAACAACACAGTGCCTGGAAAGAAATATTTAAGTCCTTGGTCTAATCAATTACTCGATGTATAATCACGCATTATTTTCGCTTGCTAGCCAATTACATAAATGGGTACATCAATAAAATTGAACAATGATTAGCAGCATCTGGTTCCATACTTGTTCAGCTACATTCTCTGACTTGAAAATGTACCATTTCCAACAGTAAAAATGTTTTACCACCATGAATGCATGATTAAAGAGTTGTTGCAAATGGAAGAACTCCGGGGAGGATTGAGTAGGCTTAATTTACCCATGGTGCGCATTTACATGTAGGGCCGAATTAACAAAGCATGATTTAGAACTGTAGCTGCAAAGTTACACCCCACAAATGGGGCAGACATACCACTTTTGGCAATTGAAGCCCCCTAGAAAACCATGACAATCACAGGCTACAAGCTATACTCCTAAAAATACGTATTTGAATACATTTTTGCAACCATAAAGAGGCACTCGTTTCTAGCCATTTCCAGAGAGTAAATATCCACATGGAATTCTGTAAAACTTAGCAGGGCCTACCTCTTCAAAATGGTCACTCGTATCTACAGAATATATTTGCTAACATTTTGCGCCACGGATGCGGTACTTTTATGGCATAGCCACGAAGCAAAATGTTATTTGTAATTTACAAAGCCATGCAAATCAGATTTGTATCGCTTTGTGAGGGATTTTTCCCAAAATGCAAAGCAAGGCAGCATACACCACTGCCTTGCATTATTTTGTGCAGGGAGGCATTCCATGGGTGGAGTATGGGCTTTCCCCTGCATCCACCCATAGATTTTGTCGCAATCCAGATTTACTAAATTGAGTAAACCTGGGATTGGGACAAAATACTACACTTCCATGAACTAGGCATAACGAGTAGAAATACCTTTATTTCTCATTTTTACTTCTTTCTATGCCTGGTGCATTCTGCAGCACACATAGAAAGAGGAAAATGCCTGTAAGAATTGTTTTTGTGCAACAACTATCCCTTCCAGCACAAAAACAATTCTGCCTGTAATGCAGGCAACCTTGCATCATGTGTACCAGGGCTACGAAACAGCACACATGACCCATGTCTTAGTAGATATGGCACATTTGTGCTGTCTCCCTTTCACGCAACGCAGTGCAGCAACTTTACATGCTACCTTGCATTGCATGAAAAACTAGTAAATATCCCCCTGTGTATTGGATTTAATCAGGTGTAGTATTACGCCATTATAGGAAGTAATACAATACACGAGTCAAAAGCTTTATAAGTGAAGGTCATACTTCTTTGAACTCGTAAATTGAGCTAATTGCTCATGTACGTTGATTTTACATGTTCATTCGAGACAGAGTGAACTGGTGCATTCTAGGCTTCCACCGCTAATAAAATCTAAGGCATAAAAAACAAAGTCATGCAAAAATAGCTGTAATTAACTTTCATATACAGTAGGTGATTTTAAAACACACAAACAGTCGATGTTTTTATACTTCACAATAATTGGAAGTGTGCATTTTAAGACTAAATAAATAGGCGATCAAATCGGTTGATAACTCAGCCAAAGCACTTTTAAAATTGTCCAATGCTTCACCAAGAACGCAGCTCTTGATAGCTCTGTGTCTCCCTCCCCCACCCTATGTGATGGCCTATCGGACTTCTTTCAGGTCCTTCCCGCCCAACATGTCTTTGAATGAGCCTAATTCAAATCCTGACTGCCTTGAAACTTGGTCCGAGTTCCATCCTCTTACTCTTGATGTGTCCCTTAATAAACAGCTGAAATGTAAAATGGGCTCTCCAAGTCACCCCTGCCCATCCGAGTTCTTCAAATTGCTGGCCCCCTGTCTTAATGCCCCCCTGAAAAAGATTTGGAGCTCTTCTCTGATTACAGGTATATACCCAGCAGTATGGAAACAAGCTTTCCTTCTGCCTATCCTCAAGAAGCCGGATGCCGACCCTGCAGATCATAAAAACTTTAGACCCATCTCACTTCTGCCGGCACCGGCTAAAATTCTTGAGCAGGTAGTTCAGAGCAACTCTCTGAACTTCTGGAAACTAACAATCGATTCCACGACTCCCAATCCGGCTTTAGAGCAGGATACAGCACAGAGACCGCACTCCTGGAAGCCGCCGAGAGTGTACGTGAAACCATCGATCAGGGCAATGCTGCTATGGTGGTGTTGCTCGACCTGTCCGCAGCTTTTGACACTGTGGCCCACCCGATTCTCCTGGAGAGACTTAAACAGCTGGGAGTGTGAGGTACTGTTCTGGCCTAGCTCTGGTCCTTCTTGGCGAACCGCACCAAACAAGTCTTTCTGCGCCCCTATGTTTCTGCGCGGAAGCCACTTGTTTGTGGGGTTCTTCAGGGTTCGGCCTTGAGCCCTCTACTCTTCAATGTATACCTCACCCCTCTTGTGACCTTGGTCGAGGCTCTCGGTGTGAAAGTGATCTCCTACGCTGATGACACCCAGCTGATGTTCTCTTTTAAAGAACACTCGGAGGTTGCTTTTGTCAACTTTAGATGGTGCCTGAGTAACATCTCGGACTGGATGACTCAAAACTGCCTAAAGCTGAATACAGAGAAAATGGAGGTGCTCTTCTTTAACCAACCCTCTAAGCTTTCGTGGCCACCAGAACTGAAACCCCCTCCTGTGCCAGTGGAGTCAGAGAGGAATCTGGGTTTTAAATTCGGCAATGCTCTCTCGTGTAAGACCCAGATTCATCAGGTTTCCTCCTCATGTTTTTGGAATCTGCGTGCTTTGAGGAAACTTCTTTTTTTCCTGCCACTGGATTGCAGGAGAACTGTAGTCCATGCCCTAGTAACCTCTCGCCTGTACTACGCTAACAGTCTCTACCTAGGACTCTCTGCATACTTGATTCGCAGACTGCAAATTGTTCAAAATGCTGCAGCGAGATTGATCTGCAAGGTGCCTTTTCGTCATTCCATCTCTCCCCATCTGCGGAATCTTTACTGGCTGCCCGTCAGTAGGAGAATTGAATTTAAGGCACTCACCCTGGCTTATAGAGCCACCAGGGGTCGGGCCCGGCATATCTGAGACTCTGATTGCAAAGTTACCAGCACGACAGGGTCCTGAGATCCAACCACTTGAACCTGCTCGCTATCCCCCGCTTTCGCAAAGCCAGGATGGGGGGCAGAGCATTTGCGGTTAGAACAATGAAGCTCTGAAATACCTTGCCTCTTTGTCTTCGAAGGACGGAACCGGAATCAGCCTTCAGGAAAGGCTTGAAGACTTGGCTATTCAATCGGACTTAGCCCTTTTCTCATTCCATTGCTTCATCTGCTGTCTTAGCGCCGAAAAACCTCCGCTGGAGGTAGCCATGCGCTGAATAAATTCCAAAATAAAAATAAATAAAAATAAAATAAACCTCCATGCACTATTAGGCTAGAACAGCATATTAGTTGACAAGTAGGGGTAAGGAAGAAACCTTTGTGGAATACGGAGGGGAGGGGAGGTGGTGTGGATAGTGTGTTTACAATCATAGCACATTGGGATCTGCTTTCATAGTCTGACGTGAACCGCTTGACGACTGTACCATCAAAGCTCATTCTTTTGTTTAGCATACACAGAATGATGTATGATCCATTGTGTCCACTACAGCTGTCAGATTTAGCAGTAAGAGAAGACGGGAATCTTTGACAAAAACCCATAAATCACCATCCAGGCGCATGCAATAGTGGATTCTTTGCTGTGGCTTGAACAACATTTGAGAAGAGGTGACTTGTGGTGTAGTCTTATAGTTTTCCAATGATGCTTCTCTCAAGCAGTTGGGCTTAAAAGGGGATGCTTGTGACGGAGCTGTCACTCCCTGTTTATGCCGCTATCTATTATATAAACTGGGCAGAAATCACCTATAATGAGAGTACCTGGGACTGAGCTGAGTAATAGGGAGGGAAAGTCATCTAGAGACAGTGGGAGGTGAGAGCTTCAGCCCGTGTTTTTTCACCACCTGAGACAGGGCTAGATTCCAATGAGAATGGTGAAAGTGTATTTCTTTTAAGGTATGCCCTAATCCATCTGCATTAAACGGGAACACAATCCTGCGATAGGCAGATTTGTGTCTTTGTAGGTTTATCTCTGTTTCCGAGGGTGATGACACAGTAGCATCACGTCTGTGATGTTGCCAATTTTGTTTGTGAAATGACTCACAATAATGCTATTAAAACACTTGCAGGGGGTGTAATGGGTTTCCAAAAATTACTTGCTTATGGTATTAGAAAAATGTCTCACCCTGGATTTTATTTGTATAGATTCTACTTTTTATAGCGGGGTGCATCAATCGTCCAGATGTCTCTGGGTGTTGACTTGGCTGCTGCGTAGTACCCTGAAATCATAAGTGATACTGGGAGAGAGTTGGAATATGTGTACACGCATGTGTTGTGGGAAACATCACCTGCACATCAATGCTGGTTGAAATGTTCCTGAAGAATACAAATTCGTCACACGTTTGTTACTTGGCTGAGTCATCTTTAGCTTAGGATTCGTAGCATATTTTTACTGTTTTATACATCTTTTTTAGGTTGTGTGACTTTACAATGCATGCCTTTACCACGCATGCCTTTACCAGGCAGACTTTAGCACACATATACCACTACCACGCATGTCTTTACCACAAACATACATAGAAAAGCATTAAATGAACCATACCATGCATAACCTAATCATGCATGCTTTTACCACACAAACCTTTACAACACAACTTATTTTGATTTAAGCAAATTGAAATAAATTTAAATATCATTATTTTGACAATACTTTTAGCCTATAAAAAATATATGATCTGCCTCTCAATGCAACAAAAGTCAACACAACGCAACACATTGTAAATAAATGCAAAATATCTCAACACTACACATATTTTTGAAAGTTTAAATTACTGTGTCACACAACACAAAACAAAGCACCAGTATGCAAATTCCATAAACATCATTATAAATCAACGCAACACAATGCAAAGTATCACAACCCTTCACAAATATTTGCAAAAATAAAAAAATAAAAGGAAGCAACACATCACAGAACGGTGCAAAAGTCTAGTGAAGTAGTTAAACAGCATTCACATTTATGAATTCAGACTTTCTTTCATTTCTACATAAGCAGAAACCCTGTCCCCAACCAAAATGGAGACAAAGTCTGGGAGGAATGTCAAAAACCCATTACATTCTACCTCGAAGATAATTATAACATTAGTCATGATTTTCTTTACAATAAAGTACTTTTCAGTAGTTATTTTACTATAAATTATAGTATGCACTTAAAAAACTTATAAAAACAGACATCCACCATTTTGTAGTCAGTTGTACACTGTCTTCTGTCTTGACCACATGCATAAAAGTGAACAGGAGAGTTGATCAGACACAATTCAAAACACTGCTATCCACCTATTCAAGTAAGTATAACTTATATATTTAATACTCTTAGAAATTACTAGATATACCACAGTATCATTAATTTAAAAAAAAAAAATTACTTTTTCGGGTTTTGTAAAGCTTGAGAACACACACAGTTTGTGAAGCTTTTCAGAAATAACAGTAATGTAAGACTAAATACAAATTTATTTTTATTTGCAAATGAATGATAATATTTCCTCAGGACCAACAATGATAATTTTAATGAAACAAAAAAAATATAATAATCTGCGAACTACTCAGGAAAGTTGTTAGACTATGGCTGGGGAGGCAAAATTGCTATTCTAACTCTGCCAAGTACTTAACTCAGGGAAGGTGCTGGACAGTGACTGAGGGGTCAAATTGCTATTCTAACTGCACCACATATTTACCCCAGGGAAGATGTTGGACAGAGGCTGGGGGGCAAAAATTACTCTTTGAACTGCCCCAAGTACTTACCTCAGGGCAGGTCCTGGAGAGTGACTGGGCAGCAAAATTGCTATTCTAACTGCACCAAGTATTTACCTCAGGGAAGGTGTTGGACAGTGACTGGGGGCAACATTGCTATTCTAACTACACCAAGTACTTACCTCAGGGAAAGTGCAGGACTATGACTGGGTGGCAAAATTACTATTCTAAATCTGCCAAGTACTTCCCTCAGAAAAGGTGCAGGACAGAGACTGTAGGGCAAAATTACTATTTTAACTCTGCTAAGTACTTACCTCAGTGAAGGTGCTGGACAGTGGCTGGGGGCAATGTTACCATTCTAACTGAACCAAGTATTTACCTCAGTGAAGGTTCTGGAGAGTGACTGGGCGACAAAATTACTATTCTAACTCCGCCAAGCATTCACCTCATGGAAGGTGCTAGACAGTGGCTGGGGGGCAAAATTACTATTCTAACTCCACCAAGCAATAACCTCAAGGAAGGTGCTGGACAATGGCTGGGGGCAATATCGCTATTCTAATTCCATCAAGTTTTTTCTTCAGTAAAGGTGCTGGACAGTGACTGGGGGCTAGATTTGGTAACATATTTCTCTTCGTTTTTTATTCCAACAAAAGAAAACAACATTTAGAAAAACAAATCTTCTTACAGCAAGAGAAGAAGGTGCTAGACAGTGGCTGGGGGGCAAAATTACTATTCTAACTCCACCAAGCAATAACCTCATCGAAGGTGCTGGACAATTGCTGGGGGCAAAATTGCTATTCTATTTCCACCAAGTTTTTTCTTCAGCAAAGGTGCTGGAGAGTGACTGGGGGGCTAGATTTGGTAATATATTTCTCTTCGTTTTTTATTCCAACAAAAGAAAACAACATTTAGAAAAACAAATCTTCTTACAGCAAGAGAAAAAGCTGAAATCATTGCTCCAACCCAAAGCAGAAACACCATAAATAAGGTAAAAATACAAAAAGCACAATGTAAACTGGTAAATAATGAAAATTGCATGCAGAGATTCAGGAGAAACTTAATAATGGCAAATACATATCTTTCTGACCATAAAAACACAGCAAACAATCAAAGCATCAAAGCCACCTCAAGAAAATCAAAATTACATCAAAATTACATCTCCAAATTCCTGAAGCAAACACCACTAGGACCAATAAAACAGGTAACTATCTCATAATAAACAGAAAATCAATTTAATAATTACATTTGTTTTTCAAAGCAGGATACTAACACAATTACTTTTGCACAGTTGAAACAGCATTAATTAAGAATTTTATTTCTCCACGATTCCAATCAATAACTTTGAAATGTTTTCTTCTCTCAATAGGAATGGGCCCAAAACAATTGAAAAAACAACCAATCTCATTTCATCACACTCATAATACATTTTTTTCAGGTTTTTATAAGAATGGAAAATTCAGGTGATGCAAGATATATTCTATAGAGGAAACAGTCTTTTAAAATATGGTGACTATATTTATTCTAAGGAGAGTTTAACTCAGCCCAGGAGTCATTGGAGGTGCATTGAATACTTTTCATCCCATTGCCAAGACAGTGCAGTTACTCTTGGTGAAACAGTGGAAAGAACCACAGAGCATAACCACTCTGCCTCTGCAATGGAGATTAAAGTTAGGAAAAGTATACAACAAATAAATACAGCAGCTGCCACCTCTAATGAACCCTGCTACTCAATTTAGAGGGAGGTAGCCAGACTATCACCATGTACGTTGCAAGTTGTATGCCCACAATCCCAATTTTATGAAGAATGGTACAATGACAAAAACAGGTTAGTAATCCCTAAAGAGTAACTCCTCAAACCTATTCTGACATTAACATTCCCTGTGAACTTACTGTTTCTTTTACTAATTAAACTTTTCAACTCTACGATCATGAGAACCCTCTAAAATGAATTCTAATCTTTAGTACAGAACATGACACTGTAACCCTGGAGAATAGTGAAATTTGGATGATGGATGGAGCTTTTAAATCAACTCCCCATCCATTCACCCAAATGTATACAATTCATGCAAACATTAACAACATTATCTTCCCATTAGTTTACAGTTACTTCCTGACAAACAAAACTCAACTTACACTAAATTTCTCAAATTACACAACATTTTTATCAGTTGTAAAATCTAAAACATTGAATAAAAGACCTAGGAAAACAATAATTGACTGTGAAATACAGATGATCATTAATATTAATTAAGTATATCCTAACACAAAAATTAAAGGATTTTTTTTCATTTTTCTTATTACAATAAATTTAGACACCAATATGTTTAAAAAAAGTAAATTAAATTGTTCTTACTTGACTGCAGTTCCTCTTTGCATCCTATCTGTAGAAACAGGTGCTCAACCATTTACGTAAAGCTGGAAAAATAAAAAAAGGGCAATTTCTTCCATTGAAGCCAACGGGAAACTGTGGGAAAATGTTTTAATTTTGTTTGTTAATCCTAACGATAAAATATTGTATATATTTAAAAAACGATTTTTTTTTTTTTTAAAGAATAACAATTATAATAAATCTATTACAAATACATTTGATGTGTTTTTATCAATTTGAAATTCAATTATTTCAGCTGTTCTTTTTTGTTTACAAAATATTCCTATTCTACAATTTTCAAAAATTATTTATCTCCTTCTACATTTTATTTGTGTATTTATGTAAAGAGATTAATACAGCACGGGCAAGACCCAGGGGTATCATAGCGCTTTACAGAACAGAGATAAAGACAAGGCGATTGACAGGCAAACTAGGAGTGCATCGATAATAAAATACAGGTACTGTTGCCGGTCAGGTTACAGTAGTTCTTGGAGGGGAGAAAAGGTGGGAGCCAGTGGAGGGGAGAATTCGGGAGTCGGGATGGAGGGTTAATAATTGAAGTCTGAGGGCGTGATGTTTCGTTTGAGGAGGAGATACTTAAATTGTCTTTTGAAGCTCACAAACGAGGGTTTCGTCCTGCTAGGCACAGAATGGGAGTTGCAGATTTTGGGTACATTGCCTGAGAATGAGTGCATGAGGGCTTTTTGTTTGTGCTTTTTTTGGAGGGATGAGAAACAGAGGGCCTGATTGTGAGTTTGGTGGTCTCACTGTCATACAGCCACAGCAGCGGTCCCAAGAAGACCGCCGAGCTGGCGGTCTTCCGCCGTCAAAATAATTATGCATGCAGCCTAAGTCGCCAACCGCTGTCAATGGAGTGGTTCCCGCAAGCGGCGCAGCGGACTGCAAAGTTGGCTATGGGTACTCCGTCGCCGTCAGGGTCGCGCCTTCCCACAAGACAATTACGAGAACACAGCTGTACTGAAAGTCCCCTTGTATCAGTTCCTCGATGGCAATAGGCTGTCACGATACACTCTCAGCAAAGCACCAGAACAGTGCCCATTAGATGGATAAAAAAACAACACAGCTGATATCCATTGGCCAAGTGGACACATCTGCAAACCACACTATAAAACACACCCCATCCCAGACCATGATCCTTTGCCTCTCCACTGCAGCACAGCAAGACAGAGACCACACTTTTTTGTTGAGCTAAGGCAGCCATATGTTTCCTATCCTATTTAACACTATCTATACAATTTTGTTGCATTTTTTTCCAATATCCCTTGGTGTTTATTTTGTCATTGTCACTCACTTTAATTTACAGTTATGTTACGTCAAAAAAATCCATGTTTTTTCGAGGCTGAGTTGTCAGTCATGGTGGATGAAATCGTAAAATTAAAGCCACAATAGTTTTCAGCCAAAGTCCAACATACTCCTCTCAGTAGGAAAAGGGAGATGTGGGACAGGATAGTCAACAAAGTGAATGCTGTGGGTACCACCCTGTCCAAAATAGAGGAAATAAGGAGGAGGTGGAACAACCTGAGGGGGAAAGTGCATTCCCTGGCCTCCAAACAATACGTGGAGGGCCAGAAGACTGGCGGTGGTTTTTCCAGCAGCCCATTACCACTGTTTCCCTGCTAGGAGAATGTCTTGGGCATCCTTCATTCTGAGCGCTTGACAGGAGTAGCTGGGGGAGGGGAGTCTGGTAAGTTACACCTCACTAACTTTAACACTTCAATGTCCTGTATGCCCTCATTTCAGCTTTTTCTATTGTGTTGCCTGTCTACTTTCCTAACATACAATACTCAAGTTATCAGAGATGTTGTATTGTCAGTGTCAATGTGTATTGTTGCATATAAGATCACATGTATCAATCTCCAGTCCATGCATATTTTGGAATGCTGTCTGTAAGTGTATTACTATTAAATCGTTATCCCAGGACCCATGAAATGTGTCAATATGTAAATGTATGGTCCAGCCCAACTGCATTTTAGCAACAGGTATGTTACACTAACCAATTTGCCAGTGTTGGGAAGTAGAGATTGAAATTGCTACAGCTACCATGAGGCTCTGTTTCTGTATCTCAAAACAAGATGCAATAGTGATTTTGATCATTCTCACTTGTCCGACATGTCACAACTGATGTTCACTTCTCATGGACTGAGCAATCTACATACAATGCTCTGCTCAGAGACATTTCTGCCTACTTAGCTCAATGTTGTCCTGGTCTCCTCAACTGAAACTATTGATGGCATGAGTGACACCATACCAAGTGAGTATCTCAAATATTTATACGGCATGAGGGTAACTCAGCTCTTTAGAAGTGGCACGTGTCCCATTGACTCTGCACTGCTCACATGAAGTCTAATGCTAAATATACAACCAAGGGGCATATTCTCAAGAACGTGTGATAACCATCGCAAAAGTGACTTGTTATGTTATGTTAAATTAGTTTTGTACGGCGCACAGCTACCCAACAAGGGTTTCCCAGCACCAAGCCTAAAGGAGGAGAAAAGAAAAGAAAAAGAAAAAAAATAATACAGATGATAACAAATTATTGGTTGAACAACCAAGTTTTTAAAAGTTTGCGAAAATTCATATATGAAGTTTCATTACGAAGTGCAATGGGAAGAGAATTCCACATGGATGGGCCAAAGTAAGCAAACGAACAACCTCCCATTCTTGTAAGTTTAATCCTGGGCACCAAGACTTTTCCCTGAGTGGTCGATCGTAGTAGACGAGAAGGTTGGTAAAGATGGACTAGGTCTTGCAGGTATTTAGGGGCAGAGCCAACCTAAATTTTATACATGTAACTCAGGGCTTTAAACTTAACACGGTTTTCGACCTTAAGCCAATGTAGATCTCTCAAGACACTGGAAGTGGGAGATGTTTTAGGAGTCTGGCAGAGCAGCCTGGCAGCAGAGTTGTGTACCACCCGGAGCCTCCACGTAACATCCTTGTTTGCCCCAAATAAAGGGATGTTCCCGTGAGTCCATTCTAGAGGTCACAAGCGCCTGGACTACGGTCTTTTGAGTAGGGGCCGGGAGCATCCAGATGATTTTTTTCAACCATTTTAAAATGGTGAAACAAGTAGCTGCCACCTTCACTGCCTGCTGCTTCATAGATAGTTTGTTATCGATGTTGACTCCCAAATTACGGACATGATCAGTGGGCTGGGGTGAGGCACCCATTTCACTTGGCCAATGCTGGGGGCCCCAGAGATTTTTATTTTTACCCAAAATTAGGACTTCAGTTTTTTCGCCATTAAGCTTAAGTAAATTGGCTTGCATCCAAGATGCAATATTACTCAAACCAGTCTGAAGAACTGAAGGTCCAGACATCCTTTCCGTAGAAAGGGAAAAGATGATTTGGGTATTGTCCGCGTAGAAAAAAGGGACAACCCAGCCTCCTCTGCAATTGTCGCCAAAGGTTTTACATATACATTGAACAGAAGAGGACTTAGGATGGAACCTTGGGGTACCCCGTAAGAAGAGGAGTAGATTTTAGAGGTGGCTCTAGATGAAAAGACTTGGAATGTCCGTTTAGCTAAAAAGGATGAAAGCCAGCCGAGTGCTGAGCCAGAAATGCCAAGAGACTGCTGGGAGTTAATTAGCACAGTATGGGACACCGTGTCAAATGCAGCGCTCAAATCGAGCAGTATAAGAGCCACGGTGTCCCCAGAATCCAAACGCTGTCGTAACATTTCTGATACTCCGAGGAGAGTTGTCTCGGTTGAGTAACCAGCTCTAAAGCCGGATTGAGAGGAGTGTAGAAAGTCAACAGATTCGACAAACTGAGTTAGTTGCATGTTTACATGCCTTTCCAGAATCTTAGAAAAGGTTAGAAGTAGAGAAATAGGCCTAAAATTAGATGGCTGGGCTGGGTCAGCATTGGCCTTCTTCAGGAGGGGAAGGACCATAGCATGTTTCCAGTCCGACGGAACAATAGCCTCTTGAATAGAGGCATTGAGCAGCTGAATGATTAACATCAAAAATGATAAATCCAACTGCTGCAACACAGAGGCGGGAATAAGATCGCGAGGAGAGCCGGATTTAATGCTGTTTAAAATCTTTTTAAAGGAGTTGATGTCAAAAAGTGCCCAAGTTTCCAGTTTGGTGGTATACTCATCCCTATGGGCAGGCTCAGTAGTGAAAAGCAACAGGGCAGGGACCACTAGCTGAGTATTTTGCAGTGTGGAATGTATTTGCTCTACTTTATTCACAAAGTACTTGGCAAGACTGTCGCATTGTTGTTCATCTAAAATAGGTGGTATTGACTGTGTATCAGAGCCAGCAAGTTTTTTCACGCAACCCTCAACTTTGCAGTCCATTGCGGGACATTTACGCCGTGTTAACCAAGTATTCACAACACGGTGGTACCATGCGATAGTCTCCAGATAACGCGCCAACTGACCGCATTAAAATCAACGCCACGCCGCAAAAATGCAAAACACGAATGCCAAAAAAGCTGCGATGAGGCCGAACGTGATACAAAAAGCAGCGGAAACCAGCGGCAGGCCTGCAAATCCCACGCGTCTGGTGGGAAAATGCACCATAGAAGCAATAAAAACAACACACCAGAAACAATAAAAAAGTGCGTAGCAACATGGATGCACCCTGACCCAGGGCAGAGGCCAACGCGAACCCCACAAGCCCCACAGACCACCAGCCAGGACCAACTGGGTCGGGGGAGGCCAAGGAGAAGAGGGAGAGGAAGAAGGGGTGCAGTCCGTAGGAAAACAAGACCAGCGTCACGGATGTGACAGAACACTACCAGCAACTGACCCACATTCAGACCACCTTGAATGCAGCCGGAGTGCCGAGGAGGCCAATGGAGGAGGCCAAGTGGCGCTGGCATGATGTGAAAACGTAAACCAGGCCCAAAGCCGCTGCCAACAGGAAGGCAGCTACGGCGACAGGAGGTGGGAGTCCTGCACCACAGGAGGAGCTGGAGGAAATGGAGGCCAGCCATCAGGGTGGAGACGGTGCAAGGAGGTGGGAGTACGGACACAGCTTGAGAGGACCTGACACAACAACAGGGTGAGCAATGAACAGGTCCTGGGTGACGGGGGGAGATGGGCACAATGGCACACATGCACAACGACGTGTAGCACACTGCACACCCACAATAACCCAGGGTCATGTCCCCCATCCCGTGGCACACTGCATTACACACACATGGCAAACACAGCACATCCCATGACAATGTGGCACAAAGTGCAATACCGACACTGCAGAACAGGGGATACAACTGGATCCGCCCATGCGCATAAACAGGCCAACCACATTTGACAGAGCAGGGAACTGTGAGATGCATATGTACGGGTACAACCTAAGAACAGACATGTAGTCCAGATGTCCACTGTCCCCCCTCAAATTGCCAGAGCCGCCCAAACAGCCACAATGTACATTGTCACACAGTCTGCATGTCCACAAGAACAACGCGCCAACATAAATGCCAACACAATGTCAACATGCATCTCCCCTTCACATTGCAGAGGGACAAACAACACCTCCAGCAGGTCAGTCCAGACAACCCATCAGTGATGTGGGACACGACCAACACACCTTCGACACCGACGCCCTACAACAGCCCATGGACATCCCACGCAACCCACAACCAGGACCAGGGCAGACAAGCTACTTTGAGGAGAACCCAGCCCCTGCAACAGACCACACAGCATGAAGCACACGCAAGCAAGGCTGGCCCACAACACTTCACCGACCCACACATGGCACCCCAATGCCAGGTGTCAGAACGACAAAAGGAGGTGGCCGAACAGGTGCGGGTGTGGTCAGAACCCATTGAAGGCAAACTAGATCACATAAGTGGGTGTCAATTACCCTCAGGGACCACCTACACCCCACAAAGGAGACCCACACTGCCATAGAGACACACGCAGATATCATGTTGAACTGGCTACGGGCACGTGCGCCCAGCCCCTTTATTGGCAGGGCCACATGTACAGTGATGCCTGTGCTGGATGTGTGTGGGGTGAGCATAAGCCAGCCCGCACGGAGTGCTCGGTGCTGGCAACAACTTGAACAGTGGACACCAGTGCAATGGAAACAGAAAGCACATGCATAACAGAGTCAACTGCTGAGCAACATGGAGGGAGCCGGAGCAAGTACAGAGGTCACCCAACATACAAACAGAAGTGTCCGTGAGTTGCAGTGCACTCAGGTAGGGGCACTAGAGCTGCGCGCGCTCATGTGATGAAAATAACTTGGATTGTGTCCATTCGGGATATTCCTGATGCAGATCAGTGGGGTGTGTTAGACCTTCAGCAACTTCCTCATCAACGTCCCAGGTCTCCCACACTGCCTGAGGTGACATTGCTGCGCAACATCTCCACATCACACAACTCAAACAGTAACGGTCCATTGGTAGCGGTGCACTGAGTCTGTGGCACCTGGAGTGCTGAGCAGGATCAGGCAGATGATGGCATCCACAACAGGTCTGAGCAACTCCGTCAGTCTGCCAGTACCACTGTCTCGACTCTGGCAGATGGTGGTTGGAGTTGGCCCTTGCGATGGTGGCGTGTGCCTCCTGTGGTGATGCGACGTCCAGGCCGGTCAGGACTCGATTTGATGTGTGAGCCCTGGTGGTCCGCAGTTGAGGCCGGAGGCAGCGGACAGCGCAGGGCCACATGCACATGGAGTTGATGACCCCAAGACCACCATCACAGAGGCCATTCAATATTCATTCAGACAGGGTCCCTGACTTGAGCTGCACAGAGTTAGTGGCCCCGGGTGCTCAGCGGCAGGCACAGGCCCACTGCCACAGGACGGTGACTTGCGGTCCAATAAGGTAGGGCCACGCAGACTGAGCGGCTCCTCGTCGATGTCGGAGGTGAATGTTGCAGAGTGTTTCGGGGACAGTGGAAGGTGTTCTTCCAGGGCATGATGCAGAGGGCAGAATCTATCTGGAAGCAGCAAATGGAGGAGTGGAAAGCGACTGCCTCTTTGCCACCACCAATTCGGTATCAGCTGGATGAGGATGAAAACTACCCCCTAGTCCATAGACTCAAACGCCACCAATGTACGACCAGAGAGTGTCCAAGACTTAGTGGCACCGGGGCTGAGAGGGGATGCAGTCTGCGATGATGCCGGTACACTGATATGAACTCCGGCATTGACGATTCAAGACTCTGTGACCTACTGGACCGCAGTGTAGGACGGAGGCAGCGGTCAGCAGTGGGCCACAGCCACCTGTCGTAGGCTCGTGATGCACAGAGTTAGTGATATCAGGGCAGTTGTCGGTAGTGTTCGATCACCTCCGTAATGATGATCCTTTTCTCCTACCAACAGCAACGCGTCATCCTTGTATGCCTCACCTTGCGTGCAATGATTCCTACTCTGCCTTTGAATAATCGATGTTCAGTTCCAATTCTGTGACCTACTCGAGCGCAGCGTAGGCGGAGAGCTGTAGTCCGCGTGGGCCCACAGAATCTTGCGGCTGTGATGTAACACTGAGACCTGTTGGCACAACATCGAAGGGTGTATAGTGACATACACTCAGCCATGATTAATGTGCTCTGCCATGGTGTAATCAAGACTCAGTTCCAAAGGTGTGACCTACTTGTCCGCTGTGCATGCCGGTGGAGTAAGTCAACGTGAAAGGAATACTGCGGGCCTGTGTTGCAGAGGCCGTGATGGTCTAAGGAGGCTGCCAAGGTCACAGGCCTCGGGTTTAGAGATTGCACCGGCACATGGTGGGCCCTCATCGACACATGCCGGTGTCGGTAGGTGGGCATTGAGGCCTGGGTGCGCAGGGGCGGGCAGCACTGATTCGGGGACCAGCGTCCCGGGGTGCAGCAGGCGCACAGGATCGCTGGCAACACCGCTCAGGGTGTCGGCCTCGTGGCGGGGTGAGGGGTGCCACCCTGGCAGAGACGTTGGGCATTCCGTAAGAGGACCACGCCCAGGGTTACGTGCCTTTTATTCACACCCCTATGCTGGCCTGGGGTACGCCGGGCCAGCCCACTATGCTCACGCTTACAGGGGGGACGTCACAAGCTACATTTCCGCGACTTCCCCACTGGCTGGGGTGACATGGTTGCGTCCACTGTCCACTAGACTCCAAACACCAGCGGTGTGTGTCGATATGGATATGTGTGTGGTCTGCATACTGCAGTCTGGCCAGCACATCCACGACACACTTGGCATTGTGTACATTCTCATTCATCAGTCAATTGCCTCCTTCGCACATGCCTGGTCCCCAACTCTTCCAACATTCTGCTATTGTGTGTCCGAGGTGCCATGCCGTAGATGGCTCATGTACATGGCTGGCCCAGGTTCCCACAGTGAGTTGTGCTGTCGTGTCTGGTGGGTGTGCATGTTGTATGTGAGCTTGTGATGTGTGCATTTCCTGTGCTGCGTGTTGCATGATTGTGGAGTTGAGGTGTGTAGTGTGTGCATTTGGTATTGGCCAACGAGCAGTGCATTTCCGTGGGTGCCATCCTGGTGGCGCAGGTTGATGATGGACTGTCGGGAGGTGCAGGTATCATGCACACTGCCTGGGTGGTTTGCGACGTCGTTGGCGGGGATTCCACGGTGGTCCACTATTGCCTGCATATTGGTGGGATCCGTGCGCTTTCTGTTGTGCTAATTGTGTGCAGTGTCGCAAGGGGCCACTAGTAGGACATGTGTGCAGTCACTTGCCCCCTGACACGTGCGGAAAGCCAGCTGTGGTGTACACGCCTTGCTTGGTCTGCAGCTGTTCCTGCGCAGTGTGTGTGAGGTATGGATGTTGGGATACCAAGCTGATGGTGTCATCCATGACCGTTGTGGGGGACTTGGATTGGCCAGGCTGTGTGACTCCTCCGTCTCAGGCGGAGGTTGGTTGGAGGGTACCAGAGGCCAACACGTGCAGCACGGCCAGCAGCTTTGTCTGCGGTGGGATGTTGGTTGTCCGCTGTGTTGGTACAGTCAGCCTGTGGGCTATGGTGGTCAGGATGCAGAGGAGGGTTGTCCCTTTGGGCATATAGTGGGCAATGACATTCTCTGGTGTTGGGTCTGTGGGGTTGGTCCATTTTCAGAGGGTCGCTGTCTTTGTCTGCGCTGCCTCAGTGTTGGTCCGGGGGGGGTGGTGGGTGTCCGGGAGGGTGGAGGGGGGTGGTGGCGGTGGGTGTTGTTGCCCTCTCGGGGCTCCGGGATGCATGGTGAGTAGCTCCATGGCATCTGTTGCCCTTAAGGTGTGGCTCTGGGCTGGGCTCCATTTTGTGGTGCAGGCTGTGCTCTGACTTTGCACCAGGTCAGGGCAGGTGTGCTGCTAACATGCCTTATCACCTGTTTTGTGGTTTTATCGCTGATCGGGCTGGTCGTTGAGAATTTTGAGGTGTGGTGTTGTCGCGGGTTTTTGCTCGGGAATGCCTACTCTGCATCTCATTAGCGATAGTTGCAGGGGTCATCTGTGGCGATGTTTTTTGACGATGCTTTCGCAGGTAAACTGGTGTAACTGCTGTTAGCACCAGCTTGTGAATGTTGCGATACATTTATCTCAACTTTGGCTGCGATAATGTGCCGTTAACTCGGCGATAGCTCCTTGAGAATATGCCCCTAGGTTGTGTGTTCGCCGATATTGTACACAACTAGGACTTGGAATGGTCAAATACACATGTTATTTCTCCACTATGTTGCCTTAAATGTTTGTGAGATGTCATGTTCATTCCTTAATCCACAATGCAAAATCTCAACACATCTAATGACCTGCTCAATTCTATCGGAATGTATTGAATGTCTCTAAATGTATTGCTAACAAGTTCAATACCACTGAAATATATCACAATATTAATCTCTATTTTGTTTTTCCTAGGTCTCTACTTACTGCAACACCAAACATTTGGATGTAGATTCCATACTTTCACCAATAACAATGTTCTCTATTTTACAACAGGTAGATCTGACACAGCACCTGGGCTGAGCTTCACCACCACTCCACCCCTGGATGAAGTCTTCAGTGATGACAACACTCCCAGACATGTGGATGTGGATGACGGGCCACATGTTGGCAACAGTGAGTCTCACTGGCCCACAAAACACCTCCCACCCCAGCTGCAACACCTCAGTGAACCCCAGTCCCCCCAACCTGTGTACCTAGCCCTGTCAATACCATCTTGTGCCCCCCAGTCCTGTATTCTGAGGTGAGAATCACAAGCCCAAACACAGAGGAACCAGGAACAAGTAAGAGAGTGCACCCTGGGCCAAAGGTACAGGCCCGTGGGTGGTAGGTGTTGTGGGAGGGGTACTGTGGGCCCACTGAGTGAGGCCACAGGGGCCACTCACACTCAGGCTACCATCAACCAAGTTTTGGGAGCCTATCAGGACTCCCAAGATGTGATGGGCCAGGTATTGACAAAAATCGAGGAGATGAAGCAGCTGCAGAGTGACATACACCAGGAGCTGGCCACCCATAAAACTAACATGGGCCAGCTCATTTGGGTGCTGCAGGACATTAACACAACCTAGTATAAGGCTTTTCTGCCACCATCTACCAGTTCCTGTGGTCCAACTACATCCGGGCCATCTACATCTGTGACAGCCCCAGGAAGGGAGGCCCTGTCAGAATAAGACACACCTGCAGACACCACTATCCCTGCAGCACTGGATCCCCCCATTGTCGCAAGCGGGGACATCCATACAACAGTTCAGGAAGTACGGATGGCAAGACACCCACCACCGACAGCAAGAAACCTCAACCTTAACTAGTAGTATTTTGGACTTTGGACTGCAGACAATTTGGCATCTACAACTATGGTTTCATTCACCATGACTGCCTACTTCACTTTTTATGTTTGTTTTTGCACAATGTATCTCTTCACCTTTGCCACTTTATTAAATACACAAGTCACAAACGCATTGTTTGCTATAGTAAATTTCACATCTATCAATGTATACATGTACTCTCATATGAAATTTACAATGCCATAACAAGCTACTTGTGTAAGCATTGATATGTTGCATGTGCAAAATGTTTAGCTCAGGATCACAGCCATGCCATACCAACACATACATACAAGTGTCTTGTCTTATAACATCTTCATTCCATTGTTCCAATCATAGGTTGGCATGATATCAGAAACATAGCAAATCATACATGACTCAAATATTCAGTGATCACATCTTCAAGTGCAGACCTTAACAGCATGGAAGGTGGGGATATGTCAGTCAATTTCCTATTGAATAGGCAAAATAGAATTGGTCTATTTCATCAGCTGGAGCCATATCGCCTACCTCACAAAAGGAATCCCACATCATTTAAACCAACAAACAGACACAAAGCAGTACTACAGTCTCTGATCACAGGGCCATTCCAATACAGTGTTGCTGCATCTGGTGAATGTCACAAACAAATGTCAATGATGTGCCACAAGCACTTTGGCCTACAAAGAGGAGACACATCAACAGCTCCATACAGTTTATATACAATGAGGACAATTCGGGACACCTTAGGAACTCTGGGTCTATCTGCCTGGATGTCTGAACCTAATAGTATTCCTAAAACTGCTAAGGCAGAGGTGAAAGCAGCATACATGGAGCACATCATAGACTTAAGACTGAAAACTGAGTTAGTAAAACCTTCAGTTTTGACTTACTATCGATCCCTTTAACCAGCCATACCTGCCGCGTATCTGTCTTTACACCTCACAGATATGGTCCGTTTCAGGGCAGGTTCTATTTATTGGTCACTGTTTTTTTAAAATCCCCCTGATTCTGGTGAAAACACAGTTTGATTTGTCCCTGTGATAACCAATCTGCGCAATCATTTCTGCACTTTCCGTTTTTTTTGCAAATCGTACAGTCTAGCACGCAAGCACTTTATCCAGCCTTTGTTACGCAAGCTAGGTTTTCGATGGTGTAGAGTAGCTCTGCTACAGTAACAGTTTTTAAGCTCACATGAAACTTCATACTTTGTGTGTGCCTTCCTGAAAGCAGCCATTCGGGCCAGAAAATCTATGGATGGCTAACTTCCTTGTACCAAACCTCCCTCTGTAAGACGGCGTTAGGTCGAGGTGTCTTCTCTATTATTTCCAGTATCAGTGATGAGCACATGGTGGACCCTATTTGAGGTTTTTGTCCTCCTTTCTTAAATAAAAACTGTGTTTGTGTCTTTTTTAATCTGGTTATATGATGAATCCAGAGACTAAAGTGCACTGACGTAATCACACTTTTAATTGTTTTTAAATTAATGTAAATTTGTATTTATATTATTGTTACACTATGGATGTGTATCATGTGCCTTTATAGTCTATTTTTGTTTGACCAAATAAAGAATTTGAATTTGACTTATCCTCAGCACATTTCCACCATCTCTAAGACTCCCTTGCTTAGTATTAACTAGGGGCAGAACTCTGTGACAGCTTTCCTTCCCCTCATTAATTCAAACAGAGACCTCCCTGTCACAGGGTGAGGTGTAGTGTGGTAAGACCACACTAAGGGATATATTCACAAGAACGTGCAATAACTACCGCAAGAGTAGCGTAATGCAACTTTCGATATCGCAGCCTATTGCGGGAAAATAACCCTGTGTCAACGTGGAATTCACAACAAGGCGGTAGCATGTGATAGTCACCAGATAACGCGTCAAATGTCAGCGTGAAAATCAACGCCACGCCGAAAAAATGCAGAACGCGAACGCGAGAAATCATGCGATGAGGCCAATCGCGGTACAAAAAGTAGCGAAAAGCAGCCACAGGCCTGCAAATCCCATGCGTCTGACGAGAAATTGCACCATAAAAACCACAGAAACAACACACCAGAAACAAGCCAAAGCACGTAGCAACATGGATGCACCCTAACCCAGCGCAGAGGTCAACGCGAACCCCACAACCCCCACAGACCACCAGCAAGGAACAACGGGGTCGGGGAAGGCCAAGGAGAAAAGGGAGAGGAAGACGGGGTGCAGACCTCAGGAAAACAAGACCAGTGCCACGGAGTCACAGAACACTACCAGCAACTGACCCACAAGCAGACCACCTGGAATGCAGTCGGAGTGCCGAGGAGGCCAATCCAGGAGGCCAAGAGGCACCGCCAGGACGTGACAACCTAAACCTGGCACAAACCCGCTGCCAACAGGAAGGCAGCAACGGCGACAGGAGGTGGCAGGCCAGCGCCACAGGAGGAGCTGGAGGAAACCCATGCCACAGTCATCAGTGTGGAGACGGTGCAAGGAGGTGGGAGTACGGACACAGCTCGACAGGACCCAACACAACAACAACAGGGTGAGGATCCAACAGGGACTGGGGGGTCGGGGGTGATGGGCACAATGGCACACATGCACAACGAGGTGTAGCATACTGCACACCCACAATTACCCAGGGACATGTCCCCCATCCCCGTGGCACACTGCAGCACACACACATAGCAATCACAGCACATACCATGACAATGTGGCACAAAGTGCAACACCCACACTGCATAACAGGGGACACAACTGGGTCCGCCCAGGCGCAGAAACAGAACAATCACATTGGACAGAGCAGGGAACTGTGAGATGCATATCTACGGCTACAACCCCACATCAGCCATGTAGGCCAAATGTACACTGTCCCAACTCAAATAGCCACCACCGCCCAAACAGTCACAATGTACATTGTCACACAGTCTGCATGTCGACAAGAACAAGGCGCCAACACAATGCCAACATGCACCTCCCCTTCACAATGCAGAGGGACAAACAACACCTCCAGCAGGTCAGAACAGACAACCCATCAGTGATGCCGGAGACGAACACCACACCTTCAACACCGACGCCCTACAACAGCCCATGGACATCCCACACAACCCACCACCAGGACCAGGGCAGACAAGCTACTCAGAGGAGAACCCAGCCCCTGCAACAGACCACACAGCATAAAGCACCCGCAATCTCGGCTGGCTCACAACACTTCACCGACCCACACATGGCACCCCAATGCCGGGTGTCAGAACGCCAAAAGGAGGTGGCCCAACAGGTGCGGGTGTTGCCGAACCCATGGAATGCAAACTAGAACACATACGTGGGTGTCCAATACCCTTCAGGGACCACCTACACCCCACAAAGGAGACCCACACTGCCATAGAGACACATGCAGATGCACATACCCAGTACGGAACCACGCCCAGGGGCACGCACATATCAGTCACACACCCACGTTGGCTCTGCGTACGATGGCACAGTCCACTCCCTTACGAATTGAGTGGGTGACGACAAAGCTACATGTCCAAGTTCTAGCCCGCTGCCTGCGGTGACATGTCAGCGTCCGCTGTACACAGCACAATGTAATGTCGTAGGGCCCAGGGTCCCCATGCATACAACAAGACCACAGGGACACATGCACATATCATGTTGAACTGGCTACGGGCACGTGCGCCCGGCCCCTTTATTGGCAGGGCCACATATACAGTGACGCCTGTGCTGGATGTGTGTGGGTGAGTATAAGCCAGCCCACACGGAGTGCTTGGTGCTGGCAACAACCTGAACAGTGGACACCAGTGTAATGGAAACAGAAAACACCAGCATAACAGAGTCAACTGCAGAGCAACATGGAGGGATCCGGAGTAAGGACAGAGGTCACCCAATATTCAGTCAGGAGGTTCCGTGAGTTGCAGTGCACTGAGGTAGGGGCACTAGAGAAGAGCGCGCTCATGTGAAGAAATTGCTAGGATTGTGTCCCTTCGGGTTAGTCCTGATGCAGATGCAGTGGGGTGTGTTACACCAGCATCAACTTCCTCATCAACGTCCCAGTCTCCCACACTGCCTGAGGTGACAGTTGCGTCCACAGTCCACAGCGCAATACCCAGTAATAGATCTGGGTGTGTAGCTTGACTACCACCACCAGTCTGCATTCCTGCCTTGGGGCTGTTGCCTCCTGCCCTCCCATTGTCTGTGCCTTCTCCCATCCTCACACTTGACACATCTTCCTCATCACAGTCTCAGGTCTTCCCCACTGCATGGGGTGACATTGCTGCGCAACCTCACAACAGCACAAGTAACGGACAATGGCTTGCGGTGCACTGAGTCACTGGCACCTGGAGTGCTGAGCAGGGTATCAGGCTGATGATGGCATCCACGACAGGTCTGAGCAACTCCGTAGGTCTGTCAGGACCACCGTTTCGACTCTGGCAGATGGCGGTTGGAGGTGGTCCTTGCGGTGGTGGCGTGTGCCTCCTGCGGTGATGCGACATCCGGGCTGGTCAAGACTTGATGCTATGTGTGGGCCCTGGTGGCCCGCAGTTGAGGCCGGAGGATGCGGACAGCGCAGGGCCACAGACACATGGCGTTGATGACCCCAAGACCATCGCTACAGAGGCCATTCAATGTCTCAGAAGAAGGGGTCCCAGGCCTGAACTGCACAGAGTTAGCGGCCCCGGATGCACTGCGGCCTGCACAGGCACCCAGCCACGGGACGGTGACTTGCGGTGCAGTCAGATGGGCCATGCGACCTGAGCGGGTCCCCATCAATTTCCGAGGTGTATGTTGCGGAGGGTTGCGGGGGACAGTGGAAGGTGTCCTCAAGGGCATGATGCGGAAGGTCTGATGTTATCTGGAAGCAGCAAATGGAGGAGTGGAAAGCACAACCCTCGTTTTCACCAACAATTCGGTATCAGCTACAGGAGGATGAAAACTAGCCCCTATTCCATAGACTCAAACGCCACCAATGTACGACCAGTGAGTGTCCATGAATGTCGGGGAACACACTTAGTGGCACGGGTGCTGAGAGGGGATGCAGTCTGCGATGATGCCGGTACACAGATGTGAACTCCAACATTGCCAAATCAAGACTTTGTGACCTACTGGACCGCAGTGTAGGCCGGAGGCAGCGGTCAGCATGGGCCCACAGACATGTGTTGTGTGCTTGTGATGCATTCGTTTGCTTCACTGATAGCAGGGAGTTTAGTGATATCACCCCTGCAGTAGACAGCTGGTCACTGCCATTCATGACTCAGGACACAGTTTCACACATGGGACCTACTGGTCCAACGAGTGGGCCGAAGGCGGCAGTAGAGTGCGTCAACGAGAAAGGAGTAAGGCGGGCCTGTGTTGTGGAGGCCGTGATGGTCTGAGGAGGCTGCCAAGGTCGCGGGCCTCGGGCCTCGGGCTTGGAACTTGCGCCGGCACGTGGTGGGCCCTCCATGACACACGCCGGTGTCGGCAGGTGATCAGTGTGGCCTGGCTGCGCAGGGGCGGGCCTGACGGGTTCGTGGTCCAGCGTGCCAAGGTCCGGCAGGCGCACAGCATCGCAGGCAACTCCGCTCATGAGGACGGCGTCGGCCTAGTGGCGGGGTGGGAGGCGCCGCCCTGGCAGAGACATGGGTCTTTGTGGAAGAGGACCACGCCCAGGCCTACGTGCTTTTTATTCACACCCCTACGCTGGCGTGGCGTACGCCGGGCCATCCCACTCCGGTGACGCTTAGGGGGGGGCGTAACAGGCAACATTTCCGCGAGGTCCCCCACTGGCTGGGGTGACATGGTGGCGTCCACTGTCCACTACACTCCATACACCAGCGGTGTATGTCGCCATGGATATGGGTGTGTTCTGCATACTGCGGTGTGTCCAGCACATCTCCGCCACTCTTGGCATTGTGTACTTTCCCAATCATGGTTCTACTGCATCCTTCACACATGCCTGGTTGCCACCTCTCCACACATTCGGCTATTATGTGGCTGAGGTGCCATGCCATTGCTGGCTCATGTTCAGGGCTTGCCCATGTGAACATTGTAAGTTGTTCTGTCATGTCTGGTGGGTGGGCATGTTGTTGTGCCTGTTGTATGTGATTTTGTGACGTGTGCATGGTTGTGGAGTTGAGGTGTGTGGGGTGTTCATTTGGATATTGCCAAGGGTCTGTGCATTTCCCTTGTTGCCATCCTGGGAACGCTGGTTGATGATGGACTGTCGGAGGATGAAGCTATCATGCACACTGGCTGTGTATTTGAAGGCGACATTGTTGGGGGTTCCACGGTGTTCTGTTGTTGCCTGCACATTGATGTGAGACGTGTGCTTCCTGTTGCGGTGATTGTGTGCTGTGTCACCAGGGAGCACAGGTAGTACATGTGCGCTGTATATTGCCCCCAACACGTGCGTGCATCCTGCTTGGGCATATGGTCCTTGCTTGGTCTCCAGTGGATCCTGCGCATCGTGTTGTACGTATGGGGACTGGGGTACCAGGGTGATGGTGATGTCCAGAACAGGTGTGGGGGACTTGGATGTGGCTGGCTGTGAGACTCCTCCGACTCTGGCGTGTGTTGGTTGGGGGTACCAGGGGCCAACAGGTGCAGCCAAGCCAGCAGCTTTGTGAGGGGTGGGATGTTGGTTGTCCGCTGTGTTGGTGCCGTAGGCCTGTTAGGCGATGATGGTCAGGATGCGTAGGATGTTTGTCACTTTCAGCCAGTAGTGGACGGTGACATTGTCAGATGTTGGGTCTGTGCGGCTGGTATGCTTCCTGGGGGTCCGCTGTCTTTGGGGGGGGGTGTTCCAGGTGTGGGTTGGGGTCCTGGGGTGGTGGCGGTGGGTGTTGTGGCCCTCTTGGGTGTCCAGGCCGCATGATGAGTGGCTCCATGGCATCTGTTGTCCTTCGGATGTGGCCCTGGGCTGTGCTCCCTTTTGTGGTGCTGGCTGCCGTCCTACTTTACACCAGGTCAGGTGTAAATTTCCTGGTGCTAACACGCCTTATCGCCTGTTTTGTGTTCTTATCGCCGATGTGGCTGGTTGTTGTGAATGTTGAGGTGTGATGTTGTCTCGACTTTTGGCATGGGAACGCCTACTCTGCATCTCATTAGCGATATTTGCGGGGGTCCTCTGTGGCGATGTGTTTTGCGGCTGCTATCGCGGGTAAACTGGTGCTGTGGGCTGTTAACACCAGCTTGTGAATGGGGAGGTAAATTTATCACGACTGGCTGTGAATATGCCCCTAACTCTTTAATAGACTTAGCCACATTCATGTTGCTTCTAATGGTAGCTTGTATGCATTCCACTAGTAATTTCTTAAAACGTTCTACCTTTACATTGCTCAGAAGATAGTACAATGGAGTTCTTAAATGTTTTATAGCACATTTATTCAAAAATGAAGTCAACTTCTCACAAATAAATTGAACCCCATTGTCAGTTAGAATTTCTTCAGGTAAACCTTCCCTAGAAAAACTCTTTGAAAACAATCAATCACTTTCTTAGTGGTAGGTTCAGGAACTAGTTCTACTTCAACCCACCTAGATAGATGGTCCACTATTACAATGAAATATCTCATACAATTGGGTAGAATTTGACATGGCCCCAAGAAATGCACCCCTATATTTCCAAGCTTTTCCTGGACATAAAGTCACTGACTCAACATGTATTTCTGTTACCAAGACTTTGAGGGATATTCACAAGAACCTGTGCTAAACATCACCAAAAAATGCTAACGCAACTTTACACATCGCAGCCTATTGCGGGAAAATAACCCCGTGTTAACGTGGAATTCACAACACGGCAGTACCATGCGATAGTCCGCCGAAAACGCGGCCAATGTCCGCGATACAACCACCTCGACGGAGATAAAAACAAAAACCACAACACAAAAAAACATGCAATGAGCCCATTCGCGATGAGGAAAGCAGCGTTATGCACCGCCAGGCTCGCGACACACACACGGCAGGCGGGAATAAGCACAACAAAAGCCTGAAAAAGAAAGACAAACCAAACAGAAAACAACAGCGGAGCACAATGGAGGCAACCAGAGCCAGTACACAACCCCACAAGCCCCATTGGCAACAAAACATTGTACATGGCAGGCCATCGTGGACAAGGTGAATGCAGCCGGAGAGCGGAGGAGGAAAATGGAAGAAAACCAAACAGCCGGAATGATGCGAAACGCACAAACAAGCAGAAACACGCCAACAACAAGAAGGCAGCAATGCACACCGGAGGTGGGAGTCCAGCGCCACACCAGGAGCTGGATGACATGGAGGAAATGGTGTCCACCACATCAGTCTGGAGATGGTGGGAGGACTCGGGGACCGGAAACTGCCCAAAATCAACAGACACAACAGCAACAGTGTCAAGACTGATTTGCATATGGCTGGGTTCAAGCTGGAATGGCATGGTGAGCAAAAAACGATGGATTTAGGCCCAGATCTCTGTACTGGGGTGAATGTATGACATTGTTCTGCATTCTGTCCATCAATTGTTGTTTTTGCATTTGTCACCCCGAGTGGGACGGGTATGCCCAGACGTGGGTTCCGTGCTCTCCATGCCACTGGAATCAAGCTATCCTGGCTGAAGAGGGTGAAACCCCGAAACCGGTCCTAGGATGCTTGTTTCCAGTCCAGGGAGGACCTGGCTTGGCAGTTCGGGCTGGACTGTTCCCATGAGGCACAGGGTCAAGACTGATTTGCATATGGCTGGGTTCCAACTGGAATGGCATGGTGAGCAAAAACGATGGATTTAGGCCCAGATCTCTGTACTGGGGTGAATGTATGACATTGTTCTGCATTCTGTCCATCAATTGTTGTTTTTGCATTTGTCACCCCGAGTGGGACGGGTATGCCCAGACGTGGGTTCCGTGCTCTCCATGCCACTGGAATCAAGCTATCCTGGCTGAAGAGGGGTGAAACCCTGAAACCGGTCCTAGGATGCTTGTTTCCAGTCCAGGGAGGACCTGGCTTGGCAGTTCGGGCTGGACTGTTCCCATGAGGCACAGGGTCAAGACTGATTTGCATATGGCTGAGTTCAAACTGGAATGGCATGGTGAGCAAAAAAACGATGGATTTAGGCCCAGATCTCTGTACTGGGGTAAATGTATGACATTGTTCAGCATTCTGTCCATCAATTGTTGTTTTTGCATTTGTCACCCCGAGTGGGACGGGTATGCTCAGACGTGGGTTCCGTGCTCTCCATGCCACTGGAATCAAGCTATCCTGGCTGAAGAGGGGTGAAACCCCGAAACCGGTCCTAGGATGCTTGTTTCCAGTCCAGGGAGGACCTGGCTTGGCAGTTCGGGCTCGACTGTTCCCATGAGGCACAGGGTCAAGACTGATTTGCATATGGCTGGGTTCAAACTGGAATGGCATGGTGAGCAAAAAACGATGGATTTACGCCCAGATCTCTGTACTGGGGTGAATGTATGACATTGTTCTGCATTCTGTCCATCAATTGTTGTTTTTGCATTTGTCACCCGAGTGGGACGGGTATGCCCAGACGTGGGTTCCGTGCTCTCCATGCCACTGGAATCAAGCTATCCTGGCTGAAGAGGGGTGAAACCCCGAAACCGGTCCTAGGATGCTTGTTTCCAGCCCAGGGAGGACCTGGCTTGGCAGTTCGGGCTGGACTGTTCCCATGAGGCACAGGGTCAAGACTGATTTGCATATGGCTGGGTTCAAACTGGAATGGCATGGTGAGCAAAAAAACGATGTATTTAGGCCCAGATCTCTGTACTGGGGTGAATGTATGACATTGTTCTGCATTCTGTCCATCAATTGTTGTTTTTGCAATGAAGCACAGCACAACTGCAGACAAACCATGCCCAAGAGTAACAACACCAACCAAGAGCACAAGTCACACAACCCGGCAATATCACACCACTGGACAAGCACAGAAGTGAAAACCACACTGCCTGAAAGGGATAAGGGTGAGCCAAATCAGAGCTGAAGGGACATCTCAAACACAATGCAGCACACACACATAGGAAGCAGAGCACCCCAACATCGAACACAATGTGGTACAAACACCAACGTTTGCACAATCGAACACAGGACACAAGTGCACCCGCTTGTGGCCGGTAAACGGCCATACGCATCTGGCAAAGCACAAAACAGGGACATGATAATGCACAAGTACAAACCCACAGCCCTGATGGGGTAGCAATGCACGTATGGCAGGGAGCCAGAGAGTCCGTGACACACACATTGGCATACAAATCAAGACACAACACAGTTGGAGACAAGTGAAAGTGCGGAAACTTTATCAACAAGTGCGTGTCAGTACGGCCAAGAGAAGTGCCACGATATGCAGACCAATGCAGCAGCATGTCTGAATGATGAATGTAGGAAAGCGCCCATGTCCACCCCGGGGGAGTCCATCACCAACACAAGTCAGTGCCAACCTGCGTTGGTTGTCCGCGCATGCATCAGGAGTCCAGGCCAATGCAGCCATGTCCACTGTCATCTTGGGACATGTGACCAGATTCCCAACATGCAACCAGGCGTCGGGACACGTGCAATGGGTCACATCCAGTTGTGGCTGCAGGTACCTTGTCACTCGTCCATGAAAGCGAGTGCAGCAGCGTAGGTCAACATTTCCAATGAGAGATCGTTGTCCACCACATCTGACATGTCATCGACGTAATCCATCAGCTGACCCGGACAGATGTGCTGACTCCAACCCCTGGCCCCAATGTGCACCAAAGCCCAATCGGGTAGTGGCTCAATGTGCTCACTGCACACAACGACTCGTGCAATCTCCCAGGTCCAGTTGCCAGCATGCATGCCAAACATCCATGCATGCCACAAACGGGCATCACAGTGACACTCCTGGTCGTGGGCCAACAGGGGGCGCACACACACATCGAAATCCAGGTCAGCTATCGTTACGTTGGAGAGGCAGACATCCATGGTCCACTCGAATATGCATGAGCGACAATGCAACACAGGCTGAACGCAGGTGACGTTTGCAAGGCGGAAGCTCAGCCGGTAGCTGATCCACAGCACTGCCAACGGCAGTGCCCCCAGTACATGCAGCAGACGTGCACAGTACAGGTCCACGTGACTGGAGTCGAGCATGTGTCCGGGATGGTCTGCCATTGCATCAGTGGCTCTGCTTCAAGTGGCACTGGCTTGCCCTGCACCAGTCCTGTGGATGAAATGGCACAGCTCGGAGCAATGAGCAGTGTCTGTGTGCAACTGGTGCAGGCCTGGGGTGGGGTGGGAGTACGTGTGAAAGCCATATCACGCACGCTAACTACGACCAAGGACTTCCGTGTGTGGGATGTGTACACGTTGGTCTCACGTCAGGCAGTGCGTAGTGTGGGAGTCGCAAGTAAATGCTATCGTATCTGTCAGGGGGTGTTGGCCACATGCAAGTCCCAGCTCGGAGCTGCAGATCTGCCACCGCCTGATAGTACAGACAAAGGACCCTTCATCCCTACAGTAACTTCACCATGGGTGGGTTGGGGTGGGATGTCTGCGACCCTGGGAATCATGGATGATATGCCCAGCACGTGGCACATGAGCGGCCTCCCTGTGTGTTACGTTGCCTCACAGCTGCTCCTCCCTCCCACGAGCCCCCACACTTGTGTGCGCTGCGCGGTTGTATCACATGCACTCCTACGGCACACCATTGTAATACCTGTCCGCGCATGTCCAGCGGCATGCCAACAACACCGTGAAGCTGGCCTTTGAAAGTGTGCGGCCACGTGAGTGTAGGCCAATGGTCCGGACAGGGCGGACACAGGTGTACAGTCCATGGCTGGCTGTGATCGCACTGCGATTGAGGCTAGGCAACTGACTCATGCAGCCGCAGGACTGATACACATAACACTTGGCATGCATGTGCCAAGACCCCGAGCGGTCTTGTGCTCCTACATTTCCATGTCCGTGCGGGCCAGCCCTCCTGGTGCATGCTACATTGCAACATCGACTACTGTGGCCCTGGTGGCGACAACACCCCAATACAGAGACACACTTACTGCACTTCCTGCCCAAGACCAGGTCCGAGCCACGCCCTGCTCCCCCTGGCGAATCAGCACACTCCTGCGCTGACCTGACATATGCGGACCAGCACACGCCGCTTGTGCATGCAGGGGGGGGCGGGCGAAGCTATATGTCCAAGGTCACTGCCAACGCTGAGGTGACATGGTATCGTCCGCTGAAGACAGCACACTGTGATGTTGCAGGGCCCGTGCCCATCATGCTGACACAATGACCACACAGACACACTTGCTCAGATAGTGTGAATGGCTACGGGCACGTGCGCCCGGCCACATTTATTAGCAGGCACTCATATCGAGTGACACCTGTGTTGGATGTGTGTGGGGTGTGTGCACACCAGCCGTCAAGGGCTGCCTCGTGCAGTCAGAAATCGACAACAGTGTACATCGTAAAGGACACAACCATTCAACCATAAAGGCCCCATGACTTGTGCTGCACAGAGTTAGTGGCCCCGGATGCACAGCATCCTGCATGGGCCTACCGCCACGGGCCGCTGACTTGAGGTGCACTGAGGCAGGGTCACAAGTGCAGAGCAGGTTTCCGTAGATGACAAAGGGGCTTGTCGCGGAGTGTCTCGGTGGACAGTGGAAGGTGTACCCCCAGGGCATGATGCAGAGGGCCACGCTGAAACAGTCACTATGGTGGAGATGAATGGAACAGACACATGTCGGACACCAAGTCCGGTCCAGCCAGATGAAGATGCAGAAAACCCCCAGGCCATGGACTCAGACACCACCAAGGTCCAACCAGATAGTGCCCATGATTCATTGCGCACAGAGTTAGTGGCACCAGTGCTGTTAGGGGATGCAGCCTGTGATGAGGCGTGTCCAATGGTGTGGACTCCTCCACATCTTACCCAAGACACAGTTCCACATGTGTTACCTACTGGACTGCAGTGTAGGCCTGAGGCAGCGGTCAGCATGGGCCATTCACCGAGTGTCGCCGGCTTAGGTTGGATGGTCCCACCGGCCTGCGTAGTTCTGGTTCAGTGGCACCACGGGACGCGGACTTGCGGTGAACAGGGTTGATGGCACCAGGTCAGTTGTTGATAGTGTTCGATCACCTCCGTAACTCTGATCCGGCTTTCGTCCAGACTGAGCCGCATCTTCCTCTTACTCCTCTCCATGCGTTCACTGGTGTGGACTCTGCCATTCATGATTCGTGACTAAGTGCTGGATGTGGGACCTACTGGTCCACAGGGTAGGCCTGAGCCCTCATCCACGTGTCGCCGGCTTGCGTTGAACAGGGTTAGTGGCACCACATGTCTCCGGCTTGCGTTGAACAGGGTTAGTGGCACCACGTGTCGCCGGCTTGCGTTGAACAGGGTTAGTGGCACCATGTGTCGCCGGCTTGCATTGAACAGGGTTAGTGGCACCACGTGTCGCCGGCTTTCGTTGAACAGGGTTAGTGGCACCACGTGTCGCCGGCTTGCGTTGAACAGGGTTAGTGGCACCACGTGTCGCCGGCTTGCGTTGAACAGGGTTAGTGGCGCCACGTGTCGCAGGCCTGCGATGCAGAATTATGCTTCACTGATCGAAGGGAGTATAGTGATGTGGACGCTGCCACGGACTTGGGGTCACTGCCAATCAAGACTCAGGACACAGTTCCACATGTGGGACCTACTGGGCCGAAGAGGACGCCGGTGGAGTATGTCAATGAGAAAGGAGTAATGTGGGTCAGCGTCGTGGGGGCCAGTGATGGTCTGCGGAGGCTGCAGAGGTCCCGGGACTGGGGCTTGGAGCTTGCACCGGCATGTGGTGGGCCCTCTTTGACACACGCCGGTGTAGGCAGGTGAGCGGAGCCTCGTTGGTGCACTGGGGAAGGCATGACGGGTCTGGGGACCAGCGGCCCGGGGTGCAGCAGGTGCACAGGGACGCAGGCCCCGCCACGCTCGGTGCCGGACTCGTGGCGGGCTGAGAGGTGCTGCCCTGGCAGACGCGTTGTCCATTCCGAATGAGAACCATGCCCAGTGCGACGGGCTTTTTGTTCACACCCCTACGCAGGCCTGGCGTACGCAGGTCCAACCCACTCCGCCCGCACATGCAGGGGGGGACGTAACGTGTGACATTTCCACGTTCTGCCCCACACCCTGTGGGGACATTGTAGCGTCCACTGGCCACTACACTCCATGCACCGGCAGTTAATCTCCACATGGCCATTTCCGTGGTTTGCACACTGTGGTCTGTCCGGCACCTCCACGCTACACCTGGCATTGGGTAGGTTCACATTCCTTAGTCACTTGCCGCTCTCACATCCTGCTATTGTGTGTCTGTGGTGCCATGCCGTGGCTCGGGCTGGACTGTTCCCATGAGGCACAGGGTCAGACTGATTTGCATATGGCCATGTCTGAACTGGGGTGGTGGAGTGAGCTAAAGAATGATGATGGATTAAACCCAGATCAGTTGACTGGGGGTGAGTGTTTGATTGGCTCAAACGTTCCGTCCATCATCCCCTTTTGTATCGCTGGGTTGTGGGCATGGCAAGGCCAAATTCCCAATAGAGTTGTGTTGTCGTGTCTGGTCGGTTGGCATGTTGTGTGGCATGTTGAATGTAGTTGTGCTGCATGCCCATTGCCAGTGTCGTGAGTTGCATGACTGTGGGCTGGAGGTGTGTGGTGTGTTTATTTTGGACTTACCAACGAGCACTGCATTTCCATGGGTGCCATCCTGGGAGCGCTGGGTGATGATGGACTGTCGGGCGATGTGAGAATCATGCACTCTGCCTGGGGAGTTGGCCACGACATTGTTGATGAGTCCCGGGCAGTCCACTATTGCCTGCACATTCATGGGATGCTAGTGCTTTCTGTTGTCGTACTTGTCTGCAGTGTCGGCAGGGGGCACGAGGGGTACATGTGTGCAGTTGATTGGCCCCGACATGTGATGGAATCCAGCTATGGCATAGGGGCCTTGCTTGGTCTCCAGCTGCTCCTGCGCAGTGTGGGTGAAGTGGAGGTGCTGGGGTACCAGGCTGATGATGGCACCCAGGACAGGTGTGATGACCTTGGATGGGGCTGGCTGTGTGACTACTCCGACACTGGCAGTTGTGGGATGGGTGGTACCAGAGGCCGACATGTGCAGTGCAGCCGGCAGCTTTGTCTGCGGAGGGATGTTGGTGGTCCGCTGGGTTGGTACCGTCAGAAGGTGGGGGATGTGGGTCAGGATGCAGGGGATGGTTGTCCTTTTGGGCCTGTAGTGGGCAATGTCCTCCTCTGGCGTTGGGTCTGGGCGGCAGGTGCGTTTCAGGTGGGTCCGCTGTCTTTGTGTACGCTGCCTCTGTGGTGTTCACGGGTGGGGGGGTGGGATGGGTCCTGGGGGTGGTGGCGGGCCTGGGGTGGGTGGCGGTGGGTGTTGTGGCCCTCATGGGTCTCGGAGCTGCATGATCATTGTCTCCATGGCATCTGTGGGTCTTCAGATGTGGCTCTTGGCTGGGCTCCCTTTCATGCTGCAGGTAGTCGTCCTGCTTAACACCAGCAAAAGGCAGGTGTTAAATACCTGCTGCTACCGCGGCTTATCGCGTGGTTTTGACTCGCATCGCAGATCTGGCAGTTCGTTGTGAAAGTGGTGTTGTGGTTTTTTCGTGTGTTTTTGCACTGGAACGCCTACTCTGCATCTCATTAGGGTTAGTTGGTGGTGTCCACCATGGGGGTAAATTTTGGGGTAGTTATCGCGGGAATGCTGGCGATGTCTGCAGTTTGCACCCGCTTGTGAATGGGGTGTTGAATCTATCTCCACTTTTGATGCGTTAAGGTGGGGATAACTCGGAGATAAGTCCTTGTGAATATGCCCCTTTGACGTTTACTTTGCACTGTGCACAATTTCTTACAAAACCTTCTGTTTCACTGTCCATTTGTGGCCACCAGAACCTTTCCTAACTTTTCTTTTGGGTGCAGTTGAACCTAGATGGCCTTGATGAGCCAATTCAATTATGAGTTAATGAAAACAAAAAAGAGAAATCAGCTTGTCTCCAAGCACTACGATTCTGTTTTCTATGGATAATTCTTCTGAAATTTTCCAGAACATTTTGAAATCATAAGACAGAGGTTTCTCTTTTGTCCATCCAGATTTTACCAATGTAACAACTTCTCTCAAAATGCGATCTTCCTTAACGGCATCAACCCAATCCTCATTCTTACCACACACACTGACATCTCCAACACAAGCAATAAAATATTCCTCAATTTCTGATTCCCACTCCAAATCTTTAGAATCCTCAATGGAAAGCCTGGACAGACAGTCTGCTCTTGAATTTATCCCTCTTGGAATGTACTGTATTGTAAATGTATACTTCAGTAATTTCGCTGACAATCTGGAAATTCTAGCTGTAGTGTGTGTAACTTTTTTCCTGAAAGAATATTAACTAATGGACAATGATCAGTCTTTAATACAAATGGTCTTCCCTATAAATACGTTTTAAACTTCTCTACACTCCACACACATGCCAAAAGTTCTTTCTCAATGTGTTCTGCTTGTCTCAATGTTCTAGACTCAAAAGATACAGTGAATTCATGACCTCCTTCAGTTTGTGATACGGTTGCACCAAGTCCATACTCAGAGACATCAACTGTAACTAATGTAGTTCTGTCATCTAAAAATGGTTGTAGAAATGGAGCATTTATAATCTCGTCCTTGATGGTTTTAAATGTTTGCTCACACACAGCAGACCACACAGATTCAGCATTTTTTTAAAAAGGGTTCTGAAGCGTTCTGTTAAATTTGCAAAATTCTTCATAATTTAGCATAAAATTCACATAAGCCTAAAAACGAAAGTAGTTGCTCCTTGTTTTTAGGAGCAGGTTCATCTACTATGCTTTTCACAAGACAAGGTTTCGGTTTCACTCCTTGATTAGAAAAAACATGACCTTGTTTGTGTTGTTTTACCAGTCTATAATCTCTTGAGTGACCAAATGAAAGAGCACCACACCAGGTATATATTCAAAATATATGTATTTATTGCTAAACACACCCCTCTAGTCTCTTTATGAGGCTAGAGTTCGAAGTACATAAGTTATAAGTTATTAAATCACAGTAATAGCACAAATACACATTTGGGCCCTAGGGGCGTACCAAACCATATACCAATAAAGTGGTATGCGAACCACGACTGAACTAGACACTAGGCCTAGAGCCTCTAGAAGTGCTTGGACCACAAGGAACCACCCAAGGTAGTGACACAGGGGACCTACGGGAGACGCGTGCAGTGTAAATACACAACCGCGATACGCCGTTGACTTCTATGGAGAAAGTCGGGATCGGGAAAATAGAGAAAAGGGACACTTAAAAGAGGACTAGGACAAAACCCTTTGAGATCTAGGACTTTGAAGAGTCTCTACCCACGGGAGCAGCGGAGTACTCGTGTTACCTCACCCAGGGAAGCCGGGTGCATAGGTGCCTTTCGGGGTCGGGTTTCGTCAGTCGATTCGAATGGCGATCTGCTGCAAAGTGCTGCTGGCGGCCAAGAGAAAAGTGTCCGGGTGGATCCAAGAGTGGATCGGAGTTCTGAAGAACCTGAAAGCAGAGGGGACAGAGTCTGGGTCACTAGCCAGTGACCAGGAAGGCGATGGACAGATGCCCACCGATGTCGAGTGCTTCAGGTGCATTGATGGTTGTCTTGACTCTTCAGCCACGAGGTCCAGGAGGCGTTGTCGGCGACCAGGAGCAGGATTCGGGCTGGTACACAATGTCTGTCGAGTGCTGAGGTGTCGGCGACCAGATTGGACCCAACAAGCCTTGGCAACGGCAAGTCTCGGTGAAGATGTAGATCGCCGATGGTGCAGACCAGCAAGGTCTGTGGAACTCACCCAGCGAGGGTAAGTGAGGGCAGGCCTGGAGCAACCAGGATGCCAAGTAAGAAAAGGATTGGCCTTCGTTAAGGGCTACTAGCGAACGGGCTAGCGACCACAAAGGAGCCTCGTGACGCCGCACGTGGATCTGGCTTACAGGACACTCGTGGAGTGGGGGCCAGTGATCTTCGGTGCAGGTGGTGCTGTAGGCTAGGGCTACTCGGAGCCCAAAGCACGACTTCTTGGGAGACCCAGAAGAGGATGCACTTGCAAATGTGCTCGGTGTCCAGGGGTCACGGTCTCAAGTCACCCACGATAGCCACGGGCCTCAGCTTTGCTGGGGACTCAGGATAGCCTCGGGGAAGTCTGAGAATCCACCTCTGGTGATGCGATGACTTCGGCGTCCGACGGGAGCTTCAGAAATGCGAACAGGACAGATGCTTCTTTGGTGCCTGCCAAGCAGGGGAGTCACTCCTTGACCCCAAGGGAGATTCTTCAGTCCTCTAATCGTGAGTAGAGCGTCGAAGGTCCAGGATTCAGTTTCAGAGTTTCGTCCAGGGATAATCTAAAGTCCTAAGGACTGGGTTCCTACCTTTATTCTAAAGATAGGGGTTGGACTACTTCTGTGGCCCCACCTATGGGTGGGTCAGGGCAGAGGGGTGGCTACACCCCTTTCCTTTGTCCAGTTCGCGCCAAAGCAGGGGCTGCAAGCCCCTGATCCGGTTTGAACTGGGGTATGCACAGGGACACCAAATGTGCCCCCAGTGCAGGACTTCAAAGCACCCGAAAGTGCTCCCGCCCAGCCCCAATACACATTATCCTGTCTGGGGAGGTGGTCACACCTCCCTGGGACAGGAAACCTATTGTCCAGGCCTCCCCTGCCGGAGTTTCGTCCAGCAGCAGGAGGCCAGACTCGTGTCTGTGGCAGCAGCATCCATTTTGTGATGCCAGGGCTCTGGAAAGAAGTTACCAGACTAGTCAGAGTTAACATGTCTTTCCCTCTAGAAGGGTGGAATGCTACCCCCGCCGCCAGGATTGGTGGGGGTAGTATTCCAAGATGTTTGACACCAAACACGACATGTTTAGGTGCAGCCATTCCAAAGTTAGCATTTTACCGCGAGGATATAATGCGCTTAAGAGTATATGGTCAGGCTGCACTACAAACAGCATCAGAGATGGTCTCCGAATGCTGCAGAGGGCCCTGCTCATGCAGGGGCACCCTCTCACATAGGAACCACGCACTCTGCCTTTAGGATTGATAAGGCCTGCCTTAGGAGTGACTTATAGGTTTATATGTGTGTATGTATTTCGTGATATAGGTAACCTATATCACAGTAAGGGGTGCATGCACCACCTTACCCAGGCTGCAGTAGCAGACCTGTGGTGTCAGTTTGGATGGCCTTCCAGGGGTGGCATAATACATGCTGCAGCCCCTGGCAGGCCTCTGAGGTACCAATGCCCTTGGTACATAGTATACCATATACTAGTGACTTATAAGGCACTCCAGATCCCAATCAGTGATGTGCCTAAGGCACATGGAAACCATTTTAGAGAGGAAGCAGCTAGGCTGGGGTTCTGATTAGCAGGGCCCCAGCCAGACTAATGTCGAAAAACAGTGAAGCATCAGCAAAAAGTGGGGGTACCCATGTGAAGCAGATCCTACTCTCCTACACTAAATATTTAATTTCTCTTGTTTTAAAAAAACATTTGTCTTTTTGTAAATTTGCACCTCTAGATTCAAGCATATCCAAAACCTTAGTTAACACTAAATCATGTTCATATTCAGTGTTTGTAAACACCAGGATGTCATCCTGAAACACTGCTACTTGTGTAAAGTCTTGAAACATCAAAGATATAAGTCTCCGAAAAACTGCTGATGCAGAAGCTACACCAAATGGCATTCTTCACAATTTAAAAGTACCCTCTGGAGTGACAAAAGCAGTTGGATGACGAGAATTTTTATCCAATTCAACTTGATGATAGGCAGAACTAAGGTCTAATTTTGTAAGCCAGCTAGCGTGACCGATCTTTGTGATAAGAGCCTCTATCCTAGAGTAAAGGGAAATTCTCAAACCAAATGGCCTCATTGACACTCTTCAAGTCCATACACATTCTGAGCTCTCCTGACTTCTACTTTGCCAATACAATAGGAGATAACCATAAGGTTCCCTCTACTCTTTTAATGATGCACCGTTCACACATAACCTTTAACATGTATGATAATTCCTTTCTGCCACTTAATGGAATGTTTTGTAACTTGTGTTTCCTGGTAAAACCTTTTGTTTTACTATTATAGAGTAAACAAAGTCCGTCATTTCCCCCAAGTTTTCCTTAAATATTTTATCTCCCACAAATTCTCTATACTTGTGATAGACTTCAGATTGTACATTTCAATGGTAACTGGATTACTTGAACACTGTCTTATTGTCAATTTAAATTCCAATTGATGAATTAAGCCTAAGACATTGATGCCTTTATGTGCCACGCACACTTTCCCCTTGATGGACGAGTCTAATAATTTGATGGTAGCTCAAAAATAGCCAATCAATTCTACCTTGCTGCCTTCAAAAGCTACCGTCAAGACATCAGGGGGTAACGAGGACTGCCTGTTCCACAACTAATTATATTTTAACCCTGGACATAAAACTCCGCTCCGCTCGTGGAGTTTGCAGAATTTTGTCAACTCTGCGTTCCGCGTAGAACGCGGAGCTGCTGAAAACTCCGCACTCCACACCAGAGCGGATTTTTTTTTGTGTTCGCAGGCCCAAAATTCGTTTTTGCTCGCGCTGGAGTGACTTACCGGGTGCCTGCGATTGCCGACAAGATTTCCTACGTGATTTGCTAGGTGGCCCCATGGTCCCGCGAGAGTTTGCGATTGCGAACACGTCATTCGGGCGCGCCACCGGACTTCACGCGGATGTTTTGTGAAGATCGCGAACACGCAGAATTTGCAATCTGGAGAAAAATCTCAGGCAGCATCAAAACCTTCTTGAAATGATGATTTTGATTAAAAAAACTCCTCAGATTGACATTTGGATGTACTTTTTTGTGCAAGGAGTCCTTTTTCTTTTTTTACTTTTTTTTTTGGAGAGGAAGGAAGTGCCCCAGAGTCTCCGACTTCCTGTTCCTGTCCAGCAAGCTCCTCCCAGTGCTTTGTCCATCTCCTGTTCACTTTTCATTTGGATTTGGAGCTGTAAGGATCCCTCTTTGTGTCTGCTGCATCATATATCATTGGATTTGAGGACTTTTGAATTTGAGATTTCACAAGTAAGTTTGAAAATTGGTGTTGTTTGTTTGATTGGGGCATTGCACCTACATTTTTTTGTACTTTTCATCGTTTTTTAAAAATGGATTGTGGTGGGTGGCCTGTAGTTTCACTAGGGGCCTAGTTGTTTGTTTGTAAGTAATCTTACTTCTTTTATAAAGGAAACATGTTGCACAGTTCACTACATTTTCTCCAACTTTTGAAATCAATTTACAATATTTATTTATTTCACTAGCCGGCCAGTAGTCTGCCAATAGGCCTTTCAGCCAGTAGGCCCAGAGCTACTCATGGGTGCATGAAACAACTGTTTCTGTGGTGTCTGTTGAATTTAAACATCATTTAGGGCATGGATGGCATTGGATTGAAATGCAAAATGTGTTTTTTGGGGGTATTTCCCTTTTTTCATGTTTGTTAAATAAATGCCTTTGTTGGTGTGTGTGGTTGTTGTGTAACTTGCAAACCTTTTTTAGCCCTGTCGATTTTCGTTTTTGGCATTGTAGTATCAAAGCTGTGTTGTTTAGCATGCCTCCTTTGTCTGGCCAGTGTATGAGTGTGTTAGGAATAGTGGGCCAGCATTTGCCTTGGCTGAGCTTCCGTATGGCCAGGGGCCATTTTGTAAAGTCTATGTCCATATAGGCCTGCTTGAGTTCATTGTTTTTCAGGCCTCCTGCTTGTTGTTGTTGTGAGTGACCATGTGGCTGGTTGCCAATTTGTGGTGCTGGTAGTGCTTTTGCCGTAGACATGCATGTCTTATTTCCTTTGTTCCTCTTGGCTTATTGCTTCTTGTTGTGGCCTGCCTGGCCATGCGGCTGGTGGCCATTTTGTGAAGGCAACCAGTGTGCTTTTGCCAAAGGCCTGCTTTGTCTGTCTTCCCTTTCTTGTAGTTGTGGCCTGCCTGGCAATGTGGCTGGCGGCCATTTTGTGAAGGCAACCAATGTGCTTTTGCCATAAGCCTGCATTGTTTGTCTTCCCTTGCTTGTTGTTGTGGCCTGGCTATATGGCTGGCAGCCATTTTGTGAAGGCAGCCAGTGTGCTTCTTCATTAGGCCTGCATGTCTTTCCTTTGTTCCTCTTGGCTTATTTCTTCTATCCATTGTCAGCTGCAGCTCCCTGAATGCTGAATCCCATGTGATGCACAATGTCAAACCGGGTCCATTATACTTGTATTTTTGTTGTTGTTCTTCTACTTTCCTATCCTTCCTGAGTGTACTGTACACTAATACACCAACAATAAAAGCCCTTATTTTTGTCAAAGTCTCACAAATGTCTACACTGTATTGTTATGTTTTTTAATAACTGAGGAAATAAATATAATATTATTACCAACACTAACAAGTGTGACCACACTCTAAGTTATATAATATATTTGTTTATTTGTACTAGTAGTAATTGAACCACAACAATGAATGCCACGTTTCACTGATATTCTTCTTGCGTCTTGCTTTTAGGTGCACAAAAAAGGAGGAGACGTCATCACCCATTGTACTGGCATACAGAATTCCTGCTGCGCACGACGTCATATGACATATGACCACAGACATCTCTTAAACTTGTGCCACTCTGTGCTGCTGACATCTTCAAGATGTCCCCAAAGAAAGGTACCAGGTCCAGTACTAAGAAAGTTGCCAGTGAGAAGAAGGCACTGCCACTTACCAAGACCGGTATGTCGCCCAGGACCTTTTTTGGGAAACCAAAAATTGCGCCTGCAGCAGCGGTGTCCAGTGAGCAAGCTGGGAGCAGCACCCCCACATCAGTGGATCCACACCACCAACCTAGGCCCAAGCCCATGTCTGTTGCAGAGGCAGCCAGTCTAATTACGAGTCCAACGCCGACGAGCAGTGATGTTGAAATTGACTTATCCTATCGCAAAGTAGTAACCAATCAATGCAGGAAACTCAGATAAGATCCACTGTCTTCCAGATCCCCAGCAAGGAAAAGGAGGGTTAGTCCATAAACTTCTTCTCCAAGCCCCTCTTCTGATGTTCTAGACACCACTTGGATCCCACCTCCATCTGAGTTGGAGACACGCCACGCCCACGAGACAAGGCTAGGGGAAAGGAAGGAAGGTTCCAGAAAGCCTTAGAGTTATGGATGGAGATGTTTAAGAGGAGGATGATGATGACGAGCCAGTCATCATGGACATTAGTCCCGCCCCAGTGGAGACCGACATTACCCCATCCCAAATTGCTATGACGGATGTGGCACGGATACCACCAACACAGATGATACCACCAACATCACCTCCAGCTTCCATATTTTGCTGGCAGCGACCTACATCCACCACAACCACCTCAGCAGAAGTAGGTACTGCATAGAGTCAAACTTCACGCCCTCCTACCAGTTCATCTGGCATTGCAAGTGGCAAGAAGCAGCGCCAGAAAGTTGACCTCCCCAGTTTGGGACTTCTTTTCGGTTAGCAGGAAGGAGGTGAACATTGCTATACGCTCCATTTGTGGGCAAGGTGTTCATCGGGGTAAGCTTGGTACAAACTATGGTACCGGAGGCCAAACAACCCATCTGAAAAAACTCCACTTGATCCATTGGGAGGCGCACCTTAGTGGCCAAAAAACTGCACCCATTGTTGGTGGGGATGAAGAAGTAGAAGATCGGATCACAGTGGAAGGTGAACAAGAGGGAGACATTTTCTCTGGCACACAAAGTATCCCTGTCCCCAGCAGTGCAGTGGTACTGTTCACATCCTCATCAGCAACATCGCAGTGGCAAAAAAAATGCTGAGACACCAAGGGGTCCAAGGCAAGAGAGTACTGCAACGAAAAAACGTGCATTGACCCTAACAACATCTGGCATCATGAAGTCACCTGCATCAGTGGCACCAGAGAAGAAAAAAAATCAAGGCTGCCATTCTCAGCATGTTTAGGTCAAAGGGGCAGTACGAACGCAACCACCCAACGGCACGTTTGTACAACCGAAGCTGGCTAAAATGTTAGCGCTGGACCTCGTCCCTTTTTCTTTTGTGGAAGGGGTGGATTTTCTTGAATTTGTGACAGCCATCTGCCCAAAATGGAAGGTTTCCAGCCAGTCCTTTTTTGCCAGATTTGCTGTTCCAGCACTACATCACGACGTGCTGGAATTGCTTGGACAAGCTTTGCAGCAGAGTGCTGTTCACACTATCCACCTGACAACAGACATGTGGACCAGTTGCCAAGCCACTGATTACATGTGCATCACTGCACACTGAAAATCTTTTGTGGGGGTTAGAGAAAAGATATTTGCAGCAGGTGTTGATGACACTGCTGAGATTTTTAATGCCACTCGGAAACATGCAACTGTAGCCATGTTCACCATGGAGAAATCTCATACTGCTGCAAACATTTTGGAAGACTTTGACAGCAAGGTCTTTGAATGGCTGTGACCAAGAGGGCTTAACATTGGTTTTGTTGCCACAGACAAGGAAAGTAATATAGTTAAGGCCATGGCCGATGGTGGCTATTTCAGGGTCCTGTGTTTTGTGCACTGCATTAACATCATTGTTCAAGACTTTCTGAAAAAAAGAAGACCAAGTCAGCAACTTGCGGACCACCTGCAGAAGAATCTGCACACATTTCAGCCATTCTTTTAAAGCCCGGAAGCAGCTGAGGATCATTCAACGTGATAATAGAATGCCAGTTAAAGCACTCATCCAGGAGGTGCCAACACGTTGGAACTCAACTTATTACATGCATGAAAGTCTGTTTGAGCAGTACAGACCAATCAATGAATATGTCATGCAAAGAGGGGATGCTACTGTGAAAGGCATGATCATTGAGATGGACCAATGGGTCCTAGTTAAATGCCTGACAGAGATACTACTTCCTTTCAAGCTCTTCACAAGTGAAGTCAGCAAGGAGGACTTTACTATGGGCCAAGCTATCCCATTGTTGCACATGATACAGGTACAGCTGAAGGGGGTGTCTGCAATGTACCCAGCTGTGGAGGAAAAAAAGGAGCATATGAGTTGGTGGAGAGCTTAACCCTTCGCTTGTCTGAAAATACAAGGGTGCAATGAGGCATTGTGTCATCCAACCATTACATTTGTGCACACAATTCTGTAACCACGGTACAAACCAGTACTACACACTCTCATTCCTTTTTCAGACAGGGATGTTGCCAACTACAAAACTTAGATAGCTGTGGAAGCCAGTCACTTAGAAAAAGAACGGCTGGGAATTAGAGGCCAGCTAAGCCAGGGCACAAGTACTGCAGGGCAGCTGGATTCAAGTTCAACTTCAGAGCCTGAGGGCTGTGCAGTTGGCTCACAGCAGCCAAAACTACCAACAACACCAAGAACAACATCAACAACAACCAGAAGCGGAGCATCAGCCCCAAAATCGGCACATATAACGTCCCTGAAACCTATGGTTTTTTCAGTGAGTTTCTAAGGTTTTTTAAATGCTAATTTCTAACTATGCCTACAGAGGTAGGACATGTGACGAAAGAGGAAGAAAGGCGCAGAAAGAAGCAAGAGAAATGCAGAAAGAGGCAACAGAAGTCCAGAAAGACGAAGAAAAGTGCAGAAAGAAGAAAGAGATATGCAGAAAGAACCAACAAAGGTGCAGAAAAAGGCCTTGTTGCAAAGTCATCCTGTGCCTCCAACTTTTTACTGGCTGGTACTGGTGGTAACTGACTCTGACTGACCAGGCCCAGAGCCAGTGCTATTCTGAAAGAATACAGTGAAAACACCTACATACACTAGGATACACTATGGGTTGGGGTACCCCTGTGATTGGCATGACCTCCCGTGTAAGGCCCTAGTACATAATAGGGCAGGGGGATTAAAACTACCTCTAACTCAGAGGTGCAGAAAGAGGCAAGAGAGGTGCATAAACAGGCAGGAAAGATGCAGAAACAGGGAACGGGGGTGCAGAAAGAAGCAAGTGAGGTGCAGAAAGAAGCAAGAGCAGTACAGAAAGAACCAACAGAGGTGCAAAAAGAGGCAAGAGGGGTGCAGAAAGAGGTAGGAGGGGTGCACAAAGAGGCAAGAGAGGTACAGAAAGAGGCAGGAGGGGTGCAAGAAGAAGGAAGAGAAGTGCAGAAAAAGGCAAGAGAATTGCTGAAAGAAGCAACAGAGGTGTAGAAAGAAGCAAGAGAAGTGCAGAAAGAGACAAGTGAGGTGCAGAAAGAAGCAAGAGAAGAGCAGAAAGAGGCAAGAGAATTGCTGAAAGAAGCAACAGAGTTTTAGAAAGAAGCAAGAAAAGTGCAGAAAGAGGCAAGTGAGATGCAGAAAGAAGCAAGAGAGGTGCAGAAACATGCAAGAGAAGTGCAGAAAGAGGCAAGAGAATTGCTGAAAGAAGCAACAGAGGTTTAGAAAGTAGCAAGAGAAGTGCAGAAAGAGGCAAGTGAGGTGCAGAAAGAAGCAAGAGCAGTGCAGAAAGAACCAACAGAGGTGCAAAAAGAGGCAAGAGGGGTGCAGAAAGAGGTAGGAGATGTGCACAAAGAGGCAAGAGAGGTACAGAAAGAGGCAGGAGGGGTGCAGAAAGAAGGAAGAAAAGTGCAGAAAGAGGCAAGAGAATTGCTGAAAGAAGCAACAGAGGTGTAGAAAGAAGCAACAGAGGTACAGAAAGAGGCAAGAGTGGTGCAGAAAGAGGGAATAGAGGTGTAGAAAGAGCCAAGAGAGTTGCACAAATAGGGAAGAGGGGTGCAGAAAGAGGCAGGAGGGGTGCAGAAAGAATTAACAGAGGTGCCGAAAGAGGCAAGAGTGGTACAGAAAGAAGCAAGTGAAGTGCAGAAAGAAGCAAGAGCAGTGCAGAAAGAACCAACAGAGGTGATGAAAGAGGCAACAGAGGTGCAGAAGGAGGCACGAGGGGTGCAGAAAGAAGGAAGAGGAGTGCAGAAAGAAGCAACAGTGGTGCTGAAAGAGGCATGAGGGGTGCAAAAAGAAGGAAGAGAAGTGCAGAAAGAAGCAACAGAGGTGCAGAAAGAGGCATGAAGGGTGCAGAAAGAGGCAAGAGAAGTGCAGAAAGAAGCAACAGAGGTACAGAAAGAGGCAAGAGTGGTGCATAAAGAGGGAAGAGAGGTGTAGAAAGAGGCAAGAGACTTGCACAAATAGGTAAGAGGGGTGCCGAAAGAGGCAGGAGGGGTGCAGAAAGCATTAACAGAAGTGCAGAAAGAGGGAAGATAGGTTCAGAAAGAAGCAAGTAAAGTGCAGAAAGAGGCAACAGAGGTGCAGAAAGACGCAAGAGAGGTGCAGAAACAAGCAAGAGAAGTGCAGAAAGAGGTAAGAGAATTGCTGAAAGAAGCAACAGCTGTTTAGAAAGAAGCAAGAGAAGTGCAGAACGAGGCAAGTGAGGTGCAGAAAGAAGCAAGAGCATTGCAGAAAGAACCAACAGAGGTGCAAAAAGAGGCAAGAGGGGTGCATAAAGAGGTAGAAGAGGTGCACAAAGAGGCAAGAGAGGTACAGAAAGAGGCAGGAGGGGTGCAAAAAGAAAGAAGAAAAGTACAGAAAGAGGCAAGAGAATTGCTGATTGAAGCAACAGATGTGTAGAAAGAAGCAAGAGAAGTGCAGAAAGAGACAAGTGAGGTGCAGAAAGAAGCAACAGAGGTGCCGAAAGAGTCAAGAGAGGTGCAGAAAAGAAGCAAGTAAAATGCAGAAAGAGGCAACAGAGGTGCAGAAAGATGCAAGAGTGGTGCAGAAACAAGCAAGAGAAGTGCAGAAAGAGGCTAGAGAATTGCTGAAAGAAGCAACAGAGGTTTAGAAAGAAGCAAGAGAAGTGCAGAAAGAGGCAAGTGAGGTGCAGAAAGAAGCAAAAGCAGTGCAGAAAGAACCAGCAGAGGTGCCAAAAGAGGCGAGAGAGGTGCAGAAAGAAGCAAGTGAAGTGCAGAAAGAGGCAACAGAGGTGCAGTAAGACGCAAGTGAGGTGCAGAAACAGGCAAGAGAAGTGCAGAAAGAGCTAAGAGAATTGCTGAAAGAAGCAACAGATGTTTAGAAAGAAGCAAGAGAAGTGCAGAACGAGGCAAGTGAGGTGCAGAAAGAAGCAAGAGCAGTGCAGAAAGAACCAACAGAGGTGCAAAAAGAGGCAAGAGGGGTGCAGAAAGAGGTAGAAGAGGTGCACAAAGAGGCAAGAGAGGTACAGAAAGAGGCAGGAGGGGTGCAAAAAGAAAGAAGAAAAGTACAGAAAGAGGCAAGAGAATTGCTGATTGAAGCAACAGAGGTGTAGAAAGAAGCAAGAGAAGTGCAGAAAGAGACAAGTGAGGTGCAGAAAGAAGCAACAGAGGTGCCGAAAGAGGCAAGAGAGGTGCAGAAAAGAAGCAAGTGAAATGCAGAAAGAGGCAACAGAGGTGCAGAAAGATGCAAGAGTGGTGCAGAAACAAGCAAGAGAAGTGCAGAAAGAGGCTAGAGAATTGCTGAAAGAAGCAACAGAGGTTTAGAAAGAAGCAAGAGAAGTGCAGAAAGAGGCAAGTGAGGTGCAGAAAGAAGCAAGAGCAGTGCAGAAACAACCAGCAGAGGTGCCAAAAGAGGCGAGAGAGGTGCAGAAAGAAGCAAGTGAAGTGCAGAAAGAGGCAACAGAGGTGCAGTAAGACGCAAGAGAGGTTTAGAAAGAAGCAAGAGTAGTGCAGAAAGAGGCAAGTGAGGTGCAGAACGAAGCAAGAGCAGTGCAGAAAGAACGAACAGAGGTGCAAAAAGAGGCAAGAGGGGTGCAGAAAGAGGTAGGAGAGGTGCACAAAGAGGCAAGAGAGGTACAGAAAGAGGCAGGAGGGGTGCAGAAAGAAGGAAGAAAAGTACAGAAAGAGGCAAGAGAATTGCTGAAAGAAGCAACAGAGGTGCTGAAAGAGGCAAGTGAGGTGCAGAAAGAGGCAAGAGATCTGCAGAAAAAAGCAACAGAGGTGCTGAAAGAGGCAAGTGAGGTGCAGAAAGAAGCAAGAGAGTTGCAGAAAGAAGAAAGAGAAGCGCAGAAAGAAGTAACAGAGGTGCAGAAAGAGGCAAAAAGGGTGCAGAAAGATGTAAGAAGGGTACAGAAAAAGGCAAGAGAGGTGCAGAAAGAGGAAAGAAGGGTGCATAAAGAGGCAAGAGGGGTACAGAAAGAAGCAAATGAGATGCAGAAAGAGGCTACAGACGTGCAGAAAGAGGGAAGAGAGGTGCAGAAAGTAGAAGAGATTTGCAGAAAGAGGCAAGAGAAGTGCAGAAAAAGAAAGAAATGTGCAGAAAGAAGCAACAGAAATGCAGAAAGAGGCAAGAGAGGCTGAGAAGGAAGCAAGAGTGGCTTCCACACCATTAGTACCAATTTAACACCCACATTTAGCAATAAGTAACAGGTGACCATTCTAGGTTTGCAAAGGGCCTTCCACTACGCTGTAACTCTTGTCGCTGCATTTTTGGTAACGTTTGAGCCGTTTGAGCTAGAAACAAGGCTTTTTTTGTTCAAATCTGCAGATTAGGGAGCAGATGATGAATTATGTGGCTAATGCAGAAAATGTATAATTGTGCGAAAGTCGGTGCAGCCAAACAGTCGCATAATTCCAGTGGCCCTGCTCATACCTCTGACTAGGTCCACAAGTGCTCCTCAGTGATTCCTTCTTTTTTGTCTCATCGAGTTCATAGTTGACTTTCTATGGAAACGAGGAAGACTAAACCTGAGGTTACCACTCCACAACACAGACTACCATACCACATAATTACTCTCCATAACACATAATCCCACTCTACATAATTCCTATACACTAAATACCACATACTTTCTATCCACATAATTTCACTGCACAACATACCACATAATTCCACTACACACAACGTACATCCATTCCACTCCAAAAAACATTAGTAAAAAACTTTTACATTTACAACGCCAATAGCTCTAACTCTCGCAACTGCGAAACCTATTACATTGCAAACACTTCTTTAACTAGTAGTCTCGTTTGCAGAGTGGTGGAGAAAGGGTGCTGGGCCTCCGACCAGTGCTCAGGAATTCAGCTGTGTAGGATTTACAGGTGGTACCAGGAGGGCTTCTTGGCCCCCAAAGTCCCTCAGGAGTAAATTGGACTTCATCCCCCATCCCGTAATCTGCCAGGAGCGCGTTTGCAGAGTGGTGGAGAAAGGGGGGCATGGCCTCTGAAGACGTTTTAGCAATCCCACTGTGTGGGACTTACTAGAGGTAACAAGAGGGGTAGTTGGCCTGCAAGGACATCCTTGGGGGCCAACTACCCCTCCTATTACCTCCAGTAAGTCCCACACAGCAGGATTGCTAAATTCTCATAGCAGGCCACGCCCCCTTTGCCCACCACTCTGCAAACGTGTTCCCTGACGTGCTCTTAGATGGGGATTGAAGTCCCCTTTGCTGCTGGGGTCCTTTAGGGGCCAACTAGCCTACCTCTTACCTCCAGTAAGCCCCACACAGTGGGATTGCTGAGGGGTGGACACAGGCCACGCCCCCTTTCTCCACCACTCTGCAAACGCGCCCCCTGGCACGTTCTAAGTTGGGGGATTAAGTCCCCTTGAATACTGAGGGTCCCTGTGGGCCAATTAGCCCACCATATACCTCCAGTAAGCGCCACACAGCTGGATTGCAGAGAGGTGGTCCAAGGCCACTCCCCTTTTTACACCACTCTGCAAACACGCCTCTTGGAGCACTGCTGCTCGGGGATGAAGTCCACTTGTGTTCTGAGGTCCTCAGGACACAAGAGGACCTCATCGCCCCACCACCAGTGTGCCAAGAGGTGCATTTGCAGAGTGGTGTAAAAAGGGGAGTGGCCTTGGACCACCTCTCTGCAATTCAGCTGTGTGGCGCTTACTGGAGGTACCTGGTGGGCTAGTTGGCCCCCAGGGACCCTCAGTATTCAAGGGGACTTAGGGTCATATGTATCAAGTTATTTTGAGGTTTCAAACAATGCGAATCACAAAAAAATAGTGTTTGCGATTGCAAAATAGCCTCCTCCTATGTAGAACACCTTTTCGCAGTGCAAAATAGGTATTCGCAAAATTTGCGAATACCTATTTTGCGAGGATCACAATCTGCGCATATGATTTGCAAATTCGCAAATACCGACACGCTATAACAATGTATGAAAAAATGGCAAATTCACGAAATTCTCAAATTTGCATATGAGTATTACCACCAACTCTGAGCAGGTGGTAACCAGGTGCAACCTATTTAAACAGGCCCACAATGCCACAGGGCTTTCCACAATGGCAGCGCTGTACGTGATAGCCAGGAGGATGTGGATTCGAGCAATAGCACAGAGAAGGAGGCGACAGGAATGGGTCTTCAGAGTGCGCATCACTCTGTTCGAGCAGACAGAGGAAGATATACATGAGAAGTATAGGCTGGACTCAGCTACCATACTGGACTTGATTGCAGAGCTAAAACCTATGCTTGAACACCCCACCCGCAAGACCCAAACCATACCACCACATGTGCAGGTCCTCTGTTCACTGCACTTACTGGCATCAGGGAGCTTCCAGGGGGTGATAGCATCAGCAGGAGGGGTCTCCCAGAGTTGCCTGTCGTGCTTCTTCCATGCATTCCTGGATGCAATGGTACAGAAGCTACATCATCACATCACATTCCCCTCCACACAACAGGCATTGCAGCAAACCGAACAGGACTTCTACCAGATTGCCCAATTTCCCCATGTCATTGGTTGCATAGATGGTACCCATGTAGCCCTCTCACCCCCTCCAACAATGAGTATGTATTCAGAAACCGCAAATCATACCATTCCCTCAACATACACGTCATCTGCAATGCCAAATATATCATCACTGACATAGTGGCAAAATACCCTGGGAGTTCACACGATTCCTTCATTTTCAGACACAGTGGGATATACAGACGTCTCAATGGGGGCGAATTTGGTGAGGGCTACCTGCTAGGTAAATGCATGTAGAGCACTCTTTCATACAGTTAAGGGCTGAAGTTAGAGGACAGTGAACAACCATATGTCTTTCATCCTGCAGGCGACAGTGCATATGCAGTCTGTGAATACAGCCTTACACCGTACCTCAATCCGGCCAATCTAAGAGAGCGAAGATACAATCGAGCGCACACGTAAAAGCGCTGTGTAATTGAGCGGACATTTAGGACACTGAAGAGCAGGTTCCGCTGCCTGCATAAAAGTGGAGGAGCACTACAATACAGCCCAGATACCTGCTGCAAGATTGTGGCTACTTGTGCCATGCTACACAACATTGCAACTAGAAAAGGCATACCAGTTGAACTTGCTGATACCGATTCAGATGAGGATGAGGGCCCAGGTCCCCGTTGCAGACCAGCAGGTGGTGTAGGGGCAACTGTGGGCCGACAGAGACGTGATGAGATAACACAAAACTATTTCTAGGTGAGTAATGATGACACAATCCAAATGATGATTTGTGCATGACTGTGTTTTATTCTTCCTTTAGCATCAGGTAAATATCAGTCACACAGCCTACAAACACACTTTATGTGTGGCACAATCTGTTGCACATGTCATGTCCACAGTGCATGGATGAAGGCCAAACAAAAGTCCATATGCCATGTGTCACTTCACCCATTGGCATTTTGCTATGGTGACAGTTTATTTTTTGCGTGCACGTCCTGCTGAGGCACGCTCAGGGTGCCGACTGCTCTCCCTTGAGGCATCCAATGGTGTTCCCTGCCTCACACTACGCCATCTATGTTTGGCAATTGGTGGGGTGATGCTGCTTCGGCTTAAGAGCTCCTCACTGTCTCCTGAGCCCAGGGGACCTGTGCCACCTATGGTAGCTGTCTGCAGCTGGTCTACTGCATTCGTCACCTGCACCAACCCTTTGGCCACATCCTGGCTGCAGTGTGCCATCTCAACCTGCATGCTCACTGTGCAGCATGACAGCACGGAAGTGGCATTAGACAGGCGGTTGACCGCCTTGCTATAAGTGTCCAGACGGGTGTAGAGACGTTGTTTCCCCCTGCATCTGGATGCCTGGTCTCTTTCCATGGTGGCACAGAGTTCATTTATTGCGCCCGTCATTTCCCTGATGCTGTCCGCACATGCCTTATGTCCATCATCTATTTTGACATTCAGCTCCCTGATGCCCTCCTTCATGTCAGTCAGGATATGGTTCACAGACACCAGCTGCCTGTGTATTGACTTCATTGCTCTTGTTTGCAAGCGCTGTACCTTCACCATGGTGCCTTCCAGTCCGGAAAACACCGTATGATCCTCTACAGCACCTGCGCTGGTGGTTGCCCTTGGCCTGCGTCTTCTGCATGTTTCTTCCCTACGGTGCACAGGGGGATGATCGTGGACCTGTTGTGCATGCTGTTCCTGGTCTGGCTGGGCCTCATCCCCTATGGACTCTGGTTCTCCCTCTAACAGTGGGAGTGGTGGCACAATCTGGTGGTGTTTCCGTGGGACAGGTGTTGGCAGTGTCGTCTGCTCTGTGTCCTCTTGCCCTGCCTGGTCCTCCATGTGTGCTGCCTCCTCAACTTCAGTATTGTCATCCTGTGTTTCAGGTTCAACTGTAAATGAAAAGGCACTTTTAATTTTGTGTTCTGCTTCACATTGTTCACTGAATAAAGTTTTCTGAATTTTGGTTAGCTAAGTACTGTCTAGCTTTTTTTCCTTTACTAATTTACTTCAACTGATTATATATTGCTATGTCTCATTGCTCCACTGTATCATGTGTGTGACTACATCTCCCATGATGCATTGCTGGGTGTGCCGGAAAATGTGGAATGGAGTTGCATTGTAACTTTGCAGTTGGTGGATTCCTGAGTGTGTGGATGAGTTGGTAATGTGTCAGGGCAGATTTGCCATGCATCTTACCTTGTCTGGTGTTGGGAGTGTTGTAGCTGTCGATGTCAGCCACACCACTGATACTCTCAGGCTGTAGGGTGGACTCCACCAACTCCTCAAGGGGCGTGAATTCAGTCGCAGTGGATGTACTCCCGCTAGTCTTCTTCGCCTCTGCAAGCCTGGTTGCCACCTTGTCCATGGACCTGGAGCGTATGTCATACCAGCGCTTGCGTAGGTCAGCAACGGAGCGCTAGGTTACACCGAAGGAATTCACCTTTGCCTCTATGTCCAGCCATATTTTTCTTTTCTGAGATTCTGGGACATGAAGGGATTTTTTCCCAAACAGCAACTCATGGCTATGGACCATCTCTTCAATGAGCACCTCCTGCTCCCTCTCACTGAACTTGCGTTTCCTTTTCCTCCCAGCCTCCTCCTTATCCTTCTCCTGGGGATCCATTTGGTTTTGGTGGTGTTGCAGTCCAAAGTGGTTTGCTTCTCCTCCCAGCCTCTCACACAGCCTCAGGCAATCAGGAACAGCATGGGCAGTCACACTTCCTGGGTGTGATGTCATCATACTGCACCTGAATTGCAGATTCGCTAATTTTGCGATTTCTTATTTGCGAATTCGCAAATAAGGAATCGCTAATATGGGGTTCGCAAACGTATTCTGCGGATTTTAAAGAATCGCTAAATTATAGCAAACTTTTATTTACATCGCGGTTTGCGATTCTCAAATTGCGATTCGCAAAAAATCCCAATTTGAGAATCGCAAATTGCTTTTTTGATACATATGCCCCTTAATTCCCCAACTTAGAATGCGCCAGGGGGCGCGTTTGCAGAGTGGTGCAGGGAGGGGGCGGGGCCTCTGGCGAGATGCCAGCTTTTTTTACATATATTTTTAGAAGGGGGCTGTGTGGCCCCCTTTCTTCTAGTATTTTTGGGGCCCTGGAGACACCATCCCCCAGGGCCTGACCTTTTTTTTTTTAAATGGGAAGGGGGCTGCGGGGCCCCCCTCCGAGGCCGATTTCGGCCCTGGGGACCCCATCCACCGGGGCATGGCCTCCTTTTTTTCAATATATTAATAGGGAAGGGGGCCGTGTGTCCTCCCTTCCCAGGGCCACTTTGGCCCTGGGGACCCCATCCCCTGGGGCATGGCCTCTTTTTAAAAAAAAATATTTATTGGGAAGGGTGGCCATGTGGCCCCCCTTCCCTAGGCCACTATTGGCCCCAGGAACCCCATCCCCCGGGGCTTGGCCATTTTTAAAATTATATTTTTTTGAGGAGGGGCCATGCGTCCCCCCTCCCCAGGCCGATTTTGGCCCCGGGGACCCCATCCCCCAGGGCCAGGACATTCTCTTTTTTTAACTAAAGCAAGGGGGGCCGTGTGGCCCCCCTCCCAGACCACTTTTGGCCCCGGGGACCCCATCCCTTGGGGCTTGGCCATTTTTTTAATTATATTTTTTTGAAGAGGGGCCCGGCCATTCTTTTTTTTAACTAAAGGGAGGGAGGCCATGTGGCCCCCCTCCCGGGCCACTTCTGGCCCTGGGGACCCCCATCCCCAGGGCCTGGCCTCACCGTTGGGGACCATGGGGGAAGCCCCAATGCCCCCACGGTCCCAGCCGGCTCCCAGCCTCCTGCGGGAGCCGGCATTGCTTTTGAGCAAGGGGAGCTGCTGATATGCAGCTCCCCTTGCTCAAAAGCAATCCTGCTTTGCTTCGTTGAAGCGAAAGCAGGTTTTCCTGCTCTCGCTTCAACGAAGCAAAGCAGGGTTTGCTATGGCAGGCCAGGAGGCATGCTCCCTCCCTGCCATAGCAAAGAGCAATGTCCCGGGGGTGGGCACCCCGGGACATTGCAGGAGCTGGCCCTGGGGGGTGGCGGTCCCCAGGGCCATCAAGGGCTGCGCGGCCCCCCTTCCTATGCTTTCAAAGCCCTGGGGAGGTGGTGGTCCCCGGGGCTGGGGGTCCGCAATGGACCCCCGCATTCAAATAATTAGTGCCCCCCACATATAATTAAACAGTGCCCCGGGGAGGTGGTGGTCCTCGGGGCAGTGTGGGGGGGCAGGAGCCCCCCCACACATTTATAAAACAAAGCCCTGGGGAGGTGCCGGCCCCGGGGTTGCGGGGGCCGCTAATTTACTAGGCATAGCCCCCGGGACCTGGCCCAACCAGGGGCTTACAGATAACGAAGCACGGGAGTCCGCACTTCATTTTTTTTTTAATTTCTCGGCAGGATTTGTGCACCCAGCGCGAATTCTGCTGATTTTTTATTTTTTTTTAAATGCTTTTTTGGGCCTGGGGGTCCCTGTGGGACCCCCTGAGCAGACCTACGGGGTCAGGGTGTTTTTACCCTGCCCCCTTTTCTTGTTTTTTATCTGTTTTCCACTGTTTTCTTGTGACTCGGTTATGAGTCACAAGATGGCTGCCAACACTTTCTGGTTTGGACAGCCAATCAGATGTCACGATGAGATATGTGGTTAAGCTCCACCCAGATATCGATATTTTTTTATTTTTTTATTTATTAGAAATTACTGAACGGATTTACACCATTTTAAAAAAAGGACGCTTTCTAGACCAAGACCTACCTTTTTGCCAAATTTGGTGTAATTCCGTTTGGCATTTCGGGCTGTAACCTGTTTCAAATTTCCTATGGAAATTAACATTGGGGAAAACGCGTTTTGGGACCCCCCTTTTTTCTTGGCCCCCGCTTGACGAATCACCCCAAAACCTTCAAGACAGAAGCTGACCGGTCCGCCCCATTAGTTTTGAAAATTTCACAAAGATTCGTCAAACGGTGCCAAAGATATTGGCAAATCAAAAAACGCTTTTCCTTTGGAAACTAGGTCCTAACTATAACTACCTACTGGCGACTGCCAGTAGGTAATATATATACACACTCCCATACTGGCAACATATAGATTAGATTGCCCACCCATGCTCAGTATTCACTATTCAATTTTTTTTCCAGAGGAACATAATCCATCATAATTAATTGCCGGCATCGATTTATCATCTTTCCAGCACTAAAGGTTATGCTTGTCCACTTCATAGGTCGAGTCAACTTCAGTTTGAAACTTGTACTAGGCTATCCCTGCCACCATTGTGCTTTATTTTATTTTAGCATTACTTGTCATCATCATGGTTTCTTGTTTGGCAGTCTTCTTCTTGTGTACTGTACTTCTACTACTGGTTCCCTAGTCTCCCTCAGGTGACTGACTGTCTCATTTTCTTTTTTTGCAAATGCTACTGTCTGCTACTGCTACCACCACCCACCATGGCACCTTAGGAAACCAATCCATCACCATGCAGCCATCGCTTTGCCTAACATCAATCACAGGTAAGAGAAGAAGTGTGGGGGAGGCAATAATGTATATACTATGGAAATTAATTCATTCACACATCCACATCCTTCCGAGTACATAGGGGTTTTAGTTGCGGACTGCATAGACTAGGAGGAGAGACTGACAGTAGTAGGACAAGTGAGGGTACCTATCTGTTGGTGTGTGTTACACTATTTGCCCTTCAGCAAAGGAGGAAACAAGGCAACGTAAAAGAGTAACCCCCCCCAGAAAAGATTTACATCATATGTATTGTAAAACTACAAATAATTCATTACCCTAACAAATAAACTAGAAGAAACCCACAACACCTGACCCACCCCTCTCCCTAACCCCAACCAATGTCCAGTAAATGAAATGTCCATGATTGTCCACTCCAAGTCCAAATGTCACTCCAAGTCCAAATGTCCATAAAAAAAAGAACAACACCCAAATTTTCCCAAACTCCCAACATCCCACCCACCAAAAAAAGATAAAAAAAGGGCAAGGGTCAAGAAGACTGAGGTCTAGCGGCGGGTGTGCCGGCTAGTGCACTCCAGGACCTCCTCCAGCCTGGCTTCTAGGCTCGCCATCCGGAGGAGCATGCAGCGCCGAATGTTCCTGCATGAACAACAGGGGTGGGCAGCAGTGGTTGAGGATGAGTTGTGGGGGGTGGCTGCCAGAACACGGCACCGTACCACCGGAGGCACGGGGGCCTGGCTGGGGCCAGGGATATTGGAGGAAGCTACAGCTGCCGCCTCCTCCTCCTCCTCCGCCAGGACAACCAGCCGGCGATATTCGGCCCGGATGGCCTCCAGCTTCCATTGCCATGTCCTTGCTGCTGACTCCTGCCTGTTAGGTTGGGAAGACAATTGTAACCAATACTCTTAGCAAAACAGTAACACAAAATATACACATAAAATTATAGTGGCACAGTAGCACTAGCAGTACATAACATTTGTGGTATCCTCACTTCCTCTGCCCCTAAGATTTGGATGTGATGATGATTAGACTTTCAGGCATTAGGCACTATGGAGTTGACAAGTATTCTTCTTCTCTCTCTTGTTTAGCACAATTAATCTTGTGGGCATGCCAGCTCAGTCAGTTTGTGCCCTAGACAGACGTACTCGTGTTGCAGACTCACGTTACTTATTTACTACTGTCTGCAGGTGGGGCAGCTGTACTACACAATTATCTTTTTTTCCATTACGGCCATACTCTGTTAAATCAATGGCAAATGCTCAATTTCACTTTCACCCTGACTACTACAACAAGGCACATGATATATGCTTAATATGAATGATGATGATACACGGCACGACGTCACGTGATGATGACATGACATACCACTATTGTTTGATTGTAAGTAGTTAACCATGCAGCTGATAGGCCACCCATGGCTGCCACAGTCGAAATTACATGGGTAGGGAGCGGGAGTGGGCTTTGGAGTCGGAGGGAGGTGGTTGATGATGGGTGGGTAGGGTACATATACATAGTCATGCACAATATATATGTTGTGCTTGCAAACTACTGTGAGTCAACGGAGTATACCATTCTGAAATACAACCTCAAACCTTTGAATCAAAAACCTTGGAAAAAAACAGTCCTTGTTTATTCTTTCCAGGGTTTTTTCATTTATCATTGCATTGCTCTTCTAGCATTATTTTATTCTTCATCCTTGGCTTTGGTACTCGGGCACGGTTTAATTTTCTTTTACATTCTCTTCATCCAGTCTGACTCTTCACCTATGATACCATCCAGGCATCCATCCATCCAAACATGGTTATCTTTCTCAATCTCAACAAACCTTTCACCAACAACATACAATTGTCATTTAACCACCACCCATGCGCCCTTGTTTGCCTTTGAGTTTGACCCATCAAACCCCCTGGAGGATTCCTTTTACCCATATGGTTTTACCCACCCAGGCAGGTATCCTTTCTGCTTTCTTTCACCTTTCACCCATCCTTCAACCACCCATGCATCCTATCAGCCATCTATTTGCATCCCGGGGCCCCTTCCTTCACCCACGCATCCTTCTCTGCCAGTCATATATTACATGTCGTCTGACTCTTTGTCTTCGTCATAAAACTTTCTCTGCTGAGTTGAAGATAGAATAGACTAGGGCATTAGTTAGTCAACCCCAGCTAATGCTAATGTTAAGTAAATTGTGTCTTCTTCAACTGTTCACAACAACTTAGTCTCAGCAGCAGTACAGTGTACTGAGTGTACACCCTTGCAGCGAGTGTATTCATCATTCTCAATAAGTAAGTAATATGACTTACCACCGCCTGCCACTGCTGCTGGCTCACCCCCTGCACCTGCGGCATCTGCTCCCTCTGGAGTGGCGTGGCCCTCATCACTGGCTCCAGCACTGGTGGTCGGTGTGCCTGGAAAAAACATTTCACATATTTAGATGTCATATACGCCTCCCATATTTATTTTTTTATTAGCAAGATTGAAAATACATAATAATACATACACCACACACATCACTATCTACAATTCGGATACTAGAGTAGAGTAGACAGTATGTCCTATCAAAAATAACAAAACATCCGGTTGGACATTTTGTTGGTGGCAATTTTTGAAAAGCCTCTCAAGAAGAGGACAACCCAAAGGACTAGACTCAGTGGCTAGAGCTATTGATGCATCTCATTTTTTGAAAAGAAGAAAGAGTGGCCAACTGGGCGGACATGAGGTCTCTCTTGGTTGGAAAATAATGGTGCCGTCCTCCTCCTTCCTTCCAGCCGTGGTGCACAGTAATCAGTTGTTCAGTGTTCACCATCAACTGCTGCTAATAAAAAAAGTACTAGGCCTGGATTAGAAAAAGTAAAATACACCACTTTGGGGTGTCCAACGTGAGTGACCACCATTTACTGATTGAGCATGAGACAGTAAAAGAAAGCCTTCTCATCTCAACAAACCTGCGTAGAATACCTTACTTGGGCCTGCAATCTGCACAGCAGATTAGTGCTACTAGTACTAGTAGTAGTAAGGAGTCCTTACTACTACTAGTACTAGTAGTAGGAGCAATGGGTTCTCTGAGTCTTACAGTAACACCACTAGGCAATCCACAAAATATATAAGGGAGAGGGAAAGCTGAGTGGAAAACCAGAAGAAAGCAAGCTACAGACAGACTAATACAGAGTCAGAGGCAGTTTAATTTGATGTAAAAAAAAGACACTAGAAATATAAATAACAATGTTAGTAGGTAATGGAGCAAAAACAAGAATTTAGAAACAGATAGATCGAAGAGGATCTGGGGAAAATTAAAATTAGTAAATGGAAATAATAGAGCGGTAAAAGTTAGGGAAATATATATTAATATAACACCAGGAGGACTTACTGGGGCCAGCAGAGCCATCTGCGTCTGGGACCGCTTTCTGCCCCTGGGAGGCCCCTCCGGCTCCTGCACCCTCCTCAGCATACCCAGTCTTCCTCTTGTTCTTGCCCCTGGATGCTGATCATGTAAGACATAATTAAAGAGACAAAAAATGATTGGTGTTAAATAAATAAATATTAAATAATCGCTGTAAAAAGATTTTTAGACAGGAAACAGCAATTGCAATAACATTGACCCATCCTAAATCAGATCGACTAGTAGTAGACTAGTATTGCAGTCTCGGACCATCCTATCTTTATTATTCAACAGTTCCATTCAGATTACGGAATCCTAAACTTACCTAGCCTGCCTATTCCAAAGACTTTGGAATGAATTGCAGAAACATTCTATTTGCTTCTAAGTTCTGATCTCATTTGCAATCATCTCTCAGTAACCCCCTTTGATGGGCCAATTCACTAAGTCTGCATTTAGTCTTCTTAATGCATAGATGGACGAATGCATATTGCATACACCAAATTGGTTGGTTGCTATTCACTCACTATACGAACTACAAAAGGTTCTACTAGGACTGAAGTCATGTGAGAGGATGCGTCACACAGGCCGCTAATTACGAAATAATACTAAGTAACTAACTAATTACCTACTACCACTATCTTAGTGACAGGACAGCCTGATAGGACAAAGGAAAGGACAGGAGTCTTTCCTATCTGCATTACCTAACTTAAATTCTCTAATCTCTCTTACATAACCAGCCCAAGCGAGCGCAAAGTTGCAATCAAGTACGATTAGCAGCGCCGAGCACCTGTCTGGAAGAATACCAATCACATAATATAAGATTTTTAAACGTAAGTTACCTGCATGTAACCAGCAGCAGCATTCTTGCTATTTGGGAAAAAAATAATATACGCAATAACACAGAACAGAAGAACACAATAGTAATATAATTAGCTACTCACCAAGCCCCGGGACCTCAACACCTAGCAGGTCCAGCAGGTCCTGCTCCCGGTCCAGGATGTCGGAACACCGGTGCGTCAGTTGGTTATGGGTGCGCCGGACCCTAGAGCAGTGAAACACTGCCTGGTGCACCCTTGCTCACTGCCTGTGACGCTCCCGGAGCCGGACCCGGACCCAGGCCTGCCGCCTGCTGCCAGGGTTAAGGTGAGGTGGGGCTGGACAAACAAAATTAGTGCAGCCACCTCCACCTCGGAAAACAAGGCCCCGGCCTGCACCCCGTCCGGGTGACGCTTTCCACAAGGAAGGCGGCCGCGGCTCTCGCTCCTCCTCTTCCCCTGCTTAATAGTCTTCTTCACCATGGTTCAGGAGGGCAGGGGGGGGGCAGAAAAGAAAATGTAGGAAGTAAAGAAAGAAAGTAAAAAAAATAAAAAGTAAGTAATAGAAAAACAGTCAAAAACGCACTGAGAAACACACAAAAATTTGAAAGAAACCCAAAATATACACTCAGGAATAGAGAGGGATTGATAATAAATAAAAAAAGATCAGAAAAAAGGTTTTAAGAAACAAAGGATTGAAAAGATATAGGGAGGATAAAAAAAACAGGGCCAGAACAATAGCAAACATGAAAAACAAGATGGCCGCGCCCATGGGCGAGCGCGTGGTGAAATTTGCACGATATTTCCCCCCGAGCACGCAAAACGCTTTCCCGAACACGCAATACGCATTCCCGAATGTCAAAAATGCATTGTGAATGGGTGGAACAAGCAACTCCGCTCGCTCACGGAACCCCCCGTAGCTCGCGGAGTCTTTTTACAACTTCGCGGAATTGCGCGTAGCGCCGCTACGAGAACTCCGCACAGGCTTACTATATTTATCCTGATCCACAATAGTGATTCTAGATCCTGTATCTACTAAAAGCTTAATCGGATTTCCTTCAATCCACACTTCAATTTCTGGATCAGGTAGCTGAGGAATAATGTTGTCCTGCTTCTCACATCTCATCCCTAAAACTAACTCTTTGTGTTCTTCCTGTTTATAATTTCCTTTAATTTCATACTCTTCACTAACTACACAATGTACAGAATTACTCTTACCTTTTCTGAATACTTTTAAAAAATGTCCTATTTTACCACATTTCTTACATTGCTGACCATGTAAGAGACAATATTTTAATGTAGAAACACGGCTGGGTGACCCACATCTGTAGCAACTAACTGTGATTGAAGAGTTTTGGCCCTACCTTTCTTAACTTCTGTAGATATTACTGGTTTATTTATTACTGCACCTGAAACAGAGACTTTAATGAGACATTCTTCTAAAAATTTCACATCTTCACAAGAACCCTCTATGCTTATAGCTATACAATAGCTTTGTCTAAAGAAGGAATTTTGCACGTAAGCAATCGTTCTTGTATTTTCTTTGAATTACATCTTACCACCAATTGATCTCTAATTAGCTGTGACGTGAAGTCCTCAAATTCACACATCGCTATGACTTTCAAAGCAGTGACAGATGTATTTATATTTTCATTTGGTTTTTGTACTCTAGTAATAAACATAAATATATGAACTACTAAATTCTTAGTCTTAGAAAAATATTTATCTAACTGCGCAATTGCAGTGTCAAAATCATCAAGTTCTTTTCCTTCCATGTATTGATATGCTGATAAGTGATCAAAGATATTGTGACCTTATACCTCCAAATCATAGTACATAAACCCTTTCTTTCTTTATGGCTTGAATTTTGTTGCATCAAATTGTTGTCAAGTAAACTTTGAAAGATCAAATCCATAATTTCCACTCCAACTGTGGTTTACCGGGTTCTTGCATAAATGGTGCAGGTGGAGATTCTTTGCATGTTTCCTTTCTTGAACTAAATGCAGCAAAATAGAATAAATGTATCTACCTGTAAGGGCTTGTAGACTGCTGATAAAGTACAGAAAAAACATAAAAGGTTGTTTTTTTTACCAAAAATAGTGAGCACTTCGCAGAAGAGACAAGGCAAATTTGCTCAAGCGTGCAAATCATTGAAGAAAACAAAATTATAGAAGCTTCACTGTGACTTTGCGTGAAAATCGCAGTAAAACTGTGATGAGACAAAAAAGATCCACACAAGCATACAAATTGCAGAAAATTAATTGAATATATACAGTTGTCACACTTACTTTGTGTGCACATCACAGTTTAAGTGAAACATGATGTGCCATACTATAAAGATCAACTAGAAGCAGTGCAGAAATACAAGGCTGATACACAGGCACAGGAATATAATTACAAGCTCTTTTGCCCTTCCTGTCTGAGCAGATTCACTTCCAGGTCACCATGTTTAGAGGCTCTCAGGAAGGTACACTTACACGTCGTCGCAGATCATCAAAAGAATGCGGGTTGACAACGAGAATTAGGCAGCAGCAGGTACGTGAAAACAATCACAAAACAAAGGTAAGAGTGCTGCTAGACCTCGCGGCTTGCACTTTGAATGCAATCACGGCTTGCGCTGTCCTGCAGCTTATGCTTGAACACGCGTCTCATTTTAAACGTAAGCATGGCTCGCGCTTTGAATGGGAATGCGGCTCTGCTGCCATGCAGCTTGTGGTTGAACAGGCGTCTCGTTTTGAACGTAAGCACGGCTCCCGCTCCAACAGAGAGTGAAGCTTGCGCCTTGAGTCCACACAGTTGCCAGGCAACTATGGAAGCAGATTACAGCAATCACAAAAAAAAATGAGAAAAACTTGTAAAAGCTGTGCTGAAATTCCCAAGTCTGTGAGACACCTCCGGGTGCCTCCTAAATCGGCAAAGCGTCTCTCACCGCAAACATCCGCATATGAATGAGTCATTCCGCCGGTCTCGTCCGTGCTTCTTCGAATGACCAATCACTCCCTGACCCCCTTGATGGCTTCCTTTCTTTGACGAGTAATCCCAGTTCGTAGCCAGTTCTGTAGTGAGCACACCAGACAAAGAAGTAGAGGAAGCAGTGGTTCAATTAGTAGTATACATCCATCTTCAAGGGGACACAGGAATACCTGACTCATGGAATCAGATCACACTCCAATGACCTCATCCCATTCCATCTTCAACCTTCTAACCTACACATCACCACACATGGCCAATGTCAACATCATTTAGCTTCCACTTCTCCCTACGATGTAGGTTGGATATATGATTGATGTGTGCAAGTTAGTTATTTGCCCATCCACACATGGAGGGTGTTAAATTGCCATGCCATCCCTTATTAGGAATTTTAATTGACTTGTGTCCATTTTTGTGTGTGTACCTTACAACTATATATTAATGTGAGATAAATGCTGTTACTGCTGTGTTTGCTTTCATGACTTTCACTTTACTCACATATGCATGGCATTTGGTTATGCTAATGGCTGTCCCTGGTATACCTCAATCCAGAGTTCCTGTCACATAGAGGTTTTGAGGCATGTGCAAAGTGGACTGTGGCCCAGGGCCCCAGCCTTCCAGGTGTCCCCCTGGTAGACCTAATCTGCAGAGTCTTAACATTGTGACCTTTGAATGCTTCTCACACTGATTATTTGAAATTCCTTTTACCTGATATTACCCTTTAATGTGGGTGATATGGTGGAGTACATTACAGAGATTTAGCAGAGAAGGTGTGTTTCAGTTTCATGACACATCCATCCAACATGTCATCTTTGACATCACAACAGGACCTAGCATGTGAGCAATGTGAGGGTGTCACAGAGATTAATAGGTGTGATATTGATGAGGAGGCGCTGTTGTGTGACAAAATTTAACAAATTAATGCACACATCCTATCCCTGATTATGAGATGTGAACACAGGTCAAACTTTTGTAGAGTGTGCCTGTGCAGTGTCAGTGACCTGGCCAAAGAGGGTATCATGGAGCTGTAATTGGATCATACATTGAGAATAATTCCAAACAGGGGCCCACAAAATTTGTTTGGCCCAGGGACCCCAAACCCTTTGCCAGGTTCATGGTGGGGTACAGCTTACGGTTGGTTGCGTCCACAAAGATGTTGGTTTTGGACATCATCAAGTAGGAGCATGACGAGTATGATCGACTTCTTAGTGGCACAGGATGTGTGAAGCTGAGTACAGGTGAGTGTCAGCCTTATATCTGTCCCTTTCCACCAGCTCAGATGTGGTAGTTGGACCGCCACAGTCATGTCAGCGGGAAGGCACATCATGATTGGACCAGCTGCAACACTGGCGGTCCGCACTCTGACAGACGAATCAGCCTATCCTGCTGCGGTCAAGATTTCCTGGCGGCTGGACCATGGCAGTCTTTTGTCCATGTAAGTGCATGCATCGTAATAGGGCGGTTAGACCGCCCCAGGTGCTGCGGTGATTCTAATGCCATGATGACAGCAGTACCATGACTGCCAAAGTCATAATCAGGCCCAGAGTGTTGGTGCTTCTAAGATTTTTTTGTCTGGTGAGCCTTAATGTGTTTGGATGCAAAGTAAGCTGGTTTCCTGGGGTGGAGGACTTTGTGTGTGAGGCAGGCTGTTTTGAAGCACCAACGGCCTTCGATTGGGTGCCAATTGAGGTTTTTGAGGGAGGGGGAGATGTGATCATGTCTTTTAGCTCTGTTGGCGATCTTGCTGCTGTATTTAGTGTGGCTCTAAGGGGGTGCTAGGTGTGATCTTGCAGAGCCAATGAGGGTGGTTTTCCCATAGTCAAATCTGGACAGTACCAGCGCTTGTGTGGTGGTTTTTATATCATTTGGGGCATAGGAAAGGTTTGATTTTGTGTAGGAGCTTAAGGTTGTAGAAAGCACTCCGAACTTAATTTTTTTATGTGTTGGTTCATGCTCAGGCTTGTGTCAAGGGAGGTCCCCAAAGAGGTAACAGAGTCGGAAAGTGTTAGTTTGCAACTCAAAGTGTTAATGGCGTTAACCCATTCTTGGACCTGGGCGGTTTGTCCATTGTTGGATAGAAGTAAGTGTTTCGTCTTGTTTTGGTTGAGTTTCAGGTGGTTGTATGACAGTCAGTTTGAAATTTTTATCAGAGTGGAATTAAATCATTGTATGTCTTCTTGTGAGGATATTTCCAGTTAGGTTTGGGTGTCATCGGCATATAGGTGATAGAGGATGTTTGTTTGCTTGAGTATGGTGGTGAGGGGTTCCATGTATATATTAAAGGGTTTTGGTGAGAGGACCGAGCCTTGGGGGACACCCCTGGTTATGGTGGACATGTCTGAGGTCGAGGTATTGATTTTTATTAGTTGAGAGCGGTTATGGAAATAGGAGGTGAACCATTTCAGTACTCAGTCGTCAACACCAATTCTGTTTTGGAGGGGTTTTTAATTGTAAGTTAAAAATGTATAACTCTAAATATATTATATTAATTTTAAAAATAAACACTTAGGTTTTCCAGTTTATACCTAAGTATTATTACACTTCCCCACCCATTACTACCTTGCATCCTGCTCCTACAAAAACAAATCTTTTTATCACACCTATCATGTTGCTTTAACATTTGCTTTTTTCAGTGAATATCTAGCTTATTTTTATTGTAAAGTAATATTTTATTATTCAGCCATGTGTGGTGGGGGGTTGTCCACAGGGCCTGGTCTGCTGCCAGTCCCTGCATAAACCCCCACTGTCAGCCAACCCCACAATGTGCACGGCCTTTGGCCATGCACAGCAGGGCGTTGGCAACAAGGTCGGGCCTGTGTCCGGGGTCTGTGGCCAACCCTCCAGGAGCCAGCATCATTGCTTACTACTGACATGGAAGGGGGTGAGGCCAAATGGGCGGAGCTTGTAGGTGATTTGGCGCCTTTGCATACTCAACAAAAATTAAAAAGGAGAACTGTAGACTCTTTCCTCAGACCAGGAGACAAAAAGAAAGAACCTACTTGTTTTGGACAGTCACTATAGAAGAGATTGCACTCCAATAAATCAAGAATGCATTCACCTCTATCAAGAATTTCAGATAATTTTTCAATGTGCAATAGTAGGGAAAACACACTGTCCATCAGCCTGGAAAACCGTGGAAAAACTGTTGCATACTACTAACGTGGAAGTAGCAGAGTCGGACGGGCCGGAGCTTGTTGGTGATTTTACACCTTTGTATACTCAGCAGCAATTAAAAGGGGCGGGGCCAAACAGGTGGACTTATAACTTTTTTTGACTTTCAGAAAGGAGGGGGAGCTGCACAGCCTCCTGAACATTAAAAAAGGGACAGGGGACCCCTCTCAAGTCATTTTGGCCCCAAGGACCCCATTCCCTGGGGTTTAATCAGTTAATTATGAGGAGGGGGCCATACAGTACCCCTCCCCAAGCCTTAGAAATACCCTGTGGAACCCATACTCCAGGGCTGTGGTTTTTAAAGGGGATGGAGGGCCACACCTCCACCACCACTGCTGGGGATGGAGTACAGAGAGATATATATGCCTACTTAGCCCCCAAACTCTGGACTGCCCTCCCAGTGGAGCTCAGAATGAACCATTCAGAAAATAGTTTTAGGAAACACTTGAAAACCTTTGTTTTTTAGTCAGTCTCCTCGATGTGCACTGATTCTTGTGGTAGACGTGCTGTTCCTAGCGCTGGGATGAATTGACCAGAATAGAATAGAATAAGATGGGCTATTGCAAAAATTGCGGAACAGAATTACATCAAATTTGGCATGAAGTTAGATCTTGGTCCACAGATTGTGTTGTTTGTGATTTGGTGTAAATCTGCTCAGTGGTCTTTGAGAAATTAAGGGTCAAATATAATTGTATCCCTGGATAGTTGGGTTCGTGAGAGGCTCGAGAGACTCTAGCAGTAGTGCCAGTTTAATAATGGAGCATTCTGATTGGCCCAGGGAAATTTATTTCCCTTGGGCCTTCTCGTTCCCACGAGAGTCATACTCCAGCGGGAGCAAGCAATCTGATTGGCTGACAACAACTTGAGAAAAATGTTGCTGGCAGAAAATAGTATAAGGGGATAGGGTGGCAGGGTAGAGATACCCTTATCCTCTCTGCCTCATGATGGGGGCCCAGAAGGACCCCCCTCAGGCTAAAAACAAAATAAAAACAGGAAATAATGCAGCAATCCTACTGGACTCCCACAGGATCGAAAAAATAAGAAAATGGTCACCAGGCCTCATTAATTAACTATAAGCCCCAAGGAGCCCACCTTGGGGCTGTATTCAATAAGGGGTGGGGGGCTAGTGGACCCCTCCCCGAGCCATTAAAGGTTCCAGGGAGACCACCCCCGGGTTGAAATATTTATAATAGGGGAGAGAGTCACGCAGCCCCGATTCCTGAGATTCCAGAGGCCCCTGGTCCTTATCCCCCCGGGCCAAAATTACTTAAATGAGGTGGGAGGCCTCACGACAACCCTCTAAGAGGAAATAAAGGTCCCCGGAAGCCCACCCCTGTGGCCAATTACTTTAAGGTAGGGGGGCCAGGAGCCCCCCTCCCTTAGCAATTGATTGCCTTGGGCCCCTTCTCCTGGGGCCAGCTCACTAGCTTTCACTTCTAAGCGGGAGCAAAAAATAAGTCCACACCCAGTGGGCGAGAGCTATAAAAATGTTCAAGCCCGCTAGGAGCAGACTTTTAATCTGCTTATCTGCCTGCACTGATGCGGCCAAGGAAACAGATCAAACTATTGCTCCTACCCGGAGGAAGCAGAATTAGTAGCAATGCCGGCTCCCACTGCATGCGGGGAGCAAGCTGGGGCCTCTGGGGCTACCCCCATGGCCCCAACCAAAATATTTTTATGTGGTATATATCAATGTACCATACTGTTTGATGTATCTAAAAAACATGATGTTCATAAGTAGTCAGAATAAAGCCCCTAGAGGGCACATATTAATAGATAATGTAATTAAATGCTTATCTGATGACACCGATGAGGCCTGTTTGGCTGGAACTGAATGGGGGGGTCTCAAAACACGTTTTCTCCATGCAATTTCACATAGGAAAATTAAATACAGTAACATCCAAAATGAATGAAAAGTATTACACCAAATTTAGCAAAAAGCTAGTTCTTGATCCAGAGTGTGCCTTTTGTGATTTGTTGTAAATCTGTTCAGTAGTTTTTGAGAAATTAAGGTTTAAAATGTATGTATATTTCACACCTCAGAGAATCAAAAGTTAAGATCTAATTGGTTGTCTCAACAGTAACAAAGATTTTGCAGCATCCACTTTAGGACTCGGGGCAGAGTAGAGATACCCTGACCCCCTATTCCTTGTAGGGACTCTACTTTTTAACAGTACTGTTGATGAGGAGTGGCCCGTGCAGGTATGAGCAGTGGGGTGGGATGATGTGGTGAGTCAACAGATGATGATGAGGGAAAATTAAATATTTTATTAAATATTTATTTAATTTTCCTCATCGTTGTCTGTCGACTCCCCCCGCCCCACTGCCCCACTGCTCTTACCTGCACGGGCTGCTCCTGCTGTTGATGCTCAGTAACATTTTTTTTAAAAGGGCAAACCCTTTTCAAAGAAAATCCTGCCAGGGCCCTGTGGGGTCATAGAAGGTTAATATTATGGGGAGTTGGGCATGCTGCCACCTCCCTGAGTCATTTCAGTGGCCCGGGGACCCCATTTTCTGGGCAATGTCATTTTATTGGGGGTGGCTCACCTCCCTGAACAATTTGAAGGCCCCCAGGGCCCCCTAATCCCAAGCCTTATGAGTGTTCCAGGGACTCCATACCCTGGGGTCAATGCATTTTCACTGGTGAGGGGTCTTGCTGCCCCCTTCCTGAGCCTTTTGAAGGCCTCAGAGAACCCATCCCCCAGGGACCAGCATTGTTTTTGTTGAGAGGGGACATGGAGCCACTTTACCTGAGCCATCCAATGGCCCCAGGGACATCATCTCCCAAGGCCTGACAACAAAGAGTATCACGGGGATCCTCAGGTACATTAAGTTGATCTTTGCCCAGGGGAGCGCAGGCTGGGAACAGAAATCTAAGTCCCTGTCTGCACTCTCATGGACAGGAAACATAGGTTTGCTCCCACTCAGAGGGAGCAGAAAGAAAAGCTGCTCCTTCCATACAGAAGAAAACTCATATAGCTGACGCCATCCGGCACCCAGGATGGTTGTTGGCATGGGAGTCAGCAGGGCAGAGGGGACCCTAGGGCACCCCATGGCCACCAACTTTAAAAATGTTGTTGGCTTCCCCAGCTGGGTCCGGGGCAACCATTTCTTAAAACAAAACAAACAAAAACAAAAGAATTGTGGTTGCTTCTTCACAGCCCCATGGAATGGGGCAGTTTTGCAGGGAGTGGTCAGGGTTGCTGTGGCCCTGGGGCTTTCCCATTGGCTTCCAATAACAAAACAAGCAATAGGTGTCATAAGTTGGATAGAAACACCCCAAAAATAATAAGGGTCTGGGGCCACTAATTTATTATTCACTGCTCCAGGCAAGGAACGTCCCATAATTCCCCACACAGGCTTTTAATTGCTATGTTTTGGTCCTGGTTGTGAGGGAGCTGCAAGGGGCATAGCATTACCCCTAGCAACATGTTTCTCTGCTTTACCTTTACGAAAGACTCCGAGTTTGACCAATGCCATCATGTCCTGAGCTTCAATTCCAGCAATGTGATGACATTGCGAGCCCTAATTTTTAAACCACTTCATCACCAACACTGTGAACTCATATCGGCATATATGAGGAAAGTTTGTTCCCTCTCATGCCAGGGGTCTAGAGATTCCATTTCTCAGCATTTGGCCAGAGACTCAGTTGCCAGAAGAAAGGGATTCCTGGCACTATGCAAAACCCTTTCGGACAGAGAATTTCAATGCTTGTTTGCTGGCCCTTCAAAATTCAAGATCATCCACAATGGTCAAGTCCATTTGTTGTCGGAATCTACATTTCTAAAAATATTTTTGGGACAACACGTTTGAATCACATTTGGACGACAGCCATGCCAACCCCAGATAAGCAGAGTGTGATCCCAATGTTCCCCCTTATTGTTACTGGTCCCCACTGGGAATGCAATGTTTAACCACTAATCCAGTGACAATCACCTATGGTTCTGTTGTTGATGCTAGGCATCCTCCAACCGACCCTACCCTAAATTCCATTTGGTGGTATCTATGCTATGGTGGGTGTCAGCATTGTCAATGTTTTGCTTTACTACTGGTTGCAGTGGAGATAAGTGTGTCACCATTGATTACAATTTGAGTTGCTGTAGAGGTCATATAGTTGTATGTTACCAGCCTACTCAGCGTGGCAGACTGCTGTCTGCCTATGGCACGTGATGTGACTATGCACAGGGCTCTTAACTTTACTCAACGTACTAATTTTTCTAGATGTTCACAGTTGAAGGTCACAGGAATATGATGGTGCACCCTTTCACTTCTGGTTGATTCCCTCTGAGAGAAAAGGCTGCAGAATTGGGTGCAAATATGCACTCTCAGAATATTACCCTGCCAACTTCGCTGCTCCAGTACCTAGACTTACCGAATGGCAGTCTTACGTCAGTCTTCACCTTGAAGTTGATCATAATGCAGTCCTATAATTGTTGGTTCCTATGGCCCTGACACTGTATGGGAACTCACGGGTTTCAGATGATCCTGGGCCTCCCTTCCTTACCTTTTACCAGGTGTAGGAGGCTCTTGCCCATCTTTCTTGTTGTTAGACTTCCATTCGCCCCACACTGTACTCCAGCTCATTGAGGCTTACTCCCTTAACATAAAGATATGTTTTTGTTTGAATATTTATTATTTTTCTAGTGCCCTTTCTGTCCTCTCTGTTCTTGCAGTTCTCGCTATCTGTGCTGACCTACTTCTCTTTCGTATCATGAGCCTTGGGAAACCACCAGCAGCTCTCATACCCCGCTTAGAGGGATTCTTTTTCGCAGTATCCTTCACCATATAGGGTTCCCCTACTTCAATGCCTGACCAACTTTTGACAGTGATGAAAATCATTTCCCTGAATGCCAAAGGCCCGAACTAACCAGTGAAGAGACTACAATTAGCTTCAAAGAGGCACTTGCCATGCAAAATGGTTTGGTATCTGACCTAGCCAGCTCTCTGGCAATCTCTAAGAAAACTTTAGGAATTACCTTAATCTCAAAAAACTCTGGCATCATGAAAGAACTTCAGAACAAGATGATAACAGTGGATGGCTTATCATTTGTTTACAAATAAATGATATAGAACTTAATACAGTAAACCTTTACACCTCCACGGTAGACAACCCACTATTCTGGTCCAAATTATCAGCTAAATTGCCACTATTACCACTAAAGCCAAGATTATCTAGGGGAGGACTTCAACCTACAGATAGATGTCATCCTACGCAGACACTCCACCTTTAAATACAGAATTCCCAAAGCCTATAAAACACTGCGAGCTCTCTGCTCCACACATGGACTGGAGGACGCATGGCGACTCCATAATCCAATGGGTAATGGGGGAAAAATAATTTTATTTGACTTCTTTAAAATCATAAAAGGGTGGAACAGACCACCAAAATACATAAGACATCAAAGCGATTGATCTAGTTAAAAAGCATTAGAAAGAAATGAAAGAAAACACGTCGGGATTCGTGTATATAAAGGAGAACAAACTTCTAGATAAATATATTAAAATTGTACACGGACTTGCTTGCTTCTCCAGGATGTAATAAACTGCAAGTGCTGAGAGAATATGGGCAACAAGATAAAAAAATGACTAAGCAAAGCAATTTCGTCTTGTCAAGTTCAGTTCTGCAGTTGTTCTTATCTAGTCCTTTTGCCGCTATGTTCCAAAGTTTTATTGCCTTGCAGAACAGTTGAACCGACGAGCCTCCAAAACATTTTATGGCAGCCGCTCTGCAGGTCCTTATTTGTTCTCTCCTCAGTGTTTCCCGAAAGAGGGATTTCCGGGTGTCTTGAAGCGCAGGACAAATACATAGAAGATGTAGTAGTGACTCATCTCCTTGTCCTCAGAGGCGGCATTCCTTTGTCGTCCATGTCCCTTTCCATTTTAGAGTGAGATCTTTCGAGGGAAATGATCCAAGCCTTAATACGGTCAAGTTCCGCTTTTTTTGATATGAGAAATGTTCTGACAAATACGGTTGGGGTCTCAACGTTTTGTAAGATTGCATCACGGCCCATGCATGAGGTTTGGGGCCAGGGCAGCTTTGTCTATTAACAATGAGTGTTGCTTGATGGCTTTGTTCGCTGCATTTTAAACCCAGAGTAGGTCGTTATTATGAGCCATGCCGCGTCTAGCTTTAGTGGAGAAAGCGATTCTTTTTAAGACTGGGAATACGGATTTGCTTAGCCTAAATTGTTTTTCGATCTCCTGCCAGCAATGATGGGCTATGGTGTAGTCTTCTGCTGCCCTCATCCTCCAATAGTATTTAACCAAGGCTCCTTGTCTTGCAGGTATCTGGTTTTTTAGACCATATACTAGTCTTATCTGTGCTTGTGAAATGTAACAATTTCTTAAAAAGACTGGATTGAGCTGTGTTTGAAACTGTCGAGTCCTTCGCATTTATAATTTCCGATCCGTACGATATGGATGGTAAAAATTTCGCCACGATGACCTTTAGCAAATGGTTTGTTGAAAAACTGCTGAGTTTTTTCTGCAAGATTTTGAATGCAAATAGCAGTTGCTTGGCTTTTATTTGCCCTTGGTCCAGGTGTTGCTTAAAGTTGAGGTGGCGGTCTAGATGGAACCCAAGATATTTGTATGTGTCCACTTGGGTCAAAGGTTTATCATTTAACGTCCAGATGAATTTAGGGCGTTTTTTTGTGGCAGTTGGAAAAGCACACAACCTTCAATTTTTAATGGTTAATTGCTAGTTGAGCATAGGTGGTGTATGCTGCTAGTTGAAAAATCAGCCGCTGCAAACCTAGGGGCGTTTGAGATAGGAGGACAATGTCGTCCGCGTATTGGAGACTTACTATTGATGTTTTCCCCAATTTTGGGGGGTCGCCTTGTGATGAGCGAAGATTTTTCTCTAGGTCAGCTGTATAGATGTTAAATAAACAGGGGGCCAACACGCACCCCTGTTTTAGGCCGTTACTAGTTGGAATTTTGTTTGTTAGGCTTCGCCCGTCTCCTTTTTTTATTTGAACCCATGTTTGTGAGTAAAGGTTGATGATTGCCTCTAGTAGTTTGGTTGGGGCTCCCCATGTTTTCATTTTCGCCCATAGCTTAGTTCTCGGGACTTTATCGAAGGATGCTTTGAGGTCTACAAAGCACGCGTACAGGATATTCGATTTTGCAATGACTTGGTTGGCTAGAAGGGTGACTGCAGATATGTTTGTTAAAGAGCCCATCCCTGCCCGAAATCCTGTTTGTGTGTTTGGGATGAGATTTATGGGGCTGCCCCAATCCTCCAGGTCAGTCAGCAAGTTTGATGGGTAGATTTGTGCCTCTACATCAATAACTGCTATCTGGAGTGTGCCCCTGATTTGTATATTGGTTGTAGAATACTTCCTCGCCAGGAGTCTGAAATCATAACGGACTCTAGGATGTATGAGAACAGTGGAGTGAGATGGCCTCTTGCCTGAATAATGCGTTTGGCAGGCCATTTGGCCCTGGTGCTCCGTCTGATCTCAAATTTTTTATGGTTTTCAGTACCTGCTCTTGTGTGATCTGTGGGTGGAATTCCGGTGGTTTTGACCTAGTTGTCTCCCAGGCTTCTGGTTGAGAGTATTTTGATTATTCCGATGGTGGAATGGATTTTTGAGTTGTGTGCCGTTTTTGGTCTCTATTTTCTCAGTGGCTATTAGTTTTTGTGCTGTGTGAGTTGTTGTCACCCTGGCGTCCATCCCCATCGGTTTTGTAGGTTTTAAGGGTGTTCGACTCACCTGAGAGTGAGATCATGTTGTATGTAGCATCAATGTGGGCTCTCCATGTGTCTTCCATTATGTCCAAGTTAAAGTGTCGGTTTCGCCATTTGATGAGAGGTTGGTGTTTTCCCAAAAGAGTTTGGAATCTCTTTGCTTACTGCCGTGGAGAAGTGACATCCAAAATTGTTCTTTATATACTAGCTTAGCCACCTTAATTTCTTTTTTTTAGGTCTTTTTTTATTCTTGCTATTAACATGAGAGTCTGCTGTGACGGTTCTGTGCCCTGGGATCACAGTAATGTTAATTGTTTGTTCAGGTCTTTTTTTTTTGTCCTCACATTGTTTGTGTACCAAGCTGCCCCAGTTGGTCTATGGGCTTTGTGCCCATTAGCTTGGTTGGAGAATTTTTTGTTTAGATCGTTGATGAACGTCTCCCAGGCCTTAATGTGCAGAGGTTCCGCTTCTGATGACACCAGTAATATAAGGCATGTCCCCATGATGATGTCTATGTTGCTCTTATTCCAAATAAGGCGTTTTAAGTTGTAAGATTAGATTGATAATGACATGGCCTTCTCTTGGCCTGACCTTATTAGAGTAATGGCTTCACATTCTATTCCCCTCCTCATTACAGTTTTTGGAGTATTGATTACATTCTAGTAGACCATTCCCTCTTACAGGACACTTTCTCCTCTGATATTGAACCTTTCATGACCTCTGACATGCAGCTATTTCGATCTCATTACATATATGTCATATGCAGATTAAGCAAAACACATGTTGTATGAACACAGAGATTCTGGATGAAGAACCAGTTGTGCAAGACCTCCACAACAAATTAACATTATTCTTACAGTAAAACAGCACCTCGGTTTCATCACCTGTCACAACCTGGGATACACTTAAATACTTTTTTAGGGGTCAAGGTATAGGTTGCATGGTGAGGAAAAATAAAGACATCAAACACTTGTCAGTCAAGTTAGCGACAGAGATTAATTCCAAAGAAATATCATACAGGCACTCAAAAGATCCATCTACCTTGATTACATTAAAACAGTTTAAGTATGAGTACAACGCAATCATTATTATGCGTTCTTGCCCTAAACATTAAAAAGCGGTTCTGTCTGAACAAGGTAGGAAAATCACTGGCAGACTTTTTGAAATGTCAAAAGAATTCAACTATAATCTCAAACATTAAAGAGCAACAAGGCAGAACTCAAATAAAAATGGAGGACATTCTTAATGTCTTCCAGAAATTCTACGCCAAACAATACACCCCTTCTTTATCCACTCCCAAAGATCTGTGTCTCAAATTTCTCCAAAGCTTTCCAATGAAATCCATCTCTGCAGCCGAAACCTTCAAATTCAATAAACCAATCAAAAGGCATGAAATTCGGAAGGCAATTAAACTCATTCCTTCTGGCAATGCCCCAGGTCCAGACGGTCTCCCTATCAACTTTAATAAAACCTTTGCAACCATGCTCATCGACCCATTAGAATTGGTGCTGAACCACTTTGCCTCTTTGGGGAAAGTGTTTGCCACTGCCTCAGAAGCCACTAATGTGGTTATAACCAAAGAAGGGAAGGGCACAATCTGACCCTAAGAATTTCAGACTGATCTCACTTATCAGCTAGAAGACCAAAATATATGCTAAAATACTTGCCACTCTCTTTGTCCCCCTGATCACCAGATTAGGCTACATTATTTAGATGGGCTTCATTAAAGGTAGATTAGCATGTGACAACATACATATGTTTTGCCATATCATTGAGAAATCATCTCTATTGCATTCTCCTGCAGCAGTAGCCAGAGGACTAGACACAAGGAAAGCCTTTGACAAGGTCTCCTGGTCATACTTAGAGGTCACCCTATACCGATATAATCTTGACAACTCTTACATTAAAATGGCCATGCCCTTATAACCCACATTGTCAGCTAGGATTAAAATCAATGGAGCGGTATATGCCCCATTGACCCTGCATCAAGGTACACAACCTAGGCTGTCTGCTCTACCCCTTACTTTTTCCTCTAGCCATTAACACACTCCTAATAATGCTAAATGAGTCTGCATAAATTGATGGAATAAAATTTGGTGATTCGACTTTCAAAACAGCTGAGTATGCTGATGATATTCAAATATTCTCACAGGCCCCATATGTAGCATTTCCCGCCATTATAAATATCATCAACACGCTCTCCAAATTTTCAGGCTACTCCCTGAACAGGGAAAAAACTGAAGTTTTACCCTTAAATATACACTGTCACCCCTCCTGTGTGGGTAATTCTAACTTTTGTGGCAAACCATGTACATCAAGTGTTTGGGAATTTGGATTTGAAACGATCTATCTGAATCTACAACCCAAAATGAGTTTAAAGCAATTGAAAAAATTAAGGGCCTGCTGTCAGCATGGTCACCTAAACATATGGGGTGCACTAGAAACAATTAAGATGATGGTGAGCCCATTAGTCAACTTCTTTGCTAGAATGCTTCCTGTTTGCATTTCGCAGGAATTCTTCTTGTTCATGGATAGAATTAGTTCTGCGTTCCTTTGGTCCAGGAAAAAAGTCAAAATAAGTCTAAAAAAACTATGAATTAACTTCAAACAGGGGGTAACTTGCAGAATTGATTTAACAACCAAACTGCCTTTTTGACTCCTCAGGGCACATGATGGCTTGATCTGGATCCTCTCAAAGCTCTGGCTTGGCTTGGCATAGAATGTCAATGTAGCCTCCCCTTCCCACTAGTAGCAAATTTGACTATCTCCTAACATTCTTTTGTGCACTTGAATAAGATTTTTAAAGGTACTATTGCAGCTCTATCATCACTAGACAGCCCTTTCTTCTAAGATTAATAAGTCCTACTCCATTTCCTTATAGAATAACAAAAGCTTCAGATTTCAGAATCGGCCACGATTGGTCCATATTGGGAAAACTAAGGTAGCCCCATTGTAGAAGATCTCTTTTAAAATTCTGAATCTTTGACCCTTTGCTACACTCCAAGCGAAACATTTACGACTTCTTGAAGAGCAAAGCAAATGTTTACAAACTAGGGCCTCTTACAAAAACAGCCCCTTTCTGCTATCTTAAAAGCATACAATCTGGAGGCCACATGGCTTTGAAGATTTATAAATGATTTGGCAACATCTCCTCCCTATAATCTCCTGTTTTGAAGACCAAATGGTCATCTTATCTTGCTAGTAAAGGCAAACCTGACATACCACAAAAGTTTTGGACCACAATCTGCCTCTGCCTACTCCAAAATAAACTAATTCCTTCACTTACCTAAACAATGTTCTTTGCAGCTCATTTACTATACTGGACCCGGTCAACATCTTTAAGCTCAAACTAATGTATTCTGTTAACTGCTGGTCATGTAATGCAGCACATAGTGGCCTGGAACTTATTTTTTTCCATGTGCCTCCTTGTCCTCCTCCTTTGACATCACTGCACAATTAGATAAAATAAATTAAAGCTCTCATCTTCCTGGACTTCCGAACGATTGTCCTCGGCCCGTTCGCATCTAATACCCCAATTGACCTTCCAGATTTGGATCTGGCCCTTCTTGATTTACTATTCACCATCACACTGAAAGTAATTATATAAGACTGGAAGTCCACTAACAATGTATCATACCACATTGGTGGGCGTGAGTCACCTATTTAAGGAGAACGCACTCTGCCCAGTTGAAGTGATTTGGCAGCCCCATCACTTCAGAGCGGGTATGAGAAACACTAGATGCCTTTATACACACACCAGGCATTAGGCTTGTTGTCCTGTCAGGACAAGCTCTCTGACCTATACGCTTCTATTGTGGCATTAAGGTCAGGTCCTCCTGAATTGACTTGTCTCTCATTTCTTTTCTCTTTCTTCCTTCCTGTTTCCTTAACTGTTTACTCCTTTTCCTCTACTGTCTCTCCTCCTCTCTCCATGTTTCTTTCTTCTTTATTTTCCCTTCAACTAGTTTGTCTTCCTTTCAGTTATTCTGTTCATTGCCCATTCAGTCCTCTCTTATTCATGTTATCATAGACGGGCATATTGGATGGACATATTAATTAAGCTTTACACGAATCTGTATACCTATGACCTCTACCTCGGGCTCATGTGCTTACATCCTATGGCAATTTTGGTTTTGTAACCCTGAGCGGAAATGTTGTCTTTCATACACCTATATTACACAATAATATGCACAAAAATATTTTTAAAGCTATTATTATATACATAAACAAAAGATAATCTTACTTTCTATATTCTGTCCCTTGATATTTTTGACTTGACCATATTTTTGACAGAATATGTTTGTACCACAATAATTTTGAATTACATTTTTATCATTCCCTGATCCATCCAAGGCAGAGTTAAGCACTGAGTGACTGTACTAATAGAACAAGAAGAAAATAGGATGTCAAGCGTGTGGCCTTTGGTACGTGTGGGTACCTGTATGAACTGTCTAAGGCCAAATGAAGAACACATCTAAAGAAAATCTCCTGGCTTGGAGGTGGCAGTCTGCTCATATATTGAAGTTTCTAAGAAATGGAAAATCTGAGGTAGTTAGGATCAGAGGAGAAACATAATTTAAAAAAAGTTGTGATAAACCTGTAATCTAGGGCCGGGGAACCATGAATCAGAAGCCATGTGAAGGAGCGGAAGTATCAAAAGTGTCTAACTACAAGGGACTGCAAAAGTAGGAATCTTTGTATTCAAACACACCCCTCCTGCCACTACCCACATTGCTGTCGAGTCTAGAAGTGAGAGGTGCGATTCTTGGTGTAACCGCCAATGGATCAGAAAGAGCAGCTGACGTTTGTGAGATGATAAAATTGTTAATCAGAACGATTGATAATGAATCCGAGCTGAGGTCAGCACACACTCTTACCTCCTTTAAATAGGCACGAATGGGGATCTTGCACATACATTATCTCCCCAAACGCTAAAGAGATAACTTAATTTCACCCAAATGGTCACCACTTGTTTGTGGCATGAAGCTGACGGCAAACTTCAGTAGACAGAAAAAATCTTTACATCCTAAATTACTAAAACATAAAAGCACACATGACAAATGTGACAATGCTCAATTTAAATATGTTCCTTAATATAAAATGGTCCTCAGTTAAAATGTTCCTAAACTTGAATAGAAGGCATAGAATAAGTACTTCCCTTCATAGCATTATATTTATTCTTACATCGGACTGCATCTTATTTATGAGACAGCAAGGGGCATATTTGCAAGCCCCTATCGCCACAGGAACACATTTTTTTACGACGTTCCTGTGGTGATAGGGGCTTCGTCTTATTTACAAGGCAGCGTTAAGCCACGTGACATGGCTCAACGCTGCCTTGTAAATAAGGTCCACTTTTTTATTTATTTTTTATTTTGAGAGCTTTGTATAGCGCGAACAAGACCCTTGCGGGTATCAGAGCGCTTTACAGGGCATGTATATGTGACAGAAATATACATAAAAATAGAATAGGTTAGAATAATACAGAAATAGTAGCTATTACAGACTAGCAAATATATACACAGATGTTTTGATAGTTCAAGTGAATTTGGCCAGTAGAATCGATTTCTCTTCTTTTTTGAAACATGACGCAGATGGGTTCAATCTCGTTTCTGGGGGCCGGGCATTCCAGATCCTGGGAGCCATTCCTGAGAAGGTTTGGTTGTATGTTTTCTTCATGGTAACTCGTTGTGGTTTCAGTAGAAGATTAAAGGAGCTCCTGGTAGTTCTGTTACCACCCGAAAGCACCAATTTCTCTGCTAGGTATCTCGGGGTTTTGTGATGCAATGCCTTGTGTGTCATACAGGCGATTTTCAAGTGGATTCTGGCCTCAAAAGGTAGCCAGTTGAGGTCACGAAGGTCAGGGGAGATGTGACAGTTTCTTTTGGAGCCTGTGATGAGTCTAGCGGCTGCGTTGATTGAGGCTCTTAGCGGGTCCGTTGTCGATCTGGGAAGGCCACAGAGAGCAACACTCCCATACTCCACTCTGGGGATTACTAGAGCCTGAACTGCCTGTTTGAAGTCGTTAGTGGGTAGGAAGGGTTTCAGTCGTCTCAGGTTATTCATTTGAAAATTTGCTCCTTTAGTCGCAGCGCTGATGTGTTTTTGCATATTTCGTTTTTTATCCAGAGTTATTCCTAGGGATTTCGCAGAGTCGATAATGATAGGTTGCACATTGAGTGCTGTTATGTGCTTCATCCACTCGCGAATGATGGTTGACTGGCTGAAGGGGCGATTAAGAGGAATTCGGTTTTGAGGGTATTTAGTTTTAAGTGGTTTTTGGTCAGCCAGGTCTGTGTTTTCAGGAGCGTTGAGTTGAAGGATTTGATGTCCTCAGGTGAATGGATCTTTATGTAGAGTTGTGTGTCGTCTGCATACATGTGATAGTGGACATTTGAGGAGCTGAGAAGCTCGGTGAGTGGTTCCATAAACAGGTTGTAGAGTGTTGGGGAGAGGGATGATCCCTGAGGTACTCCTAAAGTGACTGGAGTGGGCTCGGATAAAGATTGATTGATCTTGAATCTTTGTGATCTGTTATGAAGGAAGGAAGTAAACCAGTTTAGGACCGATCCATATAGTCCCATTCTGTGTTTCAGGAGGTCTAGTAGGTTGTCGTGTTTGACGGTGTCGAAGGCTGAGGATAGGTCAAGCAGGATTAGTAAACAGGCTTTGTTTTGGTCCAGGATTTTTAATGCGTCGTTTATTATGTGAGTCATGGCCGATTCGGTACTGTGCCCTGCACGGAAACCTGATTGGAATTGGTCGAGCAGGTTGAAGTGATCTATGTGGTTGCTAAGCTGCGTGTGAACACATTTTTCTAAATGTTTGGCCAGTGTGGGGATGTTGGATATTGGGCGATAGTTATTTAAGTCTGATGGGTCCGCCGATGGTTTCTTTAAGATGGGGGATACCTGACCTGCTTTAAGAATGTCTGGGATGGTTCCTTGCAGAAGAGAGGTGTTTATAATCCTTGTCCATAGAGGCACTAGCATTGGAATGAAGTCTTTTAAGTAGTTTGCAGGGAGAGGGTCTGTGAAGTGATTGGAGGGATTCAGGGTCGTGAGCGTCTTTAGGATAGTATCTTCGCTGTAGGTGTTGAAGGAGGCCCAGGATGCGTTATTTTTAAGGTCGAACTTTGCGGAACAACTAAGCGTGGTCACAAGCGGGGTCATTGAGGAGATCATGTATGGGTTGGTATGGGATAATGGATCGTTACGCAGGTCTGTTTTTATGTTTTCTGTCTTCATTGAGAAAAAGGAAGCAAGTTATTCGCAATTGGGCAGTGTGTCTGGATTAACTTGGGGGGAGTGGGAGACACTCTTAGATTGAGACTTGATTAGTTCGAATAGCCTTTTGGGACGATTCTTGGCTTGGTCTAGTTGTTTACTGAGGAAGTCAGCTTTTGAGCATCTAATCTTTCTTTAATAGGAGTTTCTCGTGCTTTTTAGTAACTTGAGGTGGTCAGAGGATGGTGCCGCTCTCCACTGTCGTTCAATTAATCTTAGTGATCTTCTGTCTTCATTTAGCCTGCCATCATACCAGGGTTTTGAGTCTTTTGTGGCGACTCTTTTCAGTTGTAGGGGAGCTAGATTGTCTAATACCACATTCATAGAGTGGAAGTAATGATTAGTTAGATCCTGTACCTCGTCTAACCCTACCTGTGGGAGCATGAAGATAGGACTAGTGGTTGCAAGTGCGATGGGACTGACGTTTCTTAGGTTCCTCTTCCAGATTTTCGTTCTCGTGGGTTGAACAGAGAGACATTTAACTGTTTCATTGATATGGAAAGTTATGAGGTGATGGTCAGACCAGTCACAAGGGAGGATCGATTCAAGCTGGGTGGCGTCCGCTTTGGAGATTACTAGATCGAGGGTTGAGCCTTTTTCATGGGAGGGGCTGTCACAGATTTGGGACAAGTTAAGGTCGGATAGGAAAGCTTTGAGGCTATTAACCTCTGGGTCGTCAGGGTCATTCCAGTGGAGATTAAAGTCCCCCAGGAATATTTGAATGTTTAGTTGTCTGACATTTGTTGCTAGGATATCCATGACGTGTTCGATGAAGGTGAGGTTGTTTCCTGGAGGGTGGTAAAATGAATGTAGTGAGCATATTGGCTTGCTATTGTTAGTGATGTCTAAACATAAGTATTCACATGAAGAGAGAACTGGGGAGTTGGAGCGGTTCACAGAGAGGTTGTTCTGATGTAAGCAGGCAATACCACCACCTGGCCTATCAGTTCTATCTAGTCTAGTGATGTGATGTGATAGTTTGGGGGTACTAGTATGTCTTCCCTTTCACGCTATGCTTAGCGTGAAAGGGAAGGGCAATGGGTGTTGCAGTAGGCGTTCCACCGCAACACCTATTGATTCTGACGCTGCCCCCTATTTACAAGGGAGGCGTAAATAGGAGGCAGCGCCAGAATTAAGACCAGGAAAAACCTGGTCTTACCCTGGCGCAACGAGGAGAAATGTTTCATTTCTCCTCGTTTTTGCTGTTTTTATGTGTGCTGCGTTGTGCAGCACACATGAAAACAGCAAAGGCCAATGATTGTTTATGTAGAGGAATGTCCCTATTCCTGCACATAAACAATCATTTTTTAGAAATGCCGTTTTGCAACTTCTATATGTGCTGCATTAGTCAGCACACATAGAAGTTTCAAGACTGTTTATGTGCAGGAAGGGGGACCTTCCTGTACATAAACAATCTTCCCCTGCATGCAGACACCCTTGCATTATGGTGCAAGAGTGCCTGCGTTGGCGCTAGGCTGCTAAGTGTAGCACCAGCGCAGGAAGAAACGCAGGGCTGCACCATATTCCTGTGAACACGGTGCAGCTCTCCGTTTCTAAAGTGACGAAGCGTGTCGTTATCCTTCTCGGCTTAATGAAAACGCTTCACCACTTTATATACTCAGTAAGGTACCCATATATCTATGCTCCATTTATGCATAGTGGAACACCACTAGGACAACACATTAGAGTGGTAATAGAAGAAATAAACTATACAGCAAAAATCAGTTGCATGGATCATATATCCTTGGGCGGTGATTCAGCTTTTGGTAAAATCGTTGTTTATTGACCCCTACTTTATTCGAATGTCTTGCTCGCCATCTTATAAATGGAAGCCAATGTATTTCCTATGACAGACAATGTGCTACACCCATTTAATTTACCTTTCTCTGTTTAGAATTGTGTGGAGTGTGAAAGCAGAGGTTGTGACAAAAGAAACACAATTTTCAGAATTCTGAATTTTTAGCTCGCATTCAACCCCGAAATTTAAATTGCTAAATATGGGTGGAGAAATACAAGGAATGCATTTCTTTTAACTCCCATTCAGCTACAAAATCCACTTCTGTCCAAATCATCAATTTCATCTCAGTTTTGATGGCATCTTGACACATGTGTGATATAATTGACTGTAAAATAGGTGACGTAATTCAAAGAGACGTCCTGTTTCTTGGTCATGTGTGTTCAGTTTCTCAGCTTGCTTGGTCAACTGCTCCAATCTGCCATGCACAGTTGTCTGTGGCTTTCTCAGTTTCCCCTGGGATCCTTGATCCATAACTGTTAGACTTAGCATCTTTGGCGTGGTTTCCCCAGACGTTTTGCCTCTACCTCCTGTATTTTTGATGCTGTGCTGGATTTTGTTTTTGCTGGCTTAGATGCTTTGGGCATTTTGCCACTGCTGATCAGTGTCAAAGTGCAAGTGCTCCCTGTGTAAATTGTTATTACAATTGGTTCTCCCTGATTGGCATATTTGATTTACTGGTAAGTCCCTAGTAAAGTGCACTGAGTGTGCCAGGGCCTATAAATCAAATGCTGCTAGTGGGCCTGCATGACTGATTGTGCCACCCACATGAATAGCCCTGAAAAGGTATCTCAGACTTGCCACTGCAGTGTATATGAACAGTTTTAAACTGCCATGTCAACTTGGCAAGTGCACCCACTTGCCAGGCCCTAACCTTCCGTTTTCTTACATGTAAGTCACCCCTATGGTAGGTCCAAGGTACCCCCCCAGCCCCGGGCAGGGTGCAGTGCATGTGAGAGGTACGACATTTACTGGTGTGTGCATCAAATGTTCTGATAGTGAAATACTGCCAATTCTGTTTTTCACTAATGAAAGACTATCTGCCCCATAGGATAGAATTGGAAATACCTTGTAACATCTTACAAGAATCACTTCCCATTGGGACAAGATAGAGAAATAAAGTTTAGGCTCTCTGAACTCAGAATTTTACAACACATCTTTTAGTAAATGTGTTTTTTAAATTGTGTGTTTGAAAATGACACTTTTAGAAAGTAAACAATTTCTTGTTTGACCATTCTGTGTGCCTCTGCCTGTTTGTGGACTGACTGTATGGTTTTGGAATGACAGGGGCTGGGGATGTGCATTTACTGTAGACAGCCACGGGGGGGGGTTGAGGTGTGCCTGGCCCTACCTGGATAACTCAGAGCTGAGCTGAATGGGGCTTGGTTGCATTTAGAGTATTGGGAGGAGCTTTCCTTGCACCTGAATAGGGCCTGTCTCCCATGCACAGTGCTGTCTCTACCCCTGTGGTCATACTGCACCAGTGATGACAGAACTGGTTTTGACTGGGCTCAGAGACACTTGCACAAAGAGACCAGAGACAAAATGGAGTAAAAGTAGATCTTAAACCTCAGAACTTTAAATCACTTCTGGACTCAGGAGGAACCTTTGCCAATGAGAAGAGTTGAAGAGCTTCCGAGGAGGAGTACTGCCCCTTTGCTGTGAGTTGTGTGGGATTGGCCTGCAGTTGCTGTTTCTGCCAAGGAAAGGACAAAGACTGGAACTTTGATGTGAACCTGCTTGAAGAAGAATCTACAAGAACCTGTGTGGGCTGGCCTCCTGTTCTGAAGTCTCAGAGACACAAAGACTTCAACCCCAGATCCCCTGAACTTTGCTGCTGGGAGTTCTGACCTGCCAGGACGTGCCTATTCCAGTTTGGGGCCTCTGGAGGTTGTTCCTGCTGTTGAGAGCTGGAAGAAACCTGAAGAGTTGAGAAAATTGACACATCGCCCTTCTTGTGGCTGTTTTTCCCAATGCAGCACCGCAGAATCTCCACTCACCGCCGTGCCACTACAGAGAAGACGCTGTGCCTGTCACAGCTGCAAGAACCGACTCATTGTGGGATCATGGCTGAAGAAACCGACGCATTGCCACTTGCCGCCGCCGCTTCGATCGCCAGCACATCTGAGATTTCCATGCACTGCACCTGTGCAGCAAGTTTTCACAACACATCACCTGCAGACCAGGACTGTCTTGGAGTAGGCGCATCACTTCCCCCTACAGTCCAGATTCGACGCATTACTTCTCCTGCGTGCAGCAGAACTGTAGCATGGCCTTCCCAAGGACTCAGGAACTGACACATCTCGTAGATTTCCGACGCTTCCCTTCGCGGCTGTTTGGCCTTGTGAATTTTGGTTTGGTCTTGTTGAGTTTAGCTAACAATCATGTATTTTTCCTAAGCTGGTGTGGTGTCCATTTGTGGTGTTATCCCAAAGGCATATTGCCTTTGGGATAAGACTGTCTGCTTGAGCCAAGCTGGTAAACAGTCAGAATATCGAGGTTTTATTGTCGACTTGCACTAATATCGAGTGCAAAATATTGGGATACAAAAATATCGACTGTCAGAATATCGTGGTACAGAATATCGAGTCTAAGGTAAGTAATATCGTTTTAAAAAATGTCGAAGTCATTAATATCGTTAGCAAAAATATATTTGTTAAAAATATCATTTTTTTAGTTAGTGTTATGTATTTTAGTATGTATTTTAAATGTACTTTTTTGTGTAAGTATTGCATTTGTTTTTTAATATATGTATTACATTTTTAGAAGTTATTAATTTTATTTTATGTTTAAATGTATTTATTGAATTTTCACAAAAGAAAAACTCACAACATACAGAAATGACATTAGAATATTCATAGTGCAGTATCAGGTACCTTATGGTGAAAAACATAGCCAGGAGGGTGTATCCAAAAAGAATAATGCATGCTATATAATGCCATGTTCCTCTCCCTTGCCAAGGCCACGCCCTGAATTGAATCATTCTGTAATAAACTAAAAACAATAACAATAACACCCACCCCCTCCCCGTCCGGTAGTTCCTGCGCCCTTGAAGGGCCAATGTGATACGAGTGCCGTTAGAGTGTTAGTGAAAGGGTCTGCGAGAGCTATGGGGGACTCCATAGATCCGACAATCTGAGCACCCGCAGGTATTTGGGTTGTGTAACCTCATTGAATTCAGACGATAACAGTTTCAAGAGAGGGGCCCACACTGTCTGGAATGAGGCAGTGGAGTTCGTCAGGGTAGCCGAAATGCGCTCCATGCCCAGGATGAACCAGAGTCTGTGTAGCCACCCTGTGTGAGTGGGCAAGGTGGAGGTACCCCAGTGAGACAGTATGTTTTGCAGTGCGGCCCCCAATGTCAACCCCATTTGGCGTCCCTTCACGCTCTTAAGTGGATATGTGATTGGATTAGGAAGCCCTAAGACCACGTACACCGGGAGCCTCGGGATCTGTGTATCAAACAGCTCGTCTACCACTTCGAGGATCTCAGCCCAGTAGGGGGAGAGTAGCGGGCAGTCCCACAAGATGTGCAGCAGCGTGCCCTCCCCACCACAGCCCCTCCAACAAGCAGAGCTACGTTGCGGATTGCCCCTGTGTAGGCGGACCGGGGTAAGGTACCAATAAGTAGCGATTTTCGTGGCGGTCTCTATGTTAGCCACATTGCGACCTGTGTGTTTTGCCCTGGAGTAGATCCCCTCCCAGTCCTTCTGCGTGAGCTCCCCTCCTAACTCCCGCTCCCATCTTTTCTTGCTCGGTGTGGTTCGTGTTTGCGTGGTGTGTCTGAGCATGTCGTATATATTGGAGACCAAGCCCTTATCCGTAGTCTTTGTGATCAGACATTTTTCGAAGTGGGTTAACTTGCGGCCCCCCTCTGTTTTTATGTCCGGTTGAAGCACCCAGTGCCTCAACTGCATGTATCGAAACCGCTCTTCTTCTGGGATCCCATAGTCTTGTTTCAGCTGAGTAAAGGGGATAATTCCCGACAGGTCGAATAGGTGGCCCACTGAGCGGCAGGGGGTGCCATGCCATGCTGTGTACGCGTTATCGGACCAGCCCGGCGTGAAATCGCTATTCCCGAACAATGGGGTCAGCGGTGAAGGGTATGTGGTAAGCTTTCTGCGGACCGCTACCCCATCCCACACCGACATCACCGATTTAGTGATGGGAGAGCGCATGAGGCCTAGTGGGCGCTGCGCCTTCCTCAGGAAGGGAACCCTCCAGAGTGGTACCCCAGCTAGGGCCCTATCCTGGAAGAGCCACCGTTTTTCCGACTCCGGTCGGACCCACTCCACTAAGTATCTCAACTGCGCGGCTTTGTAGTAGCCAAGGAGGTCTGGAATTCCCAACCCACCCTGCTCCGGTCTTTGGTATCCCAGCGCTTTACCCATGCGTGGCCGCGCTCCCGCCCAAATAAAACGATTGATGTCGCGTTGCAATGAAGTTATTACCCGGGAGGTGGTGGCGCTGGGAGAGTTTGGAAGAGAAATAGTGCTTTTGGCAGTAGGGACATTTTAATCGCCGCAACTCGTCCAAGGAGGGAAAGCTGGTGCTTACTCCAGCTATTCAGGTCTCTTTTTGCCTGTTGGGCCAAACGGGCGTAGTTCAGGTGCGCCGTTTGACTCACTGACGGCGCTAGTTCTAACCCCAGGTATGGAATTGAATCCACTACCAGGATGCCGCACATATCTCCCTCTCGCCTTCTAAGCAATGCCGGTGTCGGGTGAAGATCCAGAATGAGCGACTTCCCAGCATTAACTTTGAAGCCGGACACTTCACCAAATGTCTCCAGCTCCTCCAGAAATGCCGGAAGGGAGACCCTAGGCTCCTCGAGCGCCGCTATCACATCATCAGCATAGAGACTGATTGGATGGGTTTCCCCCCCAAATGAAATACCCCGGATGTTGCGATTGTCACGGACTCTTTGCGCAAGGGTTCGATGTATAATGCAAAAAGGAGTGGCGACAGCGGGCATCCCTGCCGTGTCCCCCTCCGGATCGCGAAGGGCTGCGACGTTGAGCCATTCACTCTAATGTGGGCTGTAGGGCCGCTGTAGCAACAGCCCACCCATTCCCTAAATCTCTCACCCAGACCAAATTTAGCCATTGTGTGCCCCAAAAGCGCCAGTCTACCCGATCAAACGCCTTTTCGGCATCTATAGTCAGGAGGATCGCGTCGAGGTTTGTCTGGTTGGCTTTATCCACGAGATGTAGTATCCGTTTGGTATTGTCTCCGCATTGGCGGGATTGAATAAACCCAGCTTGATCGGGCTCAATTAAGTTGAGCATGCATGGGCCTAGTCGGGCCGCGAGTATTCCAGTAAATATCTTAAAATCGACATTGAGGAGCGATATTGGGCGGTATGAGCCGCATTGTTGCCGATCCTTGCCGGGCTTCGGCAGAACCACTATGGCGGCCCCCAGCATTGTAGTGGGAATCGCGTCCTCCCCCTCAAACGAGTTAAACAGGCGGACCAGCAGCGGGGCCAGTAAGTGACAGAATTTCTTATAGTAGAGGGCAGGGAACTCATCTGGGCCGGGAGACTTAAGCAACTTAAGACGCGATATCGCAGTGATGACTTCGTCAATTCTAATGGGGGCATCTAGTTGTGCCTTCTGGTCGGGCGTTAGTGTGGACATTTCGACTGAGTCTAGGTACTCTAGTGTCGCCTGGTCCGTTGAGAGATCAGCCGTGTATAGCTTCTGATAGAAGTCCCGGAAGGCCCTCGCTATGTCCTGGTCTCCCACTATCTCCTCCCCCTCGCTGTCACGCAGTGAGGGTACTTGCGTTCGTTGTCTCTGAGCCCAAAGTCTGGCAGCTAGCAAGCGGCCCGTGCGGTTGCCTCCTACATAATACGAGTGTTTTAATCGGACCGCCGCGTATTCGGCCCTGTCCAAATCCAGGCCAGCCAGTTGCGCTCTGGCGGCCTTAATCTGGCGCCACACGCGGGGTGCCCCAGTTCTACTATGAACTCTTTCAAGCTCCTGCAGCTGTGCGGACAATGTCGCGTGGATTTCCTTGCGCTCTTTGTTATCTGCCGCCGCTATAGCTATTAATTCGTCACGGATGACCGCTTTCAACGCTTCCCAAAGAGTCGTGGGGCCTATACCTGGCGTGTCATTAAGAGCCAAGTAGTCCTGGATACGAGCAGTGAGTTGCTGCTCCACGGCCTGTTTGTGTAGCATCGTCTCTCTGAGCCGCCACTGACCCACCCGCACTGGTCCCGTAGAGAGTGTCATGGTTACCACCACTGCCTCATGGTCCGATAGCGCCGCTGGCTCGATGCTCACCAATCCCATCGCCCTAGCAATGTCCTGTGTGCCGAGAAAATAATCAATACGAGCATAGGATTTATGTGCGTGGGAAAAGAAGGTGTATTGGTGTGAGGTCGGGTGTGCCTCCCTCCATAGGTCCCCAAGGCCCATCTCTCGCAGCCACTGTTTCCCTCCCTTTGAGAGTTCCACGCTCGGAGAATATACAGATTGGGTTCTATCTTTGCTTGCATCCATCACTAAGTTTAAGTCTCCCCCAATGAGGGTCATGCGATTCTGGGACGCCAGTGAATCAGCTAGTGCCTGTTTGAGGAAGGATTCCTGTCCTATGTTGGGAGCATATATAGAGCCTATCACTATGGTGTGTGGGCCAATCCGCAAGTTGTGAGCCAGTAGCCTCCCCTTTATTTCGGCCACCTTCTCTAGTATCGCTCCCGGGCACCGTTTAGCAACCAGTATGGCAACCCCTGCCTTTTTCCCCCCCGAGGACGAGAAATATTGGTGTGGGAATGCCCTGGAGCGCATGCGGTGGTGATCCCTTACCATGAGATGAGTCTCTTGGAGAAGACATATGTCCGCTCCCGAATGTTCCAGATATGACAGTATAGCTCGTCTCTTGATTGGGTTGTTAAGCCCTTTAACATTAAGAGTAAGGACCTTTACCTCCCTAGCCGCCATGACCTTCATCGACCCAACGCGCTAGTGTGTCTTTATGTGTCGAAGCCCTGCCATAGTGTTGCGCCGAGGCACTGTCTGTGGTATCATGCTCCCGAACTACCGGACAACCCACCCACCCCACCCAAACCGTCCCCCCCCAGCCCAACAACCCCCCCCCCAAACTGGAGTCTGTGTTTACCACTGTGACCCCCTCCCTCACCCCCTCCCTAACCCCAACCAAATAGTCCCCAAGTTCAGTCATTGTCCCGCGCCCGTCATCCGTGGATGGGGGCACGTGGTAAGTAAGAATCTGGGTGTACGTGTGGACCAAGCAGCCCGGGCCCCCCGCCCCCGAACCCCGTCCCCGACCATTGTTATGTCATTGCTTCATCACTTCCCCTCGCTTCATCATCATCATGAGGGAGTCATGGATGCAGTGTGCTTCAAGACCGCTTCAACAGCCGCCTGTCGTTCCTGCGCCAAAGCGTTGAGGTCCGGGCGTATCTCCCCGCCAGGTGAGCGTCTGCGGCCCACACGTTGCCATCCCGCCCCGGGTAACCTCTGTGGGCGTTGTGGTGAGCTCTCCGGGCTCTGGGTCTCCAAGTCTAAGATCTGGCATGATTCCCGGAGGGAGCGAAGCTGGTGGAGTTTGCCGTTCCACCTGAAAATCAGGCGAAAGGGATGCCCCCAGGAGTACGTCACCCCCTGCTCCCTCAGGTGTGTGGTCACCTCCCTGAAGGCCTTCCTCCGTTGTAGGGTGATAGCCGCCAGGTCTTGATAAAGGGCTACAGGGTTACCCTGGAATGTGAGGGCTGTTTCGAGCGTGCCGCTCGCAAAATGCGTTCCTTCAGGGGGAAGTCGGGCAGGAAGGCCAAAATGTCCGGCGGTGGGGCAGGGGCCCGCCTCTGCAGCCCCACTCGGTGTGCCCTGTCGATACGGATGTCGAAATCTGCCGCCTCCCCCAAAATGTCTCGGAAAAGACCCTGGAGGTATTGGGCCGTATCGGCCCCTTCTGCCTTCGGCGGAACCCCTCTGACGCGGATGTTATTGCGTCGTGAGCGGTTCTCGAGGTCTTCCGCTTGTACTTGTAGGTCAAGTTGTTGGTCGCGAAGGTGGATGACCTCCTGCTGGAGCAGTGCAACCTCCTCACCCTTGGCCAGCTCGGATTCTTCTATTGCCGCAACTCTGTCCCCTATTTCATCAACGTCACGTCGAATTTCTTTTACTTCACCCGCTATTTCGTTTTTAAGCGTCTGGAAGTCATCACGTAGGACGTTGAACAGGGATTCCAGAAAGGATCGCGTGATCGGGACATCACGGCCCTCCGCTCCCTCAGGGGTAGTTGCAGTGGGTGGCGTTCTGCTGCCTTTGTCCCCCGGTAGGGGCCCTTTGATGAGCATCTCCCTTAGGGACCGTTCCCCCTTCCTCCGAGTTGTGGCCATCGTCGCGGCGCGCCCCCTGTATTGGCGAGGTAAGGTATATGCATTGTGGCACAGGCAGTGTCTCTGTCGAACCAGTGGCCACAGAGAGAGGGTCTTCTATCTGGCGATCCCCCGCCTTGGGGGTTGATGGTCTCTCCTCGTATGTCGCCTGTGACTTGGGGTAGAGTGTTACTTCCGAGAAGCGCCAAGGGAGAGGTAGGGCCCCGGTGTACCCTCCGTCCTCTAGTCCAGGGTACGATCACTCGGGGCAGGGATCTCGCTGCTCTCTGTCTGCCGCTCGCCCCTCTAGACGCTGCTGCTTCGCAGTGGATCTGCTGGTGGGGTCACCTCTCCGCCCCGCTCCACCAATGGCGGATGGACGCCAATGCGTAGGGTTCCAGGGGACTCCTGCAGTGTCCTCCTCTCCGCCGGGGTGAGAAGTATTCCCACGTCGGTGGACCGTCCCCGGGTGCCTTATGTCCCCTAAGTGCTCACTGCCCACGTGTGTGTTCTCCTTCTAGGCCTCGCGGTCCCGCAGGCGTGGACAGGAGGGCACTTCCCTTCGGCGATGTAGGCCCCCGGCCCGCTCTGCCTACCTGGATTCAGGCTCCACGACCCCCCATCGCGGCACGGACGGCCCCTCGCCGGTGTGCTGGGTCCACCGTAACACCGAAGTCCGGGGCACAGCGTCGCTCTTCCCGCTTTTCCACCCCTCTGGCTGTTGGTGAGTTGCTGCGCTCGTGCGCCGTAGGCCCGAAGCCGCGCCCTCTAGTAGCTGTGAGGTGGGGCCACGGAGCTCCGCAGATCCGTTCTGCTGCGCGCCTCCGCCTCTGCTGCGTGCGCCGCCGCTTCGAGGACTCACTCACGCTGGAGCCTGGAGTGTCTCCTGTCCTTCGCTCTGTCACCACCTCCGCAAGTTCGGCAACGCGAAGATCACTCGGTCGGTGTGCCCAGGCCTCAGTCCAGGCGCCATTGCTGTCCCCGACCACCGGAACCCGCGGGCTCCCGTCCGAGAGGCACCGCGATCCGCAGCTCCCGCAGTGGCACCGCCGATCTACCAGCAAGTTTACCCCCACGAGCCGCTCACTCCGAGGGGGATTGCGTGTATATATGGCCGGTTTCAGGGGCCGGAGACGAGGAGCCCACGGGCTATGCGACCAGTCAGATCGCCATCTTGGCCACGCCCCTTAATTTTATTTTAAGTAAATTTTGTGTTTTAGTTCCGTAGCAGGTTGTGGGTTTATAGGGGAATAGGGTGGGAAGTAATTTAATTATAATAAATGTATCAATCATTTTTAGAAGTTATTAATTTTATTATAATTACATTTTGCGTTTTAGTTCTGTAGTGGGTTGTGGGTTTATAGGGGAATATGTTGGGAAGTAATTTAATTATAATTAATTAATTAATAATTTGTATTAATTAATATTTATGTATTTAATATTTTATATTGTTAATTGTGGTAATTAATTTATTATGAATTATTTATTAATTGGTTGTTCATTACTATTAATTAATTCGTAATTGTGTTAATTGTGTAATTTTTAGGAGCGGGTTGTGGGTTGATAGGGGAGTAGGGTGGGAAGTAATTTAATTTTAATTAATTAATTAATATTTTTTATCTATTAATATGTATGTATTCAATACTTTTTATTGTTAATTGTGATAATTAATTTATTTTTAATTATTTATTAATTGGTTGTTAATTAATTTGTAATTTTGTTAATTGTGTCAATTTTTAGGAGCGGGTTGTGGGTTGATAGGGGAGTAGGGTGGGAAATAATTTAATTTTAATACATTTTTTTATATTTTTAATATAATATTTATTTAATGTTATTTCATAGTGTTTAGTGTGTGAATTAATTTATTATTAATTGTTTATATTTTGCTTGTTGATTGTTATCAATTAATTAATTAATTGTTAATTAATTATGTTAATTGTGTCATGTTTTACAACATTGGTGGTGTCATTTATAGGGGAATATGGTGGTAGGTAAATTATTTATAATTAATTAATTATTTGTTAATTCATGCCAATTAATTAATTGAATATTAAATATGCTAATTGTGGAATTATTTTGATGTGTGAGTTGTGGGGTTTATAGTTGTAAATGTTGGGAAGAATTTTTTTTAAATTAATTAGCGATTTGTTGTTAATTGTTATTAATTTATGAGTGCAAAATTAGTTATGGAAATTGTTTAAATATTTTTAGGTGTGTGTTTTGGTGTTTATTGGGGTAGAGGGTGGAAAGTAATTTAGTTTAAATAAATTAATCAATAGTTGATCATTAATATTCATTTATTAATTTATAAATATTTTTGGTAATTGTTTTCTTTTTATTTTGTTTGAGGTTTTTGGTTCAATAGCTGTAATCTTTGGTTTCATCCCCTTCGCTATCCCACACTTTCCCTACTGTTGCATTCATTGGAGTGGGAATAGTAATTTATTCCCCTCCACTATCCAACACTTTCCCTACTGTTGCACTCGCTGGAGAGGGAATAGTCATTTTTACCCTTCCGCTATCCAACACTTTCCCTACTGTTGCACTTGCTGGAGTGGAAATAGTAATTTACTCCCCTCCGCTATCCAACACTTTCCCTACTGTTGCACTCGCTGGAGTGGGAATAGTACATTTTACCCCCTCCGCTATCCAACATTTTCCCTACTGTTGCACTCTCTGGAGTGGGAATAATAATTGTATCCTCTCCGCTATCCAACACTTTCCCTACTGTTGCACTCGCTTGAGTGGGAATAGTAAATTATTTACCTTCGCTATCCAACACTTTCCGTACTGTTGCACTTGCTGGAGTGGGAATAGTAATTTTTACCCCTACGCTATCCAACACTTTCTCTAACGTTGCATTCGTTGGAGTGGGAATAGTAATTTTTACCCCTCCGCTATCCAACACTTTCCCTACTGCTGCACTCCCTGGAGTGGGAATAGTAATTTTTATGCCTCCACTATCCAACACTTTCCCTACTGTTGCACTTGCTGGAGTGGGAATAGTACTTTTTTCCCCTTCACTATCCAACACTTTCCCTACTGTTGCACTCATTGGAGTGGGAATAGTAAATGATTCCCCTCCGCTATCCAACACTTTCCCTACTGTTGCATTTATTGGAGTGGGAATAGTAAATTATTCCCCTCCGCTATCCAACACTTTCCCTACTGTTGCACTCCCTGGAGTGGGAATAGTAATTTATTCCCCTACGCTATCCAACACTCTCCCTACTGTTGCACTTATTGGAGTGGGAATAGTAAATTATTCCCCTCCGCTATCCAACACTTTCCCTCCTGTTGCACTCGCTGGAGTGGCAATAGTAAATTATTCCCTTCCGCTATCCAACACTTTCCCTACTGTTGCACTCTCTGGAGTGGGAATAGCAATTTATTCACTTCCGCTATCCAACACTTTCCTTACTGTTGCAGTTAATGTAGTGTAAATTGTAGTTTTAAAAATTAATAAATATTTTAATAATTTAATTTATAATATATATTTTCTTTAGTTTTTTTATGTTACAGGTGTATGTATATATATATATATATATATATATATATATTTATAATTTTTAATATATTTCTAACATTTTATAATTTAGTAAAATCATTATTTATTAATTATTATTAAGCAAATATATATATTACATTTTATATATGTATGTTTAATTTTTTTACATTACATTTATTACTTATAATTGTTAACATTTTCTAATAATTCTAAATATTTTTTTAAGTTATATGTATTATTTAATTTATTTGACATTATTTTTTATACATTTAAAAAACGATATTTTTTACTTCGATATTTTTAACAACTATATATTTTTTGTTATTTTAGTACTTACCATTATGTAGATAGGATGTCGATATTTTGTCCATCGATATTTTGTCAGTGATACTGCCCAGCTACCAAGGGGTTATCTAAAGTGTGTATCCCCCTTACCCTGATTAGAAGCAAGGATCCCTATTTGGACAAAGGTACCTACCTCTGACAACTAGAGACCTCTATTTCTAACAATAACCCTCATACCCTTTCCCATCTTTGCACACCCCCTTCAGCCAGTGTTTCTTATCCGCCTACCACACATCCTCATGCCCACTTTTCTCTCAGTCCCAATTCTTGGCCCCCTTCATTGTACCCCTTCTTTTTGTGTTCTGAACGTGACACGGCTTCTGGCTACCCGCTGTCTCTGCTTCACTCCATGCATCTCACTGTATTTTTGCAAATGCACCTCCTCCGCACTGCAGTACCTGAACTTTTGCGTGTGAGGGAATTTCGCAGCTGCTGCTGGTTGTGCTGTACTATACTTTGAAAGTTTGCACTGATACTGGCTGTATTGTCATCATTATGTCTGCTCTTTATGTGATGTAATCACCTACAACTTCTGTTTAGGCTTTTTTCACCTGTTCTGTGTTGGTACTAAGGCATGTGAAGATATTTTCACTATAAAAAGCAAAACATGATTGGCTTTAGAAATACTTGTTATGTCTTGGCTTAGCATAAGGCATGTGAATGTAATGAAGTATGTAGAATGGAAGAACTCAGCAATTAAAAGCTCCCTGATCCAAATTAGACCCGACATTGTGACATTGGCCATCATAAAAGCAGATTGACGTTTAGAGGATGAATAATAAATAAGTAACCAGACCAGCTGTAATGGATGTACTACAGTGCATTACCACACTGGAAATGTGTTGCCAAGTGCCTTATTTGCTTTAACAAGATACCATGGTTCTGTGTTTGTATCCGTTTTATAGAAATTCCCTTAAGATAATATAATATGATCTGAATACTCAGATTAAAGTTGTGACTTGGCACTCAAGTTACCGTGATTTTAGAGCTTGTGGTCACAGTACATAGGTCACTGTATTCTGTGGGTAGGCAAGCAATGGGTCACTTTGATCTTCCTATCTATTAAAATGCATGGCATATTGTTCAGATCAGTCTATCGACAAAAGCCATAGCTCGTTATTTTGCCTACAAGTTTGTCTATTAGCGAATATTATCCAAGCCTGTCTGCTATTGATTTTACTTTATTTGTATACATAGAGTATCCCTTTAGCATGGGACCCAATTAATTAGCAGAAACACTGCGTGGCAGTCTCTGAGGACCAGGATATTGATTGCGCATGCCCTTTGTATCCGCCGTCTAATTACCATTACTGAACAAAGCACAAAGGAGATCCATAAAATAACTACATACTTCATCAGTAGCTGCATAAGTAGCAATAGTGACTTCCCTAGGGGGGTTTTGAGTAAACCAAGGTAATAAATCTGCAAAGTAATTATAGTGTCTTTTAATATAATGAATGGCATTCCTATTGTATATCTCCATGTACAAAGTATATTCATGTGCCTGAGAATCGCATTCAAAACGTAAAAACAAAACACTGCTTAAGCAAGCATTGCGTTAAGAGCGAACCTATCCTATTATTATTAACCGCTCTTATTAATATGCTGAAAGCCCTATTCCCCTTTCCTCCTTTCCACCATTGTGCTGCGTGTTCCCTTTCACCTCTATTTCCTCTTGCTTTCCCTGCTTATAACACTCTAGTGTGTCTGCTCATTGCTACGCTATGTTGCTGTCTAGAGCACATAGATGCCATGTGTTGGAAAAGGTATCAGATTACAATAATCATGAAGCAGAGAAGATAAGTTTCCTCAGCGGAGTTTATTCTGTGTAAATCCATTACCAGTTATCAGTACAATGCCGACCAACAGTAAACTCCCATCAACCCCCAACCTACCATGCAATCAAAACATAACAAGCTACTCTAGAGCGAGACAGTCATGAGCGGCCAAAAGTAACATACGCTCATGACAGCCACGCTCCATATATACGACACATCTTCCCCCCCTTTTTTTTTTTAACAATAAAAAAAAACAAATTAATTCATGACAAAATCCTTGAACCTCTCAGGAAGATGATGATCTCGCATCCTCCTAGTAGGAAAACAACTGTGGTTAGAATGAGATAAATCATGGTTAACTGGAACATTACTGCTGTGCTCAACATCTAAGAACACATTACTGATGGAATCATCCGATGGGTTTACCACACCCTTGAGCAAGGAAATTCTGTTAAAATTCCAGACACTTCCACCCTCGACTCTGACAGCATTTCTAAAAACTTCGATGACTCTTTTGGGAACTGACCAAACAGGAAAACCTTAGGCATAACACCTTCCTTTTTTTTTATACGAATAAGCCTTCCTTTTTTTTTATACGAATAAGATCACCAATCACAATTCCTTGTTTACTTGCAGTACCCATTTTTCTTTCCATGACCTGTTTCATTTTTTTTTTGTAAACATTAACTCTGTGTCTAACTAAATCATAATCTACATTAGTGGAATTTTTATCTTCACCTAAATTTCTTTTTAACCACCAAGGAGCAAGTTTAGTACTTGGTTTGCGTCCTCCTAGGAGTTCAAAAGGACTAACTAGAGTGACAGAGTTAGGCGAGGACCTGTATGCCAACAACATGGACTGCAAAGCATTACGCCAATTAAGCCCTCCTTTAACAGATAATTGAATAGCTTCTTTCACAACGCGGTTAAAACGCTCAACTTGAGCATTCGCCTCAGGATGAAAACAGCTATTCTCCTGTGATTGATTCCACACTTCTCCAGAAAAGATTCCATATCCTTGCTAACAAATTGTGGTCCATTGTCTGTGACAATTTCTTGGGGAATGCCTTCTCTACAAAAAATATCGTCAAGAATTTCTATAACACTTTGTGAAGTAACCTCCTTAACCATCTTGACTTCTGGCCATTTCGAATAATAGTCGATAAGAACAATACCAAAACTTTCATGTTTGGGTAAAACATGAAATGGACCAATAATGTCCAAACCCAGTTTTCGCCACAGACCAAGAGGAAAATCCACAGGATGAGGTTCAGAACGTAAAACTACAGCTGACTTATCACTGTCCGAGCATTTGGCACACATGCGCACAAAATGCTCAACAGACACATCAATACCAGGCCACCAAAACAATTCTCTGATGCGCCTCCTGGTGAAAGAAATCCCTAAGTGTCCTTCATGGGCAATATCCATAATAGTATTCCTCAAAGAGAAAGGAGGAATGATTTTATCACATCTCATAACTAAACCATTCTCAATTGCCAATTCATCATGAACTTTGAAAAAACTCATCATATTTCCTGATAGCTTTCTCTGTTCAGGCCATCCTTGTACTATGTGTTTTTTGACTTTATTTAACTCAACATCCTTTTCCATTTCTAAAAGCCAAACTTCTTCACAAAAATTGGTTTGTTCACCATGTAATAAATTAACATCACGCGTAGTGAATGCTACTTCACAGTCATCCTCAAGACTCTCTTCCTCACTAACTACAGGTAATCTGGACATGCAATCTGCGTGTATATTAGCCTACCCCTGTACATATTCTATCTGGAACTGGAAGGATTGCAACCTTGAAGCTAACCTAGCAAGACGTACAGACATGGAACGTCCTCCACCTGGAGACATCAGAAAAACAAGAGGTTTATGGTCGGTTTTAATAGTGAATTTGGTACCCCACAAAAAACTCCTGAAATGTTCTGCACCCCAAACACAAGCAAGTAGTTCTCTTTCTATAACAGAATAATGTTTTTCTGCATCTCTTAATGCTCTAGAAGCATATGCTACTATCCACTCTTTTTCATTGTCTCTCTGCAATAGTGCACCTCCCAAACCAGTATTGCTGGCATCCACCATTATAATACAATTTTTCCCACATACAAATGGTTTTAAACACGGAGCATTGATAATAAATTTCTTCAAATTTTCAAAGGCATGAGACGTCATCAGACCAAATAAATTTTGCATTTTTTTTTAAGAAGACATCTGAAAGGGTCTACTTTTGACGAGTAATTAGGTATAAATTTCGCATAGAATTCAATTAATCCAAGAAAAGCTACTAATTGTTCCTTCGAAGAAGGAATGGGAGCATTAATAATACTATCAACATGTTTACGCTTAGGTTTAATGCCCATACCACTGATAGTATGTCCGAGGTATTCTACCTCCTTTGCTTTGATTTTGCATTTATCAAGACGAAGAGTGAGGCCTTTTTCAGACAAAGCAGTATTAACATTACATAAATTATAATTAGGGCTCCCGGTTTTATGGTATTTATTTTTTTGCCATTTCCGTCTGTATTTATCCATATTTATTTTTTGGGCATTTTTTCTGTATTTATCCACATTTATTTTTGCCACAAGCAAAAGACGAAGCTACAGCTAGTATTTTTCCACATTTATTTAAATTGACAATGCACACATGCCCTCACTTAAACTAGCGATTTGTTGTGGCTTTAGCAGTGCTTTAAATGGTCCGGTACTGAGTAATTTGAAAAGGAGAGTACCTGTACTTCTCAGTTCTGCTATAAAAACACTTTAGGATAGAGTACAAGCACTTGTCAGGAGCAAACATGTGCCAGCGCTTCTGTATTTCCATCTAAAGCCAGCTAGAAATCTGCCTCCCGTATGATTGAGTGACTGTCAGCCACATTTCCCAGAATCCTCTGCGTATCTCATGAGTCACCTAAGAGATACTGCCTCCTCGGTCTGCAGAGCTTCTTCAGAACCATAGAAAAATATGGAACTTGTCATGGGAGCCATTTGGCATTTTCAATTATTTCACCCATGATTTTTGCATTTTTCTCTGAGGCTCTTTAGCAGGTATGATGTGGGTGGATATAGCCCACTTGGTGACAGATTGCTATTGGTGTCTGACAATTTTGCATTAACGTTTACACCAAAATGACCAGTGCACAAACAACATTAATTGTTCCTTCAGTTGTTGCAAACGTCGGTTTTGCAGCGGTCATTTAGTGCAAATTTCTCTGCAAACGTGTCTTATACTATTTTTTTATTTTATTTTTTGCAGTCTGACTCAGTTTGGCCTGCATATTGTTTATAGTTTCAGCTTTCTGTTTTAGCAGATTCTTATCAGGCAGTAAACAGGTTAACATTTACACAAAACTGGTATATTTTGGTCCAGGAATTTGCTACTCACCCCAGAGCACAGTATCAGGTTTTATTTCAGAATCATTCACAAGAACGCAGAAAAATATTGTTTTTTTTCCGCAACAGCTTAAAATATTGTTCGCAGGGATTAAATGAGACGTTTCCAATTGTGGAGCTCAAAGCGTGTGTTCCTGAACAGATGACAGGAAAATCAATGCAAATGCAAACATCTTCTGCACACACAGGAGCTGGCGCGGGCGGGCTGTGTAATGCCCGACTTCCTTCTTTGATGAGTCAAGGGAGGTTATCACCGGTGAGGGCAGCAGACTAGACAGAGCCTTAATACCCCTTTAAGTAACCGAAACCTTGAGGGCGCGAAGTGTCATATTAGAATACTGGAGTGGCTGCTGGTAGGCTTCAAAAATGAGCTGTGCGAACTGCTGTTAGATATCCGTCCTGGTTTGCTTCTAAGCGCTGTGCAGTTTGACAGGTGTACGTAAGCGCACTGTTTGTTTCCTAATTTCCTGTTGTTTTACTTTGCTCCTGCACCCCTTCCCGCAATGCCAATGCTTGTTTTTCTCCTGCTGCAGCACTGTGAATTGAAGTGCTTAAAACGTGCACTGTATGGGGCCTGGGACAAGAGGAGTCAGGGGCGTTGGGGGAGGCTACGGCATGGGGTGAAAGAACAATAAAGCCTCGCTAACAAGTAAATGGTCTTCAAAAGACCTGTGAAGTACTCGGTGCGGCTGTGTGTGTGCCCGGGAAGGAATTTCCAGCAGCAGGAAGGGGGCATGGCGAGATAACTCTGAATTCGAGCATGGCAGTATTTTGCCGTTTTACATATAAATACAGACAAAGGAAAAATTGTTTTCCGTCTGTATTTATATGTAAAAATCCGTTTAAACGGAAAACCGGGAGCCCTAATTATAATCATGCTCCTCTTCGTTCTTCCCATACACCAAAATATCATCTTGAAATGCGATGGCACCAGATAAACCTTCCAAAGTATCTTTCATTAATCTCTGGAAAACAGAAGCAGCACTGGCAAGGCCGAAAGGCATACGGCAATACCTAAAAAGGCCTTCTGGTGTTATAAAAGCAGTTAAGTTTTTCGATTCTTCTGCAAGAACAACCTGGTGATACGCACTGGCTAAATCGATGCACGAAAATACTTGTGCACCGGCCAAAGTTGATACCATTTCGTGCAAATTTGGCAGAGGGTGAGCATCTACCCAGATAGCACGATTTAAACTGCGTAAGTCCACACATAATCTGAGTTCGCCGGAAGATTTAACCGAAATAACAATGGGAGAAACCCATGGAGATGACTGAATGGGTTCAATGATATTTTGTTGGCACAAATTTTTAAGCATGTCCTTTAACTTATTTCTGTAGGAAAGAGGTACGTTTCTTACCTTGTGACGGATAGGTACAGCATTATCATGTAATTTAATGGCATGTTCAAAACCTTGGTACTTCCCTAATTTCCCGCTAAATACACTTGGAAATTCTACAATTAGTTTATCAATGCAGTTTGCGTTAGATTGAGAAGTTGTATGTGACTCAATAGTATAAACAGGAGGATCAGCTCTAGGGTCAAGTCTGATGCCCAACTGTTCTTGGTGTGGCCATCCTAAAAGGGATTGTCCTGATTTTGCAACATAAATTTTACTAAATGTGTGGCGACCTGAGAAGGTTAGATGAGCCAAAAGAAACCTACCAGATCAATTTTGTGCCCTGTGTAACCACCGGGTGACACATCAGGGGGAAAAAGTGCTCTGTTAGGCCACCTGTCATAAAAAATATCAGAAGAAATAATAGTGTACCATGCACACGTAATCTACCAAAAATCTAAGTTTGACATCATCTACAGTAATGAAACATGAAGGGAATTTGGTGAAACCTTCATCAGCACAAACATTAATAACAGTGTTAATATCATTTTCATAGCTGTCACATAAATTGTCACAATCCTCTGAATTTTGTATGTAATTGACTTTCTTGGGAATAGACTTACAAAATTTCCCAAAATGGCCTTTCTTATTGCACTTGGAACAAATGTTATCAAATGGAGGACAAGCTTTAAAATTGGCCAAATGTCCATTGCTCCCACATCTGAAGCAAAATAATTGGAAATTCCGTCTTTCATATTTTGTGCTCCTAGATTTGTTGTCAAATTTAGAGGTGTTATCATTCCTTTGTGTAGATAATTTCTTTTGTTTCTCTGTTTCCTTAGTAATATTGAAAACATCACCTTTATCATTGCCTCTGATCTCTTTAACAAACTTTTCTGAATGTTCTACAGATTTGGCAATATCAATGGCAGCATTCAATGATAAATCAGAAGTGGTCCATAACCTCTCTTGAACCTTTTTCTTGTTTGTTCTCATTAAAATTTGATCTCTGAGTACTTGTTCATACGATATATGCTCAAAATCGCACGAAACCGCCAGGGATCTAAGTGCTGATACAAAGTCTTCAATGGACTCATCGGATTGTTGTTTACGTGAATAAAAATAAATCTTTCCATCACAACATTTTTCTTTTTGCCAAACCGTAAATTGAGCTGTGAAGAGGCATACTGATAAACATTAAATCTACCAGGATTGACTAAAGCAGGTAACGTTTTAAACTCTTTTAACCCGATACCTCCTAAACAATGTTTTAATAAAGAAAGTTTCCTTTCAGGTTCACAGTCATCTCCTTCCAATACTTCCACATAAGCTAAGAAAACAGGCTCCCAAACTTCCCATGCCATGGGAGGTTCACCAGCAGAAGTAAGAAAGGAAGGAGGAGGAAGAATTCCTGACATGGCTATGTATTAAATGATAAATAAATAAATTGCCGGTATTTAAATCACACAATAAAATAATATGAGCTTGCAAATAGTACATATATATGAAGGCAAAATAGCCAATAAATATTAATGGTACTAAAAGGTGTGCGTGTCTGATAAGTAAAAGATAACTGACTGAAAACACGCAAAGAACTATCTGGGATATACAGCAAAAAATATCTTGTGAAAATGTACCTTATAAAACACGCGGTGTGCGTGTCACCGATGAGTTCCTTAAAGCGTGTATTAATTTATTACTGGATTGAGGATGCCTTGAAGATATGCGGTGTGCATATCACCGAGGGACAAACACTGCACAATATTACAAAATGGTGGCACGCAGGGTCAAGGGTGAAAGTACACGTAAACGTGACCCTCGTAAGCGTGCGTCTTTCCTGTAGTAGAGCGAGATGATGTCAAATCCGGTTGCTACGCCTACGAGAAGGAAGAAATGACGTGAAGAATGCGGGTTGTCAGGGAGCTCCAGGAATTCCACTTGATTGAGTAGGTAAGAAAAACGGCTCGCAATTACGAATGATGCGAACTCCTAGCTAATCCTCACCGAACACCAAATGTGGTAAAATTACTCAACTTCCTTGACCTGATTCCTTTCCTTTTTCTCCTCTTACGGTGCACACCGAAAGTGTGTGATACGAAAAATTATCCAAATGCGATGAAACAGGAAGCACAGTCGTAAAAATAGAAAACAGCAGAATGAGATTAAATCCAAAGTTGCTGAAATAAAGATACTTTAAAGAAAAGAAAAAAAAAACGAAGTTTTGGATGAGGCTCCAATAAATCCAATAAAGTTCCTCAAAACAGCAAAATCAGCAAAACGATGAATAAAGGGCAGTGAATCCGTGCCCGCTCATCGCCAGTGTTGGAAAAGGTATCAGATTACAATAATCAGGAAGCAGAGAAGATAAGTTTCCTCAGCGGAGTTTATTCCGTGTAAATCCATTACCAGTTATTAGTACAATGCCGACCAACAGTAAACTCCCATCAACCCCCAACCTACCATGCAATTAAAACATAACAAGCTACTCTAGAACGAGACAGTCACGAGCGGCCAAAAGGAACATACGCTCGTGACAGCCACGCTCCATATATACGACACCATGTAACTGGCAGACTTTACAGATGGAGGATAAACGCAAATACCACTTCGGTACAATGAATAGACACCGATCAGGTTTTTAGATTCTGGTGCCTGCTACAGAAACCTTTTACCATAAGTGCATGCGTGTAAGCCGTATTTGCGCCAGAAGCTGGCATGCCCAACCACATAAAAAAAGAAGCATGTCTCGTAGGATCATAAAGTGGAAGCACAGCCATCTGAACTGTGCTATCTTGCATTGGTGCATTTCTGCTTGGGAAATGTTTCTTATAGTATATGGGCTTCATCATAAATTATTATTGCATATCCTTCTGGGAGCGTAGGGCAGAGCTTGGTGAAAACATCTTTTCTGTTATGTTTTATTGATTTGCATAGAGCCCTAATCACCTAAGAGGGTGTAGGCGGTTGGGCAGGTGTGTAGGTATGTGGTCCCCAAGGTGCTTATATAAAGAGCCAGTTCTTCAGCTTCTTGCATAACTCAAGAAGTGAGGAAGAGGCTCTGATGTCTTGAGGAAGGTTGCTCCATGTCTTGGGTGCGATGTAAGAGAATGAGTGGCCTCCAATTTTGCTTTTGCAGATGTGGGGAATGTGTGCAAGTCGGAGTAAGGAGGAGCGTAGGTGTTTGGTGTGTTGGTGAAAGTGTATGTGACCATTCAGGTACTCTTGCCCATTGTTGAGCAGGGCTTTGTATGTTTGTGTGGGAAGTTTGATTGGCTGTGTTTGTAAATGGGGAGCCAGTGAAGCTTCTTGAGTTGCGGTGTGGTGTGGGTGAGGTGTGAGAGGTTGATCATGAGTCTTGCAACAGTGTTCTGGATGGTCTGGAGTCTGTGTAGGAGTTGTTTAGAGATTCTGGAATAGAGAGTGTTGCCATAGTCCAGCCTTCTGTTGATGAGTACTTAGTGTGATGGTCTGTCTGGTATTCTGATGAAACCATTTGAAGATCTTTCATAGCATGCATAGGATGTGGAAGCAGAAGGTGCACTGTGTGTTGACTTGAGCTGTTATGTTAAACTTGTCATATAGGATGATACATAGATTTCTTGCATGGTCTGTGGGTGTTCGTTCTAGCACAGTTGGCCACCAGGTGGAGTTCCATGGGGAGGTCTTGTTGAAAAAGACCAGTTCTTCCGTCTTGTTGGAATTGAGCTGCAGGTTGTTTGTTTGCATCCAGTCTGCTACCATGGTCATGCAGTTGGTGAAGTTGGTCCTGATGTCAAATCTCACCTGACTTTCCACATACGCGACAAGAAGCGTGCAGCAGTCTCCCAACTTTCACCCACCACCTCGACTGCCCAACATGTGCCAAAGCCAATCGAGGTGGAACAGGGAAGAGGGGATGGGAAGAGAAAAAACAGTATGGCACACAGAGTCAGAGCAGGATGATGCATGCTGCTCAGATAGTTTCTCTATGTCTCCTGAATATTAGTAAAACAATGGTCTTTGGCCTATCTTATCAAAAGAAATTAGCCACCAGAAATACAGGTTTCTATCTGGGGATTTTATGGATTATAAACCCCTACCAAGATATGAGCCCACTATAGATGAAATAGTACCCATGAGAGCATGCAGACTGTATATACAGTTTAGAAACAAGTCATTACCAACTAAGGCTTTCTGTAGTAAGTGGTCAATAGTAGCTAACAAACATAATCTATGCACAGCCTGTATGAAAGCACAAGAAACGGTAATCCATATCCTATTCATTTGCCCAGCCTATGTTACCCAAATAAATAAATGGATATTGCCAATCTGTAGGTACCTGGGAACCAGAAGGTATCTGGAGTCCTTTAGGATACGGAGCACAGACACACACAAGTAATAGTGAGAAGACGAAAAAGGGATATTAATTATGGTATGATAGGGCGCTTACCTAGTGTTGTGCGTATGGGGAAGATGGTTATAATGATGTGGTGCAACAAGTGAGGGAAAACCCCAAAACCCTCAATTCTGGACAAAGGTCCTTCTAAATATAACAACAGATCCTGTGCACACACATAAGAGTAAATACAGTCAAAGTAAACGTTATTTAAAAAAATGACAACACAGTGTTCTTTGCTCGGAGTGTTGATTTAGTGGTGTGTCGCTTCACAGGCCAGCCAACACGTGTTTCGTCATTGGGTGTATAACCCTTGACTTCTTCAGGGCTCGATAAGAGTATAGCAAGTCCTCGGACCTCCCAGCTGGTGATACTTCCGACCCAGCGGGTCCTAAAAGTTACTTCAATGCGTAGAATCTTTATTATTCCAATGCTTCAGTAAATCTTAAGTAGGAAGATGAAGTTATTAGGCTTGTGTCGCTGAAACTGGCTATCAATGCCACAAATATATCCTATTAAAATTGGTACGCCATTTAGGCAAAACAAGAGTGACGCGGCGCCATCCGCCGTGGGAAGGCTCTGGCGAGTACGCCCTGTAGCTCCTCACTCCAGCACCGTGTTACGCCAAAAAGTCGTAACACGGTGCTTGTTTTGCCTAAATGGCGTACCAATTTTAATAGGATATATTTGTGGCATCGATAGCCAGTTTCAGCGACACAAGCCTAATAACTCAAGGAGCCCGTCGGATGCTTGGCAGTCGGTGTTTCAAACCGCCATCACACCGCCAGCCATCCTAATGTGGCGGGCGGTTAAAATGGTTCAGATGGCGGTGAGACCGTTGTTGGCGGTCTCGCCGCGTTCGTAATCAGCCCCATAGTTATGAATATTTACCTAAAATGTAAATTCACATTTTGAAAATATTTTTTTTAAATGTAAATATATGAATAACAATACATCTAAATATGCTCAAGCGCACAGTTAAAAAACAAAGTAGCATGCTTATAAATAAATCAATAAAAATATTATTAAAAATAAATTAATTACTGAAACAATATGTGTAACAATCTCCACTCTTTTCACCTACAAACCCTATATTCTTCATTAAAAATATGAAAACATAACACTAATTCAAAAAACTATATTTGCATATAAAAAAATAATAAAAAATGCTTTTATATTAGAAAGTTTAAGAAAATAATAAATATATATCAATACAAAATACAAAACACATTGTTTAAAAAAAATCTACCCATTACATGCACCTTTTAAACAACACTCCCCTCCTAAAATATTTAAAACATGTAACTACTAAAACATTTTATCAATTTAAAATAATTAATCATAATACAAAATGTATACATCAAAAATATAGAAAACCAATATTACATGCATCAATATTATTAACAATGATATTCTTCACAACAATGTTAAGTGAAAATATCTAAAAAGGATATTTAACCAGCAACATTTAAAACAATAAATCACACCAAAATATGAGAAAGCGAAGTGGAGTCCGTGCCTGATCTGGTGGATGGATTACGAGGATGTTGGATATATATATATATGACACAGCATGATAACATTCACAAATCAATTTAGAAAAAGAGAAAATAGAGAACGTTTTAATGAGGGAAAAGACATTTAAATAACATCATTAAAATAGCTTAACTGAAACCGGATAAAATACTTTTTAAAGTTTTAAACCAAAAGTGCCTAGAAAACTTAAGCACCAAGTAAAAACAACAGTTTCCTATTAATCAGGACCTAGGGGCAATCTCAGGCAGGTGGCAAGTGGTTCCTCTAGAACAAAGATTGCAACTTCAGAATTAGGTCCTGATTTAGAGTTTACTGAATAGTTTTCTCCTTCACAAACATGACGAATATCCTGTCTGAATATTACAAGTGCCATAAGACATGATGCTTTTGTAACAAGACAAATGGGATATCTGTGTCACAATTGTGAGAGAGTAACCTATCTGCCAAACTCTAAATCAAGCCCCTAGTCTCCGACTACTGGGGAAGCTCATTCTGCCCATTCCTATAGTCTATCGATCTTGAGAGCCATATCTCTCTCCATCCAGGAGCCCTGCAGTCTTCTGCCGTCAGCTGGGCCCCACTGAGTCAGGAGTCCTTCTCCTTTTCGTGTCACTGAAGCAAGCAGGAGGCTAACCACCGAACCCCTACTTAATACTTCTGGTCTCTGTGTGGTAGCATGTGCCAGGAGTCCTTGAGTCCTTGTGTGAGTTCTCTTCTTGCAGCAGGAGTCAGGGGTCTTCTTCCAGCAGGGCTTTCTTCTTCAGATGGAGTCTTCTGAGGTCTAATACTGTTGTGAGAAATGACAGACTTATCCTGTGCACTTGCAAGTTGTTGGAAATGGCTCTTTCTGCAGGGTCGTCCCCAAACTTTTTGCCCAACTCCTCCTTTTAACCATGTCTCAGGCCTGCCATTGCAGAGCCTGTGTGTGCAGTTTTAAACTGCCATTTTGACCTTGTAAGTTAACCCTCTTGCCAGGGCCAAACCTTCCTTTTTAATACATATAAGCCACCCCTAAGGTAGGCCCTGGACAGCCGGAGGGCAGAGTGCAGTGTATTTAAAAAGTAGGACATATGCTTTTAGGTTTGACAAGTCCTAGTAGTGAAAAATTTGTAATTCTTTTTTCACTACTGCAAGGCCTATCTCTCCCATAGAATAACATTGGGATTACCTTATTACATTTTATAAGTGTCATTTCGAATTGGGATGAGAATTTGACCCCAAAGTTTGATGTCTCTGGATTCACAATTTAAAATCACAACTCATGGTGAAGTTGGATTTTAAATTGCAATTATGAAAATGCCAGACTGGTCAAAGAGGTTCGATTTAGTAATTTAAATCGTAATTTTGTTAAAATATTTGGATGCTAAGGTTTTAGTGGGAAATAGAGTTTTCATTATTTTGTGTGGCTGGGTGGAGCATTGTGGGTGTTTGAGTCTTTACAAGGAGTGAGGGAAGCAGTCATGTGGTGATAGTTAATGACCACGCCTTCTGGATATTTAAGAGTACGGGAGTGAGAGCAGCTGTTAACATGGATTAACTGCCGGGAAGCACGAGGAATTAGTATGCTAATGGAGAGGAGCACGAGGAGGTGAGAAGGGTGTAGGAGGCTTCATTTGAGTGAAAATAGCGAGGGATATAACGTAGGTGGAGGTTAGAATGAATTAATCTGTGTGTTAATGGTGATGAGCAAGAGGAGGTGAGAACGCTGCAGGCGGTTTCTTTCAAGTGAGAACATCAAGGAACAAGGTGAAGGTGGGGGAGAGGGAGAGTCAGAGAGCGAGGAAAAGATAGGATTACGAGTGGGGATAGGAGTTCGGGGTGACAAGGGTGAGGAGGAGTTACTTGGTATTACTGGCACGGTTTGATTTGTTGGAAGTCTTGGGTGGTATAGGGTGCAGTATTTCAGTATTTAGTTGTGTATGTGTGTGGGGCAGGGCTGGGTACACGAAGGGTGTCACATGGTGGTTAAAGTGATTTTTATGTTTCCGTATTTATATAATGTGGCAAGCATTATAAATGGATTAGTTGGTTAAGCTGCTTATTTTATTCGTTCTAGAAACCCCTGACAAAGAGCCTTTGGTGCTCAAAATGCATTGGGAAATTACACGTCGTGCCCACTTTAAATGGAGTTCAATCTGTAAGTACCGATGTATAAAGCCTGGATTGGCATACAGTTGTTATTGGAAAGGTTTAATAAAGATCGCAGATTGAAGTACACTGTCTCCGTTGTGATGAAGAGTACCAAGTTAAAGACAACTATATGGATGGATATAATCGCAGTGACTATATGGGTGTACATTGGAATACCTGGATGATTTTTACACATTGGGAGTAGTTCCCCTTTTTCGCAGTGCGACAGTTAAGAGCGCGAGAGGAGTGCCCTCTTTCTAATACTTTTAGAATGCTGGCATTTTCTTGCGTTAGTCATTTGGGGCCTGATTATGATGTTGGTTGAAGTTGCCTCCGACCGACATCTCCGCGGTTTCGAAACCAACCAACCTCGGGTCAGCGGTCCAAAACCTCAAATACGATGCGACTGCACATGGTGTGGCCGCAAACTCCCATTTCCCTATGGGAGCTTGTGCGGCGGTCGGGAACCGGCAGCAGCACAAGCTCCCATAGAGAAATGGGAGCTACTGTAAATCCCTCACGGTGCCTGCCACACGGTGCATAGATTTCCAGGACAACAACCAAAGGCAGCAGAGGGAAAGGGGCCCTGCTAGGGGCCCCCAAAATTGCTTTCCAACAGCCTTACAATGTTGGAAAGCCCTACATGGAAAGCCTGTCGGAAACTAACATCATAATCCCGACGGCGGAAACGCCATCTGTTAGAGACTATGATTGGTTTCTGACTGGCCAACGGACTCCTGGTGCCCGTTGGAAGCCAGTCAGTTTGACCGGCCGGTTTAAACTCCGACCACCTTCTTTGTAATAAGGCGGTCAGAGTTTAAACTGTGGATGTGGGTCGGAAAGCCTCATACATGCGGTCAGAGGCTTTCTGACCGATATTCAAATGAGGCCCTTGGTGTCTTCTGGCTGTCTCTGGTCACATGTCTTGGGTGGGTGACAGCTGGGCTTTGTGTATTCACCTCGACAGCCACACACAATGGGAGCTTAGGTGTGACTTGATATGTGATCCTGGGAAGATGGAAGGGAGGAGCTGGATCCAGAATCACACCTGAATAGGCTGTGTCCTGCCCCTACACAAAGGGCTACATAACCCCCTGCAGTGAGTCTGGAGCCAGGGCAGGAAGAGCAGGGACTCTGTGTAATTCAAAGACCATTCTTTGAAGTCTCCCCCACTTCAAAGGCACAACTGGGTACTGAACCTCTGACACCATCTACTTCAGTACACTTCTAGATCTGTGTAGACTCTGCCAAGAAGAAGGACTGCTGTGCTGCTGAAGAACGGTCACTCTTCTGGGCTGCTGCTCTGAAAGAGCTGCTGCCTTGCTATGCTCCCATGCTGCCTGAAGAACTAGACCTTGAACCCAGGATACCAGAGTCTGCTAGCCTCCTGATCTGAGCCTCAGTGACATAACAGGCTCTCCACAGGTCCTGGACCCGTCTTAATGAGCTCCTGATCCCTTAGAGGTGCCTCTCTAGTCCTGGGCCCTTGGAATGATTTTTGCTCCTTAAATCAAACTTTTGGCCTCTTCATGAACACGAACAGGTCATTCACTCTGGAACCATGCCAATTGAACAAAGGATCAGCGCTAGCTAACTGCAAGTTCGTCTCTTTGCACTACAAGTATCGCTACACACAACTGCGAGGCTCCATTAAATCCAATTTTAAAAAATAGTAAGGAAACACCTTTGAAGCATTTTTCTAGTATTTCCCAAATGAAGACAGGAAATAAAATATCTCAATCCCATCTATTTCTGTTCAGGGAAAAGTCTAGCAAGATCTACACAGTGAAATAGTGATCGTGTTTTATTTCGCTCTGAGACCACACTAACTCCACTATGTAGTGTGCCCTATTTTTAGATTAGAGACCTGCTGTGTGGAAGTCTCTAAATCTCTGTGCGAGTGATTGCTTTGCAGATATGCCCGTCAGAAGAACCGCAGGCAAACCCAACAAGGAGTACCCATCAGGGATGCTCACTTTCAAATCTCCCAGTGCTCTTGATATTGGATCCACTGGCAGAGGGCATTAGGCATTTGCCGAAGGTGAAGGACAAACTGTCTCTAGCAAGAGAAATTAAACTGCTGCTCTATGCATACAAGATCACTCTGTACAGTGTTCACTCTGCATGATCCTAAGACCTCCATGCCTGCTCTGCGTCACCTTGTGTCAGACTTTACAGGATTCTCAGTTTACAAGATTAATTGGACTGAAAGCAAAGCAATGCCTATTGCATTCTCTACTTTACAGTGCACACGTTTCAGGTGGCTCCCCATAGAATACCTGGGATTCCTACTGAGGCCAAAGTTCTGTGACATTACTTCAGCAACGTTGCAGAGTTTTGTGTCAAAATGGGACAAACTTTGCTAAATGGAAGAAGTTGCAATTGTAGTTATGGGGAAAGTTCAAACAATCAAAATGCGGGTTGCCCCCAGGTTTAATTATGTCTTTATCATGTTACATACCAACATCCCTAAGAAACTACTGGCAACATGTGACACAGAGATTAAGGGGGTCATTATGATGGCGGATGGAAGTGCATCCACAGTGGTGGCGGAAAACGTTGATGTTTCCGCTCCTGATGCGGTCATTGCGATCGCCATATTACAATGGGCCAACATAGGCCATATTCCGACCATCGCGGTGTTTCAGGCTCCGCACGTTTTTTTGTTACACAAGGGTGGCGGACGGAGCCAATAGAGCAAGAACTGCGTGCGGAATCACGTCCCGTCCACCAACCAGATTACGATGTATCAAACAGCCAATCCCACCGCAGCGGAAAAACCACCTCATCGCGGATGGCGGAAGCACAACTACGGAGAGGAAAAGTCAAACCAGAACATCTGCATACGACCATAGCCACCATGGAACCTGCTCTACAGGCCTTTCCGTGGCTCTGCCTGATGCATCACCAGCAGATAAGACACCGCCACGCTCAACAGCAGAGGTAGGTCCAAAACATCTCCATGCATGCAACCCCGGTACAACAACAACACCCAGCAAGCGTGCAGGCAGGGTTGGCTCTACGATGTTTGAGGAAACATGCAAAATGCAATGTGTGAGGCTTCCTCAATTTACATGAGTGACACCCTCAGGGCTCCCGAAGGCTGCCTTGTGCTGAGTCTTCCTGGCATGCTGCTCCCCTCTCCCCCACCTACAAGCACCACTCACACAGCTCCGATCGGGCACAAGGTGGCAGATTTGCCTGGGGGCTGGGAGTGTATACACTGCAGACTGCAAAGTGAGGAAGATGCGTGCCCAGGATGGGTGGCAGTGTCGCAGCAAACAGCTGCACACTATTGCTATCACCTACTGCTACACAACCCAGGCAAACACCCATGCTGGAACAAGATAAGAGGACTGTGCTGGAAATCCATTTGTACTGTACATCAGCAACCATGACTGAAATCAAGTAGGCACAAATAGCACATATCATTTACTGAAACAGTGCTGAGAGCCACAATGCTTCTGGATAAAAATCATTTGCACACAGCACAGTGTCACACCATGGAGTGGTGGGGAGGGTCAAACATGTGCATGGCATGCAGTGGCACATGTTTTGACTGAAGTGGTGTATACACAAGAATTGTACAGGTGAGGAGTGTACAGAGCAAAAGCCATAGTGGAGTATCTCACATTGTGTATGCCTCAATGGTATGACTGTGACTGTTATGAATCAGACCAACACATATTGGAGCCCATAAAGTGGAAAGTGACAGCAATGCATGTGAAAACTCACTTATCATGTTTGTATCCCAGAGACATGCAGCACAGTGAGAACAAAGGTAAGCAAGAGCCTGGCCGGATCCCAAGACTCACAACACAGACATTGCAGTGACACACTCTGCATACTCACAAATGTTGTGGATAAGATGTAGGTGTACCCTAGGACTGCGAGGTTACAATGACACACTGCACACTGCTCCGGCAACAACCCCAACATGTCCACAAACACTCCACAAGGTGTCTGATCAACTGGATCATACATGTGTGAAAGGGCAACGCTCAAAGGCACATACACATGAACACCTCTGCAAATAACAGAACACTCACACCGTCTGATGACTCCAGTAAGCACATGTACATCCATCCATTTGACTATGAAGCCATACCTGGCCAAGATGACAACATACCTACACTGGTGTGTACACATCAAGATAGATCACACACAAATTGTGTACCCTGTCCACCCCTCAAGTCATCATGTAAATTGGAATAGATTCTCATGAAGGAGAGCAAACAAATCTGACATGTAATAATAAGTAGAGCTCAGCCAACATAATGAACAGGACCAGAGTGGACCATCACAGACAAGCAGCTCTCCCCCATCAATCCTGAGAGTCCAAACTGAACATTAGTTGCCGGAACCCCTGGTAACCTGCAATATCAACTTAAGTACATGCCAATGGGAAAGTGTGAATTCAGAGCATGGAACCGATGAACATATACACATACATGAGCCATGCTTCTGTAACTCAGAAATATATATATATGTAAATATGTAATATATAATTGTCCAAGCCTAATCGCTGTTAAAATGTAATCCTGAGTGATTTTACTATTTGTATATTTAGAACTCTAGTCACTAGTATATGCAGTAGACATTTGTACTTACTACCATTCCTATGTGATTTTAGAGTTTATCCGTTTGTATCTCTTCCTTGTGTGACTTTACAACTTGTACATTTATTTTTCTCTTCTGTTTGTAGCAATTCTTTAAATTTTTTATTTTTTTTCCCCCTGTTTGTATCTCTTCCCTGAGTGACTTTACAACTTGTACATTTGCAATTTTTTCTGTTTGTATCTCTTATGTAACTCATGTAATCCAAAGTCCTTATGTAACGCAACTGGTTCTTTTGTAAAGTGCTCTGACACCTTCGGGTAATGTTCGCGCTATATAAAATCACATTAAATAAATAAATAAATAAATAAATACATTGTACAGCATCATTAGTAAGGCCAGCGACAACGCTCAGAACATAAATGTATTTTTTATTACATAAACTCAGTATCAGTATGTAAAGTGCAAAACATTAAGGGCAACGGCCAGTCCAAACTCAAGTCCGCACATGTGTGCTTCGAAATTCCACACAGATGATTGAAACACAGTCCACAGCCATGGGAATATCACCAGGATAGGGCCAGCAAATGGGCAGCTCAGGCACCGCTCAGGGAGGACTGGGGTGGGAAGGGGGACTCTGCCTCAAATTTGTGGAGAACTGGAACTGGGTGGGGGTGACTGTCTGGGTTATTCGGAGGACTGGACTTGGGAGGGGGAGAACTGGTTGAGGTAGAGGGATCCCTGGATGTGGGAGCTGAGGGCTGGCTGGACCTGGTGGAGTCGTCGCACGGGGAGGTGGTGAAATGCAGTGGGGAGGCTCAGTGGCTGATGTTGCATGTGGAGGGCTGTGCCTCAATTGCTATGGGATACGATAGCCCCCAAGTGTCTTGGGCCAAGGGATATGTGAGGTGGCCACACCAGCTTCCTTCTTCCCAGAAAGTGGAGCAGGTGCTTGTGGATCCTTCCGGGAAAAACCTTTGGATCTGGTTGTACGCTTGGGGGGGGGGTGGACTTTTACCCTGCTTCCCCTGTTTTGGAGCTACCACTACCTCACTGCTTCTCTGTGCATGCTTCCTAGGGGATGGGTGGGTGGGAGTCTTGGGCACAACAGCCCTCTGAACTCGGGGGGGCAGTGTGGCAGGCAACAGGCCCACAGCAGCCAGGGCAACTTCCTGTGCTGATTCAGGATCAGCTGTGGATCTTGGAGGGCTCTTGGAGGGCGAGGAATGTAAGGTCTGCAATGGGGATGCATGTTTAATGTGTTTCGGCTTCTCTGTCGCCTGTGATGTGCTTGTGGTGGGGCTGGCATGTGTGCTCCTTGTGTGCCTTGGGGATGATGTCCCGGGTCTTTGTCGCTTGGACTGCTGTTGTCGTGTGCTGCGTGAGGATGACTTGGTGCCTGAGTGCTCTGGTGTGTGTGTTCTCTGGTCAGGTGGTGTCACTGGCAGTGTGGTTGCGGAAGGGACAGGAGCCGGACTGTGAGCCTGTGACTGCAGAATGGCTGCTGTCAGTGTGGAGGCCAAAGACTGGACAGTCCTGTGTAGGCCACCAACGTCCCAATGAATGCCCTCCATGAATGCAACAACCTGTGACAACTTGTTGCCATGATCCAGGAGGGCATTCAGGAGCAAAGTCTGCCCCCACAGACATCTGCCGCAAGATGTCTATGGCCTCCACACTGAGGGCAGCAGGAGACACAGGGGCTGGGGCAGCGGTGCCTGGGGAGGAAAGAAACCCTACCCTTCTTAGGGTAGCGGGCCCAGATACCAGTTGGGGGAGCATCAGGGAGGGTGGAAACAGGACGGGGTGTGGCAGACGATGAAGCAGAGGCCGATCCTCCTTTGCCCGAAAAAACACAGAGGAGTCACTGCTGGAGTGTGAGAAAGTGGGGCTAGGCGTTTCTGGAGCGGACTCCTCCAGGGCACTCCTGTCCCCCTCCGATGTGCTGGTCCCCTCAGTGTCGCTGTACTCCCGGGGAGCAGTGATGCCAGTAGCTTCACCAACGGTTTCAGGCCCCTCTCCTTCTCTGACCTCGGTAGATTCTGTAGGAGACAGAGACACTGTTCAGTGAAGTGGCCGGATCACAAACATGTTAGGCAATAATAACCGAAATGCTTGAACTCAAGGCACACATTTGACTCTCCATGTACTGTCTGCATAAGTCAAATTATTTCTATGATCAGCTGAAGCATGTCAACATGCTTATTGGACAGTCATGCTACATGTTGCGTTCATACTGCCATATTGCTAGGCATGTGTTGGCATCTCAACATCACATCCTATTGTCTGTAGGCACATCTACATGCCTTCAGCTAAGAGAGCTACACATCTGAATTCACTGTGTGTGTCGCACTGGAAGTTTGAGGTGATAGAACCCCACACATAGTAAGTTAAAGGAAACTATTGTTAAGTGACATGACATCCTTACATCCACTAATTCATGTCCTGCAACACAACAACTACTAGATGTATCAATTACATGGAAATGCACAACATCAATCTCTAAAATCAACCTGACATGATTCTCACTGATGTTCACTTCCAGTTGATGCCACAGAGACTGACACTTATGCTGATGTTACCTGGACACATGCCAATCCAGACGTTGTACAGGGCAAGAATATCTGCACTCACCACTGAGTCAACTGAGAGGCAATTACACCACACTAGAGACAACTCATAGGTTACAGCCTTGCTCTGGGCTGGGATTTGTGCAGTCTTTCATGAGCAACATCACACATTGTACTATACTCACCCCCAACTTGCTGCTGCTGGGCCCTCAGGCGTCCATTCAGCTCTGGCTGTGTCACTGCCAGGATGCGGGTCAATAGTGGGGTCATGCTCCGGTGCGCCAACCGACCAGTCCGAGGAACCAGACCCAGCGTTATTTCGGTGAAGTTTTTGCTAAGGTGGCAGATGTCATCCCACCTCTTGTGGCAGTGGTTGTGTCGACGGTTAGAGACCCCTAGGGCCTGCACCTTCCGGGCGATGGCCCTCCATATTGCCTTCCGCAAATGGACCTTGAGCTGTAGGTATGGGAGACAAGAGGAGACATTTGTAACACTTTGTAGTGGTGCATTGTGTGTCAGTACACAGTGCATACACATGAGCGAGTCTACACATAATGACACCAAAAGAAGGATGGCAAGTCCACTGTCTATTTACCAGATGCGATAGGTAATTTCACACTAATCTAGACAGTAACAGGCCCTGTACCCTTGTGCATACTGGGTTCATCTCCATAGTATCCCTGTAGAATGAGCACACCCCATAATCACTAACCTCTGCCCAATCAACACTTACCTTCTCACTAATGTACATATGTATACGTAATGAACTCATAGAGGACATGGCACAGGGAATGGGTGTCCAAAAAGAGATTTCATGAAGTCATCATTGTAACTGTGCTACAGATAAACCACGTTCTGGCAAAATCGTCATTGCATGCACTTAGGGCTCATGGGGAACAAGGCTCAACACCATGCACTTGAACTCGTTTGGCTACACAGACTCCAACACGTATACATCAACCTTTCTGAGATTCACATGTGTGATTTTTTGCACCTATTGAGCTGCAAAATTGATGAGTGTGCCATTCTCGCCACATACTCAAGTGCATCAAGTAGTACATCATGATTGGGAAATGCAGACGACAAAATCTGAAAGCACCAATATTGGCTTGCAGTCTGAGGCACAGAGCACTGTACAGTAAGATGTGAGCCTTCGGAGCATCCTCAGTAAGTTTAGCATTCACTTACCAGTACCTCTGGAGCACCATAGAGCCAGCCGTACTGTCCAACGACCTCGTCCACCAGGACCTTCAGCTCCTCTGTGGTGAAGGGACTGGCCCTCAGGTTCTCAGTACGAGCCATGACTGGTTCCAGAGATAAGATACAGCAGCAGTTTGTGGTGAGGAATGGCAGGCAGCAGTTTCTCTAGGCAAGTGACAGGTGTGGACATTTCACAGGCATATATATAGGGCCCTAGGCTCTATCCAGTGTTGCTCTGCTGATACCATTGGCCAGCCTGGTTCGCATCATTCAATTGGGACCAATGCCGGGCCCCACAATGGCGCAGCACACCTACTGCGAGTTTAAAAAATGTAAGCCGCTGGCGGTCCCCTTTGGCTGATGGCTATTTCTCATTGGCGGTGACGCACCGCGGAGGTCAGGAAGCGTCCAGCGCTATCCTGCATCATTCAATTGGGGCCAATGCCGGGCCCCGCAATGGCGGAGCACGCCTACCGCGAGTTGAAAAAATATAAGCCACTTGCGGTTCCCATTGGCTGATGGCTATTCCTCATAGGCGGTGACGCTCCGCGGAGGTCAGGAAGCGTCCACCGCTATCCTGCATCATTCAATTGGGGCCAATGCCGGGCCCCGCAGTGGTAGAACACGCCTACAGCAAGTTTAAAAAATGTAAGCCACTGTCGGTTCCCATTGGCTGATGGCTATTTCTCATAGGCGGTGACGCACCGCGGAGGTCAGGAACCGTACACCGCAATCCTGCATCATTCAATTGGGGCCAATGCCGGGCTCTGCAGTGGCGGAGCACGCCTACCGCGAGTTTCAAAAATGTAAGCCGCTGGCGGTTCCCATTGGCTGATGGCTATTCCTCATAGGCGGTGACGCACCCCGGAGGTCAGGAAGCGTCCACCGCTATCCTGCATCATTCAATTGGGGCCAATGCCGGACCCCGCAGTGGCGGAGCACGCCTACCGCGAGTTTAAAAAATGTAAGCCGCTGGCGGTTCCCATTGGCTGATGGCTATTTCTCAGAGGCGGTGACGCACCGCGGAGGTCAGGAAGCGTCCAGCACTATCCTGCATCATTCAATTGGGGCCAATGCCAGGCCCCGCAGTGGTGGAGCACGCCTACCGCAAGTTGAAAAAATATAAGCCACTTGCGGTTCCCATTGGCTGATGGCTATTTCTCATTGGCGGTGACGCACCGCGGAGGTCAGGAAGCGTCCAGCGCTATCCTGCATCATTCAATTGGGGCCAATGCCGGGCCCCGCAGTGGCGGAGCACGCCTACCGCGAGTTAAAAAAATATAAGCCACTTGCGGTTCCCATTGGCTGATGGCTATTCCTCATAGGCGGTGACGCTCCGCGGAGGTCAGGAAGCGTCCACCGCTATCCTGCATCATTCAATTGGGGCCAATGCCGGGCCCCGCAGTGGTAGAACACGCCTACAGCGAGTTTAAAAAATGTAAGCCACTGGCGGTTCCCATTGGCTGATGGCTATTTCTCATAGGCGGTGACACACCACGGAGGTCAGGAAGCGTCCAGCGCTATCCTGCATCATTCAATTGGGGCCAATGCCGGGCCCCGCAGTAGTGGAGCACGCCTACCGCAAGTTGAAAAAATATAAGTCACTTGCGGTTCCCATTGGCTGATGGCTAATCCTCATAGGCAGTGACGCACCGCGGACGTCAGGAAGCGTCCACCACTATCCTGCATCATTCAATTGGGGCCAATGCCGGGCCCCGCAATGGTAGAGCACGCCTACCACGAGTTTAAAAAATGTTAGCCACTGGCGGTTCCCATTGGCTGATGGCTAATCCTCATAGGCAGTGATGCACCGTGGAGGTCAGGAAGCGCCCACCGCTATCCTGCATCATTCAATTGGGGCCAATGCCGGGCCCCGCAATGGTAGAGCACGCCTACCACGAGTTTAAAAAATGTAAGCCACTGGCGGTTCCCATTGGCTGATGGCTATTTCTCATAGGCGGTGATGCACCGCGTAGGTCAGGAAGCGTACACCGCAATCCTGCATCATTCAATTGGGGCCAATGCCGGGCTCCGCAATGGCAGAGCACGCCTACCGCGAGTTTAAAAAATGTAAGCCGCTGGCGGTTCCCATTGGCTGATGGCTATTCCTCATAGGCGGTGACGCACCGCGGAGGTCAGGAAGCGTCCACCGCTATCTTGCATCATTCAATTGGGGCCAATGCTGGGCCCCGCAGTGGCGGAGCACGCCTACCGCGAGTTTCAAAAATGTAAGCCACTGGCGGTTCCCATTGGCTGATGGCTATTTCTCATAGGCGGTGACGCACCGCGGAGGTCAGGAACCGTCCACCGCTATCCTGCATGATTCAATTGGGGCCAATGCGTGTCACCGCTGTGGATGCCAGCTACCGCGCCTGTAAACACATTTTGCATTTCCATTCTCGCTTTGCTAATTACATCACTCATCCCAACACATTTGCCTAAAGTGATTTGTGTACCCTGTTAAGGTATTATAGAGTGTGACCTTTGAGTTAATTCTTCACACACATGGTATGTCCAAGAAAAGGAGAGTGAAATAACATTCATTGTCATGTCTTGTGGCCAGCATAGAATGAAATGAGTTAAGAGTCAAAAAGGACAAAGGCCTCTCGCACTGTACTAATGTTGTGTATTGAAACATTCAACCTGTGAACACTGTTTGAATATCCCTTGCTATTTGACTGTCGATTTCTCGGCCATGGGTTGTCTTATGAAGGGCCAGTGATGTTGGCTGACATTTAGAGGTGTCCATTGTATGGCAATCAGACATACTTGTAAGCTCTAGCACTTTCAACTGCTGTGGCATACAGTGGCATACAGTGTGCCTAGCTGCCATTGCCTGCATATGTTTTCACACACGTCAGAGGAGTGCACATGTGTAACAAACAAACATTGCTCTGGCCGACATCATTGGTCATTTTCAGCCATGTGTGCATGTATACACAATCCATGTGTTATTGTGTATCATTTTTGTGAACATGGCAATGCCTGTCACACAAAATCCTCACACAGTCACGATGGACTGACCCCTTAATGTTCATATTTGTCTGTCCACTGTGCTGCATATTCATGTATTGTTGTCCAGCTGACACTCACTGGCCTCATTTTGTAATGTTGTTGTGTATTGTGGGACTGAAGCTTGAGGTCGTGCAGTGACAGCAGATACATGCAACTCAGCATTGATGCTGTTAACCACATGTGCTGTGCCATCTACCACAGGGCTGCTCACACTAAGTGGTCGATTCCGATCTTGGCCGGAAGCGCACCTAACAGTATTCGTCAGGAAAAAATACAAGCCGAACGCGTGTTTCCCGACCGATTCGAACACTCGTCCGAACGAACAAGTACGATGCGCATAACAGCCCAGATTCCGAGCGAGCCGTACTCACCAATTCCAGCTCCTGTTCCCCGCCCGAGCCGGATCCGCAAACGCCGATTCGAGTCGCACGGAAGCAAATACACAGCACCTTCCGGCCGGACGAGTACGATGCGCCTTCCGTACGCGCCGAACCCGTCGCTACGTCCGGCACGTTTGAGCATCCGGGAGAGCTGTACATAAGCTCCGATTTGCGCCACAAGACGATCCACGGCGACGAGACGAACAAGCCAGCGACGAGTACGAGTCGAAGCCACGAGAAACCCAAACGAGACGAGCCAATCATGAATCCCATCGCGCAGGTCCTACCAATACTCTACATCTATAACCGGGACCGGTACGGACGCGTACGGCTCAGACGGTAAGTCAAACACCCACAACACAAACAAACGACACGTACCCGAAATATGTCACACACACATAGGGATGCAGAAATGACATACACTAGCAACAGCAGAACCATAGGGGCGGGATGGCTATGACCAATGCCATACACACCCATAGGGGGATGGATGCCTACCACTAATACCATCCCCACTCATAGGGGGATGGATGCCTACCACTACCACCACCCCTACTCATGGGGGCCTGGATGCCTGTCACTACTACCCTCCCCACTCATAGGGGGATGGATGCCTGCCACTAATACCATCCCCACTCATAGGGGGATGGATGCCTACCACTACCACCACCCCTACTCAGGGGGGCCTGGATGCCTGTCACTACTACCCTCCCCACTCATAGGGGGATGGATGCCTGTCACTACTACCATCCCCACTCATAGGGGGATGGATGCCTACCACTACCACCACCCCTACTCATGTGGGCCTGGATGCCTGTCACTACTACCATCCCCACTCATAGGGGGATGGATGGATGCCTGCCACTACTACCCTCCCCACTCATGTGGGCCTGGATGCCTGTCACTACTACCATCCCCACTCATAGGGGGATGGATGCCTACCACTACCACCACCCCTACTCATGGGGGCCTGGATGCCTACCACTACCACCACCTCTACCCATGGGGGGCTGGATGCCTGTCACTACTACCATCCCCACTCATAGGGGGATGGATGCCTACCACTACCACCACCCCTACTCATGTGGGCCTGGATGCCTGTCACTACTACCATCCCCACTCATAGGGGGATGGATGCCTGCCACTACTACCCTCCCCACTCATGTGGGCCTGGATGCCTGTCACTACTACCATCCCCACTCATAGGGGGATGGATGCCTACCACTACCACCACCCCTACTCATGGGGGCCTGGATGCCTACCACTACCACCACCCCTACTCATGTGGGCCTGGATGCCTGTCACTACTACCATCCCCACTCGTAGGGGGATGGATGCCTGCCACTACTACCCTCCCCACTCATAGGGGGATGGATGCCTGCCACTACTACCATCCCCACTCATAGGGGGATGGATGCCTGCCACTACTACCCTCCCCACTCATAGGGGGATGGATGCCTACCACTAACACCACCCCTACTCATGGGGGCCTGGATGCCTGTCACTACCCCCACCCCTACTCATGTGGGCCTGGATGCCTGTCACTACTACCATCCCCACTCATGGGGGATGGATGCCTACCACTACCACCACCCCTACTCATGGGGGCCTGGATGCCTACCACTACCACCACCCCTACTCATGTGGGCCTGGATGCCTGTCACTACTACCATCCCCACTCATAGGGGGATGGATGCCTACCACTACCACCACCCCTACTCATGTGGGCCTGGATGCCTGTCACTACCCCCACCCCTACTCATGTGGGCCTGGATGCCTGTCACTACTACCATCCCCACTCATAGGGGGATGGATGCCTACCACCCACACAACCCCTACTCATAGGACCGGTAATGCATGACACAACCAGCATACTTCAACATAAGGAATGTCTGAAAAATACATCCCCCCCAACACCATGACAAGCGTGTGTAGTCTGTGTCAAATGCCTACAACACTGAACATGACATTGAACATACAATGTGACCCCCTATAACATGTGTCACACATAAATGTGTGTGGCCTCCACAATGCAAGCAGACCATGACCACTGTGGCAATGGGGTCTAACACCCCATCATCACGGTGACCAAAATGTAAGTGTGGGGTCCATAGCTGAAGCACATTTTGAACACTGTGGCAATGGGGCCTAAAGCCCCATCACCACAGTGACCAAAATGTAAGTGTGGGGTCCATAGCTGAAGCACATTTTGAACATTGTGGCAAAGGGGTCTAAAGCCCCATCATCACAGTGACCAAAAGGTAAGTGTGGGGTCCATAGCTGAAGCACATTTTGAACATTGTGGCAATGGGGCCCAAAGCCCCATCACCACAGTGACCATAATGTAAGTGTGGGGTCCATAGCTGAAGCACATTTTGAACATTGTGGCAATGGGGCCTAAAGCCCCATCACCACAGTGACCAACATGTAAGTGTGGGTATCTATAGCTGAAGCACATTTTGAACATTGTGGCAATGGGGTCTAAAGCCCCATCACCACAGTGACAAAAAGGTAAGTGTGGGGTCCATACCTGAAGCACATTTTGAACATTGTGGCAATGGGGTCTAAAGCCCCATCACCACAGTGACCAAAATGTAAGTGTTTTCATGTGAAAAGCTGCAAATGCCAAACTGCATGGATGATTCCTGGTCACACAACAACAAACACATCAGTGGCATAGTAGTGCTTGTGTCCCATAGCAACATAGATTGTGTGAGGCAAACAGTGCAGTGCCAATGAAACATCGCTTTGGCCATGTGCAGACAAACATCACCCATGGGGGCTCACATTGTCAACATTCACGAATAACACAATGACAGAAGTGACCATCATAATGCAGATCCACATATCTGCACCAATGGACACACAAATGTAGATATCCTGTGGAGACTGTAGATGTGAGGTGAACAAATACCCTTCCATGGCAGCAATGGGACATACAAACCATGATCATTGTGCTGACTGTTGACCTAGGAGTCCCAGGGACAGCAGGGGAAAGCCACCAAACAACATAAAGCCAATGGCACACTAAAGAAATGCCAATGCAGTGGTGCAAATTCACAAACACAAACAGGCAGACTCACACTGCATATCAAACACAACAGGTGATGGGGGTGGTGTGCCAGTGTCCCCAGGCAAACACACAACACATGAGGAGGCCTGAATCCCTATTACACATATGTCAATACAGTGCCACACAAAAGTAACTTATGGTTCGGATTCCCCTATGTGGGCAATCAGGCATTGTTAGATGAGAGGGAGCCCAAATTACAAATGTCACACAAGCTTGTAGGAACAGCAACTAACACAGCAAGAGACAGACCCACCACAGCACTACCCCCAGGGAGCCCACATTGTGGTGACACTGGCCTGCATGATAATCCCACTGTGATGACAAAGGTAGATGTCGTACACACTGCGAACCACAGTCATGTGTCCTGAGCAACTAACTACCATCACACGTACACAAGCACAAATCAAACAGCACGGCCTGTCAGCCAAGGCCAACATGGAGGTAGGGGTCTAGCCGTGCAACAACTCTCATTTGCACACACTCAACACAACACACCTTGATCTCCACCAATGTGCAGCAGTGAAGCTCACATGGACTGGTGACATTGCACATGCACCCATGACAATCCCAGGGGTGGTGGGGGGAACTAAGGTGGAGATACCCATCACACATGGCCAGTCAACAAGACTTGTGAATGTCTCACACAATGCACAGTACGGTGTACATGGGCATGACGTCAGATCCACACCAACCAATGGGATCCCGGCCACAGTCACACACCAATGAAGAAGCCAAGGTCACCCACAAAGAACACACATAGACAACTTCCAACATTGCAGCTCTGACCCTGAGGAGTGGCAGCAGTCACACACACAATGTGTCACAATCACTGAAAGCTAACACAAACTGTAAATTACATGACTTGTGTAACCAACAAGTGCCAAGGGGAATCCTGACTGTGTCTCATCTGCGTTTGCCCACAAACTCAGCCTTGACAGCAAACACACCTATGGATGACACCCTGATGACCAGTAATGTGCCATGCACCCACATCACAGAGAACCCTGGGCGAAGATTTGGGGGGAACATTGCTCAACTCAGCAAGCATCACAAACAGGAACATCACTAGGGCCCCCAGCCTGCGTAGCAAAATGGAAGTGAACACACACAGAAATGCTCACACAACACACACCTTGGGCTCAGGCAATGTCACGGAATTACACACTGCCATGAGGGGACTCCACTCCTGTGTAAGGAAAGCTGTGCCATCCATTGTCTCTGCAGGGCGCTATCATGTCAGCAGAACACTTGGTCACTCAGTCAACAATTAGCACAAAATGAAGGCTCTCGTCACATCAGCCTGGTCATGGCATTGTCACCAAAATCATCTGCACCGATCAAATACACATGTATAGCAAGTTGCACTGATACCACAGATGAGTCCTTCCCCATTGATGCCCAAACTTGCATGTCCAGTGGAGATGGTCACACGGTCAGGGAAATAGACAAATTGAACAATGGCAAGCACATCTGATGAGCAGGGGTGTAAGCCACAGATGTGATATTGCAAAAACAGGTAGGGAATCCCATTCGCAAATATGGAAAACATGACACCCTCATATTGCTGCAAAGGATGACATGGCTACACACCAGGATAGGACACATTCACCCTGGACCACATGGGGTCCTGCACAGTAACACTTCATTTACCTGATATCAAAAATCACCATCAATGCAGCAAGGGCATGGTTAGCATCCTCAACATCATGTACATCTGAAGCAAAACCACTAGAGAACTCAAAGTAGCTTTATTCAGCATATGTTATTTGAAAATAGTAAGTCCAGACAAAACCCAAAGGCCAATGGCCAGTCCATGACAAAAGTCCAAACAGGGTGACAGTGGCAGATGTCAGACTTTGCTTGCCTGCACTGCTACGGACCAGGGACATTCCCCTCGGAGGGGCATACGGGGGGGCAGGCCAGGCACCGCAGGGACAGGATCAGGGCTCACCAGAAGGAGGCAGGGAAGGGGTGGCTGGTGCTGGAGAGTCACTGACAACTGCAGTGGAGGTGTCTGACATGGTGTGTGCCGGCACAACTGGGGGCATGAGTCAGATGGTGTGGGTGCCGGCACAACTCCAGTGGGCTGGCCAGATGGAGTGGACAGGTTCCCCACTGCAGTGCCCAAGTCAGACGGGGTGGTAGTGGACTCCACTGCAGTGCCCATCTCCAGGGAGTAGAATGGGGTTCAGGTAAGGTGGGCAGGACAGAGGGGAGGACACGGTCTCCACACCAGTGGCACAAACATGTGCAGCGGGGGGTGTGGGGCTGGAAGAGCAAGTGGTAGGTGGAGAAGGCCGCATCATTTTGGGGATGGTGTATCTGTGGGTGGGGGAACCTGTGGCAGGGTGTGGTGGGGGAACCTGTGTTGTGGGGGCCTGAGGGATGGAGGAAGGAGACTGTGTGGTTGACCTGCAGGGCGGTGGCGGGGTCTTGCTCTTCCGTGCGCGGGGGGACTTGCGGGTGGGGACCTCAGTCTGTCTGTGCCCGGGGTACGGTGTCCGGGGGCGAGGGGCACTCCCCTCTGTGTGGGTGGACTTCCTCTTCCCCCTGTATGCTGGATCAGCGGGATCGGAGGGGAAGAGGCCGAGGTCACAGAGGAAGAGCTGCTTTGTAGGTGGGGTTGCAGGTGAGGCAAGGGAAGGGGTCTTGGAGGGAGAGGATTTTGAGGACTGCGGAGTGACTGTGGATGCCTGTGTGTGTGTCTGTTCCCCATCCCCTGTGGGTGTGGTATCAGTCCCCTGAGGATGCTTGGGTGCATGTCTTGCCTTTGTTTTGGGTGTTTCTGTGCTGCTCGTGTCTGTGTGTTTGGGTGATTGTGCAGGTGTGCATGTGCTTGGGACAGGTAGGGTGCCAGGAAGTGTGGATGGGGCAGAGATAGGAGGGGTGATGTATTGTTGGAGGAGGGACACTGCTGCCGTCAGGGAGGAGACAATGGACCTATTGCTCCTCTGTAGGGCAGACATGCCCGTCGAGATGCCCTCCATGAACGACACCAGCTGTGTCAACAGAGTGGTGTTTGCATGGAGGACACTCAGCATTGCTGTCTGCCCTACATGGAGCTGGTGAAGTAGGTACACAGACTCCTCACTCAGGGCAGCAGGGGACACAGGTGTATGAGAGTAGGATCTGCTTCACATGGGTACCCCCACTTTTTGCTGATGCTTCACTGTTTTTCGACTTTAGTCTGGCTGGGGCCCTGCTAATCAGAACCCCAGCCTAGCTGCTTCCTCTCTAAAATGGTTTCCATGTGCCCTAGGCATATCTCTGATTGGAATCTGGAGTGCCCTTATAAGTCCCTAGTATATGGTATACTATGTACCCAGGGCATAGGTACCTCAGAGGCCTACCAGGGGCTGCAGCATGTATTGTGCCACCCCTGGAAGGCCATCCAAAATGACACCACAGGTCTGCTACTGCAGCCTGGGTAAGGTGGTGCATGCACCCTTACAGTGGTATGGGCTACCTATATCACTACCATTGCACACACATACAAACCTATAAGTCACTCCTATGGCAGGCCTTACCAATCCTGAAGGCAGAGTGCTTGGTTTTTATGTGAGAGGGTGCCCCTGCATGAGCAGAGCTCCTCTGCAGCGTTCGGAGTCCCTCCTCTGATGCTGTTTGTGGTACAGCCTGACCATATACTCTTAAGTGCATTATATCCTCGCAGTACAATGCTAACTTTGGACTGGCTGCACCAAAACATGTCGTGTTTGGTGTCAAACATCTTGGAATACTACCCCCCGCCAGTCCTGGTGGCGGGGGTAGCATTCCACCCTTCTAGAGGGAGAGACATGTACACACCGGGCTACCCGGTAACTTCTTTCCAGAGCCCTGGCATCACAAAATGGATGCCACTGCCACAGATACGAGTCTGGCCTCCTGCTGCTGACTGAAATTCCAGCAGGGGAGGCCTGGACAATAGGTTTCCTGTCGAAGGGAGGTGTAACCACCTCCCCAGACAGGATAGTGTGTATTGGGGCTGGGCGGGAGCACCCTCTGGTGCTTTGAAGTCCTGCACTGGGGGCACATTTGGTGTCCCTGTGCATATGCCAGTTCAAACCGGTTGCAGGGGCTACCTGCCCCTGCTCTGGCACGAAACTGGACAAAGGGAAATGGGTGTAACCACCCCTCTTCCCTGACCCTCCCATAGGTGGGTCCCCAGAGTATGTCCAACCCCCTAACTTTGTATAAGTATGGGACCCCAGTCCTTAGGACTTTAGATATCCCTGGGTGAAACTCTGTAACTGAATCCTGGAACTTCGATGCTCTACTCAAGACTAGAGGACTGAAGAATCTCCCTTGGGGTCAAGGAGTGACTCCCCTGCTTGGCAGGCACCAAAGAAGCAATTGTCTGGTCTGCATCGCCGAAGCTCCTGCCGGACACCGAAGTCTTTGCATCACCAGAGGTGGATTTCCAGACTTCCCCGAGGCTGCCCTGAGTCCTCAGCAAAGCTGAGGCCCGTAGCTGTCGTGGGTAACGTGGAACCATGACCCCTGAACACCGAGCACATTTGCAAGTGCATCCTCTTTCTGGTGTCCCACAAAGTTGTGCTTTGGGCTCCCAGTAGGCCCTGCCTCCAGCACCAACTGCACCGAAGATCACTGGCCTCCACTTCACGAGTGTCCTGTGAGCCAGCTCCAAGTGCGTCCACTCAAGGCTCCTTCGCAGTCGCTAGTCTGTTAGCTAGTGGGCCCTCCTGAAGGCTACTCTTCTTTTGCTTGGGCTTCCCTGGTTGCTCCAGACATGCCCTGACTTACCCTCGCTGGGTGAGTCCCTCAGACCTTGCTGGTCTGTATGTTGTAATTTGGCAGCATTTAAGTTAAGCATTAACTGAAGACAGCCTGTATTTAGAGGCTAAATTGTCCGCTTTGTGGAATCCATTTTGTATTTCTGTCAGCCATTTTGGCTGCCATGTGCTACCATGTGCTCGCCATGTGCTCTGTCCTACCTTCCTGTCAACTGCTCTTGAAATCTGCCTAGAGACAAGTTATATTTAGTTCCTCTTGCTTTGCACATGCTCAGTTGAGCTTGCAGCTGTTCCGAGTTTATAAATGTCAGGATGTGTCTGCTAAAAGTAGAAACTGTTAGCTCCACCCACTTGTCGACTGTGCATTCTCTGTATGACCTTATATGTACCTAAAACCAGCATTTGTGTTAGTACCGCCTTCATTTGAGCCCCTGTGTGGGTATAAAAGGACCAGGATCCTGCCATTCAGTGTGCTACTTCATGCATTACTGAAGGGTGATGTGTGAATGTTAGCTCCACCTCATGAGGTTTAATAAACTCTGTCTTTTATATTTCAGTTTCTGTGCCAACTTCTTCCTAAGTGTCTGAGGACTCTGTGCAGAGAAGGGAGAACCCCTAAGCACTGGTAGGCCTTGCTGAGGCTCACTACAACAAATTGGCGCTTCCAACGTGGGACTCATCAACGACTCGGATGCCCGAAGGACTGGTCGCGACGAAGGATTGGAATCTCGCTTTTGGACGCGATCGCTGCCTGAGGAGACACCAGAGTCTTGGCACCCACGGCGTTTTTCCTTTCTTTCTGATCTGACCATCTCGGCGGCGCCGGTCCTTGACTGAGATCTCTTCTGTTGATTCGCCGTGCAGTGACCATTTGGTCGATTTGAGAACTTGGCAGTTGGAACCTGGACACCATTTGATTGGTAAGAGCCGTTTTGCGGCACTTGCTGTTGGTTTGATGCCTTTGATTGGTAAGGTAGTTTTAGTAACACTTACTGTGGCTTTGTTTGTATAATTGGCCAATTTTGGAATCTGTTTTGTAATTATATATGTATTGCAATGCATATAGGCAGGTAATGAGGAGAATTTTCTCTATTTAAAATTGTTTGAACAGCGCAACGTATGAAGAGTACCTTAAGCGCTACTTTGATTATAATACTGCATATTTTGCACTATTTTTTGGCATGCCTGTTTTCAGCACACTTCGTAGGATGTGTTGCTTTTGTAGTGGTACCAATTTGAGACTTGACGAAGCACAACCAGCCTCCCGGAGGGGACGCCTAATAGGGATATGTATATTAAGTATGGTATTTCTTCTATAATGTACTGCACGTTATGGAACAAATATACTAGTAAAGATCCTGAGTTGCGTTGGGCTATGTATGGGTCATTTGATTTGCGAAAAATTCAGTATGTGGAACAATGTATGTTTAAACGAAAGACTAGGCAAGATATGTTTGATTGTGTGCGAATGTGGGAGAAAGAAGTGCGTGAGCGAATGAAGCGTGAACAAGCCTTGATTGATAAAGAACAGCGAAAGACCATTTATGCGAAAGCATTAGAGTTAAAAAACAAGGAGATGAGAGAAATTAAAGAGAGGGAAGATAGGGAACGCCATTTACAGGTAACTGGCCAATATGCTGTTAGGCAGCCCCTTTATCCTATCCTTAATAAACCGCAAGATGATTTCCTGTTATTAGATCGTTCTCCACCTCCGTATATTTTTTCTTCTGCTCCTCATGAGTCAGATGAGGACTCTTTTTCAGACCAGGACAAAGCTCGAGAAACTCGTTCCATGCTATCTGCTGAGCGTGCATCTGACATTAGATCTACTGCGCGTAAAGCCGTTCGTAGTACTACCACTGCCTCTGAACTTTTAGATAGTATAAAAGGATGGCAGGAAAGGGAGCAAATATATTTTACCGATACATTTGCTGCAGAGGTTATTGAACAATTTAGGAAGTATTCGGTAGAAGTGGAGCCCAATGATGTAGCAGCTGATTGTAAACAATTACGTGACGGTCTTTTGTCTTCTCCCAGGTGGCTGACACGATCAGACGCTTGGTTAAACTGCGTGTTGAAGCAGCCCGTTTGCGAGAGGAGAAAAAGGCAGCAGAAACAGCTGCACTAGCATCTCAGATCAGCATGGCACGAACTTCTACTCCTGAAACAGATAAGAATGCTGTAATTCATGTGAAACCCATGCGGGAAGCCGCGCCTTTATATGTTCCTCCTAAAGGAACGGGTACAGAGGATGATAAGACTTCTCTTAATGCGAAAGGGTACTTTATTTATAATTGGGTTTACACTCCTTGGAATAGAGCAGATGTTATGGCCCTTAAAATGCATTGCCTGACCCGCGAAAGAATCCAGCAGCCTTTTATGAGGAAGTTGAGGGTGCAATCAGCTCTTGTACTATGACTCTGTCTGATATTGATTTGTTCTTTGGATTAATATTACCGCCTGATATGTGGAGAACTGTGCGTAAAATAGATGATAATGCGACATTTGGAGCATTGTGGAAAGATTTAGAGCGGTTAGATGAAGATAGAGAACCTGCACAGAAACCGTGTCAGTTAATTTTAAATCTTCCGGCAGCTATATTAGTTAAGTTAAAGACGATCATTCCCCCTAAAAAGATAGATTGGACAGTGCTAGCGTCTTGCAAGCAAAAGGTAGATGAATCAGTTTCTGACTTCTTCACACGCTTTGAAGAAGCATTTCACGATTTTAGTGGCCAGTCATTGACAGATGACACGGGTAGGCATCTGTTTGTCGATAAATATGTCGCAAACCTTTTGCCAGGAATAGCTAGTCGCTTAAAGGCCAGTGAGAGTTCATGGACTACATCTTCTCCGGTTTCTCTTTTAACTATGGCCCAGTATTATGAGCGGCAAGAATTAGAAGCCAAAGGTAATGAGGACAAAAAGTCTAAAGAGTTGAAAACAAAGGTTATGTTGGCTCAAGCTTATGGTCCGCCTTCTAGAGGTAATGATAGAGGTGGACGTGGATCTTATGGTTCGTCCTTTCCTTCCTCTGCCCGTTCGAATTTGTCTGTTGATCAGTGTGCGTACTGCAAAAATTTGGACATTGGCTTTCTGATTGTCCAGTGCTGCGTGCTCAGCAGAATCTACGTGGTCGGGGACAAATGAGAAATCGTTCAGGATATCAAGGGCCTAGAGGAAGCGCGAATGATCGTGCTCGGTTTGATGCTAATACACGTGGGCAGAATGGGTTTAACACTTTTGATAGAAGGAACCAATATCAAATGTCTGACTATGCGCCCTCTGATTTTCAAGATTCTGCTTATGCATAGGATTGCCTAGGATGGGGTAAGGAATCAATTGAAGTTCCAGTAGATCAGAGGGGTCCCTATGTTACAGCATATGTTTTGGGTTCTACTGATCAGTTTCTGGTTGATACAGGAGCTACTCGTAGCGCCTTGTCTAAACAATTGGTTCCAAGGGCTCCCCTGTCTTGCTTAACCATTACATCGATAGGTTTCGATGGAACACCTTCCCTTAGCCCATTGTCACAACCACTTGCATTTGATATTGATAAGTTTACTGCTCCATGTCCGTTTTTGCTTTCTCCAAACACACCAGACAATATTGTGGGTCTTGATATGCTTAAATATTTCAGGGCTACGATAAGGTGTTCTCCGGAAGGAGTACGGGTTATTTTGAATGACAACTACCCTATGATTGAGAGATCTTGTATTGTTAAAGAGGACATTGCACTAGCCTCACTCCCTAGTACTTTGTGGGCTACTTCGGACACTGATGTAGGGCAAATGGTTATTCCACCAGTACATATTAGTGTCAAGGAGGGCGCTTTATTGCCAAGACTGCCTCAGTATAAAATTTCTCAAGAAGGAGAAGAAGCACTCACACGTATTGTACATGACTTAATTAAGGTGGGGGTTGTGGAAGAAGTTCCTTACAATATTTGCAATAGTCCGATTCTTCCCATTTTGAAAAAAGATACTGACACTAGGATTTATAGATTTATTATCGATTTGAGAGAAGTCAACAAGATTGTAGTACCACAGTACCCTGTAGTATCTGACATAACGACATTGCTTACCTTGGTCCCTCCAACAGCAACTACATTTTCTGTAATTGATCTGAAGAACGCTTTCTTCTCGATTCCTATTCATCCTGATAGCCGATATTTGTTCGGTTTCACTTTGAATAATAGATCATACAGATTTTGTAGAGTTCCTCAAGGCTATACTGAGAGTCCTAGTATTTACAGTCAAGCATTAAAAAGACAGCTTGATTCCTTTACCTTGCCTAAAGGAGTGGCTCTCATACAATATGTCGATGACATCTTGTTGGCAGCCGATACACCTGAGCAGTGTGAGAAATGCACTTTGTCTTTGCTTTCTTTTCTTGCTACACACCACCATAAAGTATCACGAAAGAAATTGCAATATTGTAGACCGAAGGTGACCTATTTAGGACACCTTCTGTCTAAGGAGGGCCGTGCACTGACACCAGATCGCATTCAAGCAATTTTAGACACCCCAGTACCTTCCACGCAGAAAGATGTCCGTGCATTCATTGGTCTGACTTCGTTTTGCAGGCAATGGATATTGGGTTTTTCACACATTGTTAAACCCTTGCTAGCACTTTTGACTAAAAACACTCCGATCCCCCTTCCATGGACAGATGAATGTCAAAATGCTTTTTGTCAGTTGAGACAAGCTCTTTGCTCTGCACCAGTGTTAGGCACACCAGATTACACGAAGGCTTTTACACTCTATGTACATGAGAAAGAAGGATGTGCATTGTCAGTTTTAGTACAGACACACGGGGACAAACAGCGTCCTTGTGCATACCTTTCTGCAGTTCTTGACCCTGTTGCTCGTGCATTGCCTGGGTGTTTCCGTTCAGTTGCAGCGACGGCTGTGTCCATACGTCAGAGTGAAGGGATAGTTTTGTCACACAAACTGTTGGTGCTAGTACCCCATGCAGTAGATGCCCTTTTGAATCAGACTAAGACTCAGCACTTAACTAGTGCTCGTTTGACAGGATACGAATTGACACTGCTAGCACCTCATATTACCTTGAAAAGATGTGCGACACTGAACCCCGCCACTTTGTTGCCATATCCTGCGACTCAGTCTCAGCCAAAGGAGCCTCACGATTGTATATTCCTTACTGAGGAACAGACAAAGGGTCGCATCGATTTGCAAGATACGCCCCTTCCAGATGTAGATGGGGAACTGTGGGTTGATGGGTCCTGTTTGAAGTTACCAGATGGCACGACTTCAGCTGCTTATGCAATTACCACGCTTGAGACAGTAGTGGAAACAGCTCGCATACCTCAGAAGTCGGCTCAAGCAGCTGAACTAATAGCTTTGACACGAGCATGTGAGCTTAGCACTGACTTGTGTGTGAACATTTACTCGGATAGCCGCTATGCTTTTGGAGTGGTTCATGATTTTGGCCTACTCTGGAAGGAAAGAGGCTTTCTTACATCCCATGGGATGCAGATAATACACGGAGAGTTAGTGCATAATCTCTTGACTGCACTTACATACCCAAAGAAAGTTGCTATTATGAAATGTAGCGCACACAAGAAAGTGACTGACAAAATAGGACAAGGCAATGCCTTTGCAGACCGCGTAGCCCGTGAGACTGCGATGCAGCGAAGCACTACACCCATGTACGTAGTGAAATCACAAGCTGAGCGTTGGCATGATGCTAGAGAGGAAGTATTGGATATACAGAGATCTGCTTCTGTGGAAGAGCTTGAGCAATGGTCTAAAGAAGGAATATTAGATGATGAGGGTTGTTGGCGTAACAAAGAAATGAATAAGTGGAAATTGCCTGCGGCCTATTTACAACCTATGGTTCAAATGGCACATGGGCTGGCACATGTTGGAGCTCTAGCAATAACTACATTGCTTACACAAGTTTGGGAGCATCCTGAAATTGCTAGCACAGCCAAAAGGGTAGTACAGTCCTGTTTGATCTGTTGGCAGTATAATCCTGGAAAAGGGACACGAACTCCTACAGGAGGGTTTGCTACACCAACCGCACCTTTTGAAGTTTTGCAGATGGATTACATCCAACTCGAACGCTGCAATAATTTGAAATATGTCCTAGTGGTGGTATGTGCCTTTAGCAAATGGATAGAGGCATACCCTACGAAGGATAATACTGCTCTCACCACAGCAAAGGTGCTTCTAAAGGAGTTTTTCCCTAGATACGGTGTTTGTAAACTTTTGTGGAGTGACAATGGACCTCATTTTATTGGGCAAGTTGTTGAGCATGTCCTGAAAGGATTAGGGATCAAACAGAAATTCCATACAGTTTTTCACCCGCAATCAGCAGGATTGGTGGTAAGGTATAACGCTACTCTAAAAACAAAGTTGGCGAAAATACTGGCTTCCACGTCCCTAAAGTGGCCAGATGCACTACCTTTGGCATTACTATCCATAAGATCGGTGCCACATTCACGATCAGGTCTTACCCCTATGAGGTGGTGTTTGGGAGACCAATGAACATTTGGGGAATTCCTAAGCCACGCCCCATACATGATGTTCCTTGTGTTCTGATGAATGATTATTTGGCACAGTTAACTGACAGTTTGATTTCTATTCATCAACAGGTTCGAGAAGCTCTTCCTGACAGATCTACAGGTGAGGCCCACGAACTCCGTCCTGGTGACCATGTAATGGTCAAGGTCTTTGACAGATCGAACAGCTTGGAGCCAAGGTGGCGAGGACCAGAGCAGGTGCTCCTTGCGACAAGAACAGCAGTTCGAGTGACAAACAGAAAGAATTGGATCCACAGCACACACTGCAAACGCGTGTCGCCTGCCTTGGTGGAACCGGCTGTGTTGACCGACCATCGAGAGATTCTGGAGACGGAGAAAGGCCAAGCTATCTCACCTGACGAATCTGCGGAAGTCTTCCCGGACCACACGATCACTGGAGTATCCAGATATCAATTGAGACCGAGGAAAGGATCTGCAGTTTTGAAAAAGACTGGTTGAGCTACCACCCTGGGTTAGTGAAACGGAGAGCCATTGTGGCAAGGGGAGGGGATCAGCCCTGTATTAGTGTAGTGACACCCACTTTGGCCCATGGTGAAGAAATCAGCGGCTGCCCAGGGAGAAGAGCTCCAACGACTGTTTTCAACAAGTTTTCAGAAAGATCAATCATTACTGCTGCTAAAATGAAAAAACAAATCATTTGTGCTGTAGGGTTTGTTGTTGCTATGGTGGCTATGGCAGCAATTACATGGTACATCAAGAAGGTGGCTCCTGTTCGACAGCTTTTTGTTGCCACTACGCCAGTACCCGTGGAACACCACTACTTTACTCTTCCTTACCATGAGCAAAAGCATCGACAATCCTACCTGAACAATACTTTTATCCAGATGTTGCACCATACTCACAATGCTACGAATACTACCAACTGTTGGGTGTGTGGGATGATACCTGCACATCAAAAGAAAGGAGGAACACCTTTTATTCCTCTTCCATTTTCTCACAATGGTTCTTGTCAAGCTTGGTATGCGCTTTTGTTTGCATATGGAAAGCCTTCAGTAGGTGGGATTATTTTTCAACTTAATAAAGTGTGTTATCAAAATAAAGAAGGTTATCCACAAGCCAAAGGGACTAAATGGGAATGGGAAGAGTATCAACCGGACAATATTTCAACACCATATGTTTTCACAAATGTGAGAATAATAAAGAACATTGGACCTTTTGTGATTTCTGTGACAAAAGCTAAAGCAGATTTGTGTATTTGTAGTGTTGGAAGAATTCCAGTGGGGAGGAGCGAGTGTACTGTAATCCTGACCATTGAAGGTGCCAATAAGAGCACTTTCACAGCCTCGCATAATACGTATTTTGTGTGCGGAAATAACGGATATTATCAATTACCTGTTGGGTGGTCAGGAATCTGCTATGTATCTTTTCTGTTGCCCCCTGTGTTTCTGGCACCTGCATTGTATCACCGTGATTTTAAACTGTACAATGACATTTCCAAAAACAGAAATAAGAGGACAATAAGTATGGATGAAGTTGACCAAACCGACACTACCCTACAACAATATGTTGATTTCAATTTGGGCTTATTTTTCTTTGTGGGTGCTGCATTAAATAGCAGGAAGATTAGGCGACTGACTCGTGTTGTGGAAGCTGTTACTAATCAGACAGCTATGGCACTTGGGAACATTACAGAGGAACTACAGATTGCAAGGATTGTAGCACTCCAGAATAGGATGGTGCTAGACGTGATTTTGGCTGATCGAGGTGGTGCATGTCGCATCATCGGTAGCAGCTGTTGTGTATTCATACCAGATCACTCACCTTCAGTATATGACGCAATATCAAAACTGCATAAGATTGCTGCAGAAATTCATCCAGAGACTGGAACTTGGACTTTTGCTGGATGGTTTTGGACTCTTGTTTCTGCTTGGGGCTGGAAGCTACTGACTATCCTATGTGTAATAATTACAATATTCTTTACATGCTGCGTATGTATCCAATGTGGTCCAATGCTTTGCTCCATTTGCATCTCTGCTTGTATACCTGCCAGAGGGAACATTGCTGAAACAAAGGCCCAACAAATGTTGAATAAAGAGGTGGCCGAAATAATGTTAATAGATGTACGGGATGAATATCTAGATTACCCCAGATAAACGAATGTCTTCAGCCAATGCTGAAAGGGTCGTCTGTTGTAATTTGGCAGCATTTAAGTTAAGCATTAACTGAAGACAGCCTGTATTTAGAGGCTAAATTGTCCGCTTTGTGGAATCCATTTTGTATTTCTGTCAGCCATTTTGGCTGCCATGTGCTACCATGTGCTCGCCATGTGCTCTGTCCTACCTTCCTGTCAACTGCTCTTGAAATCTGCCTAGAGACAAGTTATATTTAGTTCCTCTTGCTTTGCACATGCTCAGTTGAGCTTGCAGCTGTTCCGAGTTTATAAATGTCAGGATGTGTCTGCTAAAAGTAGAAACTGTTAGCTCCACCCACTTGTCGACTGTGCATTCTCTGTATGACCTTATATGTACCTAAAACCAGCATTTGTGTTAGTACCGCCTTCATTTGAGCCCCTGTGTGGGTATAAAAGGACCAGGATCCTGCCATTCAGTGTGCTACTTCATGCATTACTGAAGGGTGATGTGTGAATGTTAGCTCCACCTCATGAGGTTTAATAAACTCTGTCTTTTATATTTCAGTTTCTGTGCCAACTTCTTCCTAAGTGTCTGAGGACTCTGTGCAGAGAAGGAGAACCCCTAAGCACTGGTAGGCCTTGCTGAGGCTCACTACAACATGTACCACCATCCTTTTTCTATTTCCACGTGACTTGCCGTTGCCAAGGCTTGTTGGGTCCAATCTGGTCGCCGACACCCCTGCAATCGACAGACATTGTGGGTTGGCTCGAATCCAGCTCCTGGTTGTCGTTGACACCTCCTGGACCTCGTGGCTGAAGAGTCAAGATGACCGTCAACCTACCTGAAGCACCCGACATCGGTGGGCATCTGCTCATCACCTTCCTGGTCACTGGCTAGTGACCCAGACTCTCTCCCCTCTGCTTTCAGGTTCTTCAGATCTTCGATCCACCCTTGGATCCACCCGAACACTTTCGACTTGGTCGCCAGCAGCACTTTGCAGCAGATCGCCATTGAAAACGACGACGAAACCTGACCCCGAAAGACACCTATGCACCCGGCTTCCCTGGGTGAGGTAACTCGAGTACTCCAGTGCTCCTGTGGGTATAGACTCTAGAACAACCTAGTTCTAAAGGGGTTTGCTCCAAGTCCTCCTCTAAGTGTCCTTTTTCTTTAAAACTCCAACCGCGACATTCCCCATAGAAGTCAACGGCGGCTCGCGGCTGTGTTCTCACACTGCATGCGTCCCCCGTGGGTCCCCTGTGTCACTACCTTGGGTGGTTCCTTGAGGGCCAAGCACTTCTACAGGCTCTAGGCCTTGTGTCTAGCTCAGTCGTGGTTCTTATACCACTTTATTGGTATATGGTTTGGTACTCCCCTAGGGCTCAAACGTGTATTTGTGCTATTACTGTTGATATTTGACTTGTAACTTATGTACTTCGAACTCTAGCCTCATAAAGAGACTAGAGGGGAGTGTTTAAGACTAAATACATATATTTGAAATATATACCTGGTGTGGTCCTCTTTCATTTGGTCACTCAAGAGATTATAGACTGGTAAAACAAGCTGCTTTACATTCCTTCAAGACTTAGCCTGAAGGCTGCTCTCCATAGCTACCACTAGGATAGCTTTCAATAAAGGTTGTCTTTAACCTATCTCCAATAAGGGGTTGTTTGGACTGGTGCAAGGTGCCCACTATAAGTAGTGGACAGCATATACCAGGCCAACTTCTCACAACAGGGGCAGGGGGTGCGGTGCCTGGCACGAAGGAGACACGCTCCCGAACACGGGAGCCTTGACGGACCTCTGGAATGGGAGCCAATGGGAGGGCGGTGGTGGTGGTGGCGGGGCCAGACATACTAGCTGGGGTGTGGTGGCTGCTGACACCCGCCTCCACAAGGGAGTCATCCTCCGAGCTGCTGTGGTCCTCAGCTGAGGTGGATGGTGCTGAGGACTCCTCGTGTGGCTCCGCTCGCCCTCCGTGCCACTGGGTCCCTCCGACCACTCATCGGCTGCTGACCCAGCCTGGCTCTGCAGCTCATCCTGGTCCGTGGAGCTGTCCCCTCCTGTGGCTGTGGATGTATCTGCAAACAATTAGGGAAACGGACAAACATCAGTCACCTGCACTGACCGCACACACCACAGTGAGTACAGCACATTACAGAGCAAGCCCTGGCATCCTCAGTTGAACATTGCCAAAAGTCCTCACACAGATTAGGAGAAGCCAATTGTCAGTCAGATGATCAACCATGGCACTCACACCCCTCCTGCCCTTGCACCCATCTGTCTGGTGCCTGTTGGATGGTAATACCCCAGTGTGGACACATGCACCACGTACACAGTTGTTGGACATTGCAGAGAACACAGTGAAGTATGTGAACATGCACACATCACATCTCTTGCCACTGAGTCAGTACAGGTGTCCGGATAAAGGGATGGCCAGAGTCTAATTAGAAATGCATGTGATGCATACCAGCACCAGACACCATGATGCACCCATGTCCGGATAGTCAATGCCACAATGGGGTGCATGCTGCACATGTCACTCCCCTGCAGGATCACTCTTAGGAAGTTTAATGCCATGGCACAGGCATGCCTGCAAAGTCATACATCACTGTCTCCAGTCACATGGCCATGGCAGCCAGCCAACAACAGTCTGCACTGTGTCACAATCCTAGGTCATGGGGAATGCAAGTTATGTAGCTGACAAGTGCACATGTCCATCCCCCACAAACCACATCATCTGAACTCTTATTTGTCCACGTCATACCAATTGGACATATGGGAGACATGAAACACAACTCTATGAACCTGAGCACCTCACAGTCTGCTGTCAATGAAAAACAGCTGCCTGAAATTCACAGTCGCATACACCTGTGTGCACAGTCAAGTGATCAAACACCTATCAGTCACAGAAGTATCGTCTCTCATGGTCACATCTCAGATGGCATGCTGAGCCCTATACGATAAACATCCCAGTAGTCCTGACAACGAAGCCACAGCACAATGACACAGAGGCAGACACATGAGGGAACATTTCACTGATCACAACATGTCAGCTGATACACGGGAGTGGGAGTACAGAGTGTATTGTATGCCCTGGAGTAGGCATGTCTGTCCTGCTCCACCTGAAAGAGGGATGAGCCCTGGACAGTAGGCAGGTGGCTAAGCATGTGTGACACACTTGATATACATACTCCTGAGGCCCAAACATTGTTCCCACCCGCAGCATGGGGGTGTGCCAAATACCCCAGGGACATGTGGTGATTCAGATCAGCAAGTGGACCACATATCAAAGTTACACCCAGATTACATGTCAGAACTTAGGCATTGTGTAAGCAATTGACCCACCCATGAAGCCCACCACAAAGTCACGGGAACAAATGCTGTCCCCCACCTTGAGGGAAGCAAAATGCAAGGACACAGTACCCAAGTGACACAATTTCCTGACTGTAAGGACCACACCTGCGTATCAGATGAGGAGTGGGCATGTCACAATTGAGGGACATGGGTCCTGGACCACAAGACTGATGTACTGTGGAAGTTTAACCAGGCCAGAGGAGGGCACATAGCATGTCAGACAAAGTTCACAGTGCAGTCATGGACTCACCCCTCCTTGCTGCTGTCTGGCCTTCAGCTGCCCATCCAGGTCAGGGAAGACCACCGCCAGGATCCGGAGAATGTGGGGGGTCAGGGTCCGGTGTCCGCCCCTCCTGCGAGGAGGCGACAGCTTCAGCTGGACCCTTGCGATCCTCCGGGTCCAGCCCCGAAGGTCCTGCCACCTCTTCTGGCAGTTGCGGATCCGGCGCTTGTAGACCCCCACGGATCTTACTGCCCGGGCGATGGTCAGCCAGATTTCCTGCTTCTGGTGGGCATCAACCTGTGAGGATGACAAAGTGAAAAGGCCATTACTACACATGCAACATATACGTGCATCACACAGTTGGATATACATGTCTCAATCACAGGGGCATATGATGTACACAAGCAGTGCAACAATGGCTATGAACAGTTTGCCAGCAGTTACTACATGGTATCATTGCATGGGAAGTAAACCTTGTTGGAATGCACTTGTTACTGCACTGTTCCTGTTCAGTGCATGTAACTACACACTTTGGGGGGTGAGAACTACTCAGTGAGCATGCTAGCCAGTGGTGTGCACACTGGAAGTCTTGCTAGTCAGACAACATGCACAATTAGTAAGGCAGTGGACAGCACACTCACCTGCTCCCCTGGTTTCCCATACAGCTTGCTGTACTGTGGAAGGAGGCTGTCCAGCAGGGCCTGGTTCTCCTCAAGGCTGAAGGCTGGGGCTCTCTCCACAGTACGTGCCATTTCAGTAGTCAGAGGATGCAGAGACAGCAGCAGTGTTGGTGACAGATGTCGTCCTGGAGCATGTAGTGCAGGCAAATGAGCTCTCAGGGGAACAGCAAGCATTATATGTGTGCTGCAGAGGCAGATACTGTCCCATGTGTCCAAAGTGGTAGGTCAAAGTCGTTTGCATCTTCTGAATCTGGCCAATCCATGGAATTGCACCACTAATACACGCCCACAGCATCCTTCAAAAGTTAAACTTCATGACACCCATGAATTTGCAACATTGTTGTGGCTGGCCAACTGAATTCACTGCATCAGACTCGTTGAAGCTTCGAAAACGCGTCCGTTGCCATGCCAGGCCCTAGCCAATGCGTGCGCACCGATCGGTCCATTGCTGTACAACGCGTATTCTGGGATACAACGCGTACCCGCTCACAACAGATGCAATGGGCAGTGCGGGCACACCGATCGGTCCATTGCTGGACAACGCGTACCCGCTCACAACAGATGCAATGGGCAGTGCGGGCACACCGATCGGTCCATTGCTGTACAACGCGTACCCGCTCACAACAGATGCAATGGGCAGTGCGGGCACACCGATCGGTCCATTGCTGTACAACACGTATTCCGGGATACAACGCATACCCGCTCACAACAGATGCAATGGCCAGTGCGGGCACACCGATCGGTCCATTGCTGTACAACGCGTATTCCGGGATACAACGCGTACCCGCTCACAACAGATGCAATGGCCAGTGCGGGCACACCGATCGGTCCATTGCTGTACAACGCGTACCCGCTCACAACAGATGCAATGGCCAGTGTGGGCACACCGATCGGTCCATTGCTGTACAACGCGTACCCGCTCACAACAGATGCAATGGGCAGTGCGGGCACACCGATCGGTCCATTGCTGTACAACGCATATTCCGGGATACAATGCGTACCCGTGAACGTATGCCAGCCACATATACTTGTCAGGGACTCAGGGGCACACCTACAACACCACAGCCTGTCCACACTGTATCCTAAGGCATGTAAGGCTGCATTGCCTTTTCTGTGTATGGGGGTCAACATGTGGTTTTTGGGGTGGCACTTGGGGGCAGCCACTCCCAGGCTGTGCACGTATTCATGGGGACAGGATCCTTTGTGTGTTGTGCACATGACCACTGTGATGTGCAACTGTTCATTTCAGAGCATGTGGCATGGTCACATTTCCAGGTTGTGTATGTGTATGTCATGTCACATACCCCCAGAGTCCCATGTGGGAAGGTATGTACGTCACAGGGTGACCCATTGCCACAATAGTGATGGCCCTCCACAGTCTGTGTGCAAGTTGTGTTTCTGATGTCTCTGATTCCATGTGCACAATGGGAGACAGTCTCCACATCCACGTTGTTTGTGCATGGACTTTGATGTTGTGCGTGTGTGTGTCACAGACGTCCATGTCCATCCTGCGGAGGCAACAGGGGCCACTACCTGTCGGAGTCATGTTTGTTTTTCTGACGTGTACATGAAACGCCATGTCATGCCAGTGTCCATGTGGCAATACAGGTTCCCTGGGAATCTTCCTGTCAATGAGCTGTGATGCCTGTGGCGCATCTGTCCAGACATGTCACTGTGGTGTGTGTTTGGTACGTGACAGCAGTAAATGGGTACTGTGACACAGCCTAATGGTTTCCCATTGCACAACCTGGAACCTGTTGTCAACACATGTTGAACTGAGATGTTAGATGATGGCCATGTAGGTGCCATATATGTCCATACAGAACGGCACACACATCAAGTACTTGTGTCTCGTAATGATGTATCATGTGATATTGAGTATGGTCAATGCCACATATGTGGGGTGACTGACAATCTTTCTTTCTTCACCTATGCACTGCAGGGCACCAGCTGTCCATAGACCATTCCCTGACCTTGCAACGATGGTGGAACGTGACAGCATCCGACGGTACCGCTTCACCAGGCAGCTGATTGAGGATTTGGCAGTGCGCTTGGCCCCACATTTGCAACCTGGCCGGCCGTACCCTACAGCGCTGACCCCCAAGGTGAAGGTGATGGCAGCCCTACACTTCTTTGCCACCGGTACCTTTCAACACACTGTGGCGTCTGCTGGTGGGATGTCACAGACTATGTTCAGCCGTGTGCTACGCGATGTTTTGGAGGCAATGTTGAGATGCCTGAACCAGTACATCTATTTCCCTAAACGTCAACAACTCACTGACGTCAAGAGTGACTTCTATGCCCTGGGGAGGATGCCACATGTCATTGGCTCCATTGATGGGACACATGTGGCTTTGGTACCACCACAGGCACATGAGCAGGCATGCAGGAACAGGAAACATTATCATTCGATCAATGCTCTGGTGGTATGTCTTGCAGATATGAGCATCTCACATGTGTGTGCCCGTTTCCCTGGTTCGGCACACGATGCCTACGTGATGAGGAGTAGTCGCATCCCGAGGATGATGTCACAGATGCAGAACCAGCGTGCCTGGCTTGTCGGTGTGTACTGACTTTGTACCATTGTGTGTGTTCTGCTATGTTGTATTCCGCCCTCTTTTCCAACTCAGCTAATGTGCAATTGTCTGTCTGTAGGTGACTCCGGATACCCCAACATGCAGTGATTGCTGACACCCCTCAGGAACCCTGTGACACCAGCCCAGATGCGCTACAATGAGGCACATGGTCGGACCAGGAGGGTGATCGAGCGGACATTTGGTCTCCTGAAGAGCCGCTTCCGCTGCCTGGACAAGACAGGAGGGGCGCTCCCATATGCCCAGGCAAAGGTGTGCAAGATTGTCATCGTCTGCTGCATGCTACACAACCTGGCAGTGCGGAAGGAGTTGCCTCTCATCCTGGATGACGATGACCAACATCCGCCACCTGTGGAGGATCCTGGCCTGGGCCACGATGCCAGTGATGATGATGATGATGATGATGGTGATGTCCGCTCACAGCTCATCACCAACTTCTTCAGCTGAATGTGAGTATCCAGAGAGTTGTCATGCCAATGATGTGAGTTTGCGTGATATGTGTTGGTGGTGCTCTGGTGCTGTTTGAGTGTGGCCATGTGCTACTTGACTGGAAGCGTGCAGCGATGTTTTCCTTACAGGTAGTCTGTACTCCCCAACAGTGTTGACATGCTAACTTGGTTTTCTGTAAGTATTCTTGTGACATGTATTGGGCATGAGTATTGCAGTTCTGTCCTGTTCTTCAGTGTTTTTGACTGTGTGTCATGTCTGTCCTTCACAGGGTACTTTCAGAGTTGTTTGGTCAACTGTGATCCCCCGACACCATGATTCAACTTCCAGGGTGGAAGCAGTCGTTTCCCTACAGGTGATGTGCCACACACCCCTGGACTTTATTTCTTCTACACTTGTTGACTGTGTGGCCCCTGCCACGTAGGATTACCTTGCATCTGTAGTGGAAACAACATGTTGCAAATGTGTAATAAACCTGTGCTTCACTTTGGGATGTGCGTTGTCTGTGGTCACACATCTGACTGACATGTGCTTACTACACCTGTGGGCTAGTTAACACAGACTGTGAATAGGTGTGGTGTCTGTGCATTCCACTGTATTTCCTGGCAACATCAGTGTAGGCGATGAGTCTGATGGCCCTGGTGTGTATGTGTTGTGTAGCCCTAGTGGTGTGTCTCCCTCATATGTGTCACGTCGCCATGACTCACATGACGGTGTTGAACTTGCTGTAGCAGTTAGCATGCACAGTGTCATTTAGCAGATCACCATCTCCATGACAGAAACCACGTTGGAATCACAACAGAGGCAAGTATGGTGTATTAGTGAGTTTATTTCCATACATGTGTGAGGATAGTGCACAGGATGGTGGGTGCTGTACATTGGGATTGGAATCCAAAGTTCCCATATGAGTTGGAAGTCTTGGTAGCAGAAATGTCCTGAGTAAAGTCCACAGTCATCTGATACATTGGGCCAACTTAAGCTCCCCATGTCATGTGGGAGAGTTGGGTTGCATTCGACAGGGCGAACAGTTTGCACACAAAGGAGAATTTCCAGAACAGGTGTTGGGTTCCTGGGGGATGTACATGGCCATCGGCCTCTCAGTTTTCCTTCCTCGGACGGCCCCTCTTCTTTCGGGGGGGACCCTCACGTGCAGGCTGCTGCAGTGCAGAGGACTCTCCGCCAGAGTCATCCTCCCTCCCTGTGGCAGTTGCAGTTGTTGCAGCACCAGATGTTGTGGGCACACAGGGAGGTGTGGCCATGTTGGTGCTAATCTGGCGGAGGCATGTCAATATGTCCCTATGCACCGCTGTCAGTTCTTCCAATGTGTCCCACTTGGACTCCATGCCAGACATGTGTGTCTCCACACGGGACATGTGTGTCTCCACACGGGACATGTGTGAGTCCAAGCGGGCATGATGGGCAGCCTGCTGCTGTTGAATGTCCTTGAGGATCCCCACTACCTGGCTGACCTCTCCGGTGCTATTCTGGTACGCATCAGCAATGCGTGCCAGTTGTGGGTCATCATGCAGTCCAGACCCCTCTGCAAACAGCGACCTATGTCTACCACCCCTCCCACCACCCCAGGCGACACATGCAGGACCTGCGGTGGCACGCACAGGTGACCGTAGGCCCACTTGGGGGTTGTTACTGGGGTCGTTGTCCGTTGCTCCACATTGGGCCGGGGTCCGTGTGCTGTGTCATCGGTGGTCCTTGGTCTGTCCGTGTTGGCAGGGGTGGTCTGTGTGTTGGCAGTTGTTGGAGGGGTGGGTGCAGGGGGTGCAGATGTTGGTCCTGCTGGTGCTGCATGATGACTCACACCGGAGGGGCCAGGTAGGTCTTCGCCATCCGAGGAGGGCAGAGGCTGTTCCACACCAGTGAGCTCAGTGTCTCCCGGAGCCTGGGACAGGGACTCCTCATCATCTGCTGCTGTGTCCCCATCATCACCTGTTTTTGGAAGAGACACACAATGTATGTTATGTTTCTACAGGCATCAATGGTTCACACAGCTGACAGTTGTGACTGTACCTCTGGATGCGGGCCTGTACATTGCATTGTCCTAAGTTGTCACAGTCAGAGGTTGATATTGGTGTAGCACATTGTCCTGCCAACCTGAAGCTTTTCAATGTGAATGTTGAGGTGTGTGCATGGCCAGCATTGGTGGTATTTGGTGGACATCCGGCCCTCCTTCTCCCCCCAGCCCAGTTATCCCACCATGAAGCATGCCACCTTTGCAGTGTGTGCAGGTTGACTCTCAGGATGTCAGTCAGTGGTGTCCTGCTGTTGGTTGTTGCACAGTTCCCAGCAGGGCCTTGTGCTCCCACAGCTGAGGCCAGTGTCAGACATCTTTGAAGTGGCTTTTCACTGCCTGTGAGGTGTGCATGCTTCAGTGTGAGCTTGCTGGGCCATGTGGGTGGGGGATGTTGAGCTGTGACTACCACTCCCATCATGCTATTGCCTACACCCCCTTCCCAGCATGCCCATACTTCCTTCCTTTTGACTCTGCTTCCCTGTGGGGTAGTGTGCCTGTGCTGACAGGATGGCTGACAGTGTTGTCCTGGCGTTTGTTTGGCTACAAGTCTCAAGAGTGTCCCTGTGCTTCACACAGCATAACCCAGGGTGGTGGTTATTTGTGGGATATTTAATTGGAGTGTGAGGCATTGCATTCTCCCAGGTGAGTTGTGTGGAGTTTGTGTTAAGGGTGTGTGTAAGAAAAGCTGCTTGTAACTATGGTCAGAGCTGTGAGTCCTCCTTCCCACCCAGCCAGATATCCCACCATGGAACGTGCTTCCATTGCAGGGAGTGCAAGTTGGCTTTCAGGATGTCAGTCAGTGGTGTCCTGCTGTTGGTTGGTGCACAGTTCCCAGCAGGGCCTTGTGCTCCCCACAGCAGTACCCAGTGTCAGCCATCTTGTCAGTTGTTTTCCACTCCCTGTGATGTGAGCATGGTTCAGAGTGGTGTTGATGGGCCAATTGTGAGGGTGACCAATATCTGTGCCGACAACTCCCATCATGCTATTGCCTACACCCCCTTCCCAGCATGCCCATACTTCCTTCCTTTTGAGTGGACTTCACTGTGTGTGAGTGTGACAGCAATGGCAAGATGGCTGACAGTGGTGTCCTGCTGTTGGTTGGTGCACAGTTCCCAGCAGGGCCTTGTGCTCCCCACAGCAGAGCGCCAGTGTCAGACATCTTGAAGTGGCTTTTCACTCCCTGTGAGGTGTGCATGCTTCAGTGTGAGCTTGCTGGGCCATGTGGGTGGGGGATGTTGAGCTGTGACTACCACTCCCATCATGCTATTGCCTACACCCCATTCCCAGCATGCCCATACTTCCTTCCTTTTGAGTGGACTTCACTGTGTGTGAGTGTGACAGTGCTGACAAGATGGCTGACAGTGGTGTCCTGGCTGTTGGTTGGCTGCACAGTTCCCAGCAGGGCCTTGTGCTTCCCACAGCAGTAACCCAGTGTCAGCCATCTTGTCAGTTGTTTTCACCTCCCTGTGATGTGAGGCATGGTTCAGAGTGGTGTTGATGGGCCAATTTGTGAGGGTGACCAATATCTGTGCCTGACAACTCCCATCATGCTATTGCCTACACCCCTTCCCAGCATGCCCATACTTCCTTCCTTTGAGTAGACTTCACTGTGTGTGAGTGTGACAGCAATGGCAAGATGGCTGACAGTGATGTCCGGCTGTTGGTTGGTGCACAGTTCCCAGCAGGGCCTTGTGCTCCCCACAGCAGTACCCAGTGTCAGCCATCTTGTCAGTTGTTTTCACACTCCCTGTGATGTGAGCATGGTTCAGAGTGGTGTTGATGGGCCAATTGTGAGGGTGAGCAATATCTGTGACTACAACTCCCATCATGCTATTGCCTACACCCCCTTCCCAGCATGCCCATACTTCCTTCCTTTTGAGTGGACTTCACTGTGTGTGAGTGTGACAGCAATGGCAAGATGGCTGACAGTGGTGTCCTGCTGTTTGTTGGTGCACAGTTCCCAGCAGGGCCTTGTGCTCCCCACAGCAGTACCCAGTGTCAGCCATCTTGTCATTTCTTTTCCACTCCCTGTGATGTGAGCATGGTTCAGGGTGGTGTTGATGGGCCAATTGTGATGGTGACCAATATCTGTGACTACAACTCCCATCATGCTATTGGCTACACTGACTTCACCAGCATACACAGAATTCATTCCTTTCAGTGAGCTTCCCTGTGAGGTGGTGTTCTAGTGGTGGCAAAATGTCTGACTGTGTTTGTTGGTTGTATTTGTGCCACTGCCTTGCTGTATTTGTAGTTAGGTTTGTACATATCATGACACAGTTACATATCACTATGAGATGGCATGTATTGTGTTTATCTGACTGACAGACAAATCTTGGGGTGATTATCTTTTGGTTGCTGTGGATTTGCTAAGGGTGCATGGTTTGACTATCCCCTTGACAGTGATGTGTGTGTATTGTCACACAATATTGTGTATATTGGTTGTGTACTCACCAGGCTCTGGGATGTTTGATAGTCCATATACGCTCACTGGTGGTAGGATGGCCCGCACCTTCTCCTCCCAGGGCCTGAGGTATAGTGGTTTGGCAGGAGGGCCACTGCCGGTGCGCTGACTCACGATGTAATCCTTCTTTAGTAGGTCCCTGACCCTCCTGCGCACATCATACCACCTGTTCTGGATGTCTTCCTTTGTGCGCAAACATGGTGATTGTGCATTCACCCTGTCGACGATCCTCTCCCACATCTTGGTTTTCTGCGACATGGGGGTCTGTTGGACCAATGTACCAAACAACTGTGGCTCTACCCTGAGGATCTCATCTACCAGGACTTCCAATTCACTGTCTAGGAACTTTGGATTCTTCTTTGGGGGCATGGTGATGGGTGGTGGTGGTGATTGATGTGTGTGTGTGTGCAAGTGAGGGTGTGTGAGTGTAGGTTTTGCTGGGTGTATGTGAGGGTGCTATTTGTTGAGGTGCTAATGGTGTGTGGCGTGTGTGATGGATGGGCTGTGAGTGTGTCTGTGTTTGCTGTCTGATGGTGTTCTGTGCTGGCAGGTCAGTTGAATTTGCAAAGGATCATGGTAGGGATTTGTGGCCTTTATATAGGTGGATTTGGGGGGGTGTCCTTGTTCCATGTTTTTTTCCCTGTATTTATTGACTTTGTCATTGCTTGTTTGGCCCTTTTTTTTGTATTTTTTCCTTTGTATTTTTTGTGCATGTAGGAGACGTTCTTCTGACCGAGTAGGACGCTGCAGTTGTCTCGTGCGAGCTTCTCCGAGTCATTTACGCTGTGTTTCTGCTAGGTTTATTGTGCGGCGTACGCGTCGGTCGCCGAGTTTTGGCTTCCTTCAGCTGGCTTTTGTATGCGTGTCGGTCGTACGGCTTGAAGTCCGTGCGACTCGGTCTGGTTTTCCACGCATTGCATCGTACTGCGCGGGTCGGAGTTCGTGGGTACGTTTCGTTCGGGTTCATTCCTGGTGCGTGTCGGTCGGTTCTATTCATGTGGTTTCCTGGCCGGATAGCATGTTTCCGTCAGGTTCGGTCGTTCGGCTTGTGTTCCGTACGAGTCGGTCGTGATTCACATGCATTTCATCGTACTACCCAGGTCGGGCAGCGCCGGTACGTGTCGGTCGGACTATATTCCCGTACCGAGTCGGTCGGTATGTTTTCCGGCCCGAATCGGAATCGGCCCCTAAGATGTAGCAGTGTGCCATCTGTCATACACATCGTCTTATTCTGATGTTGTAGTAGTTAGTATGTCGATTGAGTGATGCAAATCAAGGTCTGTATGCATGTCACTTGTGCATTTCACGTGTTCAAGAGTCCTGTCAATGTTGTGGTTGTGTGAGTCTTTGGTTAAGCTGTTTCCCACATCTCATCTTTTGCTCATCTTTTGCATGTGTCCCCTGCCAGAGTACGTAGGAGGAGACCACCTATCTATCACCCTGCACCAGACCTGGCGAAGATGGAGGACATAGAAATCATAAAGAAATTCCGTCTGGATCGCCTTACACTGCGAGAGCTATGTGCTCAGTTGGAGCCGCATTTGAAGCCCAACAGAACTTATCCTGCTGCATTGTCTGCTACAGTAAAAGTGATGGCTGCACTGTATTACTTTGCCACTGGGTCTTTCCTTGGCCAGCGCCGGTGGGAAGTCACAGCCTATGTTCAGCATCGTGTTACGTGATGTCCTGTCTGCATTGATGACCTACAAGAACAGCTATATACACTTTCCAAGGAGAAATGAATTGGCAGCTGTGAAGGGGGATTTTTATGATCTTGGATGCATCCCAAATGCTGTGGGAGCCATTGACGGTACCCACATTGCCTAGTTACACCACAGGCATATGAACACATCTATCGTAACTGCAAACATCACCACTCCATTAATGTGCAAGTGGTATGCCAAGCGGATCAGATAATATCACACGTGTGTGCGAAGTATCCAGGTTCGGCACATGACTCATACATTCTGCGGAACAGCAGCATACCACAATTGATGGCAAATCTTCACCCAGAGCGTGACTGGCTTGTTGGTGAGTGGGCTGTGTCAATGAGTGTGATGTATGTGTGACATGCTGCTCTCCTCACATATTACCATTACATTGTTTGTCTGTGTTTCTCACAACTAGGTGACTCAGGGTATCCCAAGCGTCTGTGGTTGCTGACCCCACTGAGGAATCCAACTACGCCCGGGGAAGTCCACTTCAATGATGACCATGGGAGGACACATTGTGTGGTGGAGTGCACTTTTGCACTTCTAAAGTCTAGATTCAGGTGTCTGGACAAGAGTGGAGGTGCACTTCTCTACTCACCCCAGAAGGTGTGTCAGATCATAGTCGCATGCTGCATGCTACACAACCTGGCCTTGCGCAAAGAGATACCCCTGATTCAGGACAATGATGAGCAGTAGGAGCCCCCTGCTGAACACCCACACATGTCCAGTGACGATGATAGTGGTGAGGAAGAAGGTCTTGACCTGCGTCAACAGCTCATCGCCAACTACTTCCATTGAGTGTAAGATAGCATTGAGCAACTATGACTGTGTCTGTGCGCTTTGCTGTTGTCTGCCAAACTTGGAGGATTGTTGCAGGGATTCTGCCCACAGACAGAACTATGTGCAGGATTATAGGACTTGGGCAGGCAGGGACTGAGTCATCCTACCACCTGAGTACCCATGAGTAACTCTGGGCAGAGTTCGCAGAGTTTCATTCCGCAGAATTACGCGGAGTTGCCGTAAAACTCCGCAAATTCCACGGAGTTCCGTGAGCGGGCGGAGTTACTGCCAGCTCCATACACGCTGTGCATTTTTCAAAGAGCTCCCAAGGAAAATGTAGACCTGCCTCCATGAACGCTTAGAGAAACACCAATTTAAACCATTCCCCTTTCTGCAGCCATCTGTGGGCACACACAGTTGCCGCTTCACGAAGCATTCCAAAATAGCTTAATTAACAAAAGCGTCTGCAAGCAATGACTATTACATTCTGTGTAAGTGTCATGCTTCTCTATCTACTCCCTTTGTTGCCCTGTACCGGCTCCTCTTCTGATATGAAATATCTTCCCCGTCTGTGTGCTGCTTCAAGACCCGCCAAAATAATAAACCCTGTTGCCTGCCTTTTACCTGCCAGTGAAGACAGGGGCACCGAATGGCAGAGGGAGATGAATCACAACACATGCCACTGAGAATGAGGGAAAACAAAACAACAATTGTAACCGAGATGTCCTGCAGCTGTGAAAGTCAGAGGGTATCTTTGGGGCGAGGGTGTCTGAGGTGGAAAAGCCACTGAATCATTTTAGTTGGATTGTGGCCCAGTGAAACAATCGTGTCCGGTAACTGTTGTGACTGTCAAGTCACTGATAGGACGTTGGGAATGTTTGCCCACAGGTGTATGTTTGTGGTGCAGGCTGGGCCCAGGACATAGATGTTACACAAAACTGTGTGCCAGCACCACAGCCTCTCTCTCACTTACACTGCATACCAGACTGGGGGACTCCGATAACCTGACATGCATTGTGGGGGTATGCATGCCAGACCAGCTCGCAGCACAAGAGGCCAATCTTTAGGGTGGAGCTCAGGGCAGGATTCGGGACACACTCACCCTGCCCCAAGTAGGGGCTTCTAATAACACCCCCCCACACACACCACCCATTTCCCTCTCCCCTGCCCATGTGTGTATCAGAGAATGTCGGAGTTGTGAGCCCATGAACTGATGTGAGGGTACATAGTCAGGACACAAATGAATCCCTCACCTTTAGAAAGTTTTAGTTGGGGTGCAGGGGAGGGACGACGGGGCAAGCTACTGAACTGTAATGTTATCTTGTTTTTAAAAGCAATACAATTGTTTTTTTTTTTTTAAGTTGTAGTTGTGTGATGGCTCTTCTTGCTAAAATGTCATAATCGTGGTCATGAAGGCCCCACCCACCCAGCTTCCCTCAGGCACTTCATACGCATGTCAGTGTCAGTCATTCATCCGTGCACTGAGTGATGGCGGTGAGCCCTGGGTCCGGTGTGGGGGTCCCATAGGGATAATAACTTCCAAGTAACATGGATGCGCCTTTTCCAGAGAACTGTATGTCGGAGTAGATAATAGTTGTGTATTGTAAGTATGACATCTGTGTGGGTTCGTTACTTGTGTAACTTGTGGGTTCAAAGTTACAATTGTGGTATAATGTCTAGAGGATATCCATCCTCCGTAAACAGTTGCTTGAAACATGAGACAAGAGAGGCATATATGTGTATGTGGCAAAAGGCTTTGTCCCTTTCTATCTCGGCGTGGATTGCACTGTGCTAATCCTACGCATAAAGACTTTGATAGAAAAACAGACATTTGAGGTGAGCAAATTTAGAGTGTCACTGGTGTTGAGAGTGCTCTATACTGGAGCTGCTTTCCACCTAAACTTGAGAACTACCCAGAGTTCTCTGCTTCTTTTTTTGCATAATTTATGTGTCACTCTATGCCTGAAAGGGAATTGTTTTGACTTATACTGGGTGCTCCCTTGTGTCTGGACAAAGCTATACCTCTCTGAAGAGCTCTAATGAGAGCGAAACACGTGTCAGGGGTTGCTTTTATTTATTTCAGAGTGGCTTGGATGGTATTTTAAAAAACCAAAGCTGTAATACTGTGCCTGGAGTAGTAAAAGACTTTGGCCATTTTACAGCTCGGCAAGGATAGCACTGTGCTAATCCTATGCTTAAAGACTTTGCTGTAGAAATGGTAAAAGAATTTGGGGTCGATTCCGATCCCGGTCGGAGGCGCACCTAATACCATTCGGCCGGGAAAAAAGCCAGGCGAATGCCTGTTTCCCGACCGATTCGCACATACGTCCGAACGAGCAAGTACGATGCGCACAACAGCCCAAATCCCGACCCAGTCATACTCACCCAATACAGGTCCTGTTCTCCGACCGAGGCGGATCCGGAAACGCAGAATCGAGTCGCACGGAAGCCAAAATGCAGCCCCGTCCGGCCGGACAAGTACGACGCGCTTTCCGTACGCGCCAAACCCGTCGCTACGCACAGCACGTCAAAGCATCCAGGAGAGGCGCACATAAGCTCCGATTCGCGCCACAAGACGACCCACGGCTACGAGACGAAAACGCCAGCGACGAGGACGAGGCGAAGCAAAGAGAAAGAAGAACGAGATGAACCAACCATGAATCCCATCGTGCCGATCCTACCAATATTCTACATCTATTACCGGAACAGGCACGGACGCGTACGGCGCAGAAGGTAAGTCAGACACCAACCACAAAAACAAACTACACGTACCCGACATATCACACACACACAGAGGGATGCAGAAATTACTTACACCAGCAACAGCAGCACCATAGGGGCGGGATGGCCATCACCACTACCACCCCTACTCAGGGGGTGCCAGATGCCTACCACTACTACCACCTCTACCCATGGGGGCTGGATGCCCACCACCACTACCACCCCTACTCAGGGGTGCCAGATGCCTGTCACTACTACCACCTCTACCCATGGGGGGCTGGATGCCCACCACCACTACCACCCCTACTCAGGGGGTGCCAGATGCCTACCACTACTACCACCTCTACCCATGGGCGGCTGGATGCCCACCACTACTACCACCCCTACTCAGGTGGTGCCAGATGCCTGTCACTACTACCACCTCTACCCATGGGGGGCTGGATGCCCACCACCACTACCACCCCTACTCAGGGGTGCCAGATGCCTACCACTACTACCACCTCTACCCATGGGGGCTGGATGCCTGTCACTACTACCACCTCTACCCATGGGGGCTGGATGCCCACCACCACTACCACCCCTACTCAGGGGGTGCCAGATGCCTGTCACTACTACCACCTCTACCCCTGGGGGCTGGATGCCCACCACCACTACCACCCCTACTCAGGGGGTGCCAGATGCCTGTCACTACTACCACCTCTACCCATGGGGTGCAGGATGCCTGTCACTACTACCACCTCTACCCCTGGGGGCTGGATGCCCACCACCACTACCACCCCTACTCAGGGGGTGCCAGATGCCTGTCACTACTACCACCTCTACCCATGGGGGCTGGATGCCTATCACTACTACCACCTCTACCCATGGGGGCTGGATGCCTACCACCACTACCACCCCTACTCAGGGGTGCCAGATGCCTACCACTACCACCACCCCTACCCAGGGGTGCTAGATGCCTGTCACTACTACCACCTCTACCCATGGGGGCTGGATGCCCACCACCACTACCACCCCTACTCAGGGGGTGCCAGATGCCTGTCACTACTACCACCTCTACCCATGGGGGGCTGGATGCCCACCACCACTACCACCCCTACTCAGGGGAGCCAGATGCCTACCACTACTACCACCTCTACCCATGGGGGGATGGATGCCTGTCACTACTACCACCTCTACCCATGGGGGCTGGATGCTCACCACCACTACCACCCCTACTCAGGGGGTGCCAGATGCCTGTCACTACTACCACCTCTACCCATGGGGGCTGGATGCCCACCACCACTACCACCCCTACTCAGGGGGTGCCAGATGCCTACCACTACTACCACCTCTACCCATGGGGGCTGGATGCCTGTCACTACTACCACCTCTACCCATGGGGGCTGGATGCCCACCACCACTACCACCCCTACTCAGGGGGTGCCAGATGCCTGTCACTACTACCACCTCTACCCCTGGGGGCTGGATGCCCACCACCACTACCACCCCAACTCAGGGGGTGCCAGATGCCTGTCACTACTACCACCTCTACCCATGGGGGGCCGGATGCCCACCACCACTACCACCCCTACTCAGGGGGTGCCAGATGCCTGTCACTACTACCACCTCTACCCCTGGGGGGCTGGATGCCTGTCACTACTACCACCTCTACCCATGGGGGGCTGGATGCCCACCATCACTACCACTCCTACTCAGGGGTGCCAGATGCCTGTCACTACTACCACCTCTACCCCTGGGGGGCTGGATGCCCACCACCACTACCACCCCTACTCAGGGGGTGCCAGATGCCTGTCACTACTACCACCTCTACCCATGGGGGCAGGATGCCTGTCACTACTACCACCTCTACCCCTGGGGGCTGGATGCCCACCACCACTACCACCCCTACTCAGGGGTGCCAGATGCCTACCACTACTACCACCTCTACCCATGGGGGGCTGGATGCCCACCACCACTACCACCCCTACTCAGGGGGTGCCAGATGCCTGTCACTACTACCACCTCTACCCATGGGGGCTGGATGCCCACCACCACTACCACCCCTACTCAGTGGGTGCCAGATGCCTACCACTACTACCACCTCTACCCATGGGGGCTGGATGCCCACCACCACTACCACCCCTACTCAGGGGTGCCAGATGCCTGTCACTACTACCACCTCTACCCATGGGGGGCTGGATGCCTGTCACTACTACCACCTCTACCCCTGGGGGGCTGGATGCCCACCACCACTACCACCCCTACTCAGGGGGTGCCAGATGCCTACCACTACTACCACCTCTACCTATGGCGGGCTGGATGCCTGTCACTACTACCACCTCTACCCATGGGGGGCTAGATGCCCACCACCACTACCACCCCTACTCAGGGGGTGCCAGATGCCTGTCACTACTACCACCTCTACCCATGGGGGGCAGGATGCCTACCACCAACAACACCCCCACTCACAGGATGGCTAATGCATGACACAACAAGCACACACCAACATAAGGAATGCAACAAAAAGACATCCCCCCCAACACCATGACAAGTGTGTGTAGACGGTGTCAAATGCCTACAACACTGAACATTACTTTGAACATACAATGTGACCCCCTATCACATGTGTCACACATAAATGTGTGTGGCCCCCACAATGCAAGCAGACCATGACCACTGTGGTAATGGTGTCTAAGCCCCCATCATCACAGTGACCAAAAGGTAAGTGTGGGGTCCATAGCTGAAGCAAATTTTGCACATTGTGGCAATGGGGTCTAAGCCCCCATCATCACAGTGACCAAAAGGTAAGTGTGTGCCCCATAGCTGAAGCACCTTTTGAACATTGTGGCAATGGGGTCTAAGCCCCCATCATCACAGTGACCAAAAGGTAAGTGTTGACATAGAAAAAGCTGCAACTGCCAAACTGCATGGATGATACCTGGTCACAGAACAACAAACACATCAGTGGCAAAGTAGTGCCTGTTTCCCACAGCAACATAGATTGGGTGAGGCAAACAGTGCAGTGCAAATAAGACATACCTTTGGCCATGTGCAGACAAACATCACCCATGGGGGCTGACACTGTCAACATCCATCAATGACACAATGACAGAAGTGACCATCATAATGCAGACCCACATATTCGCACCAATGGGCACACAAATGTAGATACCCTGTGGAGACTGTAGATGTGAGGTGAACAAATAACATACCATGGCAGCAATGGGACACACAAACAATGATCATTGTGCTGACTGATGACCTAGGAGTCCCAGGGACAGCAGGTCAAACCCACCAAACAACATACAGCCAATAGCACACTAAAGATATGCCAATGCAGTGGTGCAGATGCACAAACAGGCAGACCCACACTGCACAACAAACACAACAGGTGAGGGGGGGGGTGCCAGTGTCCCCAGGCAACCACACAACACATGATGAGGCCTGAATACCAATTACACAGATGCACATACAGTGCCACACAAAAGTAACTCATGGATCCAAATCCCCTCTGTGGGAAATCAGGCATTGTTAGATGAGAGGGAGCACAAATTACACATGTCACACAAGCATGTAGGAACTGCAACTAACACAGCAAGAGACAGACCCACCACAGCACTACCCCCAGGGACCCCATATTGTGCTGACACTAGCCTGCATGATAATCCCACTGTGATGACAATGTCGGATGTCGTTCACACTGTGAAACCCAGCCATGTGTCCTGAGCAACTAACTACCATCACACCTACACAAGCTCCAACCAATCAGCACGGCCTGCCAGCCAAGGCCAATATGGAGGTAGGGGTCTGGCCGTGCAACAACTCACTTTTGCACACACTCAACACCACACACCCTGATCACCACCAATGTGCAGCAGTGAAGCTCACATGGACTGGTGACATTGCACATGCACCCATGACAATACCAGGGGTGGTGGTGGGAACCAAGGTGCAGAAACCCATCACACATGGCCAGTCAACAAGACTTGTCAATGTCTGACACACAGCACAGTATGCTGTACATGGGCATGATGTGAAATCCACCACAATCAATGGGATCCTGGCCATAGTCACACACCAATGAAGAAGCCAAGGTGACACACGAAGAACACACGTACACAACTACCAACATTGCAGCTCTGACCCTGAGGAGTTGCAGCAGTCACACACACAACGTGTCACAATCACTGTAAGCTAACACAAACTGTAAATCACATTACTCGTGTAAACAACAAGTGCCAAGGGGAATCCTGAATGTGTCCCATCTGCGTTTGCCCACATCCCCAGCACTGACAACAAAGACAACCTGGGATGACAACCTCATGAACATTAGTTTGCCATGCACCCACATCACAGAGAAACCAGGTCCAAGATGCTGGATGAACACAGAACAACTCAGCAAGCATCACAAACAGGAACATCCCTAGGGACACAGCCTGTGTAGGAAAAGGGAAGGGAACACGCACAGACATGCTTACACAACACAGGCCCACGCAATGTCACCAGATTACACACTGCCATGAGGGCACAACACTCCTGTGGAAGGTCCGCTGTGCCAAACCTTGTCTGTGCACGACCCAAACATGTCAGCAGAACACTCCGTCAGTGAGTCAACAACCACAACACACAGAAGGCTCTGCTCACATCAGCCTAGGTACGGGGTTGTCACGTCAGTCATCTGCACAGACACCAAACACGTGTCAAGCAAGTTGCACTGTATGCACAGATGAGTCCTTCGACATAGATGTGCAAAACTGCATGTCCAGTGGAGCTCGGCACACAGTCAGGGAAATAGGAACATTTAACAGTGGTAAGCCCACCAGATGTGCATCAGTGTAAGACAAAGATGTTCATTTACAAATGCAAAAAGGACATCCCTGTGTCAAATGCCGAACATTACACCCTCAGACTGTAGCAAAGGATGCCATAGATCCAGAATACAACAGGACACATGTTCCATGGACCACATGGAGTCCATCACTGCAACACTTCATCGTCCTGATGTGAACACTATTACAACTGCAAATGCAGGATGCTACTCATCCACATCATGTACATCAAAAGAAAACCCAAAAGTAAACAAAAAGAGGCTTTATTCAGCAAATGTCAGGGTAAAAATGGAAGTCCAAAAGAAACTAAGGCCAATGGCCAGTCCAAAATAACAGTACCAACGGTTGAGAAGTGACAACTGGTCACACATTGCTTGCCTGCACTGGTACGGTTGGGGGACATCCCCCTTGGAGGGGCATACAAGGGGCAGGCCAGGCACCGCAGGGACAGGATCAGGGGATGGCAGAGTGAGGCAGTGAAGGGATGGTGGGTGCAGGAGTGTCACCGGCAACTGCAGTGGAGGTGTCTGACTCAGGGGGCAGGCACCACCGTGGTACACAAGTCAGTTGGTGTGGGTGCCGCAACCACTGCAGTGGGCTTGACTGATGTAGTGGACTGGGTACCCACAGCAGTGCCCGAGTCAGACGTGGTGGTTGTGGACTCCACTGCAGTACATGACTCCAAGGAAGTGGAAGGGTGGGCAGATGAGGTGGGCAGGACAGAGGGGGGACCCGGTCACAACAACAGTGCCACTAACAGGCAGAGCGTCTGGGTTGGGGGTGGAAGAGCAAGTGGCAGGGTGGGAGGGCCTAAGCAGTCTGGGGATGCGGTATCGGTGTGTGGGAGAACCTGGGGCAGGGTGTGGCGGGGGAACCTGTGCAGCGGTGGCCTGGGGGATGGAGGAGAGAGACTGGGCGCTGGAGCTGCGTGGTGGTGGTGGTGGTGGTGGGGTCTTGCTCTTCCTGCTCCGGGGGACTTCCGAATGGGCTCCTGTGTCTGCCTGCGCCTGGGGGAGGGTGTCCGGGGGCGAGGGGCACTCCTCTCTGTGTGGGTGGACTTCTTCTTCCCCTGGTGAGCTGGGTCAGCAGGAATGGTGGGGAAGAGGCCGAGGTCACACAGGAAGACCTGCTGTGTATGTGTGGTAGCAGGCGAGGCAAGGGAAGGGGTCTTGGAGGGAGAGGATTTGGAGGACTGCGGAGTGAATGTGGATGCCTGTGTGTGTGTGTGTTCCCCATCACCTGTGTCTGTGGTATCAGTCCCCTGAGGATGCTTGTGTGCACGTCTTGCCTTACTCTTGGGTGTGTCTGTGCTGCTTGTGTCTGTGTGTATGGATGACTGTGCAGGTGTGCATGTGCTTTGGACAGGTAGGGGGCAGGAAGTGTGGATGGGGCAGAGGTGGGAGGGGTGAGGGACTGTTGGAAGAGGGACACTGCTGCCGTCAGGGAGGAGTCCATGGACCTATTGCTCCTCTGTAGGGCAGACATACCCGTCGAGATGCCCTCCATGAACGACACCAGCTGTGTCAACAGAGTGGTGTGTGCATGGAGGACACTCAGCATTGCTGTGTGCCCTACATGGAGCTGCCGAAGGAGGTACACAGACTCCTCACTCAGGGCAGCAGGGGACACAGGGGCAGGGGCTGCGGTGCCTGGCACGAAGGAGACACGCTCCCGAGCACGGGAGCCTCCACGGACCTCAGGAATGGGAGCCAATGGGAGGGCGGTGGTGGTGGTGGCGGGGCCACACAGACTAGCTGGCCTTTGGTGGCTGCCGAGACCCGCCTCCACAAGGGAGTCATCCTCCGAGCTGCTGTGGTCCCCAGCTGAGGTGGATGGTGCTGAGGACTCCTCGGTGTGGCTCCCCTCACCCTCCGTGCCACTGGGTCCCTCTGACCACTCGTCCGATGCTGACCCAGTCTGGCTCCGCTGCTCCTCCTGGTCCGTGGACCTGTCCCCTCCTGTGGCCGTGGATGTATCTGCAAACAATTAGGGAAACAGACAAACATCAGTCACCTGCACTGATCGCACACACCACAGTAAGTACAGCACATTACAGAGCAAGCCCTGGCATCCTTAGTTGAACATTGCCTAAAGTCCTCGCACAGATTCGGGGAAGCCAATTGTCAGTCTGATGGTCAACCATGGGACTCACACCCCTCCTGCCCTTGCACCCATCTGTCTGGTGCCTGTCTGATGGTAAGACCCCAGTGTGGACACATGCACCACCTACACAGTTGTTGGACATTGCAGGGAACACGGTGAAGCATGTGAACATGCACACATCACATCTCTTGCCACTGAGTCAGTGCAGGTGTCCGGATAAAGGGATGGCCAGATTCTAATTAGAAATGCATGTGATGCATACCAGCACCAGACACCATGATGCACCCATGTCCGGATAGTCAATGCCACAATGGGGTGCATGTTGCACATGTACCTCCCCTGCAGGATCAGTCCCAGGAAGTTGAATGCCATGACACAGGAATGCATGCAAAGTCATACATTACTGTCTCAAGTCACATGGCCATGGCAGCCAGACAACAACAGTCTGCACTGTGTCACAATCCGAGGGCATGGGGAATGCAAGTTATGTGACTGACAAGTGCACATGTCCATCCCCCAGAAACCACATCATCTGTACTACTATTTGACCACGTCATGCCAACTGGACATATGGGGGACATGAAACACAACTCCCTGAACATGAGCACCTCACAGTGTGCTGTGAATGAAAATACAGCTTCCTGAAAGTCACAGTCGCAAACACCTGTGTGCACAGTCAAGTGATCAGACACCTATAAGTCACAGAAGTATCGTCTATCATGGTCACATCTCAGATGGCATGCTGAGCCCCAAACGATGAACATACCAGTAGTCCTGACAACGAAGACACAGCACAATGAGACAGAGGCAGACACCTGAGGGTACATATCACTGACCACGACATGCCAGATGATACACGGGAGTGGGAGTACAGAGTGTATTGTATGCACTGGAGTAGGCATGGCTGTCCAGCGCCACCTGTAAGAGGGATGAGTCCTGGACAGTAGGCAGGTGGCTAAGCATGTGTGACACACTGGATACACATACTCCTGAGGCCCAAATATTGTTCCCACCAGCAGCATAGGTGTGTGCCACATTCCCCAGAGACATGTGGTGAGTCAGAGCAGCAAGCGGACCACATATCAAAGTTACACGCAGATCACATGTCAGAACTTAGGCACTGTGTAGGCAATTGACCCACCCATGAATCGCACAACATAGTCACAGGAACAAATGCTGTCCCCCACCTTGAGCAAAGCAAAATGCAATGACACAGTCCCCAAATGACACAGTTTCCTGACTATAAGGGCCACACATATGCGTATCAGAGGAGAAGTGGGCATGTAACAAATGAGGGACATGGGTCCTGGACCACATGACTGATGTACTGTGGAAGTTTAACCAGGCCAGAGGAGGGCACATAGCATGTCAGACAAAGTGCACAGTGCAGTCATGGACTCACCCTCTCCTTGCTGCTGTCTGTCCCTCAGCTGCCCATCCAGGTCAGGGAAGACCACCGCCAGGATCCAGAGCATGTGGGGGTCAGGGTCCGGTGTCCGCCCCTCCTACGAGGAGGCGACAGCTTCAGCTGGACTCTTGCGATCCTCCGGGTCCAGCCACGAAGGTCCTGCCACCTCTTTTGGCAGTTGCGGATCCTGCGCCTGTAGACCCCCACGGATCTTACTGCCCGGGCGATGGTCAGCCAAATTTCCTGCTTCTGGTGGGCATCAACCTGTGAGGATGACAAAGTGAAAAGGCCATTACTACACATGCAACATATCCGTGCATCACACAGTTGGATATACATGTCTCAATTACAGGGGCATATGATGTACACAGGCAGTGCAACAATGGCTATGAACAGTTTGCCAGCAGTCACTACATGGTATCATTGCATGGGAAGTAAACCTAGTTGGAATGCACTGTTACTGCACTGTACCAGTTCAGTGCATGTAACTACACACTTTGGGGTGTGACAACTACTCAGTGGGCATGCTAGCCAGTGGTGTGCCCCATGAAAGTCCTGCTAGTCAGACAACATGCACAATTAGTGATGCAGTGGACAGCACACTCACCTGCTCCCCTGGTTTCCCATACAGCTTGCTGTACTGTGGAAGGAGGCTGTCCAGCAGGGCCTGGTTCTCCTCAAGGCTGAAGGCTGGGGCTCTCTCCACAGTACGTGTCATTGCAGGAGCCAGAGGATGCATAAACAGCAGCAGTGTTGGTGGCAGATGTCGTCCTGGAGCATGTAGTGCAGGCAAGTGAGCTCTCAGGGGAACAGCCAGCATTATATGTGTGCTGCAGAGGCAGATACTGTCCCATGTGTCCAAAGTGATAGGTCCAAGTCGTTTGCATCTTCTAAATCTGACCAATCCATGGTATAGCAGCACTAATACACGCCCACAGCATCCTTCAAATCTTCAACTTCATGACACCCATGATTTTGCAACATTGTTGTGGCTGGCCAACTGAATTCACTGCATCAGACTCGTTGGAGCTTCGAAAACGCATCCGTTGCTATGCCAGGCCCCAGCCAATGTGTGCGCACCGATCGGTCCGTTGCTGTACAACGCGTACCCGCGATACAACGCGTACCCGCTCACATTGAATGCAATGGGCCGGCCGGGCACACCGATCGGTCCATTGCTGTGCAACGCGTACCAGGCATACAACGCGTACCCGCTCACATTGAATGCAATGGGCCGGCCGGGCACACCGATCGGTCCATTGCTGTTCAACGCGTACCAGGCATACAACGCTGCACTCGCCACATATGATGCAATGGGCCGGCCGGGCACACCGATCGGTCCATTGCTGTGCAACGCGTACCAGGCATACAACGCGTACCCGCTCACATTCAATGCAATGGGCCGGCCGGGCACACCGATCGGTCCATTGCTGTGCAACGCGTACCAGGCATACAACGCGTGCACCGCTCACATTGAATGCAATGGGCCGGCCGGGCACACCGATCGGTCCATTGCTTTTCAACGCGTACCAGGCATACAACGCGTACCCGCTCACATACGATGCAATGGGCCGGCCGGGCACACCGATCGGTCCATTGCTGTGCAACGCGTACCAGGCATACAACGCGTACCCACTCACATTGAATGCAATGGGCCGGCCGGGCACACCGATCGGTCCATTGCTGTGCAACGCGTACCAGGCATACAACGCGTACCCACTCACATACGATGCAATGGGCCGGCCGGGCACACCGATCGGTCCATTGCTGTGCAACGCGTACCAGGCATACAACGCGTACCCGCTCACATTGAATGCAATGGGCCGGCCGGGCACACCGATCGATCCATTGCTGTTCAATGCGTACCAGGCATACAACGCGTACCCGCTCACATACGATGCAATGGGCCGGCCGGGCACACCGATCGGTCCATTGCTGTGCAACGCGTACCAGGCATACAACGCGTACCCGCTCACATTGAATGCAATGGGCCGGCCGGGCACACCGATCGGTCCATTGCTGTTCAACGCGTACCAGGCATACAACGCGTACCCGCTCACATACGATGCAATGGGCCGGCCGGGCACACTGATCGGTCCATTGCTGTGCAATGCGTACCAGGCATACAACGCGTACCCGCTCACATTGAATGCAATGGGCCGGCCGGGCACACCGATCGGTCCATTGCTGTACAACGCGTCCCTGGACAAGTCACTGGCATATGTCACCATGCCTGTCACAGGTGAACATATGCCAGCCACATATACTTCCCAGGGAGTGAGGGGCACACCTACAACACCACAGCCTGTCCACACTGTATGCTGAGGCATGTAAGGCTGCATTACCTATTCCGTGTATGGGGGTGAACATGTTGTTCTGTGGGTGTCACTTCGGGGCAGCCACTCCCAGGCTGTGCACGTGTTCATGGGGACAGGATCCTTGGTGTGTCGTGCACATGACCACTGTGATGTGCAACTGTTCATTCCTGAGCATGTGGCATGGTCACATTTCACGGTGGTGTATGTGTATGTCATGTCACATACCCCCTGAGTCCCATGTGGGACGGTATGTACGTCCCAGGGTGACCCATTGGCACAATAGTGATGGTCCTCCACAGTCTGTGTGCATGTTGTGTTTACAATGTCTCTAATTCCATGTGCACAATGGGAGACAGTCTCCACATCCACGTTGTTTGTGCATGAACTTTGATGTTGTGCGTGTGTGTGTCACAGACGTCCATGTCTGTCCTGATGAGGCAATAGGGACCACTACCTGTGGGGGTCATGGTTGTTTTGCTGTGGTGTATTCATGATGCACCATGTCATGCCAGTGTCCATGTGGCAATACAGGGTCCCTGGAAATCTACCTGTCGATGTGCTGTGATGCCTGGGGCACATCTGTCCACACATGTCACTGTGGGGTATGTTTGGAACGTGGCAGCAATAGATGGGAACTGTGACACGGCCTCATGATATCCCATGGCACAACATGGGACTTGTTGATGCCACTTGTTGAACTGTGATGTTAGATGTTGGCCATGTAGGTGCCATACATGTCCTTACGGAACTGCACACATCATGTACTTGTGTCTCATAATGATGTGTCATGTGATATTGTGTATGGTCAATGCCACATATGTGGGGTGACTGACATTCTTTCTTTCTTCACCTATGCACTGCAGGGCACCAGCTGTCCATAGACCATTCCCTGACCTTGCATCCATGGTGGAACGGGACTGCATCCGACGGTACCGCTTCACCAGGCCGCTGATTGAGGAATTGACGGTGCGCTTGGCCCCACATTTGCAACCTGGCCGGACATACCCCACAGCGCTGACCCCCAAGGTGAAGGTGATGGCAGCCCTACACTTCTTTGCCACCGGGACCTTTCAACACACTGTGGCGTCTGCTGGTGGGATGTCACAGACCATGTTCAGCCGTGTGCTCCGTGATGTTTTGGAGGCTATGTTGAGATACCTGAACCAGTACATCTATTTCCCTAGACCTCAACAACTCACTGACGTGAAGAGTGACTTCTATGCCCTGGGGAGGATGCTGCATGTCATTGGCTCCATTGATGGGACACATGTGGCTTTGATACCACAGGCACATGAGCAGGCATACAGGAACCGCAAACATTACCATTCGGTCAATGCACTGGTGGTATGTCTTGCTGATATGAGCATCTCACACGTGTGTGCCCGTTTCCCCGGTTCTGCACACGATGCCTACGTGATGAGGAGTAGTCGCATCTCGAGGATGATGTCACAGATGCGGAACCAGCGTGCCTGGCTTGTCGGTGTGTACTGACTTTGTACCATTGCGTGTGTTCTGCGATGTAGTATTCCACCCTCTTTTCCAAATCAGCTAATGTGCAATTGTACATATGTAGGTGACTCCGGATACCCCAACATGCCGTGGTTGCTGACGCCCCTCAGGAACCCTGTGACACCAGCCCAGATGCGCTACAATGAGGCACATGGTCGGACCAGGAGAGTCATTGAGCGGACATTTGGTCTCCTGAAGAGCCGCTTCCGCTGCCTGGACAAGACAGGAGGGGCCCTCCCATATGCCCCAGCAAAGGTGTGCAAGATTGTCATCATCTGCTGCATGCTACACAACCTGGCAGTGCGGAAGGAGTTGCCTCTCATCCTGGATGACGATGATCAACATCCGCCACCTGTGGAGGATCCTGGCCTGGACCACGATGCCAGTGATGATGATGATGATGGTGATGTCCGCACACAGCTCATCACCAACTTCTTCAGCTGAATGTGAGTATCCGGAGATGTCATGTCAATGATGTGAGTATGCATGATATGTGTTGATGGTGCTCTGGTGCTGTTTGAGTGTGGCCATGTGCTACATGACTGTATGCGATGTGTCCTTACAGGTAGTCTGTACTCCCCAACAGTGTTGACATGCTAACTTGGTTCTGGGTGGGTAACTTGTGACATGTATTGGGCATGAGTATTGCAGTTCTGTCCTGTTCTTCAGTGCTTTTGACTGTGTGTCATTTCTGTCCTTCACAGGGTACTTTCAGAGTCGTTTGGTCAACTGTGATCCCCCAACACCGTTGATTAAACTTCCAGGGTGGTAGCTGTCGTGTCCCTACAGGTGATGTGCGCCACACCCATGGACTTCCTTCCTTCTACACTTGTTGACTGTGTGCCCACTGCCAGGTGGGATTACCTTGCATCTGTAGTGGTTACAACATGTTGCAAATGTGTAATAAACCTGTGCTTCACTTTGTGATGTGCGTTGTCTGTGGTCACACATCTGACTGACATTTGCTTACTGCACCAGTGGGCTAGTTGACAAAGACTGTGAATAGGTGTTGTGTCTGTGCATTGCACCGTATTTCCTGGCAACATCAGTGTAGGCGATGAGTCAGGTGGCCTTGGTGTGTATATGTTGTGTAGCCCTGGTGGTGTGTCTCCCTCATATGTGTCACGTTGCCATGACTCACATGCCTGTGTTGTACTTGCTGTAGCAGTTAGCATGCACAGTGTAATTTCGCAGGTCATCATCTCCATGACAGAAACCATGTTGGAATCACGACAGAGGCAGGTATGGTGTATTAGTGTGTTTATTGTCATACATGTGTGAGTATAGTGCACAGGATGGTGGGTGCTGTACATTGTGATTGTAATCCAAAGTTCCTAGATGATTTGGAAGTCCTGGTAGCAGAAATGTCCTGAGTAAAGTCCACAGTCATCTGATACATTGGTCCAACTTGTACTCCCCATGTCATGTGGGGGAGTTGTGTTGCATTCAACAGGGTGAACAATTTGCGCACAAAGGTGATTATCCAGAACAGGTTTTGGCTTCCTGGGAGTTGCGCATGGCCATCGGCCTCTCAGTTGCCCTTCCTCGGACGACCCCTCTTCTTTGGGGGGGGACCCTCAAGTGCAGGACGAGGCGAAGCGAAGCAAAGAGAAAGAAGAACGAGACGAACCAACCATGAATCCCATCGTGCCGATCCTACCAATATTCTACATCTATTACCGGAACAGGCACGGACGCGTACGGCGCAGAAGGTAAGTCAGACACCAACCACAAAAACAAACTACACGTACCCGACATATCACACACACACAGAGGGATGCAGAAATTACTTACACCAGCAACAGCAGCACCATAGGGGCGGGATGGCCATCACCACTACCACCCCTACTCAGGGGGTGCCAGATGCCTACCACAACTACCACCTCTACCCATGGGGGGCTGGATGCCCACCACCACTACCACCCCTACTCAGGGGGTGCCAGATGCCTGTCACTACTACCACCTCTACCCATGGGGGCTGGATGCCCACCACCACTACCACCCCTACTCAGGGGGTGCCAGATGCCTACCACTACTACCACCTCTCCCCATGGGGGGCTGGATGCCTGTCACTACTACCACCTCTACCCATGGGGGGCTGGATGCCCACCACCACTACCACCCCTACTCAGGGGTGCCAGATGCCTGTCACTACTACCACCTCTACCCCTGGGGGCTGGATGCCCACCACCACTACCACCCCAACTCAGGGGTGCCAGATGCCTGTCACTACTACCACCTCTACCCATGGGGGCCGGATGCCCACCACCACTACCACCCCTACTCAGGGGGTGCCAGATGCCTGTCACTACTACCACCTCTACCCCTGGGGGCTGGATGCCTGTCACTACTACCACCTCTACCCATGGGGGCTGGATGCCCACCACCACTACCACTCCTACTCAGGGGTGCCAGATGCCTGTCACTACTACCACCTCTACCCCTGGGGGGCTGGATGCCCACCACCACTACCACCCCTACTCAGGTGGTGCCAGATGCCTGTCACTACTACCACCTCTACCCATGGGGGGCAGGATGCCTGTCACTACTACCACCTCTACCCCTGGGGGCTGGATGCCCACCACCACTACCACCCCTACTCAGGGGGTGCCAGATGCCTACCACTACTACCACCTCTACCCATGGGGGCTGGATGCCCACCACCACTACCACCCCTACTCAGGGGTGCCAGATGCCTGTCACTACTACCACCTCTACCCATGGGGGCTGGATGCCCACCACCACTACCACCCCTACTCAGTGGGTGCCAGATGCCTACCACTACTACCACCTCTACCCATGGGGGGCTGGATGCCCACCACCACTACCACCCCTACTCAGGGGTGCCAGATGCCTGTCACTACTACCACCTCTACCCATGGGGGGCTGGATGCCTGTCACTACTACCACCTCTACCCCTGGGGGGCTGGATGCCCACCACCACTACCACCCCTACTCAGGGGTGCCAGATGCCTACCACTACTACCACCTCTACCTATGGGGGCAGGATGCCTGTCACTACTACCACCTCTACCCATGGGGGCTAGATGCCCACCACCACTACCACCCCTACTCAGGGGGTGCCAGATGCCTGTCACTACTACCACCTCTACCCATGGGGGCAGGATGCCTACCACCAACAACACCCCCACTCACAGGATGGCTAATGCATGACACAACAAGCACACACCAACATAAGGAATGCAACAAAAAGACATCCCCCCCAACACCATGACAAGTGTGTGTAGACGGTGTCAAATGCCTAAAACACTGAACATTACTTTGAACATACAATGTGACCCCCTATCACATGTGTCACACATAAATGTGTGTGGCCCCCACAATGCAAGCAGACCATGACCACTGTGGTAATGGTGTCTAAGCCCCCATCATCACAGTGACCAAAAGGTAAGTGTGGGGTCCATAGCTGAAGCAAATTTTGCACATTGTGGCAATGGGGTCTAAGCCCCCATCATCACAGTGACCAAAAGGTAAGTGTGTGCCCCATAGCTGAAGCACCTTTTGAACATTGTGGCAATGGGGTCTAAGCCCCCATCATCACAGTGACCAAAAGGTAAGTGTTGACATAGAAAAAGCTGCAACTGCCAAACTGCATGGATGATACCTGGTCACAGAACAACAAACACATCAGTGGCAAAGTAGTGCCTGTGTCCCACAGCAACATAGATTGGGTGAGGCAAACAGTGCAGTGCAAATAAGACATACCTTTGGCCATGTGCAGACAAACATCACCCATGGGGGCTGACACTGTCAACATCCATCAATGACACAATGACAGAAGTGACCATCATAATGCAGACCCACATATTCGCACCAATGGGCACACAAATGTAGATACCCTGTGGAGACTGTAGATGTGAGGTGAACAAATAACATACCATGGCAGCAATGGGACACACAAACAATGATCATTGTGCTGACTGATGACCTAGGAGTCCCAGGGACAGCAGGTCAAACCCACCAAACAACATACAGCCAATAGCACACTAAAGATATGCCAATGCAGTGGTGCAGATGCACAAACAGGCAGACCCACACTGCACAACAAACACAACAGGTGAGGGGGGTGCCAGTGTCCCCAGGCAACCACACAACACATGATGAGGCCTGAATACCAATTACACAGATGCACATACAGTGCCACACAAAAGTAACTCATGGATCCAAATCCCTCTGTGGGCAATCAGGCATTGTTAGATGAGAGGGAGCACAAATTACACATGTCACACAAGCATGTAGGAACTGCAACTAACACAGCAAGAGACAGACCCACCACAGCACTACCCCCAGGGACCCCATATTGTGCTGACACTAGCCTGCATGATAATCCCACTGTGATGACAATGTCGGATGTCGTTCACACTGTGAAACCCAGCCATGAGTCCTGAGCAACTAACTACCATCACACCTACACAAGCTCCAACCAATCAGCACGGCCTGCCAGCCAAGGCCAATATGGAGGTAGGGGTCTGGCCGTGCAACAACTCACTTTTGCACACACTCAACACCACACACCCTGATCACCACCAATGTGCAGCAGTGAAGCTCACATGGACTGGTGACATTGCACATGCACCCATGACAATACCAGGGGTGGTGGTGGGAACCAAGGTGCAGAAACCCATCACACATGGCCAGTCAACAAGACTTGTCAATGTCTGACACACAGCACAGTATGCTGTACATGGGCATGATGTGAAATCCACCACAATCAATGGGATCCTGGCCATAGTCACACACCAATGAAGAAGCCAAGGTGACACACGAAGAACACACGTACACAACTACCAACATTGCAGCTCTGACCCTGAGGAGTTGCAGCTGTCACACACACAACGTGTCACAATCACTGTAAGCTAACACAAACTGTAAATCACATTACTCGTGTAAACAACAAGTGCCAAGGGGAATCCTGAATGTGTCCCATCTGCGTTTGCCCACATCCCCAGCACTGACAACAAAGACAACCTGGGATGACAACCTCATGAACATTAGTTTGCCATGCACCCACATCACAGAGAAACCAGGTCCAAGATGCTGGATGAACACAGAACAACTCAGCAAGCATCACAAACAGGAACATCCCTAGGGACACAGCCTGTGTAGGAAAAGGGAAGGGAACACGCACAGACATGCTTACACAACACAGGCCCACGCAATGTCACCAGATTACACACTGCCATGAGGGCACAACACTCCTGTGGAAGGTCCGCTGTGCCAAACCTTGTCTGTGCACGACCCAAACATGTCAGCAGAACAGTCCGTCAGTGAGTCAACAACCACAACACACAGAAGGCTCTGCTCACATCAGCCTAGGTACGGGGTTGTCACGTCAGTCATCTGCACAGACACCAAACACGTGTCAAGCAAGTTGCACTGTATGCACAGATGAGTCCTTCGACATAGATGTGCAAAACTGCATGTCCAGTGGAGCTGGGCACACAGTCAGGGAAATAGGAACATTTAACAGTGGTAAGCCCACCAGATGTGCATCAGTGTAAGACAAAGATGTTCATTTACAAATGCAAAAAGGACATCCCTGTGTCAAATGCCGAACATTACACCCTCAGACTGTAGCAAAGGATGCCATAGATCCAGAATACAACAGGACACATGTTCCATGGACCACATGGAGTCCATCACTGCAACACTTCATCGTCCTGATGTGAACACTATTACAACTGCAAATGCAGGATGCTACTCATCCACATCATGTACATCAAAAGAAAACCCAAAAGTAAACAAAAAGAGGCTTTATTCAGCAAATGTCAGGGTAAAAATGGAAGTCCAAAAGAAACTAAGGCCAATGGCCAGTCCAAAATAACAGTACCAACGGTTGAGAAGTGACAACTGGTCACACATTGCTTGCCTGCACTGGTACGGTTGGGGGACATCCCCCTTGGAGGGGCATACAAGGGGCAGGCCAGGCACCGCAGGGACAGGATCAGGGGATGGCAGAGTGAGGCAGTGAAGGGATGGTGGGTGCAGGAGTGTCACCGGCAACTGCAGTGGAGGTGTCTGACTCAGGGGGGGCAGGCACCACCGTGGTACACAAGTCAGTTGGTGTGGGTGCCGCAACCACTGCAGTGGGCTTGACTGATGTAGTGGACTGGGTACCCACAGCAGTGCCCGAGTCAGACGTGGTGGTTGTGGACTCCACTGCAGTACATGACTCCAAGGAAGTGGAAGGGTGGGCAGATGAGGTGGGCAGGACAGAGGGGGGGACCCGGTCACAACAACAGTGCCACTAACAGGCAGAGCGTCTGGGTTGGGGGTGGAAGAGCAAGTGGCAGGGTGGGAGGGCCTAAGCAGTCTGGGGATGCGGTATCGGTGTGTGGGAGAACCTGGGGCAGGGTGTGGCGGGGGAACCTGTGCAGCGGTGGCCTGGGGGATGGAGGAGAGAGACTGGGCGCTGGAGCTGCGTGGTGGTGGTGGTGGTGGTGGGGTCTTGCTCTTCCTGCTCCGGGGGACTTCCGAATGGGCTCCTGTGTCTGCCTGCGCCTGGGGGAGGGTGTCCGGGGGCGAGGGGCACTCCTCTCTGTGTGGGTGGACTTCTTCTTCCCCTGGTGAGCTGGGTCAGCAGGAATGGTGGGGAAGAGGCCGAGGTCACACAGGAAGACCTGCTGTGTATGTGTGGTAGCAGGCGAGGCAAGGGAAGGGGTCTTGGAGGGAGAGGATTTGGAGGACTGCGGAGTGAATGTGGATGCCTGTGTGTGTGTGTGTTCCCCATCACCTGTGTCTGTGGTATCAGTCCCCTGAGGATGCTTGTGTGCACGTCTTGCCTTACTCTTGGGTGTGTCTGTGCTGCTTGTGTCTGTGTGTATGGATGACTGTGCAGGTGTGCATGTGCTTTGGACAGGTAGGGGGCAGGAAGTGTGGATGGGGCAGAGGTGGGAGGGGTGAGGGACTGTTGGAAGAGGGACACTGCTGCCGTCAGGGAGGAGTCCATGGACCTATTGCTCCTCTGTAGGGCAGACATACCCGTCGAGATGCCCTCCATGAACGACACCAGCTGTGTCAACAGAGTGGTGTGTGCATGGAGGACACTCAGCATTGCTGTGTGCCCTACATGGAGCTGCCGAAGGAGGTACACAGACTCCTCACTCAGGGCAGCAGGGGACACAGGGGCAGGGGCTGCGGTGCCTGGCACGAAGGAGACACGCTCCCGAGCACGGGAGCCTCCACGGACCTCAGGAATGGGAGCCAATGGGAGGGCGGTGGTGGTGGTGGTGGTGGCGGGGCCACACAGACTAGCTGGCCTTTGGTGGCTGCCGAGACCCGCCTCCACAAGGGAGTCATCCTCCGAGCTGCTGTGGTCCCCAGCTGAGGTGGATGGTGCTGAGGACTCCTCGGTGTGGCTCCCCTCACCCTCCGTGCCACTGGGTCCCTCTGACCACTCGTCCGATGCTGACCCAGTCTGGCTCCGCTGCTCCTCCTGGTCCGTGGACCTGTCCCCTCCTGTGGCCGTGGATGTATCTGCAAACAATTAGGGAAACAGACAAACATCAGTCACCTGCACTGATCGCACACACCACAGTAAGTACAGCACATTACAGAGCAAGCCCTGGCATCCTTAGTTGAACATTGCCTAAAGTCCTCGCACAGATTCGGGGAAGCCAATTGTCAGTCTGATGGTCAACCATGGGACTCACACCCCTCCTGCCCTTGCACCCATCTGTCTGGTGCCTGTCTGATGGTAAGACCCCAGTGTGGACACATGCACCACCTACACAGTTGTTGGACATTGCAGGGAACACGGTGAAGCATGTGAACATGCACACATCACATCTCTTGCCACTGAGTCAGTGCAGGTGTCCGGATAAAGGGATGGCCAGATTCTAATTAGAAATGCATGTGATGCATACCAGCACCAGACACCATGATGCACCCATGTCCGGATAGTCAATGCCACAATGGGGTGCATGTTGCACATGTACCTCCCCTGCAGGATCAGTCCCAGGAAGTTGAATGCCATGACACAGGAATGCATGCAAAGTCATACATTACTGTCTCAAGTCACATGGCCATGGCAGCCAGACAACAACAGTCTGCACTGTGTCACAATCCGAGGGCATGGGGAATGCAAGTTATGTGACTGACAAGTGCACATGTCCATCCCCCAGAAACCACATCATCTGTACTACTATTTGACCACGTCATGCCAACTGGACATATGGGGGACATGAAACACAACTCCCTGAACATGAGCACCTCACAGTGTGCTGTGAATGAAAATACAGCTTCCTGAAAGTCACAGTCGCAAACACCTGTGTGCACAGTCAAGTGATCAGACACCTATAAGTCACAGAAGTATCGTCTATCATGGTCACATCTCAGATGGCATGCTGAGCCCCAAACGATGAACATACCAGTAGTCCTGACAACGAAGACACAGCACAATGAGACAGAGGCAGACACCTGAGGGTACATATCACTGACCACGACATGCCAGATGATACACGGGAGTGGGAGTACAGAGTGTATTGTATGCACTGGAGTAGGCATGGCTGTCCAGCGCCACCTGTAAGAGGGATGAGTCCTGAACAGTAGGCAGGTGGCTAAGCATGTGTGACACACTGGATACACATACTCCTGAGGCCCAAATATTGTTCCCACCAGCAGCATAGGTGTGTGCCACATTCCCCAGGGACATGTGGTGAGTCAGAGCAGCAAGCGGACCACATATCAAAGTTACACGCAGATCACATGTCAGAACTTAGGCACTGTGTAGGCAATTGACCCACCCATGAATCGCACAACATAGTCACAGGAACAAATGCTGTCCCCCACCTTGAGCAAAGCAAAATGCAATGACACAGTCCCCAAATGACACAGTTTCCTGACTATAAGGGCCACACATATGCGTATCAGAGGAGAAGTGGGCATGTAACAAATGAGGGACATGGGTCCTGGACCACATGACTGATGTACTGTGGAAGTTTAACCAGGCCAGAGGAGGGCACATAGCATGTCAGACAAAGTGCACAGTGCAGTCATGGACTCACCCTCTCCTTGCTGCTGTCTGTCCCTCAGCTGCCCATCCAGGTCAGGGAAGACCACCGCCAGGATCCAGAGCATGTGGGGGTCAGGGTCCGGTGTCCGCCCCTCCTACGAGGAGGCGACAGCTTCAGCTGGACTCTTGCGATCCTCCGGGTCCAGCCACGAAGGTCCTGCCACCTCTTTTGGCAGTTGCGGATCCTGCGCCTGTAGACCCCCACGGATCTTACTGCCCGGGCGATGGTCAGCCAAATTTCCTGCTTCTGGTGGGCATCAACCTGTGAGGATGACAAAGTGAAAAGGCCATTACTACACATGCAACATATCCGTGCATCACACAGTTGGATATACATGTCTCAATTACAGGGGCATATGATGTACACAGGCAGTGCAACAATGGCTATGAACAGTTTGCCAGCAGTCACTACATGGTATCATTGCATGGGAAGTAAACCTAGTTGGAATGCACTTTTACTGCACTGTACCAGTTCAGTGCATGTAACTACACACTTTGGGGTGTGACAACTACTCAGTGGGCATGCTAGCCAGTGGTGTGCCCCATGAAAGTCCTGCTAGTCAGACAACATGCACAATTAGTGATGCAGTGGACAGCACACTCACCTGCTCCCCTGGTTTCCCATACAGCTTGCTGTACTGTGGAAGGAGGCTGTCCAGCAGGGCCTGGTTCTCCTCAAGGCTGAAGGCTGGGGCTCTCTCCACAGTACGTGTCATTGCAGGAGCCAGAGGATGCATAAACAGCAGCAGTGTTGGTGGCAGATGTCGTCCTGGAGCATGTAGTGCAGGCAAGTGAGCTCTCAGGGGAACAGCCAGCATTATATGTGTGCTGCAGAGGCAGATACTGTCCCATGTGTCCAAAGTGATAGGTCCAAGTCGTTTGCATCTTCTAAATCTGACCAATCCATGGTATAGCAGCACTAATACACGCCCACAGCATCCTTCAAATCTTCAACTTCATGACACCCATGATTTTGCAACATTGTTGTGGCTGGCCAACTGAATTCACTGCATCAGACTCGTTGGAGCTTCGAAAACGCATCCGTTGCTATGCCAGGCCCCAGCCAATGTGTGCGCACCGATCGGTCCGTTGCTGTACAACGCGTACCCGCGATACAACGCGTACCCGCTCACATTGAATGCAATGGGCCGGCCGGGCACACCGATCGGTCCATTGCTGTGCAACGCGTACCAGGCATACAACGCGTACCCGCTCACATTGAATGCAATGGGCCGGCCGGGCACACCGATCGGTCCATTGCTGTTCAACGCGTACCAGGCATACAACGCGTACCCGCTCACATATGATGCAATGGGCCGGCCGGGCACACCGATCGGTCCATTGCTGTGCAACGCGTACCAGGCATACAACGCGTACCCGCTCACATTCAATGCAATGGGCCGGCCGGGCACACCGATCGGTCCATTGCTGTGCAACGCGTACCAGGCATACAACGCGTACCCGCTCACATTGAATGCAATGGGCCGGCCGGGCACACCGATCGGTCCATTGCTTTTCAACGCGTACCAGGCATACAACGCGTACCCGCTCACATACGATGCAATGGGCCGGCCGGGCACACCGATCGGTCCATTGCTGTGCAACGCGTACCAGGCATACAACGCGTACCCACTCACATTGAATGCAATGGGCCGGCCGGGCACACCGATCGGTCCATTGCTGTGCAACGCGTACCAGGCATACAACGCGTACCCACTCACATACGATGCAATGGGCCAGCCGGGCACACCGATCGGTCCATTGCTGTGCAACGCGTACCAGGCATACAACGCGTACCCGCTCACATTGAATGCAATGGGCCGGCCGGGCACACCGATCGATCCATTGCTGTTCAATGCGTACCAGGCATACAACGCGTACCCGCTCACATACGATGCAATGGGCCGGCCGGGCACACCGATCGGTCCATTGCTGTGCAACGCGTACCAGGCATACAACGCGTACCCGCTCACATTGAATGCAATGGGCCGGCCGGGCACACCGATCGGTCCATTGCTGTTCAACGCGTACCAGGCATACAACGCGTACCCGCTCACATACGATGCAATGGGCCGGCCGGGCACACTGATCGGTCCATTGCTGTGCAATGCGTACCAGGCATACAACGCGTACCCGCTCACATTGAATGCAATGGGCCGGCCGGGCACACCGATCGGTCCATTGCTGTACAACGCGTCCCTGGACAAGTCACTGGCATATGTCACCATGCCTGTCACAGGTGAACATATGCCAGCCACATATACTTCCCAGGGAGTGAGGGGCACACCTACAACACCACAGCCTGTCCACACTGTATGCTGAGGCATGTAAGGCTGCATTACCTATTCCGTGTATGGGGGTGAACATGTTGTTCTGTGGGTGTCACTTCGGGGCAGCCACTCCCAGGCTGTGCACGTGTTCATGGGGACAGGATCCTTGGTGTGTCGTGCACATGACCACTGTGATGTGCAACTGTTCATTCCTGAGCATGTGGCATGGTCACATTTCACGGTGGTGTATGTGTATGTCATGTCACATACCCCCTGAGTCCCATGTGGGACGGTATGTACGTCCCAGGGTGACCCATTGGCACAATAGTGATGGTCCTCCACAGTCTGTGTGCATGTTGTGTTTACAATGTCTCTAATTCCATGTGCACAATGGGAGACAGTCTCCACATCCACGTTGTTTGTGCATGAACTTTGATGTTGTGCGTGTGTGTGTCACAGACGTCCATGTCTGTCCTGATGAGGCAATAGGGACCACTACCTGTGGGGGTCATGGTTGTTTTGCTGTGGTGTATTCATGATGCACCATGTCATGCCAGTGTCCATGTGGCAATACAGGGTCCCTGGAAATCTACCTGTCGATGTGCTGTGATGCCTGGGGCACATCTGTCCACACATGTCACTGTGGGGTATGTTTGGAACGTGGCAGCAATAGATGGGAACTGTGACACGGCCTCATGATATCCCATGGCACAACATGGGACTTGTTGATGCCACTTGTTGAACTGTGATGTTAGATGTTGGCCATGTAGGTGCCATACATGTCCTTACGGAACTGCACACATCATGTACTTGTGTCTCATAATGATGTGTCATGTGATATTGTGTATGGTCAATGCCACATATGTGGGGTGACTGACATTCTTTCTTTCTTCACCTATGCACTGCAGGGCACCAGCTGTCCATAGACCATTCCCTGACCTTGCATCCATGGTGGAACGGGACTGCATCCGACGGTACCGCTTCACCAGGCCGCTGATTGAGGAATTGACGGTGCGCTTGGCCCCACATTTGCAACCTGGCCGGACATACCCCACAGCGCTGACCCCCAAGGTGAAGGTGATGGCAGCCCTACACTTCTTTGCCACCGGGACCTTTCAACACACTGTGGCGTCTGCTGGTGGGATGTCACAGACCATGTTCAGCCGTGTGCTCCGTGATGTTTTGGAGGCTATGTTGAGATACCTGAACCAGTACATCTATTTCCCTAGACCTCAACAACTCACTGACGTGAAGAGTGACTTCTATGCCCTGGGGAGGATGCCGCATGTCATTGGCTCCATTGATGGGACACATGTAGCTTTGATACCACAGGCACATGAGCAGGCATACAGGAACCGCAAACATTACCATTCGGTCAATGCACTGGTGGTATGTCTTGCTGATATGAGCATCTCACACGTGTGTGCCCGTTTCCCCGGTTCTGCACACGATGCCTACGTGATGAGGAGTAGTCGCATCTCGAGGATGATGTCACAGATGCGGAACCAGCGTGCCTGGCTTGTCGGTGTGTACTGACTTTGTACCATTGCGTGTGTTCTGCGATGTAGTATTCCACCCTCTTTTCCAAATCAGCTAATGTGCAATTGTACATATGTAGGTGACTCCGGATACCCCAACATGCCGTGGTTGCTGACGCCCCTCAGGAACCCTGTGACACCAGCCCAGATGCGCTACAATGAGGCACATGGTCGGACCAGGAGAGTCATTGAGCGGACATTTGGTCTCCTGAAGAGCCGCTTCCGCTGCCTGGACAAGACAGGAGGGGCCCTCCCATATGCCCCAGCAAAGGTGTGCAAGATTGTCATCGTCTGCTGCATGCTACACAACCTGGCAGTGCGGAAGGAGTTGCCTCTCATCCTGGATGACGATGATCAACATCCGCCACCTGTGGAGGATCCTGGCCTGGACCACGATGCCAGTGATGATGATGATGATGGTGATGTCCGCACACAGCTCATCACCAACTTCTTCAGCTGAATGTGAGTATCCGGAGATGTCATGTCAATGATGTGAGTATGCATGATATGTGTTGATGGTGCTCTGGTGCTGTTTGAGTGTGGCCATGTGCTACATGACTGTATGCGATGTGTCCTTACAGGTAGTCTGTACTCCCCAACAGTGTTGACATGCTAACTTGGTTCTGGGTGGGTAACTTGTGACATGTATTGGGCATGAGTATTGCAGTTCTGTCCTGTTCTTCAGTGCTTTTGACTGTGTGTCATTTCTGTCCTTCACAGGGTACTTTCAGAGTCGTTTGGTCAACTGTGATCCCCCAACACCGTTATTAAACTTCCAGGGTGGTAGCTGTCGTGTCCCTACAGGTGATGTGCGCCACACCCATGGACTTCCTTCCTTCTACACTTGTTGACTCTGTGCCCACTGCCAGGTGGGATTACCTTGCATCTGTAGTGGTTACAACATGTTGCAAATGTGTAATAAACCTGTGCTTCACTTTGTGATGTGCGTTGTCTGTGGTCACACATCTGACTGACATTTGCTTACTGCACCAGTGGGCTAGTTGACAAAGACTGTGAATAGGTGTTGTGTCTGTGCATTGCACCGTATTTCCTGGCAACATCAGTGTAGGCGATGAGTCAGGTGGCCTTGGTGTGTATATGTTGTGTAGCCCTGGTGGTGTGTCTCCCTCATATGTGTCACGTTGCCATGACTCACATGCCTGTGTTGTACTTGCTGTAGCAGTTAGCATGCACAGTGTAATTTCGCAGGTCATCATCTCCATGACAGAAACCATGTTGGAATCACGACAGAGGCAGGTATGGTGTATTAGTGTGTTTATTGTCATACATGTGTGAGTATAGTGCACAGGATGGTGGGTGCTGTACATTGTGATTGTAATCCAAAGTTCCTAGATGATTTGGAAGTCCTGGTAGCAGAAATGTCCTGAGTAAAGTCCACAGTCATCTGATACATTGGTCCAACTTGTACTCCCCATGTCATGTGGGGGAGTTGTGTTGCATTCAACAGGGTGAACAATTTGCGCACAAAGGTGATTATCCAGAACAGGTTTTGGCTTCCTGGGAGTTGCGCATGGCCATCGGCCTCTCAGTTGCCCTTCCTCGGACGACCCCTCTTCTTTGGGGGGGGACCCTCAAGTGCAGGCTGCTGCGATGCAGGGGACTCGCCGCCAGAGTCATCCTCCCTCCCTGTGGCAGTTGCAGTTGTTTCAGCACCAGATGTTGTGGGCACACAGGGAGGTGTTGACATGTTGCTGCTCATCTGGCGGAGGCATTGTAATATGTCCCTATGCACCGCCGTCATCTCTTGCAGTGTGTCCCACTTGGACTCCATGCGGGACATGTGTAAGTCCAAGCATGCATGATGGGCAGCCTGCTGCTGTTGTATGTCCCTGAGGATCCCCACTACCTGGCTGAGCTCTCCGGTGCTGGTCTGGTATGCATCGCCTATGCATACCAGTTGTGGGTCATCATGCAGTTCAGACCCCTCTGCGAGCAGCGACCTATGTCTACCACCCCTCCCACCACCCCTGGCGACACGTGCAGTACCTGAGGTGGCACGCACAGGTGACCCTGGGCCCCCTTGGGGGTTGTTGGTGGTGTTGGTGTCCATAGCCCCATGTTGGGCAAGGGTCCGTGTGCTGGTGGTGGTGGTGGTCCTTGGTCTGTCCGTGTCAGCAGGGGTGGTTTGTGTGTTGTCAGTCGTTGGAGGGGTGGGTGCAGGGGGTGCAGCTGGTGGTCCTGCTGGTGCTGCATGATGACTCGCTCCGGAGGTGCCAGGTAGGTCTTCGTCATCCGAGGAGGGCAGAGGCTGTTCCACACCAGTGAGCTCCGTTTCCCCTGGATCCTGGGACAGGGACTCCTCTGTGTCTGCTGCTAAGTCCCCATCATCACCTGTTTTTGGGAGACACACACAATGTATGTTATGTTTCTGCAGGCATCAATGGTTGACACACCTGACAGTTGTGACTGTACCTCTGGATGCGGGCCTGTACATTGCATTGTCCTAAGTTGTCACAGTCAGAGGTTGATATTGGTGTAGCACATTGTCCTGCATACTTTGAGCATTTCAATTTGAATGTTGGGGTGTGTACATGGTCTGCATTGGTTGTATTTGGTTGACATCCGGCCCTCCTTCTCCCCCAGCCCAGTTATCCCACCATGAAGCATGCCACCCTTGCAGTGGGTTCAGGTTGACTCTCAGGATGTCAGTGAGTGGTGTCCTGCTGTTGGTGGTGCCCAGTTCCCAGCAGGGCCTTGTGCTCCCCACAGCAGTACCCAGTGTCAGCCATCTTGTCAGTTCTTTTCCACTCCCTGTGATGTGCGCATGGTTCAGGGTGGTGTTGATGGGACAGTTGTGGGGGTGACCAATATCTGAGACTGCCACTCCCATCATGCTATTGCCTCCACCCCCTTCCCAGCATGCCCATGCTTCCTTCCTTTTGACTCTGCTTCCCTGTGGGGTTGTGTGCCTGTGCTGACAAGATGGCTGACAGTGTTATCCTGGGGTTAGTTTTGCTACAAGTCCCATGTGTGTCCCTGTGCTTCACACGGCATGACCCAGGGTTGTGGTTCTTTGTGGGATATTTGATTAGAGTGTGAGGCAATGCATTCTCCCAGGTGCGTTGTGTGGAGTTTGTGTTAGGGGTGTGTGTGAGTGGAGCTGCTGGTAACTATGGTCAGTGCTGTCAGTCCTCCTTCCCACCCAGCCAGATATCTCACCATGGAACGTGCTTCCATTGCAGGGAGTGCAAGTTGTCTTTCAGGATGTCAGTCAGTGGTGTCCTGCTGTTGGTTGGTGCCCAGTTCCCAGTAGGGCCTTGTGCTCCCCACAGCAGTACCCAGTGTCAGCCATCTTGTCAGTTCTTTGCCACTCCCTGTGATGTGCGCATGGTTCAGGGTGGTGTTGATGGGACAGTTGTGGGGGTGACCAATATCTGTGACTGCCACTCCCATCATGCTATTGCCTCCACCCCCCTTCCCAGCATGCCCATGCTTCCTTCCTTTTGACTCTGCTTCCCTGTGGGGTTGTGTGCCTGTGCTGACAAGATGGCTGACAGTGTTATCCTAGGGTTAGTTTTGCTACAAGTCCCATGTGTGTCCCTGTGCTTCACACAGCATGACCCAGGGTTGTGGTTCTTTGTGGGATATTTCATTAGAGTGTGAGGCAATGCATTCTCCCAGGTGAGTTGTGTGGAGTTTGTGTTAGGGGTGTGTGTGAGTGGAGCTGCTGGTAACTATGGTCAGTGCTGTCAGTCCTCCTTCCCACCCAGCCAGATATCCCACCATGGAACGTGCTTTCATTGCAGGGAGTGCAAGTTGTCTTTCAGGATGTCAGTCAGTGGTGTCCTGCTGTTGGTTGGTGCCCAGTTCCCAGCAGGGCCTTGTGCTCCCCACAGCAGTACCCAGTGTCAGCCATCTTGTCAGTTCTTTGCCTCTCCCTGTGATGTGCGCATGGTTCAGGGTGGTGTTGATGGGACAGTTGTGGGGGTGACCAATATCTGTGACTGCCACTCCCATCATGCTATGTCCTCCACCCCCCTTCCCAGCATGCCCATGCTTCCTTCCTTTTGACTCTGCTTCCCTGTGGGGTTGTGTGCCTGTGCTGACAAGATGGCTGACAGTGTTATCCTGGGGTTAGTTTTGCTACAAGTCCCATGTGTGTCCCTGTGCTTCACACAGCATGACCCAGGGTTGTGGATCTTTGTGGGATATTTGATTAGAGTGTGAGGCAATGCATTCTCCCAGGTGAGTTGTGTGGAGTTTGTGTTAGGGGTGTGTGTGAGTGGAGCTGCTGGTAACTATGGTCAGTGCTGTGAGTCCTCCTTCCCACCCAGCCAGATATCCCACCATGGAACGTGCTTCCATTGCAGGGAGTGCAAGTTGTCTTTCAGGATGTCAGTCAGTGGTGTCCTGCTGTTGGTTGGTGCACAGTTCCCAGCAGGGCCTTGTGCTCCCCACAACAGTACCCAGTGTCAGCCATCTTGTCAGTTCTTTGCCACTCCCTGTGATGTGCGCATGGTTCAGGGTGGTGTTGATGGGACAGTTGTGAGGGTGAACAATATCTGTGACTACCACTCCCATCATGCTATTGCCTCCACCCCCCTTCCCAGCATGCCCATACTTCCTTCATTTTGAGTGTACTTCACTGTGTGTGAGTGTGACAGCAATGGCAAGATGGCTGACAGTGGTGTCCTGCTGTTGGTTGGTGCCCAGTTCCCAGCAGGGCCTTGTGCTCCCCACAACATAGCACCAGTGTCAGACATCTTTGATGTGGCTTTTCACTACCTGGTAGGTGTGCATGCTTTAGTGTGAGCTTGCTGGGCCATGCGGGTGGGGGATGTTGAGCTGTGACTACCACTCCCATCATGCTATTGCCTCCACCGCTCTTCCCAGCATGCCCATACTTCCTTCATTTTGAGTGTACTTCACTGTGTGTGAGTGTGACAGCAATGGCAAGATGGCTGACAGTGGTGTCCTGCTGTTGGTTGGTGCCCAGTTCCCAGCAGGGCCTTGTGCTCCCCACAACATAGCACCAGTGTCAGACAGCTTTGATGTGGCTTTTCACTACCTGGTAGGTGTGCATGCTTTAGTGTGAGCTTGATGGGCCATGCGGGTGGGGGATGTTGAGCTGTGACTACCACTCCCATCATGCTATTGCCTCCACTGCCCTTCCCAGCACGCCCATACTTCCTTCCTTTTGAGTGTACTTCACTGTGTGTGAGTGTGACAGCAATGGCAAGATGACTGACAGTGGTGTCCTGCTGTTGGTTGGTGCCCAGTTCTCAGCAGGGCCTTGTGCTCCCCACGACTGAGCACCAGTGTCAGACATCTTTGATGTGGCTTTTGACTCCCTGTGAGGTGTGCATGCTTGGGTGTGATCTTGCTGGGCCATGTGGGTGGGGGATGTTGGGCTGTGACTACCACTCCCATCATGCTATTGCCTCCACCCCCCTTCCCAGCATGCCCATGCTTCCTTCCTTTTGACTCTGCTTCCCTGTGGGGTTGTGTGCCTGTGATGACAAGATGGCTGACAGTGTTATCCTGGGGTTAGTTTTGCTACAAGTCCCATGTGTGTCCCTGTGCTTCACACAGCATGACCCAGGGTTGTGGTTCTTTGTGGGATATTTGATTAGAGTGTGAGGCAATGCATTCTCCCAGGTGAGTTGTGTGGAGTTTGTGTTAGGGGTGTGTGTGAGTGGAGCTGCTGGTAACTATGGTCAGTGCTGTCAGTCCTCCTTCCCACCCAGGCAGATTTCCCACCATGGAACGTGCTTCCGTTGCAGGGAGTGCAAGTTGTCTTTCAGGATGTCAGTCAGTGGTGTCCTGCTGTTGGTTGATGCACAGTTGCCAGCAGGACCTTGTGCTCCCCACAGCAGTAGCCAGTGTCAGCCATCTTGTCTGTGGTTTTCCACTCCCTGTGATGTGAGCATGGTTCATGGTGGTGTTGATGTGCGTATTGTGAGGGTGGGCAATATCTGTGACTACGACTCCCATGATGCTATTGGCTACACTGACTTGCCCAGCATACACAGGATTCCTTCCTTTCAGTGGGATTCACTGTGAGGTGGTGTTGTAGTGGTGGCTACATGTCTGGATGTGTTTGTTAGTTATATTTGTGCCGCTGCCTAGCTGTAGTTGTAGTTGTGTTTGTACATGTGATGACACAGTTACATATCACTATGAGATGGCATGTGTTGTGTTTATCTGACTGACATACACATTTTGGGATGATTCTGTTTTGGTTGCTGTGTATTTGCTAAGGGTGCATGGTTTGACTCTCCCCTTGACAGTGATGTGTGTGTATTGTCGCACAATATTGTGTACATTTGTTGTGTACTCACCAGGCTCTGGGATGTTTGATAGTCCATATACGCTCACTGGTGGTAGGATGGCCGGCACCTTCTCCTCCCAGGGCCTGAGGTATACTGGTTTGGCAGGAGGGCCACTGCCGGTGTGTTGGCTCAAGAGGTAGTCCTTCTTCAACAGGTCCCTGACCCTCCTGCACACGTCATACCACCTGTTCTGGATGTCTCCCTTTGTGCGCAAACATGGTCATTGTGCGTTCACCCTGTCGACAATCCTCTCCCACATCTTGGTTTTCTGCGACATGGGTGTCTGTTGGACCAGTGTACCAAACTGCTGTGGCTCTACCCTGAGGATCTCATCTACCAGGACTTCCAATTCACTATCTAGGAACTTTTGATTCTTCTTTGGGGGCATGGTGATGGGTGGTGATGGTGAGTGATGTGTGTGTTGGTGTGCAAGTGAGGGTGTGTGAGTGTGTGTTTTGCTGGGTGTATGTGAGGGTGCTATTTGTTGAGGTGCTGCTGGTGTGTGGCTTATGTGATGGATGAGCTGTGAGTGTGTGTGTGGTTGCTGTCTGTTGGTGTTGAGTGCTGGCAGGTAATTTGAATTTGCAAAGGTTCATGGTAGGGATTTGTGTCCTTTATATGGGTGGAGTTGTGGGTGTGTCTTTGTTCCCTGTTTCCCCACCCAGTATTTATTGGCTTTGTAATTGCTTGTTTTGCCTTTTTTTTGTGTGTTTTTTCCTTAGTACTTTTTGTGCATGTAGGAGACGTTCTTCTGACCGAGTAGGACCCTGCAGTTGTCTCGTGCGAGCTTCTCCGATTCATTCACGCTGTGTTTGTGCTGTTTTCTGTGCTGCGTACGCGTCGGTCGCGGTGTATTGGGTTGCTTCGGCTCGCAGTTTTGTATGCGTGTCGGTCGTACGGCTTGGGCCCCGTGCGACTCGGTCGTGTTTTCCACGCATTGCATCGTACTTGGCGGGTAGGAGTTCGCGGGTACGTTTCGTTCGGGATTCTTCCTGGTGCGTGTCGGTCGGTTCGATTCGCGTGGTTTTCCGGCCGGATAGCTGTTTTCCGCGCGGTTTGGTCGTTCGGCACGCGTCGGTCGGATTTTGCACGCTTCTCATCGTACTTTGCGGGTCGGGCTGCACCGGTACGTGTCGGTCGGAATGAATTCCGGCTCCGAGTCGGTCGGTACGTTTTCCGGCCCGAATCGGAATCGGCCCCCTAGTCTCTTTCTATCTCGGCGTGGCCACAACTAACTATCTACAATCGCATATAGGGAAGTAAAAAGAACATTGCTACAGCAAGTTACAAGTTGTGAAACTGTTACTATATACGGGACGCCTGCCCGTAAACCGCAGCGGTTGTGATTATTCAGGATAAGATAACTTCCCTTAAAAAGGAGCTTTAGCGTGGGAATGTTGGCAGGGACTAGTGTTCCTTTTTTAAAAAATATGCAAAAATCTTGCATGATACATTACAAGCCCCGTGAAACTGTACTTGACTTAGTGAAGGCGACAATGTCCCCAACGGCCATTTAACAGGATGTGTTTGGATGCTGGCTCTTGCTGGCACACTACTATGGGTTACATTGTGCAGCGTTGTGTGAGTTTTACAACTTACGTCATGTCCATATTGGTAAAGAGTCAGAATATCGAGGTGGAAATGTTGACTTGCACTAATATCGAGTGCAGAATATCGAGATACAGAAATATCGACTGCAACAATATCGTGGTAAAGAATATCTAGTTTAAAGTAAGAAATATCGTTTTTCAAAAATATCGAAGTCATTAATATTGTTTGCAAAAATATAGTTAAAAATATCATTTTTTAGTTAGTGTTATGTATTTTAGTATGTATTTTAAATGTATGTGCTCTATTTATTTGTCTAAGTATTGCATTTTTTTTTAATATATGTGTTACATTTTTAGAAGTTATTAATTTTATTTTAATTACATTTTGTGTTTTAGTTCCGTAGCGGGTTGTGGGGTTATAGGGGAATAGGGTGGGAAGTAATTTAATTATAATAAATTAGAATATTAATTTTTATTTATTAGTATTTATTTAATTTTGATTTTATAGTGTTAATTGTGGGAATTAATTTATTATTGATTGATTGATGGAATTCCACAGTCCAACAGAACACTCCCATCATTGTGGCAATGTGGGATTGGATGTACAACAAAGTCAATGCTCTGTGCCACACTGGTGACATCAACGGTGGCTCCTAGAACTGGTTTTGCAAGGTGCTTTGCCACGTGATCCTCCCCTGGACTTTCTCGGACATCCCCTCTGCTGTTTGGCAGGGGGGGAACCTGCTGCATTCTCAGAGGTGTCTGAGGAGTCTGTGTCTTCTGCCTCACCCCTCCCTGTGGCCGCTGCTGAGGTGTTGTGAGTATCATCAGGCTGGCCACTGGGTGGGGGTGCCGCTATTTGAGCTGCATGAATGTCCCTCAGAACACCGACAAGCTGGCCCATATCTCAGCAATTTAACCCAAGCGTGTGTCCATGGACCTCTGCAGCAGGCAGAGTTCACGCATTTCTTCAAGGACCTGGCCCATCTGTCCCTGGTTCTGCTGGTATGCACCAAGGACAGTTTCCACGGTGGCCAGGGCCTCAGTCTCATTGTCCTCCAGTGACTGTCCCCCAGTTTGCCTCCCACCTGCCATGCAGACATGGACTTGTGACGTTGCCTGTCGCCGCCACCACACACTGTCCCCAGCGTCCCCAGGCTGCCTGGTGGTATTGGCAACAACTGCCACAGGGACAGTGTTGGAGGCAGCGGTGGTGATGGTGGAGGTGGCTGCCACACAGCTCGTTGTTGCAGGGATCAGCATTGTTGTTGCAGTTGTTGTGGGAGTCATGGTGGTGGTGGGGGGGACAGTGAGGTCCTGGGACTGAGCTTGCCTGGCCACGCCGGAGGGGCCAAGTCGGTCCTTCTTATCCAAAAAAACCAGGGAATCTGCATCCGCGAGTTCACCTTCCTGGGGGGGAGACTGGCTTGGCTCATTCATGTCACGGTTGCCTGCTGTTGCTAGCGAGTCACCTGTTGAACAGAGGTTAGATTGTCAGCATGTTCAGTACACAGCACAACTTTGATGATCATGTTTTGCACATTTCTTTTAAGATGACCTGACTTTTGACATTGGCATTACTTGGCATTCGTACAAGTTTGTCAGCAGTCGAACATGATGTAGAGGTACATACATTGCTCGTTAGCGATGTGACATGGCTGAAGCAACAATTTCATATGTACAGATATTGTATTTCCAAGGACATGTCTTCTGGTACCAACCTGTTGCTCCTCCACTTCAGTTGATGCTAGGATATTTGTGACTTTTCTATGAGTATCTGTCTACTATGCCGCAACTTCATGATTTCTGTTGTGCTTTTTGTACTGACCTCCTGTGGTTTGTGATGTTTGACTGAGTCTCCATGTATGTGTTGTGTTGATGTGAGCCTTTATGCTTTGAGACAATGGGACTTGCACATTGGATTTTGGCCACTGCGTTCTTGGGTTTTGATTTGCAGTTACATGTGACTTCATCTATGACACTGTGATTAATGTGACCTCTCAATGGGATTAGCTGTGTGTGCACTGGATACAACTTATGGAGCTTTACAGAGTTGGCTAACAAGTGTGGGATGTGGTGGTCATATAGCTCAATGATGTTTGGGAGGGAGTACAGACGGCCTAGTGGAAGTGGTGGTCTTGCTGTCAGGTCTCAACAACCCCCTCCCCAGTAAGATGGCTACCTACCTGTTAGGAAGCACTATCGACCGTGATGGCTGCCACATGGCTCTGGGGTGGGGAGAGTGCTCCATGCTGTTTGGGAGGGAGTACAGAGGGCCTTGTGGGAGTGGTGGTCTTGCTGTCAGATCTCAACAACCCCCTCCTCAGTAAGATGGCTACCTACCTGTTAGGAAGCATTGTTGACTGTGATGGCCGCCACATGGCTCTGGGGTGGGGAGGGTGCACCATGCTGTTTGGGAGAGAGGCCAGGGTGCATGAGCTGACTACCTGAGGGGAAGCAGAGGAAGGAAATGCTAGCCTTGTGTGACATTCATATTGAAAGTGTGCATTCTACATGAGTTTGATTTGGTCTGGAAATTGAGGCTCACTTGTTGTGCACAAGAGTACATTACAGTGGGATGTGATCATTTTGTTTGTACTTACCAGCCTCCACTCCTCCCTCGATTCCTGTGAGACTCCCTGGATGCAGTATGGCAAGCACCTTCTCCTCCCATTCATTGAAGGTTAGTGGTGGAATGGGAGGGCCGCCACCAGTTCTTTGGGCTGCCTCGTGGTTCATCTGGGTCCGAGCCTTGACCCGGGCATTGAGGTCGTTCCACCGCCTTTTGATGTCACGCAGTGTGCATAGGGTGGTCCCTACTGCATTGACTTTGTTGTAGATCCTTGCCCACATCTGATTTTTGGCCACAATTGGGGTCTGTCGGACCAGGTTCCCATACAAATGTGGTTCTACACTAATTATCTCGTCAACCAGCACTTTGAACTCTGTGTCTGAGAATTTGGGCATTCTTTTGAATGGGCATGGTGCAAATGAATGAAAGTGCAGGGTGCAAGGTGGTGTTGAAGATGTGTCAGGTGTGTCAGGTGTGTGGATGAGAAGTGGTTGTGTGTGGAGTTGGGTTGGTGTGATGGTGTGCCAAAATGGTGTTCTGTCTCTCTCTGTCTCTCTGTCTCAGTGCCTGATTTGCAAAGGATGCTGGTCCAGGAAGGGGTTGGTTTTATACTGTGGTATGTGGGTGTGTCCACATGAGTGATGACCACCAGGTGTCTCTTCCAAGCTGACCATGGCTTTCATTTCAGGAATGCATTTGTGGTGTATCATTGGTGCGTGTCTGATGTGATTGAGGGCTGTGGAGAGTACAGGCACACTTTGAGCATTGTAGTGAAGTTTGTTCCGACCGCCATTCATTTTACCTGAGCGCGCCCGCGGAGGTCAGAACAGCAATGATCGTTACGCCAGCTCCGCTATGTCATCGTAATTGGCCGTGCGGTCATTCTGCGGCAGTAGCGGCCTTTTAAGTCCATTGAACAGCTTTCCCCGTCCGCCACGGTCGTATTTACAGCTTTTCCAGACGTTACGGATGGTCTTTTGGGAATTCCGTCTGCCGCAGTAGGATTTTATGTGCGTTGCATCGTAATGTGACCGGCGGAAATGCCGCAGTACATGCGGGTGTTTTTTTACCGCGAGCACGGCGGACAGAAGGGTTTTCCATCCGCCATCGTAATCGACCCCTAAGTCCTTTGTCTGGGACAGTGTTACCCGTGATTGATAATCTCAAAAATGCACCCCACTACAGAATTGAGAGGGCTGCAACAATTCTCCTTAGTGGTTACCATTGCTGTCTTCATCTTGATACACAGAACTGGGGGCCTATTACGATGGCCCGCCCGCCACCGCAACGGAGCACGGGACCGACTGCTGATGTTGCGGCGGTCCTGCCATGCAAATTAGGATGCACCCGCCACACTGGCAGGCGCATCCTGGGCCTTTTACATTGCGGGTGGATCTGCTGGCTGCAGTCCCGCTCGCAATGTAAAAGGATTGTGCACAGCATTGCATGCACAACATGGCAGGCACCACGTGGTGCCTGCCACGTAGTGCATTGTAATGAGGGGTACCATAGGTACCCCCATGTGTACCCCCACCCCCAACACCCTTGGGGCCCGCAACGGGCCCCCAATGTCAATGACCTCATGCCTTTCCATGGCGGCATTGCCGCCATGGAAAGGTCAATCACCCCATACATCATAATATGAATGGCGGTGTCTTGCACACACCGCCACCATACTGTGACCCTTTCCGCCCGGTCGACAGTTCGACCGGCGGAAAAGCGGCGGACGGTCTTTCCGTCCGCCGCGGTGCCCCCGCCATACTAATATGGCGGGGGGAGAACCAGGGACATGTGGCGGGTGGATCGCTTCATGAAGGACCTTGCAGTTCTGTATGGATGGAAAACAATGTCCACAGATCATAACATCTAAGCCTTGAAGAAATGGTCAGAGTCTGGGCTTTAACAGAGACTAATGATGATGAACGTCTACTTACACCCAAAAGCACCAATCTGGACCAATGTGGGAACTTTGGGGGTCATTACGATGACGGGAGGATCGCCATTCCCCTCCGCCCGCATGCCATTTCCCCCCGCCACATTACGATGGCGGGAGGGAGCCCGGCGGACGTAAAGACCGTCCGCCGGTTTTCCGCCAGTCCAACAGGGGACTGGGCAGAAAAGGGCAATAATATGGTGGCGGTGTCTGCAAGACACCGCCATCCATATTAGGATGGGGGCGGAGAGCAGCATTTCCATGGCGGCAACGCTGCCATGGAAAGGCATACGGTCTTCGCAGTTGGGGGCCCGTAGTGGGCCCCCAGGATGTTAGGGGGGTGGGGGGTGCACATGGGGGGTACCTATGGTACCCCCCTGCATTGGCATGGACAAGGTGGCAGGCACCGCACGGTGCCTGTCACCTTGTGCATGCCAATGCACGACGTGCATTCCCAGCATTGTGGCAGGCGGTGCTGTGAACACCCCCGCCACAATGTTGGGAATAGGGGATGCCACCACCACCGTGGCATCCTAATACTCGCGGCGGGACCGCCGCTCCTATGGCGGACGGTCCCATTCACCGCTACGGTGGCGGGCGGACTTTGTCTGCCCGTCATCGTAATGACCCTCTTTGATTGGAGGGTGCCTAGTTCATTGGAAGGAGTAAAGGCATCACAAATTTGGAGCATCTCTTGATAGATGTATCTTGCAAGACCTTTGGTACACTAAGGGGCCGATTCCGATCTCGGCCGGTAGGGCTCCGAATCGGACTCGGCATTACCGGATCCGATTCGGAGCCCTGTTTTCCGACCGAGTCGGACGTGAGTCCGGGCGAGTGAGTACGATGCGAGCGTACGCGAAATCGCCGACCGACTCGTTCGCGGGACCCAACCGCTCCGACCGACTCGCACGGACACGACTCGCACCGCGCAATGGAGACGTTCCCCGGATGGGTAAGTACGATGCGCGCCTCGAGCAGTCCGACCGACTCGCGCCGTCCGGCTCGAAAGAGCAGTCGGAGCCGCACTTTGGGGGTCCCTGTCGGACCCCCCTGTACGCCTAGCCGCGCGAGTCGCACACAGGGGGGACCCATGGGTCCCCCCTACCTGTGCATGTATGGCGCGACCCGCTTCGATGCGTACCCGCTGTAGGGGGCGCCCTTGTTCGCCTCGCACCCATTGAGTCAATGGGAGCCCGCGTACGCGTTGTACGACCGGCTCCCATTGACTTCAATGGGAGTCCGACCGAATCGAGTCCGATAGCATGCGAACGCATCGTACTCGTTCGGTCGGACTGCTAGGGTCCAAATACGGTCGGAAATCTCTCCGGGTCCGGCTCGGTCGGAGAGATTTCCGGCCTGAATCGGATTCGGCCCCTAAGAGACAAATTTAGAACCAATTAAAGCCAACAAAGGAGATACTTGCAGTTGAAGCATTGCATAATAAACTTTGAGATCTATCTATTCCCCAGTCCATAGGTATCTTCAAAGGTGGTGTGACATCAAGGTACTGGTCTAAAATTTCTATGGTGTCTTGTTTGATGAATTCAACACCCCTGAATACAGCTGTGCTGAGACTGAATATCGAGTTGGAAATGTTAACTTATACAAATATCGAGTTGGAAATATCGTGATTCAGAAATATCAACAGCAAGAATATCGTGGTAAAGAATATCGAATTTAACCCGTTGTGTGCTTCTGTCGGCCAATGGCCGTCGCGAGCACTACCTCTGTAGTGCTGCGCACGTCCGTTGGCCGACGCGGCCCCGCCCACTGCGCTAAACCGCCGCACCGCGTTGGAATTGCCACCGCGGTTAAGGGGTTAAGGTAAGAAATATCGTTTTTAAAAATATAGAAGTCATTAATATTGTTTGCAAAAATATAGATGTTTAAAATATCAATTTTTTATTGGTGTAATGTATTTTAGTTTATCTTTTAAATGTATGTGATGTAAGTTTTTTTGTATAAGTATTGTTTATGTTTTTAATATATGTGTTACATTTTTAGTAGTTATGAATTTTATTTTAATTAAATTTTGCATTTTTTAGTTCCGTAGCGGGTTGTGGGTTTATAGGGGAATAGGGTGGGAAGTAATTTAATTATAATAAATTAATGATTATTTATCATTTATAAAATTTAGATTGTATAGCATTAATTGTGGGAAGTCATTTATTTGTAATTAATTAGTAATTAGTTGCTAATTAATATTAATTAATTAATTGATAATTAATTATGGTAATTGTGTAAAAAATTAGGTGCAGGTTGTGGGGTTTGTAGGGGTAAAGGGTGGGAAGTAATTTATTTTTGATTAATTAATAATTAGTTGTTAATTTATATTAATTAATTGATTGAAAATTAATTATGGGAATTGTTTTATTAATTTGAGGTGCGGGTTGTGGGGTTTATAAGGGTAAAGGGTGGGAAGTAATTTTTGTTTAAATAATTAAAAATTAGTTGATCATAAATATTAATTAATTTATTTATATTTAATTAGGTTATTTGTTTATATTTTTGTGTGTGGGTGTTTTATTTTTATAGAGGTACAGTGTGGGGAATACATTAATTTTACTTACTTTATAATTAGTTGTTAAATACTAATAGTTTTTTAATTGAAAATAAGTTTTAATTGTGTAATACATTTTTTTACAATTTAATTTTAGCTGTGGGTTGTGGTGATTATAGGGGTAAAGTGTGGGCAGTTAAATACATTTTATGAGTTTTAATTTGTTTTTAAATAATAATGTTTAATTTTCTTTTATTTTATATGTGGGTTGTGAATTGTGTGGTGTTATAGGGTAGGAAATAAAAAAAGTTAATGTATGTAATAATTATTTTTTTGTTTTTAAACAATTTTTAATTAAAAATATTTATTTGTTTGGAAATTATTTTTTATTTTATTTAATATAATATGTTTAGGTATTTGTTATATGTATTCAACATTATAATATGTTTTTTTTAAATTTAATATTAAATATATTGGTATTTGAATTTTTAACATATCCATATATTTCTTAATTTATTTTGTTTTTTAAATATTTTTATTGTCGTTAAAATTTTGTTTGTTTTTTATTTTGTACTGACTGGAGTGAGAATATTAATTGTTACTCCTCTGCAATCCAACACTTTCCCTACTGTTGCACTCGCTGGAGTGGGAATAGTAATTTTTACCCCTCCGCTATTGAACACTTTCCCTACTTTTACAATTATTGGAGTTGGAGTTGGAGTAGTACATTTTATCCCGCCACTATAGAACACTTTCTCTACTGTTGCACTCACTGGAGTGGGAATAGTAATTTTTACCCCCCCCGCTATCCAACACTTTCCCTACTGCTGCACTCACTGGAGTGGGAATAGTAATTTTTAACCCTCCGCTGTCCAACACTTTCCCTACTGTTGCACTCACTGGAATGGGAATAGTAATTTTTACCCCTCCGCTGTCCAACACTTTCCCTATTGTTGCACTCACTGGAGTGGGAATAGTAAGTATTACCCCTCTGCTGTCCAGCACTTTCCCTACTGTTGCAGTCACTGGAGTGGGAATAGTAATTTTTACCCCTCCGCTATCCAAAACTTTTCCTACTGTTGCACTCACTGGAGTTGGAATAGCAATTTTTACCCCTCTGCTATCCAACACTTTCCCTTCTGTTGCACTCACTGGAGTGGAAAAAGCAATTTTTACCCCTGTGCCATCCAACACTTTCCCTACTGTTGCACTCACTGGAGTTGGAATAGTAATTTTTACCCCTCCGCCATCCAAAACTTTCCCTACTGTTGCACTCACTGGAGTTGGAATAGTAATTTTTACCCCTCCGCTATCCAATACTTTCTCTACTGTTGCACTCACTGGAGTGGGGATAGTAATTTTTACCCCTCCGCTATCCAACACTTTCCCTACTGTTGCACTCAGTGGAGTTGGAATAGTAATTTTTACCCCTCCGCTATCCCACAGTTTCCCTACTGTTGCACTCACTGGAGTGGGAATAGTAATTTTTACCTCTCCGCTATCCAACACTAGCCCTACTGTTGCACTCACTGAAGTGGGAAATTTAAGTTTGAAGATTTTTAAATAGTTTAATGTTTTAATTTATAATAGAGTGTTTTTTTAATAGATTTTATTTTATTGGTACATATATATATTTTTTTGTTGTTGTAAATCTGTATATAATTTTAAAATTATAAAATAAATTAAAATTAATAGTTTATTAATTGTTTTAAAGTAAATATATATGAATTATTATGTATGTGTGTTTAATTTTTTTAATTGAGTGTATTTATTATATTTTTAAAATGTATATTAAATCTACTTACTTTTTTATATTAATTTTATTATTTAACATATTTAATATTTATTATTTTATTATATTTATATAAAATTCTATATTTTGTAAAACTGTATTTTTACATCGATATTTTTTTCAATATTCTTGTACTTACCTGTTTAAGTATAGGGAGTCGAAATTTTTGCATTCTATATTTTTGCATCAATATTTTTTACTTCTATATTTTCAACATGGATATTTTGTCAGTGAACCGAAAACAGCTCTACTGCATAAATAGTAACTCAGACTGCAAAATGTCAATTCAGAGTCTGACTGGTTGATCAGTCAATCCATCAATCAATCAGGGGCTTATAAAGCGCGGCTCTACTCACCCATGAGGGTCTCAAGGCACGGGGGGTACTGCTGGTCCCTCTGGGTGGACGATGATTTGAAGAGCCAGGTCTTGAGGTCCTTCTTGAATTGGGTCAGCGACGCTAATTGCCTGAGGTGGAGGGGCAGTGTGTTTCAGGTCTTAGCGGCAAGCTAGGAGAAAGAGCTTCCTCTCCTTCTGGTCTTGTGATCTGGTTGAGATCATGAAAAAACATGATAGGGACTTACATGAAGCAAAAGTGAAGTTCTCCTTCTTCCTAAAACAGGCCGTGGCCTTCCTAGAAACTTCAAAGAGGAAATTCAAATTTTTGAGGCACATCAAAGCCCCTTTTCATGGCTTGCCTCATAGGTAAGGAAAAAGGCAAGGCAATGCAAATTGCTGCATTGCTAATTCTCTGCTCAATGGAGGCATTCCATGGTAGTTGCAGTGGATATTATCATGCAACACCTATGGATGTTGACGCTTACCCAGATTTACAAGGCCATGTAAACCTGGGCATGCACCAAAAACCATAAGCCTCCCTAGGGGATGCGCAACAACGAGAAATAACTTTATTTCTACTTGTTTTTTCCTCTATCCATGTGGGCTACAAAATGCAGCACGCATAGAAAGAGGAAAAAGCCTCCCAGGATTGTTTTTGGGCAAGAAGGGGCCCCTTCCTGCACAAAAGCAATCCTGCCTATAACACAGGCACCCTTGCACCAAGGTGCATTGGTGCCTGCACTGGTGTTAGGCTGTGGGCATAGTGCAAGTGCAGGGGGAAAGGACAGAAATGCACTGTATTAGATAAATACGGTGCCCATTCCTGCCCTTTCACTTTGATGCAGGGCAACGCAGCAAGGTGACTTGCTGCGCTGCTCTACGCCAAATCCTCTGCCCCTTGGTTTATTGCTAGATTCCGAATAATTATCTTCAGTGGCATGACGTATATACACAGCGCTGAATATGCCAATCAGGATGTTGTCTTTTTTTAAAGTGTTTGTGCAGCATATGCGTGAAATGTATCTCATGGAGAAATTTTTCTGCTGTTCTGGTTCTAACTGTGAGCAACCTAGCCAAGATAGAAACCCACATGTCTGCCTTTTTGTATTTTTTAGCAGTGAGTCCGGTGTATAGGCTGCTGAACTTTTGCAAATGTCATAGTCATTGTACCGTCTGTTAGGTGTATTTTGGCTGTCTAAGAGTTGTAAAAGAATACATGTGGGGAATCTAAGGGTACTGTCTGGTGTACATATAACGGCATCATTATACCACTATTCAAAACAAACAAAAACTGAAATGTGACACTATTGGCAAACAAACATGTCCCATGAATATTCCGAGGATTGTCCTCCCCATTGCTCTCTGATAACAAAGTTCTGATGGAATCCTAGCTCAAGTTTGTGTATTTCAAACTACTACGTACTTAATGTTGGTATTGCATAATGATACACTGGTAGACATAAAAGATGCCTAAATTGATGGAATAGTTTTACTTTTTTTGTGAAGCTACATTATTTGCCCCTAATTCTAAAGGATTGTCTGCTTTGCATGTTAAAAAATGTGTGACTTTGTTTTTTATTTTTATTTTTTAAATATTTTTATTACATTTTTATCCAACACAATTTTCCGCCCCCCAACTCCCACCCCTCCACCCTTCCTGGTCAGACAGGTATAACATTTAATACATAACACACATGCAAACAAAGAAGAAAATAAAAGGAATGCCCAGACCTGATGCAAATAACACATTACAAACAATTACGCACAGCCTTGAGCTTGGCACCATTCTAATAAAGGAGTCCAAATCTTCATCCCTCTTTTGCGCAGTTGCCTACCCTTCCGTTTATAGATGGCTACCTCCATATTAGAAATGGCTAACATCCTAGCTAGCCACTGTTGGAAAGACGGAGCGATAGGATCCAGCCAAGCTGAAGCGATACACAATCTGAAAACTGCCATTGCAATAAAGACTAATTCATGGCCTGGTCTTGCATGACAAGGGTCCGTTGCCCCTAATAATATTACATCACTAGACAATACAATATCACTTTCAAGTACTGCAGTCAGAAATTTCACTATCTCGTGTTTCAATGATGTTAGACCAATACAAGTAGAGAAAATGTGTACACTGTCAGCTTCATATAGCTTACTTCTAGGGCAGCATGTCCCCTTGCCACTTCCCCACTTGGCAATTTTGTCTGGCGTATAGTACAAAAAAAAGCAAGTTTTATAAAACTGAGCTTGGAGTTTTGTGGACATAAGAATTGTTCGTGACAATAAATACGCATAGTTGAATTCATCAATGGATAGGCCTAGTTTTTCCTGCCATTTCTGTGAGGTTTTTCCAGATCATCGGGAAACCGTTCATTAATGAGGGAGTATATTTCCCCAATGGTACTGGATTTATTGCTATTTAACTTTTCTACTAAAGCAATTTTACCAAGGGAACCCTTCCCCCACTTTCCGTGACAAAAAATCTCTAACTTGTAGATACTTAAAGAAATCTCTCCAATCCAAATGAAAATCCTTTTTAAGTACCTCAAAAGATTGAATGCCGGAGGGGCAAGGAGACAACCCACTTGAACAATTCCGGCTTGATTCCATTTTTGTATATATCCATCACTAAAAATTTCGGGAAGGCTAGGATTATCCCTCAAAGGGGTGTAGAACGAGAATCGCCCAATTCCTAATAATCGCCTGACAGCTTTCCATACCTTGAACCCACTATAAAGCGTTTTAAATTTAACTTTTTTATGATAACTATCATGCAGGTGTCGCCACAAGTATCCTTTACTCTTATTTCCAAGAAGTAATTGAAAGGTAGATGGTATATTGTTACCAGGGACCGCTACCTCCCCAAGATTCCATAATAATTTTCTACTATATAATAGCACGGAGGCCCAATAGTATGCTTTTAGATTGGGAAGGGCTAACCCCCCACGATCTTTGGAGAGGGTAAGAAGTTTATAGGCCCGCCGAGGTTGGGCGTAAGCCCGGATAAAACTAGAAAATACACGTTCAATTGATTTGAGCCATTAAGTTGAAAATTCGAGACAAATTGCTCTGAATAAATACAGGAGTTTGGGAAAAAACATCATTTTCACCACATTAATTCTGCCAATGATGGAAAGATGTAAATTATCTAATCGACATAAGTCTTTCTGTATTAAAGCCATCATGGGTTTGAGATTTAGATCAACCACATCGTCTAATTGAGATGATATACACACTCCTAAGTAAATAGCGCTGCCTGTAACCCGGGGATCATCCATCTTACAATTTTTATTCAATACTAACTGGGTTTTCCCTCGATTCAGTGCATATCCGGATACAGATCCGAAGTGATTGGCTTCTTTTTCAATTGCTCTCATAGCTGTGTTAGGATCTGCGGTTAAAATGGCAATGTCATCCGCATATGCCAGGGATTTGGTAAAAAACTCCTGTGACCAGATAGGTTTAATTTCATGGTTACAGTCTAAATTATGGATAAAGGGATCAATATATATTGCAAAGAGCAAAGGTGAGCAGGGACAACCATGCCGCGTTCCCCGAGATATTATTAGCTCCTTAGTTGGACCACCATTCACCATCACAACAGCCCTAGGGTTAACATATAATTTTTGGACCGCTTGAATGTACCCCTCCGGTACTCCAACCCTGGACATCGAGGCCCACAGAAATTGCCAGGAGACCCTATCAAAGGCCTTCTCGGCATCGAGAAGCACCAATGCCATAGGGTCTCCTGCCAGCTCCATACTGTCGAATAACGTGAGCACACGCTGGATATGGTTAATTGTGGATCTCCCTGAGACAAAGCCATGCTGACATTTAGCGACAACTTTGTAAATAATAGGAGCAATTCTATTAGCTAGAACTTTCGAGTAAACCTTTGAGTCTACATTAATTAGAGTAATAGGTCGGTAAGAACCTAATAGTGCAGGAGATTTTTTTGGGGGAAAGATAACTATCTTGGCTCTAGACCAGGAGATAGGGGTTTGGCCACCTTTAAAAACATGAATGATAAGGTCACTTAGAATGATTTTAATTTGATCAAGGAAAGTAATGTAAAATTCCGAGGGAATACAGTCCAATCCAGTTGCCTTCCCTTTTGGCAAACTTTTAATTATAGTTAAAATTTCTTCTGGATTGGGAATCTCTTCAAGGATGGCCTGATCAACCTCATCAAAATGATCATAATTTACCTTATCTAAGTAGTTTGTGATTTTCTCTAAACCCCCCATCCCCTCCGTGTATAGTTCCTGATAAAACCGCCAAAAGGCATCTCTTATATGTTCAGGGTCAGTAAGTTGGCCCACCACCGGATCAGAAATCTCACGAATCAGATTTAATGACGACTGCTGCCTTGTGCGAACGGCAAGCTGATGCCCTATTTGTTCGTTCATCTCATAAATCATTTCTTTTTGTGATAGCGCCTTTTTAACAGCTTTATCAGTGAAAATATTCGTGATTGCAGCTTTAGCAATTGCCACCTGACTTTGCACGTTTGTTACTGCTTCTGTACCGGGGTTACCTTAATTAATTCTTCTTCTGCCAGCCTTAAAGTTTCATAAAGTGCCTTCATGGATTCCCTGGCTAATTTATTGGCGTGTTGCGAGTATTGCAGAGTTTCCCCACGGATCCCTGCTTTAAGCGCATCCCAAACAACCTCAATAGAAGTACTTCCAAGATTGTCTAATAAGAAGTTAGGGATCCACTGCCTCATATGAGCACAATATTCGTCATCTAGAAGCAGGGCTTTCTCAAAGGTCCAGGATTTAGGTGTTATTTTTCCTCCTCCCGTTTCTAGAGTGCAAATTAAGAGATTATGGTCCGACAGGGCCCGTGGTAGCTTTTCCATTTGGGAATTGGATTTAAGTGAATTAGAAAAAAATATATAATCTATTCTTGCGTGAGTAAGATGTGGATAGGGAAAAAAGGTATACCCAAGATCATTAGGCTTCAAAGTCTGTCAACCATCCACCAGCCCGTGCATACAACACATATGCTTCAAAGCCTTAAATACCTTGGGTTTACGGCCAACATATTGCCACCCGTCTTCCATAGACCAATCAATAGGAAGATTAATATTAAAATCCCTGCATATCATTAGAGGTAATGGCCAATGCGTAAGTTCCGCAGAGATCTCTTCGATGACAAGTGGATCATCGCAATTACTACCATAGAACGCGCACAGTGCTATTGTTAGGCCATTCCCGTATTGACATTCTGTGACCGCCCAACGCCCAAATTTGTCTGCTTTAGAACGAGAAAAAACAAGATCGCTACCTTTAGCCAAAATAGCAACCCCCGCACCCTTGCCCCCTGCGTCGTGGCACAAATCAACCTATATCCCAGTGTTTTTAATAAATGTGTTTGGGAGCCCTCAATGTGGGTTTCTTGTAAGCATATAATATTGGTGCCCAGTGCCTGTAGACCAACGGTAACTAGTTGCCTTTTTTTAATGTCATTAAGACCGCAGATGTTCATGGATAAGACCCTTAGCACTCCCATCTAATTATCTTTTGAGTATAATCTATATGCACGCGATTTTGAAAGAACCATTTGTGACTCCGTATCCTGAAATTACCATCATACCAGCTTATCCAAATGACAACGATCATAACATTTTTAGACATCCTGTCTGACCCACCATGCAAACACCCCTCACCGACCCCCCCACCCCTCCACCCACCACCAACTTTGGAGGTAACCTGAGGCAAGATGGCTTTCGACTAACATCTCTGCTGTGAGGCTCCGCTGAGTTTCCCCTGTTTTCGGATGTTTGTCTTAAAGAAGCCTTTTGAAAGTGGATCTGGAAATTCCATGAATTATTAATCAGATTGTGGCCCTACGGAATGCTGCAGAAACTCTTTTCCTTTGGATTTCAAAGTGTTTTTATGTGCTCGCAAAGACCCGAGCTCTCACCTCTCCCCTGCCTCGAGGACGTCAATCCGACTCGGGCCTCCAGGATTCATTCTGGCCTGCGCAAGTCTTCATCGGAGCAGTAGAATCGGCGGAATCAACAGAAACGTGGGAGTGTTAGGAGCTTCTGTGCATTCACAGCCAAAGGCAAAACCCAGCAGGTTTCCTACAGCCGGTGGCAATTCAGACGCTTCCCGAAGAACGGCATCATTGCAGTGTTACTTTGTATCACCAGCGACGTCAAACAAGTAAGAATGACAGGCAAAGGGGCGAGAGCTGTCAAAACGAAAAATGCTGCCGCGAATGTATCCCTTGCGCTTGCACCCCCACAGACTGGGATAATCCTTACTACTACCCGGCAGAAAAGACTGGACACTTTGGGCAAAAAAAGCGCTGTCGGGGGAGAGAGAGGGGAGAGTGGCGAGAGCGTCGATAAGACCACAGGGGATAACAAAAAGAACTCTGAAAAATCACTCAAAGAAGGCAATACTTCTCAGCCTTTAATTACTGCTAGTTTTGGTGCCGCAAAAGGGGTTGAAAGTGCCCATATTTTACCGCCCAAGAACTTGAATGCTCCTGCTAAGCCGGAGGAGGAGGTAGAGGAAGAGCAGACTGTCCTGGGGCCACCAGAAACCCAGTTTGAATTACGGCCATTAGACACTCATGTTTCCTCTGGGGATCAAGCCGAAAACAATATATCTTTGGCCCAGGTGACGGAGGGTGATTTTGCCAATACAGCCAGTCCCAGTGTTTCTATTGATAATTCAAATGCCTGCATTAATATTACTGCTGGAGCTACTGCGGATTCCTCATTGCTGCATATGGCTAGTCACTTACTAAGAACACCTGATAACCTAGAAAAAATGTACTCTTTAACTGAGGAGTCAGAACTATCTGACATTAGCATATCGCTATCCAGTGGGGAGGAAGGCAATAAGTGGTATAGTAGCTCCAACACGGACCCTCATAGAGCTAAGTATGGTTTAAAAAAATTACAAAAAAAGAAAAAGGAGGGCCGCCTAAAAAAGAATGCTGAGGAAAGTATCAAACACTTGAAGTGGGACTATAAGGATATACCGCTTACGATTTGCTCTGACTCCCTTGTCTCCTCTGGCGGAAATCAAACAGTTATTTGCAGTAATAAAACGATTGACCTTAATGATTCTATAAGTGATCCAGCTCTGGCGGTCATCTTACAGTCTATCAAGAGCTTTCAGGATGAAGTTAAAGTGGATAGTCGTAGGTCACGTTTGGCCGCCAGGAAGCTACAAGGGGCAGTCAGGAAAGTGGGTAAAACTTGCGCCGAAATAGTAGATCGCATGGCTTCAGTAGAAGTAAGGACGGAGCAATTAGAAAAGGAGGTTGTCACTCTTAAAACACAGCACGACGAGCATGAGGGAATCGTTAAAGATCTTATGTGGAAGATGGAGGAGCAGGAAAATCGCCAGAGGCGCAATAAACTCCGCTTTCTAGGGATTCCGGAAGGTGTTGAAAAAGATGATCCCAGAGGCTTTATGATTTCATTGCTCAAAGGGGCTTTCCCAGAACTTCATTCCTGGGACTGGGGTAAAGAGATACAGCGGGCTCATAGATTCCCCCTGTCTTCCGCCAAACGAACCTCGACTACTCAACAACATCCTCATGCTATGCTGTTATTTTTTGGCAATTTTTTATTGCGTCAAACTCTCTACGACTTGGCCAGACCCACAAATTAGCTATCTTTTGATGGCATAACATTCTTTACTAGACCGGATTTTGCTCACGCCACGGTTGAACGCCGATGGAGACTCCGGCAGCTCTTTGATCCGTTTCAAAAACTCGGTGCTGTGGTATATCTTCAGAATCCGGCCAGACTAAAAATAGTGTATAATGGGTTCTCTCGTAGCTTTGTTTCTGAGGTGCAGGCTAAAAAGTACTTAGAGGAAATCTCGGGGCACAAGTAGGGGGTCTAATACTCTAATACTGAAAAATTTGCTTTGTATAATGTATAGATAGTCCTATTCACCCCCATTTAAGGAGCCCCGGTAGCTATTTTCTTAAGTACAATTGAGTTAATGGAGCTAGAGTTTCTTTTTTTTCTTTTTGTTTTTTTTTCTTTTTCCTGTTTGGCGCTTTTCGCATTCCTTGTTTTTCTTTCTAAAAAATTTCGAAAGTGATATAGTGGGGGGGGGAGTCTCAGCGGGCTCACAGGGCTCCGTTGGTCGGATGTCAAATCCCTGGCTATGCCAGGTTACCTCCAAAAATGTGTGACTTTGTTAATGGTTCTCTAGGTTGCATTTTATCTTGTCCCAGCCACGTATCATAAAGGATCCATCTATCTCTTAATTGCTTGCCATCTTAAGTTTGATAGTTTCAAGCAGTACCAAACAACATTGGGGGATATTCTCAAGAATGTGCGATAAACATTGCCAAAATAGGTTAACACAAGTTTCCATATCGCCGTCTATCGCGAGAAAATAGCCCTGTGTTAACGTGGCATTCACAACACGGCGGTAACATGCGATAGTACCCTGATAACGCGTCAAATGTCCGCGATAACATTACCGGGACGGCGATGAAAATCCAAACCTGAACACGAAAAAAGTTGCGATGTGCCCAACCGCGATAAGACAATTAGCGAAAAGCAGCGCCAGGCCTGCAAATCACACACGTCAGGCGGGAAAAATCACTACAAAAGCAGGAAAAAAATAACACAAACAAAATACAGCGAAGCACAATGGAGGCAGCCAGAGCAGGCACAGAGGACGGCCAGAACCCCACAAGCCCCCAGGAGGAGCAGCCTGGGACCTCGGGGACAGGGAAGGGCAAGGACAAGAAGAAGAGGAAGCCGCGGTTCAGTCAGCATGAAAACAGGATCCTGATCACGGAGGTGATAGAACACCATCAACAACTGTTCGTCACCTCCACTGTGTCATTGGCAACAAAAAATGCAACATGGCAGTCCATCCTGGACAAGGTGAATGCAGTCGGAGTGCTTAGGAGGACAATGGAAGAGCTCAAGAGGCGCTGGAATGATGTGAAGCGCAAGACCAAGCAGAAACTCGCCAACAACCAGAAGGCAGCAATGCAGACTGGAGGTGGGAGTCCAGTGCCACAGGAGGAGCTGGATGAGATGGAGGAAATGGTGGCCACAGTCATCAGTGGGGAGACGGTGGCAGGAGTTGGGGGACCGGACACTGCTCAACATGACCTGACACAACAGCAACAGGGTGAGTAACCACCAGGGACTGGGGGGACGGGGGGAGATGGGCACAATGGCACACATGCACAATTAAGTACAGCACAGTGCACACCCACAATGACTCTGGATCATGTCCCTGATCCCCTTGGCACACTGCAGCACACATAGAAACAGAAAGTAGGCCCCCGTCGACTATGCGCCCAGAGGGGGCCCTTCCCACACATCACCAATCTCACAATCAACCCATGCACATGTGCCAAACCAGCAAAGCGGCGTGTCCGTGAGCCACACTGACAATGCAAGTGACACTGCATGACGAATAGCATGGCTGCAGTCAATATATCATGACATGTTGCACGCCACCACACTGAGGTGGCTGAGTGTGGTCCACATCCGTAAAGGAGCAGGTCACACTCTGACACATCCACCTGCACAAACAACCCCTGACGTCAACAACACATCTGCGGACAAACCATGCCCCAGAGTCCCAACTCCCACCAAGGCCCAAATTCACCCAAGTCTGCAACATCTCAGTACTGTATGGGCACAGAAGTCAAAGGCACACCGCCTGAAAGGGACAAGGGGCAGCAAAATCAGAGCTGCAGGGGCGACTCTCCCAAAATGCAGCACACACACATGACATTCAGAGCACATCAGCATTGACAACAATGTGGTACAAACTGCAACATGTTTACAACAGGACAGAGGACACAACAGGTGCCGCTTGTGTGTAGAAACTGGCCAAGCACATTTGGCATAGCAGGGAAATGTGAGATGACAAGGTACAAGTACAAACACATATCCGTGATGTTGACAAAATGTCCACTGTCCCGCATCAAATAGGCAGCTCCTCCTAAACAGCCACAATGTACATTGTCATGCAGTCTGCATGTGAACTTGTACAATGCGTCAACATACATGTGAACACAATGTAACACTGCATCTCCCCTTCACATTGCAGAGGGAGCATCAACACCTCCTGCAGAGCAGCCCCAACAACTCTTCACTGATGATGATGAGGACATCTCCGGCATCAACCCCAAAGCCCTCCAAACCCTCTTCGACAGCCTCAGCACCCCACCTCCAGGAGCAGGGCGGCCCAGCTGCATCGAGGAGACCCCACCCCCTGCACAGACCACACAGCAGGAAGCACCTACCACCCCGGCTGTCTCCCAGGACCCCCACGAACAACACATGGCCTTCCAACGCCGTGTGTTAGAGGTCCAGGAGAAGATGGCTGATCAGGTGCGGGTGGGGTTCGACCTCATGGCAGCCAAACTTGATGCCATACATGGGTGTCTGATTCCCATCAGGGACCACTTACAATCCCTAACGGACACCCACAGTCCGCTCCATGCTCTCCAACGATCCATGGCTGACATCGCTGGAGTCATGATACTGAGACAAGAACAACTGTCCAGTCAGAGTCACTCCAGCGATGTCAGCCTGGAGTTGGGACACATGCGGGTGCTCATGGAGAACATGGAGCGGATGACGGCAGAAAGAATGGCTGCCACGGCTGCACACCAGCGAGATGTGGCTGGGACCTTCCATGCCCTGCAGCACATCGTCATGGCATTGCTGCCTCAAGGCCTTGCGCAGATGAATGCTGCTGCTGCTTCTACATCCACATCTCCGCCCCCTGATGTGTCAGTGCCTCACAGTGCGGCAGGCAATCCACCACCACCCACGTGTGAGGCACGTGTGACATCAGAGGACAAAGATGCGGGTGTATCAAACTTACTGGTAAGGAGGAGGCAGTAGCATTCATCTCCGCCATATGGCCTGTTTCTGCTTGGTTCTGCCCTTTGCATCATCACCTTCCACTGTCCCCGATACACTCTACGACACTCACCTTGGACCTCGACATGGACTGCCATTTTCTGTTTGGTTACCAATGACACAGCGATCAGACTGCGGACTGAACTCTTCCTCTTCCGATGTACTTGTCATTCCCTGAAGGACTCTGGCTGGCCCTCCACGGGCCAATAATGTGAAGTGGGGTTTGCATGGCCCTGTACTGCTCCAGCTGCAACACTCCACTGGATGTGAATTAAACATTCAGAATCGCACAGATGTGTCATGCCTTTGATCATTCAAGTATGAGAGTATGGATGAATGTAGGGTCAGTGATTCCCCCTTATGTCCATGTTGCTCATGTCATGGGACTTGAGTCACAGGGTGCAACATTGCCGATTGCGGTCCGGGTGGCGTAGACACTACAACAGAGACACAAGCATCAGTTACTTCCTTGTCCAGCCCAGAACTGAAGCACGCCCGAGCCCCGGGCTCATTGTTCCCACCCCTACGCTGGCCTGCCATATGCCAGGCCAGTCCACTCAGCTTACGCTCAGAGGGGGGAAGACAAAGCTACATGTCCCAGGACTTCTCTTTTGTGATCTGCTGATCACTGGTCTAGTTGTCAGCATGCCACAGCCACTCCCTGAGGGCTGGTTCACACCCACACCACACCCATCCAGCACAGGCGTCACAGGACATGTGACCCTGCCAATAAAAGGGGCCTAGCACGTCACATTCCCTACTGCTGGAGATGACATGATGGCGTCCGCACCACGCGACCCAATCATGAAGGGTCCTTGACTTGTGGCACACTGAGTTGGTGGCACCCGCTGCACTGCGGCCCGCACGGGCCTACCGCCACGTGACGATGACTTGCGTTGCACAGGGTCAGTGGCACCCGCTGCACTGCAGCTGGCAGGGGCCTACCACCACGTGACGATGACTTGCGTTGCACAGGGTTAGTGGCACCCGCTGCACTGCAGCTGGCAGGGGCCTACCACCACGTGACGATGACTTGCATTGCACAGGGTTAGTGGCACCTGAAGGGCTGAGCGGGTGTGCAGCCTGCGATGATGCGTAGGCCTCGATGACCCGTCCTGCTAACCGTGGGTCGATTTTAATTGCGAGTCCTGCTGGACCGTAGTGCACGCCGAAGGCAGCAGTCAGCACACACATGACTCCGCGGTGCGGTGCCGCAGGGTGCGCTGGGGGCCTGTGGCGCGGAATCCAGTGATCGGCTGAGGAGGATGCACCGGCATTAGGTGGGCCCACTTTGAGACACGCCGGTGGCGGCAGGTGAGCATTGAGGCCTTGGTGTGCAGGGGTGGCCAGTCATCGCTGGGCGGAGGACCGGTCTGGAACCAGGGCTGGGGTGCATCAGACGCACAGGGTCGCGCAGGCACCAACGGTCATGGCGGCGGACTTGTGGCTGGGTGGGGGGCACCTCCCTTGCTGCCATGACCCTGCATGCGATGATCGTGATGTGCGCGGGTTGGTTTGGGACATAGCGCCCTCGTCTCCAGTGTGGATGTGCCCGTTGATGGTGGTCGGCCGCGTGTGTGTAGGCCTATGGGCAGGTTGTGGCGGAGACTGAGACACATGCAGTAGTCACTTTGGTGGTGGATTGGTGACGTGTGCATTCCCACAGTTGTGAGTTGAGGGATTGTGGAGTTGAGGTGTGTGGTGTGTTCAGTTGGTACTTGCCGATGGGCAGTGCATTTCCATGGGGGCCATCCTCGGAGTGCTGGTTGGTGGCGGACTTGCGGACATGTGGGGATCATGCACACTGCCTGGGGAGTTTGAGATGACATTGGTGGACAGGCCACGGTGGTTCACTTTTTTATGCACAGTGATGGCATGCGTGTGGCTGCTGTTGCGGTGATTGTGTGCAGTGTCGGCAGGGGGCACAAGTCATACACGTGTGCTGTGAATTGCCCCCAACACATGCGTGACGCCAGCTATGGCGTAGTTTCCTTGCGTGGTCTCAAGATGTTCCTGCGCAGTGTGGGGGGAGTGAGGGGCAGGGGTATCGAGCTGACACACACCGTGGTACTTTCAGGTATGATGAGTCCTGCATGATGTGACCGTAACAGCAGTTCGTGTGGACGTTACCTTCCTCTTCATTCCTACGACGGTTACGGCCACACAAACTTCTGTTGCGGTCTACTCATGCATGGTTTATCATGCCTATGAGCATTCCGGTTTGTCCAAGTGCAGTACACTGTACCAGATTAGGCATGTGACTATACGGAAGTTTGACCATTGTCACCATTTCTCCCACAGGTTTCTGAAGACACGTTGCCCTGTTGAAGTTCCCCGTTGGGAATGGAACGCGTTGGCTGAGCTTTTCGTTTTGTTTGTTTGTGTATTTGTAATAAAGTTCTGTTTTTACACTGCTGTTGACTACTGGACTTCATGACCTGGCGCACCCTCATTTCGGTTGCTACGATCTTGGGTCTGGGGCACGGAGGCGTCTAGCACGGCTGGTGTTGGGGTTGGTTGCGCAGGTACACTACGAATTGGAACTTTCATGTGGTGCGGATACAGGGGCACGCCGTTGCTTTTGTGGACATGCATCCATTACATATGTGAGGGGGTTTGATGGAGCTGGCTGTGAGACTCCTCCGACTCCGGCAGTTGTTTGTTGGAAGGTAACAGGGGCCAACGGGTGCAGCACAGCCAGCTGCTTTGTGTGCTGTGTTGGTACCGTCAGCCTGTGGGCAATGTGGGTCAGGATGCGGTGGATGGTTGTCCTTTTGAGCCTGTGTTGGCCAATGTTGGCCAATGGCTTCCTCTGGCGTTGGGTCTCTGGGGCTGGTGCGTTTTAGGGTCGTCCGCTGTCCTGCACTGCCTAGGTGGTAATACGGGGGTGGTGGTCCGGGGGGGGGCCTGGGAGTGGTGGCGGGGGTGTTGTGGCCCTCTTGGTTCTCCGAGCTGCATGATCATTGGCTCCATGCCATCTGTTGGTCTTCAGATGTGGCTCTGGGCTGGGCTCCCTTTTATACTGCAGGTAGTCGTCCTGCTTAGCACCAGCAGAAGGCAGGTGTTAAATCCCTGCTGCTAATGCGCCTTATCGCCTGTTTTTGGGTCGCATCGCAGATCTGGCTGGTCATTGGGAATACCGCGGAGTGGTGTTTTCGTGTATTTTTGCACGGGAACGCCTACTCTGCATATCATTAGCGTTAGTTGTCGCACTCATCCGTGGTGTTGTTTTTTGCGGCAACTATCGCTGGTTAAGTGGCGATATCGGCAGTTTGCACCAGCTTGTGAATGGGGCGACAAATCTATCGCCACTTTTGAGGTGCTAAAGTGCAGATAAGTCTGCGATAAGTCCTTTAGAATATGCCCCATTATTGTTAAAAATACAATACAGTCAAATGTCGAAATCAACTTAAAACAACGAAGACAAATTTACTAACTAAAACGACACACAAATTGGTACCAATGAGTTAATTGTATAGACATATGGTTTTTGGAAGAACATGTTAGTGTTAAGTTCGCTGTTACTATATGTACATTATCCAAAGGAAGTCATAAGGCGCCATATGTGCACAAAAACAAGAAGTTACTAACAAACAGTTCTACCTTAGAGTGCAAGTGGGTCAGAGGCAGGTGAAGTTACCTTAAATGTTAGTACATTTCAATGTTCTGAATATACCTGGCACTCTTCCCGGGAGCTCCAGTACCACCTCAATCGAAGCGAGAGACCTTTTGTTCACTGCTTCCTGCTACAACATAGAATTCAAATTTTTATAAGATGCTGGAGAAGTCACTCATTGTCTCTCACACAGCTCCCAGGCTTCCAAGAAGGCCCCTTGAGTCCAGGTCTCCAACCAGTGATCCCACGAGTCCATCACAGTTCACTCCAAGCTGGGTAGCTGGTTCTCTTGCAGAGGAGAGTCCTTCAGCGCTTTGCCTCACTGAGGCCGTAAACAGGGGGCCAGGTATCTGACCCACAGAAAACATTGCTGGTTCAAGTAGAGCACATGTATTCTTCAGGTTCCATCCAAAGCAAAGCTGCCTAGATTATTCTTCCTTGTTGCTGACCGAGCTAAAGAAAACAGTACATTGTGTTGTTATGTATTTCAGAGGGGGCAGTATTGCTCTGTAATTGCATGCTGAAACTGTAGTGCTAAAGTAGAAACCATTTTAAGTTATATTAGGAACCTGGATTAAGTCAACAAACTAACCAATCTGAAGGATTGAGGTTATTGAGTCCAAATTAAATGCATTACGTTACCCTCAGAAAAAAAGCTGACTGTATTAAGCTGAACCTCAGAGACTAATGAAAATGTACCTATACATCCCAGATTTGATATGGGTCAATACGACAGCCATGCTGACCTCATAAGAATCCTGGAATGTGGTCTTCAAGAGCCAGGAATGTTATGAAGAGCTGGTGGTGTGTTGAAATTTTGTTAACATTTTCATTCAGAGCACTAGCTAGTGATTGAGAGATTTACATTTTACCTAGAAATATATTTACTATACAATACCCCACCAACAGTTAATCCAAATGGTCGAGGTTGTTTGCCACTAGTGCCTTGAGGACCATTTTACGAAATTGTATTATTAATTGTGGTGGGTGACTACACATCTCAAGGACTAATCACAAACCCTGTTAAGGTGAACCCTTAAAGTCACTTAAATAAACTGAGCTCAGCCCCCTGGCAGCTATGGCATAGAGCAGGCAGTCTGCAAACAGCAGACAGGGCAATATCTAAGGGGTCGATTACGATGGCGGTCGGTGTCAGTACAGCGGTGCCGGCGGTGCGGAAAAATGCCTTTTACCGCCCGCCAGCAGCGGTCCTCACGGCCGCCATATTATGATGGGCAAATATGCCCC